>MCGE01000009.1:0-1200000 GCA_002105175.1 Absidia repens
ATAACTTGCATAAAACATCATAATTGTCAAAAAAAAAAAAAAAATACGAAGCATGCAGAGTATGCTTATTGACAAAGAGACGAGTGTAAAGACGAATAATATCAATATCATACTGATTAATTCAAAAATAAATGACGAGTATTATCAGTCGTACTGACTAAGGGAAGCTTGAATATTTTATAAGGAAGGCTATGCTGGCAGCAAATAGTCTGAAGGGACGATGGTGAAAACGGATTAATATACTGTATAAGACAGATAAAACATGAGAAGGACTATAAATGGATATCTTTTGCAACATAATAAGATGATGGTAAAAGCTACAAGAGAGATACTAATGGGACATTTTTCACTAAAGTGTATAGAAAGGAATATAGTTTATTCAGATATAGATTCAAACTATTGACAAAATAACACTAAACTAAGCACATGGAGGCTCCAAAAAGTCAATGAATGGTGTCTTCATATCTTAGATCAAAAACGAAAGGGTTTCCCATGCATCTTGTAATGCCTTTTCTGAAACCCCTTCTAAACTAGTCCTGACACTAATCTAGGTCCATCGTAATTTCAAAGAAGTCAATTGGTGAGGAAAAAAAAAGGGAGAAGAGGAGAAAAGGAAAAAGAAAAGTAAGGCGACAATAAAAATTCACGTGGGCGGGATTTTAAATTTTTGTTGTAGCCTCTCGCTGAACTGAAATTCGAGGAGGGCATTGATTTGCTAGATTTGACACAACTATAAACACCAGAATAACGATGTAAGTTTATTTTCCGATGATATAGTTATTGTGGGTCCCTAATGTAGTTTGAGTGCGCTAGTAATCTTTACAAAATATATTTACCTTTTCATTATCTTTTATTTGAAAAAATTGAAGTTGACTAGCCCACTAGTTGTCGATCATTTTTGTCAAAGTTTAAAACAAAAACAATGAAATTAACGTTTTTGGTTCCTAAATTATCACCCAAAATTTGGTGGTGGACATTTCGATTTTTCTTTTCGCTCAAAATAAATTGTAAATACTCTAGAATGGCTCCCACACCTTCTAGACTCCATTAAATTCCAATGCATGGTTTGATAAAGGTCGTTGGATAATTGATTCCAACCCGTTATTCGAATTATCATCTGTCACAATAATTTCCAGCGAAGTACAGTACAATAGTGTAGTTATCGGCTAAATGTTTATGAGTGGGTAGTTGAAATAAAATGGATGTGAGAAATACTCCGCTTGCATTTTTTCGAGTCACAAAGAGAACAAAAAAAAAAAAAAAAGTTTTTCTTTTCTTCTTCCTCTTTTTCAAAAACACATCAATAAACATGGACCAAGCCGCCACTCAAGCAAAAATCCGCAAGCAAGTCGAATTCTACTTCAGTGACTCCAACCTGCCTTTTGATAAATTTTTGTGGACTCTCACCAAGAAAAACGATGGTTGTAAGTCTTCGCCTAGCCACCACAGTCACTTGATAGAGTGACATTCTCATATCTGACGATCGTGTATCTTCGTATTTTCATTCATAGGGGTTCCTATCAAGACTCTTGCCGACTTCAAGAAGATGAAGATGATCACCGAAGATTTTGATACTGTGGTAGCTGCATTGAAGGCTGAACCCTCTGAACTTCTGGAAGTCAATGAAGAACAAAAGATTCGCAGAAAGACCCCAATTGAAAAACAAGATATCTTCGGCCGTTCCATTTATGCTGTAAGTGATTTGGGCATGTATATATGTTTGTGATATGAAAGGCTTGGTTCAACCAACTGATTAGGTTTATGTTTTGCATATTGGATAGAAACCATTCGCTGTTGAAAAGGAGACCGAAGATAAAACTGCTGATCTTTTGAATCTTCAAGATGAAATCCAAGACTTCTTTGAACAATATGGTAAGGTATTAGCTGTACGTATGCGGAAAGAAGATGGCCACCGTGGAGCCTTCAAGGGAAGCGTATTTGTGGAATTCTCTACCCTGATGAAGCCAAGAAGGTGGCTGCAATGGATTTGGAGTACAAAGGAACCAAGCTGGAAACAATGACAAAGTAAGTGGATGAAGATATTCAGGAAGAATGTACTGATTTTTTTGGGGGAATTTTCTTAGGGAAGAATACCATAACAGCAAGGCTGAAAAATACAAGGACGCTCCTGTCACTCGAAAAAAGGGATCCTTCAATGCATTTTGGGAAGAAGAAAACCGAAACAATTACAACAAAGGTGGAAAACGTGGACGTGACTCTTTCAAGGCCAAAGATAAGAAAAACGACAAGCGACAACGTACCGAAGAAGAGCAACCCAAAACGAGCGAAGATTAGACGATGAATGCGTTTGTTTTCATCCCCCACCCTTCATCTCCCCCTTCATCGTACTTTTGTGTATCTCATTTTTACATTAGCATCCACTCTCCATTTTTATTAGTTTTTACTTTACGTAGTTTTAGTTATATACATAGTCTATCTCTTACCATCGCATTGATACAAATAAACTTGCTTTTTTGATTATTACTTTATTTCTAGCATCCATTCTCCATTTTCTAATTTTTTATTTTACTTGGTCCTGGTTATATCCCTCGCCTGTCTATTACCATCACACCCATACAAATAAACATTATCTTTTTTTATTATTATCTACTTTATTTTTCTTGATATTGATAAATAAACTGGTGCACGGTATTGTTAAAATGATGAGACTTATATATAACGATCGCCCTGGCGGTAAAGATCATCTGGGAAAGGCTATAGTTTGGGGAAATCCCATCCACAGCATCGCAAGATTTCAACATCCGGCCCAAATTGGCCCTATCCAGCTTCCTTCCTTCCTTTTTTTTTTTTTTACTTCGCTATCATGAAAATCAGCAATGCTAACAACAAGGGCAAGATCGACAACCTGAACTCGACTCATTCAAATGAAAGCGAATCCATTACTGCTTTGGCGTCATTAGCTATGCCATTTCAGCCCGTATCTGAGCAATCTCGCGCTGTTGACTCCAAGCTCGACACCATGTTTGACATTATGAATGATTCACCTGAGTACTCGCAGCAAAGCAACTGACATCGTCCAAAGATCGACGCCAACAACTCTGATGAAACTCACTCGCTCTGTTCAACTAGGTAACATATTAATGATACCCGCAATTGTAAGCAATTATCACTAATAGATACTTTTTTTTTTTTTTTAGTTTAATTGACGAGATCTCGACCTTTAAGAACGACTGCGCAATGGTGGCCAATAGCTCTGGATCAGAAATGATGGATGCGCTCGATCAAAACATATGTACTATGGCAATGAATATAAGCATGATCCGCCTATCTCAACTGCAATCACTTATCGCAAATTCAAAGCAGGAACTTGACTCCCTCGGTTCTGAAAAATCAAAACTTCAAGATTACATTCAAACTCTGAATACAAACGATCCAACACTGCAACAGAAGCCACCTACTGACACTATACCAACAGCTTTAATGGACGATTCTACAACAAGTCGAAGAAAGCTACCTATCGAATCTGACTCTGACCAAAACCCTTCACCTCGAAAGAGAAGCAACAGCAACAGCAACAGCGACTGCAAAAATCTGCCTCTACAACTACTACTACCACAAAGAAAGCATCTGAAACCAAGGTCGAGAAACTCTACCGCAGTATTTTAGATGAAGAAGGCGCCTTGATTGATACTGTCAACGTCAGCGATATTATGCAATTTCATGACAAGGTGTACAGCGCTGTCGTTAGTGGAGTCAAGTTGAACAGCAACCCTATTTTTGCACAAAATCGACATGGATTGAAAACACTGAGGCTAATCTATGATAAGCGCAAATCAAGACCGTTAAAGGGTAAGACTAAAAAGATAATAAAAAAACTATTACTCTGGTTTGATTATTGTTGGTGATATGATATGGTTTCATTAACATGGATTTTTTTTTTAAATGTATATTTAGAGGGAGGATAGCGCCAGGAATGTCAGATCAAAAAGGCCCAGATACAACAGTGCTCTTTTGACTTTGATGGTGGATGGCTTTACAAGTGGTCTTCACGATATGAAGGAAGATGTGTTCCTTGGGTATTTGAACTCGCTCAAGCAACAAGCTCCCGACAACTTTCTGGATTTTCTGATGAACTACAAACCAGGCAATACTACCACTGGCCTTGATAATATGGAAATGACTTGCCTTCAATGGATCAAGAAACCTTGGTCGCACAAATTGGTATGGCTTCTCTATGTTGAAATAGCGATTTGCAAATATGGTTGGTCTCCAAAACTCAGTGAAATTGGATCAAAGGCACTTGCAAAGTACTATGACTCGTTTGATATCTCCTGGCAACTGATCTCTTCGACTCCATATTATGCTACACGGAACGCGGAGACTGTGAAATTCTTACAAAAATTGGCGAATACATCAAATAGTTGTCCCTCAGGTAACGTTTGCACTCACACGTATTTACATATTCTAACCATACCATACTTTGGGATGGGGCGGGGGTTTATAGGCATGTTAACGTCTACCTCACGCAAGACAACAGAACTTCTTCTACGCACGCTTCAGCACGACGGCCTATATGCAACACTTAAACTTCTTATACCACATGATTCTGCAGAACGCATCGCCCATTTTGAATCTCATCCCCTCAAAAGAATCAACTTGTCACTCCAATCAAGACCAGGATATATCAAGATCGATGACGCAAATTTATATTACCTTTGGATATGCATTATTGTGTTCTACTTGACACGGCGTCTACCCCATCAATATTATGCATCCTTTTGGACTGATAGATTAGGAAAAGCGAGGATACAAAAATTGACAGCAAACCAAATGCTTGGTATCGATTGGACTAGTCTCAGGAAGGAACCTTTGGCCACCGAAGAGCAGGTTGTCGTCGCATCCATACTTCTGGATTTACTGAAGTATTTCAATTCCAAGATACACGGTATGAAAAAAGGCAAAGAAAAGGATAAGCAATTAGGATATTTCATGTCTGTTGTTTGGACTTTGATGGACTTTATGAAGCATCTGGACTATATGACTACGCAACAACTATGAATCACACTCTAGATTGAACAGCGACGACGCATATCTATTAAAATCAGGATCAACAGCAATACCATTGTCATTACCATTATTTAGTATTACTATTCATTATTATTATCGTCGTTATCATACATTATTTAGTATTACTATTCATTATTATTATCATCGTTATCATACATTATTTAGTATTACTATTCATTATTATTATCATCGTTACCATACAATAAACCGTGATAGATTCTTCCCCAGACACATAATCAAGAAAGATATCTAGCTTTCCACTCTTTGAAATTAATAAATAAACATTTGTCCCTATTTATGATTTATTGTCTTACTGTTCCGATTATTTGATTTATCTTAAATTTGAAAATGAAACCTTCACTATTGTCTACCATATTATTTCACACTAGATTAATATATATCATCCCATACACCCGAAATAATCAATCAACTTGGTTGAAGGGGTTCTATTTTATGGTGCAGTCCAGCTGATATGTAGGGCAAAATTTAATTGTTGCGATTCTTTATATTCTCACACTTGCGAAAAAATGATCTACTGAGTGCCAGGTGGAGGTTGTTGAATTGCGCTTTTTTTATGAAATCAGAAATTCCCTCGCCAATTTACATCATCGAGTTGAGTTCTTGGGGTTCAACTAGCTTCAGTTTGGGCTGGATTTACCACATGCAAAAGGGAATAAAAAATTCAAAAAAAATGAATAAATACATGGGCGATATGGATATAGTTGTATGTTCAGTCTAACAAAGATTTTGCCGACGGTATGAACTAGGCTGATAGATATGAATGGACGTCAAAAAAGGACGATGGTAGTAAAAAAAAAAAAAAAAAAAAAAAAAAAAGGATCTATTTTATAAGACATGGAAAAGACTAATGGGATATTTTTCATTGAAGTATTTGAAAAGAAATATCTTTTATTCAAATATAGATTCAAACTATGAACAAAATAATACTAAACTGTGGCTATGAGGTCTCCACAATTGCAAACTAATAAATGGTGGTTCTAAATCCTAGATTCAAAATAAAAGGGTTTCTCCATGCATGTTGTAATCCCTGAGCTGAAAATCCTTCGAAACTAGCCCTGACACTAATCTAGGTCCAACATAACCCATAGAAGTTGAATGGTGAAGAAAAAAGAAAAAAAAAAAAGGGAGAGAGAGAGAGAGAGAGGGAAATATGGATGAATAAAAATAAAATCACGCGCGCGGGATTTAAATGCTGATTTTTCAAACAAAGCCTCCTGAACTGCACCATATCTAATCAATCGAACAACCGCCATCACACATATACACACAAAGGTTTAAATAATAATAACAAAAAGAATGTCATGAAGACATTGTTCATACTTTATTCATCTATAATTAAATAAAAATATAAAGTATAAAATAAAATGAAGGAATAGTAAAAATATCATCATATAAGGGGGGAGGAGATATAAACTACAATTTTGATCTATTAGGGAGATAATAATGATCTAACATGAAGATGGCAGCTTTAGCCAAGTTATCACACAATAGTTTTCGACCTTCTTTTGAGAATCGCAATGACTTCGGAGATTCTACCTGGATGACATCTAAAGTAGTATGGTATCGTTTCGTTGTATATCCGCCGCGAAAATAAAGTGTACCGTTTTCGGGGTAAGGGTAGGATGGGGAAGGAACTACTTGGACAGAAAGTGACGCTTCATTCCCCGTACTATTTACCATCATTGCATGTCCAAATGATCCATTTCCTCGTAAGAGTGATGCTGCTGCGGTTGCTGTCGATCCTGATTTTTGTAGTCGTGACGCTAGTAGCTGAATGGAGGATTGCTTTACCAAGGCGGAATCGTTCGTGCTAACTGATCGTAATGCATCACCTGAGAGCAAATAGCCGAGTTCCACCATCCCCTCCTTGTGCGCTTGTCCTAATGTTTAAAAAGAGAGTTAAGGCATGATATGGGTTCTTTTTTTTTTAAATGACGCGAGTGCCTTACCATGAATGTCCAATAATAAACCGTGTCCATATCGTTTCTTCACTGTGTCGACCGTTTTTTGAAGGGTGTTGTGATAATCCTAACCGCTCCACAGAGAAAAACACAATTGAAAAGTATATAAATAAGTACATTTACTATTGTTCCTATTTGAAATTCAAATTATTTTTTATAGTGCATACCTTCCAAACTCGTCTACCTTGAGGAGATTCACAGCCTTCATTGATAGGTCGGTTGACGTCGACTTTGCGCCTAGCCACGTTGAATACCACAAGGTAAGGTATCACCTTATAGTGTTGTTGGATTTGGTTAGAGAGTTGATTTGCTACGGAGATGGTATAAGCGTCGGCAACAAGTTGACCTTCAGTGCGGTTGGGTATCGAGTCAGGGAGATTCAGACTGCCATGAGGAACGGTAATAATCAAGGGTAAATGACCTTCAACTAATGTCACTGTTTGTAGTTTGTCGATGTCTTCGGCGAAGAATGACGTAATTGGTGTCTGGTTGTTGTTCTTGTTGCTATTGTCGTTGTTACCGCTGGTCATTTTTCGACAAGATATTGTAGAGAAAAAGATAAAAAACAAGAAGAAGTGAATTGGACGATTACCCCGCATTTTTTTTCAAAATGAAAAACAAGAGAGAAAGAAAAGAAAAATAAACGGGGTTTAAATTACTAACGATTTTCGTACCTGAAAATCAATCGTTATTTTTAGACAAGAAAAAAAAGTGGTACAATCGAACTCAGAGAAGAGTTTATATTAATAAATGTGGAAGCTTGCTTTCTATTATTATTTTTGGTATAATAAGTAATCATTTAAATAAAAACTAAAAAGAAAAGAAAACTGAACTATTATCTAAAACTACCATGTGGCCTGGTTATCATGAGAAACTTCTTTAGTTGGAGTAGGAGATGACGACGGTAAGTCCAGCTTCATCTTGATGGATGTTGCTAAATTTTGCCATTGAGCAATAGATTTATAGTGACGAGTAAGTTGTTTGATTTCGTCAAGCTGAGAAGCCGTATTAGGATATTGCTTCTTTAAACTCCCGGAGAATAGGGTCCATTGTCGTTGTGCTTGTTTTACGGTAGTGGATTTCGTGTTTAATGAGAGTTCAAAAGTATGCCATCGAGAAAGGACAGTATGATCATAGCAGATAGGCTATAAAAAAGATAATTTTGTTATTAATACAATGGGTCAATCAGTCATTCCCAGTTGTCCAAATGCACACTCTACATACCTCGGCTGCCATTGAAAGACCTAACATGGCAATAACAAGGATTAAGTATGTATAAACACCGCGCATAATATATTTTGTTGAGTTGAAAAGCGAACAAGCACGAGAGAGAGAGAGAGAGAGAGAGAGAGAGAGAGAAGAAGAAGAAAGAAAGTAAGAGGTATAAGGCTGGATGAAGAATAAAAAATCTATTAATAACGGCGGCCATTAGCGGGGTGTCAACGTTGTTTAGCGTTGTGTCCCATTAATTGTTTCTTGCCACTGAATCATATTGTCAAATTGCCTTCCTTTCTGAAATTTTTCTAACTAATGGGTATTTTCGTGCTTTAATACTACCATTCCATCATAGCAAAGCAAAGTTATGATGTTTTATAATGCCAGCGCAGCTGCTTCACATTGACAGTAAAAATAAATTTGCGTTGCATCAATAGCGGTTGGCGGCGTTTAAATGTTTTTTGAGCTTTGTCCATTTTTTCCGAAGTCTCTTTTTCCTTCCTTTATTCTTCCAAAAAAAAAAAAAAATACTCATGGCCCAAGTAGTCGATCGTGCAATATTTAGCGCAGGACCTGTGTTTATAATAATAGCTGTTGGGCTTGTTGATATGTGCGTATTGGCGTATTATTTGATTGTTTTTCCATATAATCATCACTTGTCTTTACAAGAATCGACATTTCTTGGCAAACTCAGCATGGTCTTTACTATACTGTTTACTCTTTATATGGTTTACTGTATCCATTTCCATTATTATATGTCTATTCGAACTCGACCTGGTGGAATGACCAACCTGGATATTGAGGCTGGAGAGGTAATACAATCATTTAAACAATTTGCTTTGACTAATCTTTTTTTTTTTTTTTTTTTTTGGTAGGATGAATCAACAAATCATGGTCTTCTGGAGTATGAAGAAAGTGCCCAGTACCCCAAGACATGCAAGAAATGTAAAGTATATCTATCAAAATGATCCCTTTTTATACCGTTGATTAAGTTTTTTTGTACTTTTTGCTTGTTGATTTGTTTAGGTCATTTACCGAAGCCTGAACGTGCTCATCATTGTAGTGTATGCAACGCCTGTGTGTTAAGATTTGACCATCACTGTAAGTGCATTTGTATCAAAATATCAAAGGGGTATTGCGGAAGAGAGGCTAACAAAGGTGGGGCATATTCTTTTATAGGTCCATGGATTCACAATTGTGTGGGGCACTACAATCATCGGTATTTTGTGTTATTTATGACTTACATGGTGTTATCAGCTATCTACTTTGTTGTATTTGGATGGCGCCCTTTTATTATCTGCCTAGACATATTAAATCCAGAGGTAAAATATTGATACAAAAAAAGGATGCATATTTATTTTCTGTTTTATTCGTAGTGGCCTTATTACTTCCCTCGACCCTTGATGGCTTTTGCTTACATTCTATCTATCTGTATGGGCTTGGCTTTAGGTAAGACGAATTAGTCGCCCCAGTTTTAGGGAACGGAAGATTCAAAAGAAGAGAAGTGATGAATAAAAATTATACTCATGTCATCGTTTTTTATTATTATTACCATCTAGGGGCTTTATGTGCATGGCACTATTACTTGGTAAAACATGAAAAAAAGGAAAGTGCACTATGACATGTGTATTCATCATGAAATATATTATTTGAATGATATACAGGTATTGACGGCTCAAACAACGGTGGAATTTTACAATAATTATTATGAAAAAGGGGTTGCGAAAAGTCAAGGAGAGGTAAGATAAATATATGTATATATATTCAAGTCAAAGAGGATAAGAGGAAGCATCTATTGATAACTTTATGTTATTCTCATAAACCATAGGTTTTTGTCAATATGTACGATTTTGGTTATGTTGAAAATATACGACGATTCTTCAATATTGGAGATAAGTAGTAAGTGGGAAAAAAATACAACGGAAGAAGCAATGACAATGATTGACGTTTTTTTTTTTCTCACTCATCCATTATAATCACGTTAATAAAGTCCATGGTATACAGTATTTTATCCAATCCCAGTTCCGCCACGTGTAAGTAAATATTCTTCTTTTACTATTCTGTTATAGTATTAACATGTTATCTCGTTTATGTAGGGCAATGGACGTTACTTCGATAGGTGTCAGGAATTTTACATGTTGCCTGCTGCACAACAAGAAGATACCATTCTAGCCAATCAAGCCGTGCAAGATTTGGAAGATATCAAGGATCTGTGACTGAAAACCTGGAGTTTGGCGTGGGGCAACTAGGACAGTGGTAGTTTATCTGTATTGTAGTGTATCATAGTTATTATTTTTATTTTTAGTCTTATTATTTGCTGTATCATCAAATATATTATACCTATATATTTTTATATATATACCATTATTATTGTATCGTCAAAACAATGAAAACAATCAAATATTCTAGTCTGATTGCCTGCATACCGTTACGATAAATCTATTATGCACATGTTTTTTTATTTATTTGACAGAGGCCAGAACTGCAGGTCAGCATGAGGTCACAGAAAAGGTTTCAAATCCCGCACACATGATTTTGATTTTTATTTTCGCATCTTTTCTTTTCAATCCTTTTTTTTTTTTCTTCATCATTGGAACCTATAAGGGGCTGCGTGATCTTAGATTAGTGTCAGGACTAGTTTAGAAGAGTGTCAGCTTAGGGATTACAAATGCATGGGGAAACCTTTTCATTTTGAATGTAAAGATTTTGGACCCCCTATTAGTCTAGCTTTTTGGTGCCTTGATTAACTAAAGTTACTGCTAGTTTGCCTATAGTTTTGTATTTATATCTGAATAAAACATGTCCCTTTTTATATACTTCTATGAAAAATGTCCCATTAATCTCTCTCATATCTTGTGCAATATATACCCCTTTTACCATTGCCCTTATTCATTAACGTTGACCGCTGTTGAGCTTCAATGACAGATGACCCATGGTTTGTACAGTATACTAGATTTCATATTACTATCGTCCATTCAATTAATTTCTATCCATTCTCAGATCTCATCTTGATCTCTGTCATGTTTCCTCTAATAGATCCTCCCATTAATTCCTCGTTATAATGAATCCAGCGTCTTTAATTTTAATAGCTACCAATATGCTTCAGTAAATATACCTTTTTGTTAGTCATACTTTTAACGGTCAATTAGTAAACGATATTGCTATTACATATAGTTATTTTGCAAGTGTCCTGCCAAACGCAATTTTTCTAATTTACACTTCACGACCAATTTTCCCCTTTAAAATCCAGGGAAGATTTGGCTGCTTTAAATCATTTACTACCAAAGATAGACATATTCCTACTCGGCGAATCATATAAATGAATCTTCGCAGCACAATGAACGTAGCCGATACTATAGCTCTTTGTACGAATTTCTATCTTATCTATGATTACTCTCTCTCCATCCTCTGAGGATTATCGACTGATCGCCAATCCTAATCACTTGATATGAAAGGCGGGCGAGTTCCTGTCCGTTCATGTCATCCAATATAAACCTTGCCACCATGGCATCTCCACTAGTCTAAACATATTGTAAATATTCAGTTCATTTTTTTTCTTGCATGTGGTAACCTACCTACCCCCCCCGCCGCTCCGGGTGACCACTCACTGAAGTTCAAGATAGCTCGGACGTATAACTTCATCCCATCATTACCCATATTTCAGCAACTCCCTCCTTCCCCGACACACCCCCATTCTGACGTCGATCCCACCTCACGTAGATCAAGGTTTTGGGAAATGTAGAAATGTTTAAGTCCCTCTTTTTGATGTGTGTGCGTGTAATTTAGAGTGTGAAGAGTGCCGTTGTAAGTCATACCCCTTTCTCGCAAGACATACGAACATTCTAGCATCAATGATCACACCTGGCGGCTGATTTAAAAAGGTAAAACGATTGAAACACCGCACACCTAGCACGCTGTGGGCAAAGAATAGGATCAGTGTTTGGCCTTTTTAATCATAACACTCCCCTTAATTACCATCAGAAGAAAACAATTATCATTATTTATTGAAAAAGAATAAAAGGGCAAAGTTATAAACACATTATTACTTACTTCTTGCTAAGTAATATATAAATGATTTCCATATGAGGTGTAACTGAACGTGGATATCTGTGTTTCAATCATGAAAATCAAATACATGTAAGCTCTATTTTTTTTTTAAATGAATACCTTGTTTTTTCTTCTTTCTCCTTTTTTCTTTTCTAATTTTTACTACTTCTGTTTAAACCATGGATGTCTCTGATGTGGTGGAGGTAATTTTGAAATACAATTATCCATATCGGTCGCATAGAGTACAAAAGAAATAGTATTGGGTGGAGTGTACATATATATATGTATAAAACATACACTGTTCATTGTAAACTAAACCATCCTTCTTTCATTGTTATCATTACTATAGGGATCACCTACACCATCTCACTCAATATCAACAGGTGTTTCACGTCCAATACCGTTTGCTGTCCTCAAAGTGCAATTTAAACGTCTTGTTCAACAGCATCAAGAACGTATGAAGCAACCTCAAGGGCCAGCAGTCATAGCAACCAAGGATTTATTGATGGTGATAGATGCATACGAACAGGAACATGATGTTTTATTATTGACACAGAACCAAAAGAAAGCTATCCACCCTTACACGCTGATTACACCGGACTTGGAAATGACACCGGATGATATCTTAAACTTACTCAAACTTGTCTTCACTCCTCCTTCACCTGTGGCTTCTTTATCTGCTCCTACATCGAAGCTGTCGACTTTACCACGTACTTCAGCGCCTCTCAAACCAACCAGCTCTAATGCTTGGAAACGCCGACTTAGCACTGCTAGTATGCATACTGATACCATCACTTCTGCTACTACCATTACTACTTCTGTAAGGCGTACCTTGACATTTGTATCTCAAATAATGACATTTCTCATTTTATTTTATTGTAATTGATATATCCACTCAGGAACTCAATCAAGATCTTGGACCCGAGCCATTGTCTCCTGGTACAACACACGAGGCGACTTCAAATCAACAGCTGATCTCAAAAATAGATGACGAAGTAGGTGCAAAACCCTTAATCCCTCATTATGTCCCTTCTATATTCATTAACTCTGCTTCCTAACTCTCATCCTTCTACTTCTGCTTCTTCTTTACAAGGTACCGAACGATGATGAATTTGCTCAATGCTATCGACGCTCACTTGCACTCACTCAACGATTGAAATTATCCGAAAAAAGTTTGGCCTCCATGACACGTGATAATGAAGATCGAATTGTTGTACTACAAAACAGGGTGGATGATATGACGAATGAAGTAAACAAGCAAAAGCGTGAACTTTTGGAATACAAGACGAAGGAAACGAATAGCTTGGAGCAAATTAGTATGGTAAGGGACCAACGTAAATTGCATTGTATTTGATTTTTTTTATTATTCAATTTTACTCAATTCTTTTTATTTATAGCTGGAAACGCATATCGCTACTATTCAACAATCAGAAACTGACCAAAAGCAAGTCTACTTGTCAATCAGGAACCTTTTTGATGAAAAATGTGGTAAGTGTTTCCTCCTCATTTTATTCTATTAGCACGTGTCATTGTATATATTATGGATTAATGGTGGGGGTTTTTTTTTAGGGGAAACTCAGAAACTTCAGGACCTGCTTAAGCAGAAGGAATTGGATCTTCAAAAAGCGGAAGCTTTCTTAAGCAGCTTCCGCCATGAATTTATGCAATTGACTGAAGAACGAAACCGATTGGAATCGTTGCAACATGACTTGGAAAGGGAACTGGCAACTTCACAGCATACTCATACACAACTCGCTGAACAACGATCAGAAAATGAACGATTGAAACAAGTTATCGACACTCTAAAATGTGATCTGGATCAAGCTCGACATGGACAACTGACAACTGGCCAGAGCAACACCTTTAGCTTGATCGAAGTAATAAAAAGAAAAATAAAAATCGGCATTTGTAAAATTCTAATATCAGGTTCTTTTTCCAGTCTTTAGAAGCTGAACTAGAAGGTCAACTACAACTGAAAGAAAATGAAGATGCTAGAGCTATGGAAAAGGTAAAAATAAAGATAAAATAGAAAACTGGCTTTGAAAGTTTATTTCACCTTCCTTTTTTTTAGATCCAAGAAATGCAACAAACCGAAGAGCGATTAAAATCTGCCGAAAACGAAAAGAATTATTATAAGTCCAGAGCCACTGAAGCTATTGAGGATCTTGATCGCGGTAAGGAAAAAAGTGTACATGTAGACTTATTGACCTAACATCGACCTCCTTTATCTTATTGGCAACCTCTCTTTATCCCTTTTCTAGTCAAGGACGAACTATCACATTTAAAAAAAGCACTGGATTCAGAGAATCGACTTTTAGTGACAGAATTGGAGGATTTACAAACAAAAAGCAATAGGGAACCACCAACGACACCTACACCCACATCATCCAGAAACCCATCAAATGAAAAGTCGATTGAAGCAGCAACTACACTTACTACGGAACGATCTTTATCCATGATAGACGATGATTTTAATCCTCCGGACCTCAGTACATCTATTGAACCTTACATTGCAGCTTTACCGATCAATGTCAAAGCGAAGTATAATGATGGTGACAGTACGAATATCGTCAAAACGACTGAATCTGACACTAATTTTACGGCAGCCTCATCATCATCGTCATCGTCATCATCGTCATCCACATCTCATTCAACAGCTTCACTCAACAAAAACAATCGATCGGTGCGATTTTCTCAACAATTGACGGATGTATGGTCACAATCTCGTATTCGTGGAAGAAAGTTGGACATTGGAAAAAAACGAGGTAAACTATAAAATAGTTACATAGTATTTGATTTTATTTTATTTGATTTGACTACTAATGAATATCGATTTTTACGTTGAAATTACATAGAAGTGTTTGATTTGCACAATGTAAGAGGGGATGAAAAGTGGAACGCTTTTATAACAGCGCTAACGTACCCTTCTATTTATATTTATATATAGGCATCCTCCCCTGCAACAGCATCCCTTCATCATCAACGCAACCACAGCATGCCCTCCACAGTGGCATACATGAATCAAGACAGGAAAAGGTCGACAACAACCGTAATGAATCGACCTCCAAATGACAAACTGATCACCAGCACGGCGACTTTTGCGATTTATACCCTCCTTGTTTATATCTTTGGTATTGTCACTTCCACCTTTTTGATTGAAAATGGTCCACCAGGTAGCTGGGAACAAGCTCTCGTGGCAGCAGCTGGACAACAAGGCGGGGCCAAAAGCAAATTATTAGAAATTCTTATTTATTGGATTGAAAAATTATTGTTCGAAGGTGAAGGTGTGCCTTTATCTTAATCGTCTCCTTTTCTCCCATCTCATTTATCACATTATAGTTATCATTTTCATTATCATTCTCATTCTTTTTTTTTTTTTTTTATTTATTACCCTACTCTTTTTCTACCAACTCACACAATCCCATCGTAAATATATCCTCCACCTGCCACACTCTTTGATTATGCTTATATTATCCCGTCCTTTTTTATTTAATTCTGTATTCTTCTATCCCTTTGTTATTTATTGAAAAACAATGGACTCTTTACTTTCTTGATGAAAATAAAAACCTATTATATCTTTTTTTTTAACGTTTTGCCGTGTGTGTGTAAGGACTATAATGTATTTTTATTGGTTGATTAATTAAATGAATTAATAAACCTTGGGTTTACTAATCGATTATTTGTTATTGTTTTGTGCGTATGCGAATGAACCCATATGTGCGTCCAATGATGGTGTGCGGGTGGGAAAAGTGTCTCTTACTGCTGATTTTTATGCATTTACCACTGTCTTTTATTTTTTTGCGTCCACCACTTCCATTACTTTTATGCGTCCACATAACCTCTCTGACCCTCTTTTTTATTCCACACATAGACCAGCTTTTTTTATACCCCATTTAACTAGGAAGTTGAGTTTATATGACGTATTTCTGCTTCCTGATAAGCTAAATATATATGACAATATCTATATGTTCAATCATTTTTATTTACCCCTGATTTTTCTACCATATACAAATCCCGATAATCTCAGTCTTGGTTGTTAGTTTGTTTGTTTTTTGCTGCTATTCTATCAATTGTCACACCTTATCTCCACTTTAGCATAGCTGTGATTATAGCCTCCGCCATTTTGCAATTGGTAGGCTGTATGATTCAGGCTCCGCATTTTGCTTTCTATTTTTTTGGCCCCTTTTTTTTTCCTCTCTTTTTCTTTCTCTTTTATTTTTTTCCTTCATGATGGTCTGAATGATATGATGGCAAGGCTCATTGGGGTACTGGTGATCTAGGATCTTGAATTAGGGGCGTTTTAAAAAACGCAAAACAACTTCATGGGGAAACCTTTTCATTTTCGATGTAGGATTTGGGAACGTCAGTAGATTAGCACTCATTAGTTTAGTAATAGTTTGTCATCATTTGTATCTACATCTGAATAAATATGTTCTTTTTCTTATTAATAAATTTCTGCTGTACGTTTACATGATGAGCTTCATCGAATGTGTATTACATATGCATAAAAAAAAGGTGTGTCCATATATATATATATGAAAAAGGAACGGATTGGGTATTATGGAGACATCTTCCACCAACTCTATAAGTTTGTGCGTAGAAAAGAGTACAGGGATGTGTTTGTGTGAAAAAACAGCTATTACAGTGTATTTTGTTGTGGTGGGGCATATTGACGAACAAAGTTGAGAATACTGTAGTATTGATTATGTAGCTACTGGGTGGCAGGACGTTTCTGAAGTGTGGGTTTTGATGGGATGGGATGGAAGTCTCTGTGATTTGGCACTGAGGGTGGGCAGCGATTGAGAAAAAAAAAGGATGGACGGCCCCTATGGTGGGCAGGGCGTTAGCGGTCCGCCACCCTAATCGTTCAAATTATAAATCAACTACTGCCTGAATAAAAGATTATAGAGTTTGTCTGATAGAGTGCTGGCCAATGTTTTTACAGAAAGAGCCATATGTAATGTGTTAGGATAGAGAAGGTTATTAGAATACTAAAAAAGAAAAAACGTGAAAAACGAGCAGTTGGACGACTTCACCATTTCGCACTATGGTGTGCAGCCACTTGGATCCCAACGATCGTGCTCAGTGTTTGAATATTTGATATTTTTTGTGTGTTAAAAAACAAGTGTTGTGTGTATTTGACCAACTTTCGCCATTTCGCGTGTAAATATATATATATATATTCAGGCTCCGCACACATGATTTTCTAATTTTTATTTTTTCCCTCTCTCTTCCATTCTTTCTTTTCTTTTTTCCTTCATGAAAGTCTGAATAATATGATAGAAAAGCTCATGGGGGTACTGGTGATGTAGGATTAGGATTAAAACTTGAATAAGGGACATTTTCAAAAATGCAAAACAAACAGCATGAG
Organism: Absidia repens; assembly: GCA_002105175.1. Lineage (NCBI taxonomy): Eukaryota > Fungi > Mucoromycota > Mucoromycetes > Mucorales > Cunninghamellaceae > Absidia > Absidia repens. Next base: position 17,644 of record MCGE01000009.1, read on the forward strand.
GAAACCGTTTCATTTGGGATTTGGGATTTCCTACCTCCGTTAGAGTAGCCTTCATTTTAGAATAGTGTCATTAGCTTAGTTTATTGTTAGTTGTCATAATTTATACGGTATTTAAATATGAATTATATATCTATTGTCTTTTTACCATTAAACTCTTACATGCCTTTCAATGTCCCGTTGAATGACATGGGATATGTGCGAGTAAACCAAATCCGGGAATGCGTGTGTATTCATGCGAAAAAAAAAGGCATGCATGTGTTTGTGTAAAAAAAATGTCACTACAGATTATTTTGTTGTTGTCTGTCTCCGCTGCATTTCACACTATGTACAGTAGTAATGGCGGGATATCATATGCTAATTAGAGCTTGCCTGAAAAAAAAAAAAGTAGCAGCGGCATTGATACAGTGATGTGAGTGGAGGAATGGAAGGATATTTCAGAAGTCATAGATGTGGAAGTTAGATATGAAAGTTGTAAGGATTTTAGATAAGGGTTTCCCTCTCTCTGTCTCTTTGATATCTGAATAAAATACAACTTCAATATGTCACTTATTCTACTTTTGTCTTTAGACATTTACTTCAATGAGAATATTAATGACACTAAAGAAAGACATATTGATAGACGAAGTAAACGATAACAAGCCTGTACTTTGCATTATCATGCTCTTCTTTTTTTCAAACAGTTTTTATTTTTATTTTTATTTTTTGCACGCAATTGGTTTCCTTTTTTCTATCTGACTTTATGTACCTGGTTTTGGCTTTGGTTTCCACGAAAGCCAAATCATTAAACCCTGTAGAACCCTATAAAACAGCCGACAAAGCGATGTACTAATATTGAATGTATGTAGTAGACTTCTATATATAAACTGTACTTAGTAGGAGCCAGGAAAAAGAAAACTACAGAATACAAGAGTAACGTCCTTATGCATAAAGAATACTGTGGATGCGATCGAGACCAATTAGGTATCAATTTTTTCCGATTTAAGAAAAATTTGTAATGAGTGTAGAAAATACAATAGGTTGTGCGAGTCCTCTAACGGACTGAGGAGACCGCATGCTTATTAAGAAAAACTGATACGCCCCTTTGTAAAGGCAGGAATTAAAATATAATAAAAATGATTCCATAAAAAACAACAGTCTTGCCATATCTTCGTGAAAGAACATGAAGGAGCTAGTTTTATTGTTACTGCATTGGAGTATAGGTCCATTTAATGGATTTGTTTTTTTTTAAAAAAAATAAATTATCATCTTCGGGGGATAGCTTGGTATAGCCAGGATACGCGACTGATATATTATTTTGTCCATTGATAACACTTCACTTAGTTCGTGATAGATAGACCAGCGTCACAGGAGCACTCAGGCAACTCAAAGGAATGATATTCTTCGTCCGGCTTGTCATCGGAGTACCATGAATACAGCTTTATTTTAAATGCCGCCCAGCGCTACAACGCCTGGCTCGAATTTTTTTTTACTTCCCTGTCATTCCTCTTTTTTTTTTTTCTATTCAATTCCAATTTAACAATGGGGTTCGGTCGACCATCAAATACTGAATCTACCTCTGGCGCGCCACCGTTACTTGGAAGTTTTCCGTTAGATCATGATGGTAAGATTGTGTATAAAAAAAGAAAAAAGACTATCTATTGACATGGATTATCGCTGACATTCCCTTCCTTGACTTCTTTATAGGGGAATGCAAACAATATATGCAAGAATACATGAAGTGCCTTCGTGCCAACAAAAACAACAATGGTGCTTGCCGTGAATTATCTAAAAACTACTTACAGTGCCGCATGGACAAGTGAGTTTTATATCATGAAGTAACACAGGGACTGGTATCATTGTGATCGTACTAATAGCTACATTATTTCTACTTTGTACAAAAATGTCATAGGGGATTGATGGACAAAGACGATATGAAGAATCTAGGCTTCGCAGACATAGAAAAAACGAATCAATCATCAACAGCGAAAGCAGATGAAGCAGCAGCTGAAGCGAAGCAATAGTTTGGTTTAGAATAGAATAGTTTAGAATATCTTTATTGTTTGTATATATATATATATCTAATAAAAATGTATTCATTTGGGGTACTTGCTAATATTGTCTATTCAACAAAAAAAAAATGATTACTAGTATACTATATGGATTGGGGGATTGGGATGTGATGGGAGAAAACATAATGGATAAGAGTAAGTGAAGAGGGGAAAACGAAAGTTGTCGGAAGGGGATGGTCAAGGGACGAGGGTATGGGGTGAATATGTTGAATCAAACGTTACAGATATTTGAAATGCAGTAAAAATAAATCAAGTGCTTTTAGATCTATGGAGATAGAGTGCGAAAGCAGGATAGATTGATTAATAAGTGGGATAGGTTGTTTAATAGCGTGACTTACTCTGATTTGATAGGATCCGGCCTTGGTCATATATCGAACCCATTTGACAGATTGATACCCACTCTTTTCAAACACTTTGAGGAATCGTACCAATAAACCAGAAGAAGTAAACATCAATACCTAATAAAAATAGAAAGGTTATAGTGCTTAGTTTTACAGCGTGACGTTTTGAATGGCTATTTCTTTTAAATTACCTGGAAGTCCATGGAGATAGGTGGCCTTGACCAGACCTTTTTGTGAGTAGTAGAACTCAATTGAGCTTCACCACTAAGCGAGTATTCAGCTTGACCTTGGAATCGAGGTATCCTAAAAATAAAAATACGTGATGTCAATGAATTATCATCCTGATACTTTTTTTTCCTTGACTCACTTCCAAATAATACAGTTTTCTGAGGGAACATATTTGGCCTTTCCACCAGAACCAACCTTGACTTCGACCTTGGCAGCGTTCAACGGAGTAGGGATACGCAGCACAACATTATTGGCATATAGTTTAGGAGAGAAGTTTGCCCTGACATTAATTTTGTATTCTACCCGAGTTTTTCCAATTTCGTTGACTACAGGAATAACACGGAAGGGAAGGTTGACGTTTTCAGTAGTACGGTAGCGCATCAGTTCAAATTCGCCATCAGGAGGAATAAAGCTAATAGTCCGGTCGGTATCAAATCGTCCAAGTTTTACACATTGATGGAACTGACAGTCATCGATTTCGACGGCATGCGTTTTACGTGTAGTGCTTTAGAAAGAAAGAAAAAAAAAAAAAAGATGACCATCAGTATCCTTGTTCTCTTCTTCAGGTTGAAAGTATTTCACTTACGGTGTCCTGTTGACCACATCCTTGTCTAAAAGTAGCTTATCATTTAATCCAAATTTGCATTCAGGAGTACCAGATAAATAAGCCCGCATCAAGATTTGTCCAGCAACATCAGCCCGAAGAAGAGTACCTAAACAAAAAAAAAGGGGGGGAAACGTTAGTAATCATTATCCGCCATCATTTCAAATTTTCTTCCCAACTTACCTGTGTTGCTCATTAAAAGGTTCACACTTTCAATTACATCGATAAAAGCTTCGTTTTTCCGGTATTTGATATCGCTTCGTCTCCAAGACATGGCGCCTGTCGCTTGAATAGTAATCCGACTAGAATCCTCAGCCCGTTCTGACTTGACACCTTCTGTAGTTATATACATTTTGAGAGTGTCCGTTTCACTGTTCTGGGGATATCCAAAGTCGAGTATTTCTATACAAAAAATTATGTGTATGGAGGTTGTAAGTAGCATGCCTTATTTATTAATTCTTTCAAATTGTACTTACCATCCAAGAGTTCATAGATCAAGACAAAGTTGTTCTTGACGGCTTCTTCATCGAGTTTACCAAAATAGCTTCTTCCAATAGATATCATCCGGTAGCAAAATTCAAAGACTAATGCAGCATTAGCATTCCATTTTGTAACGGCAACAATATACAGGTTTTCATGTCGAACGTGGAAGAAGGAAGTCGACCCGAGAGTGATGATGGGAGACCGGACATCCGTGTTCGATATCACTTGAATACGGAAGATATCGGCCACTGAACGCCTATATTGGATGGAGAAGATGAGATGACAGATTAGCTAGGGCAAGTTTATCATATAAACGATGTTTTCGAAAGAGAAGTATTTTAATATTATAATATAATAGCTTACCGTAAGTCATGTCGGTAGAGTCGAGAAATAAGTACTTCTCCTTTTTGGTTGTATATAAAAAAAGCACTAATCATTCAGTTCGCTTGTGTGGAAGAGAAAGTAGTAAAAGTGTGAAATTGCAAGTGTGATATTTGAAGAAAATTTACAAATTAAATCGTAAATGTCCGCTCAAAAAAAAAATTGCAATTTGGCGAAGCAGCAAAAAAAAAAAAAAAAAAAAAAAAAAAAAAAAAAAAACCCCCCAATCCTTCTCTCTTTTTTTCTTTCTTTCTTCCAAATACACACATTATATATATTATATGAGCTCAAAACAAGAACTACGTTTGGCTAATATACAAGCGCGACAAATTGGAAAAGGTAAAAAGTTATTTACTGATACAATATACCAGTCTTTAAACCTTATGAATTCATCCTTTTCTTTTCTGTCTGTAGATACAGTACAACCCAAAAACTTGGATAGTAACATCAAGAAAAACACTACCTTCATCAAAAAATGCAAAACCTCCCTAGCGGCAGATTACCGGCAACAACTTTTGAATGATATTAAAAAATTGTCCTTGGAAAAATACATCTCTGAAATTGTGGTTAGTATTATGGAAGGCATGCTCAAATGCAAGACAAGCACTGACGTTTTGGCTGGTGTCGAGGTAATAAAATAAGGAAACAGCAATATGTGATTCAAAATATTAAAGTCATTACTTTCTCTATAGGTGATCTCTGCTTTACATCAACGCTTCCCTACTACGTTTACTCTTCTCTTGACATCAAGTCTCGCTAAAGCACTTCAACCCTTCCCCAAAACATACTTGGCAAGTCTTACTCAAGAACAGCGCGAGAAGGAAGAGGCCAGTCGAATCTCCAAGCAACGCATTTATCTACGTATCTCTGTGGAACTTTGGCTGGTGGGTGTATTGCGCAATGTTGAAGACGGGATATCGTCCTTAGGTACTTCTGGTTTGGACGATGTGGATACACAAAGGGATGGTGTAGCCGGACTTGTTGGATCGTCTTCTTCATCTTCGACGTCACTGGAGAAGAAGAAACTCAAAAAGGATAAAGATGAAAACAAGCCTACGGGTTTCGTATATCGTGTTTTGCGTGATCTGGTAAGATATGCACAGGATGGACAATAATAGGATAAAGGACCTAACAAACCATGCTTCACTTTCTTAGTTTGCCCCTGATTTGGAACAACATGTCAACTTGCCTCTGGCTGCCTCCTTTATGAAGAACTATGGTCCTGAAATCTTGGGTATCATTCCGCGAAAGCAATTAGCGGCTGCAGAACAACAACAACAACAACAGCAGCAGCAGCAGCAGCAGCAGGAAGAAGATGGAAGATCAGTGGTTATAAATGGAACGGAATCAGTTGATACTTCACCAGCAGTGACACCCGAACAACGTCAAGCGATTAAGGAGCTTTTGGTTTCTTATTATCGTACTGTAGCCAAACATCTCAAGAAGGAACACAGCTATATCAAGAAAATGGGCCATCGAAATCACGAAACTTTGTTTGCTCGTGGTGAACTATCAGAAGAAACGAAGCAGAGGTATGAAAAGGCGACTAAATCATATGAAAAACTCTTAGCAAACAGCGAAACGTAAGTGCCAATATATACTATACAGAAAACCCCTCCTCTGTCGGTGATCTTAACTTTTTTTTTTATTTAGATTGGCAGATGGTCTAAACGAAGAAATGCCTGATTTGCCTGAAGATGAAGGTGTCGCCAAAGTATCCATTGTTAGTGCATCTTCTGGAAATACATTTGCCGATGGAAAGGTAAATTAATGAGAGATAGAGAAGTGGGAATGAAATGTTTGCAATGTTGTTGACATCATTGCATCTGATTGTTGATGTATTATAGGAAAGTGGACTGGGTAATAGTGTTTGGGAAGACGACGATGCTCGCAAGTTTTATGAAGATTTGCCTGACCTGCGTGTCCTTGTGCCCGGTGTATTTCTGGATTCTCAAGCTACCAAAAAAGAAACGGAAGATGCAGCGGCGGCATTGGAATTATCAGCAGCAGCAGAAACCGACGAAAGAAACATAGCAACAGTAACGCCCAATCCACCAGAACAAGATGTCGATACAATCACTGAACAGACAGAATTAACGGCAACAGTTGACATTGATGAGGATGATTCGGAGTTAATCGATACAACAGGCGACAACGATGTAGAAACTTCAGATTTGGTGGATGAAACTTTGGGGTATGTATTTTCTTGCGGGCGGCTCGTTATAGCAAAACTAATCAAAATCGTATGTTATATTTTGGTAGTGACAAGGATGATGGCTCAGAAAATGTGAAGCCTACTCAATTAGCTCAACTGGATGCATTACTTGGACGATTGACAAATCTTGGAAACCGTGATATGATTGATAGCGCTGCGGTTGAATTTTGTTACATGAACTCCAAAGGAGCTCGTAAGAGACTTATCAAGGTAAATACAAAAAGAAAAGGTTTGTTAATTTGGATATTTACAGTGTGCTTATTGCATTGCTTGTTTATGCTAGACGCTTTTGAACATTCCTCGCCAACGTGTTGACCTTCTTCCCTATTACGCGAGGTTGATTGCCATTTTAAACCAGTACTACACTGATATCGGGGATGCCATTTTGGTTGCTGTAAGATAAAATGAAATGAGAGATGTGTGGTTACTGGTCTATGTATTTATAATTATTTATATGTTGTAGCTCAATCATGAATTCCGTGGTTTACAAAAGAAGAAAACACAGGATTTGGTGGAATCAAGAATCAAGGTAAGACTGTGGAAAGATAATAACATTGGTGACGAAGTTGATCATGCAATTGTGGATACTGACAATTTGTTTTTTCATTTTGTAGAACATTCGCTTCATATCTGAACTAGTGAAATTTAAGGTGGCACCTCACCATACCATCTTCCATGTCTTCAAGATTGCTTTAGATGACTTTACGAATCAAAATATCGATATTGTGTGCAATCTTCTGGAAACGTGTGGTCGATATCTTTTACGCACCCCTGAAACAAGCGTCCGTATGGGTAACATGGTAATACAAACGAATTATACCAATTGGCCTTTCTTTCTTTAGCTAATGATTTGTTTATATAGCTTGAAATTGTGATGCGCAAGAAGACCGTGCAACATTTGGATAATCGTCAAGCATTGATGGTGGAAAATGCGTATTATCAAGCTAACCCTCCTGATCGATCTGCTGTAGTGGAAAAGGAACGTACCCCTATCGAGCTCTTTGTACGTCGGATGCTGTATGGTGACCTGAACAAGAAAAGTTTGGACAAAACTTTGAAGCTGCTTCGTAAATTGCACTGGGAAGATTCAACTATTCAACACTTGTTAAACAAGGTGTTCCAAAAGATATGGAAAATCAAATACGGTAACATTCACCTGATGGCTATTCTGGCTAGTGGGTTAAATCGACACCATTCCGTCTTTGGTATGCAGTTGGTTGACTCTGTGATAGAAGAAATTCGTGTGGGTTTAGAGGTAAGTTTTTTTTTTTTTTTTTTTTTCCTCAATGTTGGTGAAGTGGTATATTTACATAACTACTCACTTGTGTCTACCTTGGGTTTTAGCACAATATATTCAAGCACAATCAACGAAGAATTGCTACCGTGAAATATTTGGGTGAATTGTATAACTATCGTATGATCGACTCGCCTTTGGTGTTTGATACGTTATATACTATTGTTACTCTTGGCCATGGTAAGAAAATAGTTGGATTACAACATAGCAAAATGTACTCACTTTTTTTCACTTTATTAGAATTTGGAAGACCTTCTCGTGAACGCTTCTGCCCTATGGATGCCCCAAATGACTTTTTCCGTATCCGCTTATGTTGTACTTTACTCGACACGTGTGGGATGTGCTTTGACCGTGGTAGCTCCAAGAAGAAATTGGATCATTTTCTAATCTTTTTCCAGGTACAGCATTTCCCTATCCCAACCAAATATATTTTACTTATAAATGAGGCATATCAACTTTTTTTTACTAGATGTATATTCTCAGCAAGGCCAAACCTCCTATGGATGTGGACTTCATGGTTAGCGACACGTTTGAACAACTCCGCCCCAAGATGCATATCTTTTCGACTTATGAAGAAGCCAATGCTGAAGTAGATCTCATCCTGTTGGATCAATTGAAAACGGTGCAAAGTAAGTTCTTCCATTTTCCCTTCACCACACTTACTAGTCCACATGCTTATCTCATACATTATGTATTTATAGACAAAGATGAAAAGGTGCAAGAAGATGGCTTCGAAGAAAGTGATGGATCTGATACTTCTAGTGATGATGGAAACGATGATGACCGAATTGCTGATCTGGACAAAGACGATGAAGAGAATGAAAGCCTTGACGAGGTAGGCCCATTAAAAGAAAGAGGAAAGGAAAAACGTTTGATTTAATTTGTCTATTTTAGGGCGGCGCTGTTGGAAACGATAACGATGAAGATGATGACGATGATGTAGTGGTTTTAAAGCGCCAAGAACAGCAAAAGGAAGATGATGATGAATTTGAAAAGGAATTCAGTCGAATGATCAGCGATAGCATTGAATCACGAAAATTCGAGAAGAAAATGAATATGCTTGATGTACCTATTCCAATGAATCTTCGTGGGGCGCAAGGTAAGGCGGGATAATAAACCAACAATATGAAGTGTTACCGTGTACTTGAACAGTTTCCATTTTATATATTTTCAAATAGATCGACGAAGCCTTGCTGAAAAAAAAGGACAACCCACAACTGGTAGTATGGCATTTACTCTTTTGACGAAGAAAGGAAATCGACAACAAACCAAGGTAATGGAAGTACCTGCGGACTCTGCCCTGGCGGTGACTACTCGCAACAAACAAGAGGCTGAACGGGAAGAACACCAACAACTGAAACGATTGGTGCTTAGCTATGAAGAACGTGAACTGACCGCTGCTCGTCAAGGTAAGAAGATTAATATATTGGTGACATGAAATTCTTACATGTGATTTATGCTCATTTATAGAAGCATTAGAAGAAAATCAAAGACAGCGTCAATTAAAAGGAAAAAGGATTTTGCACATGGGAGGTGGTGGTGGTCATCAATACTCATCATCTAGGTACAGTATGAAAAAATCAGATATCCATGGGAAGAAGGTACTCATTGCTATTTTGTTGTAGACCTAGTGATCGTCCCTCTAGTGGAAGCAACCAAGATTGGCGCCAGACTTTTGAATGATCGATTGGCTGTCTGTTTCTATGGCTTTCACATCAAACTCCTCGAAATTTTGTGCCTAGTCAGTGATACACATGCAATGGGTTTGACTTGCTCATTGGATCTGATGTGGGTTTATTTTAGCAATAGAAATACCCTACTTTTCCAAACTCTCTTTCCCTCCTTTTTTTATCTAATATCACTACCATTATTATTATCTCTTTTTTTTTTTTTTTACCATACCTCACACATCTTCCTTTTCTTTATATTCACCCATTTTATACTACATTGTGCTATTTTGCGTTTACGGTGTCGTTTCAGTCCCCGAAAATTGGAAACCCTGTGATAATAAAAAATATGGAAGCTATTTGACCAACCGCACGCATGATCAGTGGCCATTCTTCTTCCCTTTCTAGTATAGAAATGACAGGCTCTGCAACAATCTGCAGGTTTGACAAAATGACCTTGTCGTCAAAAATATGGAATCTTTATAGGGGGCGGGCAGTTGCCAATGCATATATTTTATTCACTCTTTTGATTTTTTTTAGGTACATATGTAGGGATCAGCCATAGGATGAGTTTATCATTGGCATCAAATTTTGCTCCATTCAGTGGGACCTGCAAGGTAAAAAGGATAAGGGGGAGGGGAAAGTTGAGTATATAGTAAAGCTCATATTTGTATATTATACACGACTATTGTGCGGATGTCTTTGTAGAACTCGAAACCAGCAATACAGGGTCTTCACTTCTTTGCACACAAGAATTTTGATGGATGCAACAAAGTTGTTTGGCAAAGAAGCGTGGTAAAATACCAAAAACAAGATTGCCTTTATTGCACAATCAGGTGAAACCATCCAGGAATATTCTGCCCTCATCATTTTTACAGTTTACAGCTGTGCTTATCTCCCGCCCTCTTCCTTCGTTTGTAGTATGATATGCACCTTTCTACCCAGCGCCATCCTTTCATCCCTATATCATATAATTTATTTAGATTATAGTTGTCCCATTGTAGTATTAGTATCATATTTTATATCCTAAAAATAAACATGTTGTGTATTTTGTATTTGTTGGAAAAAAAAAATGTTGAAAAAGCGATCTCCTTTTTTTTTGACTCGGGAAAAAATGGTTCGGTCACTTTGTAGTGTGTGTGATCATATTGTGGGAGAGTGGTGTAACTCAGAATCAATTGACAGTGAGAAATGAAAAAAAATGGGCATTGATTGGTTAGAATTGTGAGTCAATACAGAGATAATGACGGTTTTACCATTAAAGAAAAAAAAACGGGTTTGGAAAATCGCTTTGTCTTTCCGACAAAACGTCCCCATTTCCTTTTTCATTGGCTGACCCTTGGATGATTATATATGGATCGTCGTCATTGGAGCTTCGATGTATGATTCAATGATATATACGATTTTTTTTCCATTCTGTTCCATTTCCACTAATATGACCAACCCTTCATCTGGTACTCAAGGGGAAATGTAACACCAAATGAGGGACGAAAATGATCAGGGGTTGCCGCTCATCCATTACAGTTGAGTGAGTGGTGAGTGATACAAGCAGGGGCTCAATTCAAATCAGCAGAAAAAAAAAAAAGTCGATCCCTTTTTTGCGAAGCTCCGATGATTCCCCGAGTAAGACATATTGCCCCCCCCCCCCTCTGTTACAGAGGTTGATCAATCCAATAAATTAAAAAACAAGACGCATATTTGAATATAATATAAAAAACAAGTCATATTTATTGAATGTAATAAAAAAGAGAGAGCATGTACAAAGAAGGTATGATGGTAATGAAAAAAAGAGAGAGAAGGGGAGTTAAAAAAAGGGTCTATATACAAAAAGTAATATACTAACTAATATAAAAACGAGTTCATCCAAAGGTACTAACTATATGGGCTAGCTGAAGCAATTCCGAGTCTTCATCTTTTTTGTCCTTGGTTGTTTTGTGTTGAGGTGGCGGGTGGTGAGAGTCATTGTTGAGTCGAATCGAATCAATTTGATGGCGATGTTGGTAGTTCATAGGAGATGATGGAGGAGGAGGTTGGCATAAAAAAGTAATGGAGGGTGATGAGTTGTTTGAACTGGAAGAACTAGTAGTAGTGGCTGCATCTTGCTGTTGTTGTGGAGGAGTTGGTGGTGGTGGTGGTGACGTCAAAGGGGGACTGGTGGAATGAGGATGAGGATGATATCTTGTAATTCGAGAAGGATGATTTGGCCAACAAGTGATAGGAGGAGGAGGAGGATATTGAGGCTGTTGTTTTCTATAAGGTTGGAAACGTTGGGAGGAGGGTAGAAGACAAGATTGATTCAACGGTTGCAGATTGTATTCCGTGCTATCAGATCGAATATGTTTGTGACGGTGTAATTGAGGTGCTTTTCTTTCGCTAATGGGAGTCGTTTGATGATGGTGGTGAGGAACATAGTGTTGATGAAGCGAAGAGGGTGGATTTGATGCTGGATGATATGGGTTCCGCCTCGATTTTGGTGACATGTGCGTTCGATAATGCTGCATCATATTATCTTGACGAGAAAACCGTGAAGGGCATCCTGGGTATAAGCAATGAAAGTTTTTCTCGCCGGTGTGGATACGATTGTGACGTGCTAAATGCCCACTATTAAAAAAATATCATTAGTAACTGTGTCCCTCTTTAAGTGATATATATATGGTATACCTTGTTGTAAAGCTTTTGTTACATCCAGGTTCAGCGCAATGATATCTTCGGCGCCCATTGTTTAAGTGTGGTGGTGGTGGTTGTGTTTGTTGCTGCTGCTGTTGCTGTTGATGATCATCGATTGACATATCGTTCAATAAACTAAGCTGCCTACCATGAGCATCTTTGATAGAAAGTCCAGATTCAGTTGACATGGGGGCAATAAATCAAAAGGGAAAGGGGATTTTATTTGGGGGTAGAAAAAAAAAGTGATAAAGAAGCGAAAGAGAAGCAAATTTAAAAGGCGGACCTGAAATAAATCGTTTATATTTTTAAACCTGTTTTTTTCTTGTGTCGCCTTGCGCTGCGTTTTGTTTTGTGTATAGTTTTTTTTTTATTTTTATTTTTTTCTTGTTCTTTCCCCACAATTACTTTCTAGTCAAACTTTAAAAAAAAAGCCTATTCTTATTGCTTAGCAAAACTACAAGTGTCAATTATTGATGAACATAGCTCGTTTATAGTGAAATAAGAGTAGGTTGTAGTAATTCATGTCAGTGCACCATTTAAATGAAAGCAAAGAGCAAAATTGCCTTACTTGGCCAAGCTTCAAAAAAAAAATCTTTAATAAGAAGTAGACCATACCCACACAAGTCAGTCTATCAAACGTCTATAACAAGTGTTTTTGTGGTGTCCGACATTTAGCTGTGTTTGTTCTCAAGAAAAAATGCCCCACTGTCAGTGCTTCTTGATAACACTTTTATAATATTTTCATTTTATTTAGGATCTTCTATGCTAAATTAAATTTGATTAGCCACTTGAATATTATCCCACCATTGTCTTCTTGTTCGTCAGAGCCAAGAAAATGGATGGAAAAAATAGAAAGCCTCCATTGCCCAATAAAATCAAAGCGGCAATTAAAATTTGCGTTTTTCTCTCATCGACTTGGTGACGAAGAAGTTGTTTCTTTTCATCGTTTCTTTCATTCCCACTTACTTAAATCTCTTCTTTTTTATATCATGTCAACGCAAGGAAAAACATATCAATTTAAACTCGTTTTACTAGGTAAGGTGATTTTTTTATCAGTATTGTCATTATTTCGACAAATAGCTAATATGTGAGTTATATATTTTACCAACTGATTTTTCTTTTGCAATACAGGCGAATCGGCGGTAGGCAAATCAAGGTGAGGAAGTAAATAATATCCAAAACATAGAATGTACTTTTCCTCATATTCCTTGCTGTTTCTTTATATAAATATATAGTTTGGTTACTCGATTTGTAAAGGATCATTTTGATGAATACAGAGAAAGCACTATTGGTGGTAAGTAACAGATGGCTCATTTATTGTAGTAATAGCTTTATTTTGAACTTCCGTTTTTTTGTCCATATTTCGTTTGTTTATTTGTTTTTAATAGCTGCTTTCCTTGCACAAACGATCTCTTTGGATGATAATACCACAGTCAAATTCGAAATCTGGTAAGTCCATAAAAAACGAGCACTATTGTTACTTGGAGGACAGGGATGGAACCAGAGATGATAGGGTGATGAGTAGGGAGGCCAAACGGCTGGTACTATCTACTTACCTCTTTTTTTTATGACAACGAACTGTGTATGATAGGGATACTGCTGGTCAAGAACGTTATAAGGTAAACTAGAATAGAAAACAACCCCATGATGCAATACTTACTATCCTTTTTAGAGTCTTGCGCCCATGTACTACAGAGGCGCCAATTGTGCCGTAGTGGTTTATGATATTACACAAACAGTATGTTGAAAAATGAAGATGTACGTCAATGATAGTTTGACTAATTGTTATCGTTATTCACTGTAGTCTTCTCTGGATAAAGCCAAATCGTGGGTAGATGAATTACAACGCCAAGCTGATCCTGATATTGTGATTGCTCTTGCGGGAAACAAGACAGATCTTGAAGCTCGCCGGGCTATTGAAACCAAGGTAACAACAACAACAAAATTGATTGTTTGACGCTTGATCTCACATCTTCCCTTGTTATAGACTGCTCAAGAGTATGCGGATGAAGCTGGATTGTTATTCTTTGAAACATCGGCCAAAACAGCACACAATGTTACCGAACTCTTTACAGCTATTGGTAAGCCCGGAGAAGGAAGGGAAAACCGATGATGTATTTATTAGTTAATTATTAACTCTTCTTTCATTTCGGGATAGCCAAACGTATGCCTCTTGAGCAACTTGCCAATAATCCACGTGGCAGACGCGGTCTAAACGCTCGCGATCAAGTCGATTTGGACCGTGCTAATGGTACTTCAGATGGTTGTGCTTGTAAGTACATTTTTAATCTCATCATGTTTTCGTTGCCTAAATGTTTCTGTTTGGTTTTTTCATTCGTAGGCTGAACTACCTTCTATTCCCCTGCTTCCTTTGCTTCATCACAATCAACCCTCTTCTTCGCACTATCTTCTTTTTTAGCGTTACAGCAAAAATAGTATATCCATTTATTCCAACCTTTCCCTTCGTCTTTCTTATTTTTTCACTTATATCTCTTTTGCCCCTTTTTATCTGTTAGTTCCCTTCCCTTTCCCTTTCCCTTTCCCTTTTTTTTAATGCATACTATTACCGTCCTTTTTTAGTCTCCCTCACTTTATTTATGTCTTGCTTTACAAATAAAAAAACGGCTCTTTTGATGTAGCAATATGATTGTTTTAAAATGTCTTGATATTATTGTATTCATTTAAAGCCATTCTGATCATAAAGTGGATTTAGTGAAAGGTTTTGCTAAACAAGATATGCGCATGTAATTATCTGTATGCGTGCGGGCGTAATCAAATTGTTATAGCAAATTACCTCCGAAAATGATGTTAAGATAAAGCGTTGTTCTTCACTTTCCACCCTTCAATCTTCAATCTTCAATCTTCACTCTATATTGCCAAAACTGTAACTCACTTGAATTCAGTCAAATTAAGTCACTCTTTTTACCACGCTTCACAACCAAACCAACCTAACGCAAATTTTTTTAGAAGAATGTGCCTTTTTCTTTGTGTCTTAATTTACTATACTATTGCTATCTGCACAAGTTACAAATAAGAAGGTTGCAGCAGATGCATTGGCAAAAAGTCAGAGATTATGTGGTGCTCCCTCCCCCCTCCCTCAAAGTGCTAATTTTCAGATGATTTACGACTCACTCCTTTTTGACACATTATCTTCATTATTTTAGTGGTAGTATTTTTTTTTTATTATTATTATAGAATACGTTTTACCTAAAAGCATCTTAAAACAAAAATTTTCTTTTTCAATTTTTAACCCATTCTCGCAACAGCGCGAAGATAAAAATCATTTCAAATGCCGCCCACGTTTGTTTCTATTTTGGTGTCCTCTCCAGTTTTTTTACTTTTTTGCTCTATTTCTTTGGTTTTTTTTTTTCTTTTTTTCTTCCTTTAATTCTTGACAATTTGGCTCCTATGGGACTATGATGTACTCAGATTAGAGTCAGGGCTAGTTTAGAAGGGTTTTCAGTTCAGGGATTACAAGATGCATGGGGAAACCCTTTCATTTTGGAATCAGGATTTATGACCACCATTAGTTGGGTTTTTGGAACCTCCATTAGCTTAACCTAGTTTTAGTTCGTCCATAGTTTGAATCTATATTTGAATAAAATATATCTCTTTCACTTGCTTTAATAAAAATGCCCCAATAGTTTTTCTCATGTATTGAATAAGAGATTCCATTTTTACTACCATCACCCCTTTCGATGAGTGCCAGCCATTATTAAGTTTCAGTAAAAGATATGACTTTACTCATTCTCATCCCTTAGACAGTACATTAGATCTCTTTTTATAATTTTCTTTTTGACTTCATGCTCATCCCCAGGTTTCCTATTAGTCTTTCTCTCGTTTTAGCTCCATAGATCCCATGTTGCTGTAGACCATCGCCATTTATCTTTTTTCAATTATTCAATCTCTCCTATCAAACCCGTAGAATATTGAGCAACTTTTTTTTTTCTTAGTACACGATAAGATGAACTAAATATATGCTAATCACGATGATTATTTCGGTGACCTTAAGCAGAATTGAGGAACAGCGACCTACTTTGAATGCCTATAAATGTTTGTGATTTTTTCCTGTCAAGACATTGATAGTCAAAACTTCAATAAACGTTCTTAACTAGCCTCAAAGTGGTCTTTAAAGATATTTGTGATACCATATTATTTTCTATCACAAAAGTCATGAAACTTCAAAGCTGAGTTGAAATAGTGACCTTTCGGATAAAGTTCATCATAAAGTTGTATACATATACTGGGCAGTGATTTGGTGTGGGGGGATAGACTGCAGACAAAATAAGTTTCAACTTCTTTTTGGAGGGGGCGGTTTCGACTATGATCAAATATACATGTATAGAAAAATGAACAAAGAAAGCAATGACAGACAAATCAAATAAAAGCAAAGTCAAATGAGTGATGGAAATAAAATGGTTTTTATTCAGCAAAAGTGGAAATGGACACAGTGATAATGAATGATTCTGAGTAATTTTATTTGCGACCTTTCTCTTTGGACGACAACACGCTGAGCGATGAAGGTGGCTAGGCAATAAACAAACAAACAAAAAAAAAGGAGTGAAAAGACATGATCCATATATTCATCAATTTTGGTTTTTATTCAGTTTTGCGATGTCGATACAAAAAGTATAAAAAAGGTGATGGTTTTAAATATACTAAATGTAATGGGAAAAAAAAAAGATAAGCGTAGTAATAAACTTTTTTTTGTAAAATAATGTAATGAAGGGGATAGCCAACTAAAATTCTATCTAACGGCGTCTTGACCTAGAGCCAGTTGACTTTGACTTCGTGTTTTTCTTTGGCTACAATAAAATATAAATCAGTATAGGTGATTAAAATAAATAAGTATTCACGATATAATTGTTTTTTCTTGCTTACCTTTTCTATCACTTCTTCTTCCTCTTCTTCTTCTACTTCGGCATATTCCTTTTGAATCAGGCCAATCAAAGTAGCACACCGTCGCTTGATTTCTTCAGATGTACGTGACTTGAGGAACCAATCGAATCGGAACATGGGGGCTTTTTTAATTTCTTGGCGGATCAGATCATACACATTTTCAGTTCCATAGCCATACTTTTCCAACATAATCACCAAGAACCGATCTTCGTCTTCAGTATAGTGTTTACCCTTGGTTGGTTGTGTATAGTTTATTTTCATTTGTTGTAAGGGTACACGGTGGCGTGTCACCTTGTCGGACAACTGATGCTGGATTTCCAACTGCTTTTCCATATCACTTTCACCCTTTTCAATCTTGGCAATTTGGCGCTCGTAATCGGGAATTTCTTTGTAGCGGGACCAGAATGCTTTGCTGTATTTTTTGATTTCGTCAAGTGTCTTGCCTTCCATTTCACTGGCAATCCCCTCTAAATCGTTTCTATATACATCATTAGTGTGAGTGGTTTATTGACTATCAAAAGACACGTTTTTTGAGACTTACCTTCCAAACTTTGTACATGCATTGATAAAAAGGAAGAAATCTCTTTTGCCCCAAGTGGAGAATCCCTGTAGCAGAAAAAATAAAAGAAATGAATAGAGTTGTTCTTCACAACTTGCGTGGTTTTTTTTTTTTTTTTTTTTTTTTTTTCATTGGAGTTTACCTTTTCATACAATTTTTTACGCTCTTCGTCTTCCTTTTCCGTCAAAGGTTCAGCTATAAAATGAGGGATTATTAGAATGTATTCAATAATCGTTGTGAAGGCAACTTTCGTTCTTACCGCTATCTATTTCACGTTGTTCATTTTCACGTTTTTTCTCCAACGCGGCGTTTTCCTCAGGGTCATCTGTTTCAGTAATAGGTGGTACCTTGTAGCCAAGTTGTTTCTATAAATATTTGATAAAATAAAAAGTGTCAGCTATTTTGAGAACCAGTGTCAATATTAAAAAATCTTTGTCATACCTGATAATATAAGGTATCCTTTTTGTTGAGATCATGGATTCGAGGAGGGAAGAATTGGAAATCTTCGCTATTGATATAAGAGAAAGAAGTGGCAGATGTGAGTATAGGTCATGAAACTGGTCATCATTTGTAATTTAAACTTACGTGTTGTAGCGTTTTGATCTTGGTGGTTTATTTGATACGGCGGCCTTGTGCCGAGTATTCAACGCTTCTTTGTAATAATCATCTACTGCATAATTGACTTTTCTTTCACGTTTGGTAGGACCAAGCCAACTGAGGCCAATGCTTTCGGCTTTACGCTATGGAAGATAAAGAAAAAAGAAAGAAGGGCATACTAATGAGTGTTCGTATTCCTTGTAACTCTTTCTTCATTATTTAATTTACCTTGTTGCTCCAATCTTCGCCATCCCATTTGTAGGCACTTTCGGACGAAAAATTTTTCAAATCATCAATGTTGTAGTTGGAGTACTTCTTGTTGAGTTCTGCTGTCCTTTCTTCACCTTTACGCAAAATAGCTTCAATATCCGTGTCAGCCTGTTTGTCAGATTCTTCCGCATTGTTGAAAATAGTGTCAGCGCCATGTTGAATCATTGTCAATAGTTCATCCTTAGAATGACCTATGTTTTAAAAGACAGAGAATGAGCATGCTATTTATTTCTATTACTATTCTTACTATTATTTTCTTACCCTTGGTTTGAGGCATACGACCTTGTTGGATGACAATTTGATCAAGTCGAAGTTTTTGTGCTGCACGTTCCAAAACTTTTTCTTCGATAGCGTTCTAACGTTAAGATGCAAGATATAGATGAGTTCATTTTCAATGAACAGCGGTCACATATACCGTCCATCCTTAGACTTACTTCTGTCACAAATCGGAATACTTTAACTTGCTTGGTTTGACCAATACGATGTGCACGATCCATAGCTTGCAAATCGACTTGAGGATTCCTACAGATGAAAAAATAAAAAATGATTAGTACGATATATATCTATATATAGTGAAGGAACGGGCAGGGCAAGACTTACCAATCACTATCAAAGAGCACCACAATGTCAGCTGTCGTCAGATTGATACCAAGTCCACCAGCACGTGTTGTCAACAAGAATAAGAATTTTTCGCTGTTCGGTTTGTTGTAATCATCAATAGAATTTACACGATCTTCTTGGCTTGTTTGACCATCAATCCGGCAGTATTGATAGTTCTTCCACCAGCAATAATCTTCAAGGATATCCAACACACGACTCATTTGACTAAACAACAACACACGAGAACCTTGAGCCTTGAGTCTTGTCAGCAATTTATCCAAAACTTCCATCTTGCCAGCATTGTCGACGATATGTTGATCAGTGGTAAAGGGAGGTCCAGGTTCAGCACCGTCAAAGAGATAAGGATGATTACAGCATTTTCGTAGTTGCATGACAATATTCAAAAGACGTGTTTTGCCTTCGCGTTTGCCACCACCAGTGGCACCTAATAAAATATGATATGGTCCGTATTTGTTAGTAAGTGTGTTTCTCTATCCCCGTTCTTTTTATATTAGTATTATTCACTTACCGTTAACAGCATCGATATCCTTTTCAAGAATCTTTTGATACCATTGGCGTTGCATGGGAGTCATACGAACATAAACATTGATTTCTTTCTTGGGTAATAAGGATTTTTCGACATCAGACTTGATACGACGTAATAAGAAGGGACGTAATACCTAATGTAAATATTAGTAACGAAAAATATTTGTTAGTTCATCCAATGAGGCAGCCGATTGATCAATGCTCCTTTACCTTGTGAAGTTGATCCATCACTTTCTTTTGGTCACCACCTTGAGATTGGAACCATTCATCAAAGACCTCTGACGAGCTAAAGACATCAGGCAACAAAAAGTTCAACAAGGCCTATCAATTTCCAAGTAAATAAATAAGTCTAATGAACCAATTCAACCCATATTTGTTGTTATTTACCCAAAGTTCATGCAAGTTGTTTTGAAGTGGAGTACCAGTAATAAGCATACGACCTCTGCTTTCGAAGACACGGACGATTTGAGATAACATGGAGTTTTCGTTCTTGATACGATGGGCTTCATCAATAATAATATATTGCCAGTGGATTTTCTTGAAGGAAGACTTTTCAGATAGACACATTTCATAAGAGGTGATACATACTTCAAAGTTGATAGGTTGAATTCTTTCTTTTGTCAAGATAGCCTAATGTTGATAATGATAATGTTGATTAGATACATACAACTATCTATAAATGGGGTAGTGACTTACTCTTTCAGCCTTATCACCATGAAATACAAAAACATCAAAATCAGGAACCCATTTAGCAAATTCATTCTTCCAATTGTGTAACGTTGATTTGGGCACCACCACCAAATGAGGGCCAGCAATACCACGAATGTGTTTTAGATAACCCAAGAAAGAGATAGTTTGTAATGTCTTGCCTAAACCCATTTCATCGGCCAAGATACCATTGATACCATTTTCAAATAGAGAAATCATCCAGTTCAACCCTTGTACTTGATAGTCGCGTAATTTGCCACCAGTTACGTCTATAAATGATAATAAGGGAGGTCAGTCAGTTCAATCCATAATCAATTAATCCACCATATATAACTTACAGGCAGGTGATTCAGTGAAAACAGTTAACGGTTCAGTACTGATTTCATCCTTGAGCAATTCCTCGTCTTCTTCTTTTTCCGTTTTGCGACGTCGCTTAGATCTAATAATACCAAGGAGAATTGTCAGAAAAAAGTCCACTACAAGTGACTCCTTCTATTCGTCACCGTCATTCCATTGCACACTATAGTAGTTTCTTACCCATCAGCTGATTTATGGAGGTTTTTTTCTTGCAAAACAGTAGCCATAGCATCGTCCTTTTCTGTCTTGAGATCTAAAAAGTGCGCAAAGAGATCGGTTTGACCCAATAAATACCGGTACCGTTTCAAGCGTCTTTCGTACTAGTAGAGGAAAAATATGTCAACATATACCAAATTATTTCGGTTAATTGATGACTTACGAGAGATGGTTCTTTGTATTCTACTCTAGGCGTCACTTGGCCGGAAGAGCCCCACTTGGCATTAGAGTCAGCATCCTATAATAAAAAAAAATTGATGTTAAAAAAAAACAGTGGTGCAACAGCAAAATATCTCAATACCGAATCAGTGGCTGGAGATGCGGCAACATCATCAGCATTCAAAGTATTCATGGGCGAATCCTATCAGAGAAAAGAATGAAAAATATCCTGGTTACAATTCAGATCTAAAACAACAATAAATATCAAAAATTAAATCACGTTATTTCCTGCCTACCATATTCATAGCAGTTTCACGATCCACAGTTGTTTCTTCAGGTGTCTATGCAATAAACAAGAGTAAAGGATATGTGAGTATGATAGCATGACCAGGTCAAAATCAAGTGATGATATTACTTGAGCCATAATATTCAAAGTGAGATAAAAACAATTAATAGCAGAAAGGAAGCGTAAATAAAAAAGGCGCGATACCAATTCTTCACCAAAAAAAAAAAAAAAAAAAAAAAGTCGGAGATGACTGCTCCAAGACAAAAAAAAAATTGCAAAAAGGGAAACTTTATTGGCTGGATTGACTATGTACAAATTGGAGAAAGGGAGAGTGGACATAAAGTAAAACGGGGAATAATATATATGCTATTTATAAAAAGGTAGGTAAAGACAAAAAAAAAAAGTTACTAAAGAGGGACAAAACGAATGGGCCTTGTTGTTGGGCGAGGCGGCGGGGGTGATGTTGCATTAGCAGCAGCAACGGCCATCGATCGATAAGAAGGGGGTCGATACAGTTCATCGTAAGCTGGTAAGAATTCTACAGGATCATTCAACGGTTTCAGGAACTTGGGTTTGAAGAGGAGACAGGTGCTGTTGATTACTTCTTCTTCAGTATAAAGTTGTATCGCTTCATTTGGGAGCATGCCAGCAGGTAGTGTGCCAAAGTGAATAGCAAGGTTGAAGAGCTTTTTCTTGGTGCTTAATGGTCCATGGCGAGTTTTAACAGATACCAATAACATATAATCCACTTTGTAACGAGATGAGTAGCCCACAGTTGGTAAAAGGTTGCTGTCAATGGCAAGGTCGCCTTGATATACTATTGAAGGTGTCGATGATGATGATGATGACGATGATGATGATGATACTGAGGACGAGGACGACGTCGACGACGACGCTGCAGAAGATGATTGGGGTGGTGGTGAAGATGTCATTGAAGATGATCCTATTCCGGATGGTGGTGATAATGGTGAAGTTGGTGGTGACAACATATTGGAGATCCGATGATCGATGTGACTAACTGTGGTGGTTTCGGTCCGTGTGAAGGTTTTATGCACAATGGTAATTGTTTGTTTTAAAGATATATGGAGTTGCTGTAAAGAGATATCGGCAAAGTGTTGTTCGTTCGCAGCAGTCAACGTAAGTTTGAGGGGAATTTTGATGGTATCAAAAAGATTGTATTCAAGACTGGGAAGAGAGAGTTTAGCCATGATCCTTTGGGTTAATGGAGCGACATGTTCAGAAGAAGAAGACAGTGAAGACGGCAGGACTTTGTTGACTCGGGTTTGAAGAGCAGGTCGAAAGCAAACCAAGTAAGGTGTTGATCGGAATATATGACCATTGACTCCGGTACCACGTTCGATCGATGCCACAAGCGTAAAGGTTGTACCAACTAAATGATGATCAATTGAGGGAGGATAGTTGACAAGCGGTAATTCGATAGCAAAGGAAAAGATGTGTTCACCGGGTTGAAGAACTGTGTTGTTGCTGGTGTCGTCAGAATGTTGCATGTGACGCCCTAATAAGGTAGTGCGCACCGCAAATAATCGTCCATCATCGTTTCGTATTTTTTCCCAGCCCATAGCATCATAGTTAACCCTTTCTATATATAAAAGGCAGAAACGGATGTCAGTATGTTCATGATGTCAGCTATTTCTTTTTTTTTTTTTTTGTTCTTACCAGTAGCCTTAAATACAACTTTGAGACGCTGGAATACGATAGGTTCTACCAACGTCAGCTTAACTAGTCCTTCAAAAACGGACCCAGGGTAGCATACGAGGTTCCCATTGTCAGTCAGGTATTGAGGTAGTATCTCGATGGAGAAGTTGCTAGGTGCATGCTTGAGTCCCTTGATACTGGCAATCATATAAAATTTTAGAAATAGTAAACAATATTAAGATAAAATTAAAATAAAAAAAAAATGTAGAAGGAAAAGAATTGCACACGCAAAAAAATAAAATAAAATAAAAAAGAATAGGGACAAAGTATGTCCTTGATAAAGCAAATCTTCGGCCAATCAAATCATTGAAATTTTTGAGTAACAAAGTCAGTCGGCCACTCAGCTTCTCCATCTTGACTAAGAAAGTAAGATCTTTCCATATTCTGCCTTGGTCTTAAAGCCGCCTTGGCGGGGAAATGATACCCCACATCACTCAAAAACACTTGCTCACTATAATTTACTTTTCTATATATCTGAGTTGTAAGAAACATTGGACATTCGTCCGAGAGTGCGGTATTCTACAGTACAAAGGCTAAAAAGTTAATGAACTATGGAAAATATATTTACGACATCAGTCGCCCTTTTAACCGTAAAGAATTAGGCACTTTTTTGAAACCAGACAAAAACGAATCATATGTGCATCGTAACTTGCCCGAACCTTGAGAAACACTCACGGTACATGTCGAAGGTCGAGAGCTGACGGACTTTGAATGCAACATGCGAGTGAAGAGAAAAATAAAATTTGGAAGATCTGAGCGGCTTTATTTTTCTTCACGCTTAATCTTCAAAACTTATGGCTTTGGGGCGAGCAACTGTTCTCCTAATCTCCTTGCTTCTTTTTACAAAATTCATCACTTACTCATGGCAGAACAGTAATCTTGGCAGTTACTCGCCTTCGCAATTGAAACGAGATGTTACTATAGAAGACAAAGTAAGAACAAGAAAAGGAGCAACTATTACTTACAATACTAACCAAATGTTCGTTTTAATAGTGCGACAATATATACCAATATGACGATCAATGTAGCTACGTTATTGAACATTGCCAAGATACCACACCCGGTCTTATTAATTATATTCAACTGTACTACTGTTCTTCCGCAACCGGCAAGCCAGTGATCTTCCTAATCCTGGTAAGCACACACAACACTCTAATGTCTTTTCTGAAAATAATACGTATACTTAATATTATTATTATTATTATTCCTAGTGCTTTTGGTTACTCCTCCTATTTGGTTTTGTTGGTATTGCCGCGTCCGATTTTTTTTGTAAGCAAAACATTAGTGCTGATAGTGTGTCCCATAATACAGTAGCGTCAGTTACCAGTATGATCTTAACTGTTTTTCTTGGTTTTAAATAGGTCCCAATCTTCAAACAATTGCCTCTGCTCTTCGTTTATCAGAAAGTCTGGTAAGAAACATGGGGTTGATGTTATCTTATATGTGTGTGCTAACTTTTCCGGGTGGGGGCGGAACTCTATCTATCAGACAGGAGTTACTTTCTTGGCTTTTGGAAATGGAAGTCCTGATCTATTCTCTACTTTCAGCGCAATGAACTCAAACCTGGGTTCACTTGCTTTAGGGGAACTTATTGGTGCGGCCTTTTTTATTGTTAGTGTGGTAGCTGGGTAAATACAACTGCTGTTGGTGGATGTCTTCGTGTATTTTGTAGCTTACATATTGTTTATTATATTATTATCATTTAGGTCCATGTGTGCTATCAAGCCCTTCCGAGCAAAAAGACATAGTTTTTTACGTGATGTGTCCTTTTTCACTCTAGCGATTGTTATGGTGCTTGTGATTGTCTCGGACGGCCTGATTTATATGTATGAAGCCGTCATTCTGGTTGTTTTTTACGTGTTATATGTGACCGTCGTGATTGGGGGCAACTATTACATGAAACGACGATCAAATTACCTTAATTTGATGCAACGTGCTCGACTCGAATATGAAGAAAACGGATCGGATATAGATCATTTGTTATTAGGTAAGTATGAAAGAGTGGTCAACATTTGCGAAAGTAAGACTAAAGTTGTGTGCTATTGTAGGCTCAGATTTGCACACTGATGAAATGGAACTATATGACGAAGGATTTGAAACTGAAGGGTATCGCGACATTTCAGGATCGGGGAATGCACCACAACATATCAAATTACGTATTCGCACCTCACTCTTCTCGGCCATTGAGGTAATAAAAAAAAAAAAAAAAAAAAAAAAAAAAAAGTTGATAATAACAAGAGACTTTTCTTGATATAGTTTCAAGACGTGGTCAAGTCTTTGCAACGTACCACCAATACTGGATATGGATTTGTGCGTTTACAACGGCGACAAAGAAGAAGAGGAAACGATTCACAATTCAATAATAGCAGCAATGTACCATTGACATCGCGGATGGAGGAAGACGATATAAACTTGGCAACAACATCACTGGACAATACCAACACATTCGAACCGACAGCAACAAACACACATCAACACGGCGATGAAAGACGTCTGCGCGCTCTTTGGCATGGGCTTCGTACAAAATTATCGTATAGATGGAACACCAACATGGACGATCTCAGCTTTCACCTGTTCCCATCCCTTGCCAATTTTGAGGAAAAATCCATCTTCAACAAAATAAGCTCGGTAGTTTCTGCACCGATGATCCTTTTACTAGTGGTGACGTTACCTGTGGTTAAGGGATATGGACAGCATCAGCATCAACAAGGGGATGGTGTGGCACTCGATGACAGTACATTGACATTGCTGGAAAATGTGCCCGACAACGACGACGCTGACGATAATTATAACAATGGTGATGATCCCAACGGTATGACAGCGACGCCGATAGATTCCATTTCCTCAAGTACCGCTCAATGGTGCCGGTGGCTGACGGCATTACAGTTAGTGGGCGCGAGTACCTTGTTTG
Organism: Absidia repens; assembly: GCA_002105175.1. NCBI lineage: Eukaryota > Fungi > Mucoromycota > Mucoromycetes > Mucorales > Cunninghamellaceae > Absidia > Absidia repens. The sequence continues at coordinate 43,396 of MCGE01000009.1, forward strand.
GCTCGGTCGTTGCAATGAACAACACTACATCTCGTGCTGCGACGATCATTTCACTGGTGATGGCTGGCTTTGGATGTTTACTTTCGATGCTATTTCTATGGACAACCTCCTCACACCAACGACCCCGACTTTACTGGATGATGTGTTTTGTAGGATTTGGTATGGCTGTGATATGGATTTATATTATCGCTAATGAGGTGGTCAGTGTCTTACAAACGATTGGGATGGTTTTGGGCGTCAGTGAAGCTATTCTTGGCCTGACCGTTTTTGCTGTGGTATGTATGTATGGGCGTAAAATTAGTTGTGTCACATATTTCTCATATGATTATTGATTTCTGTAGGGCAATAGTTTGGGTGATTTTGTGGCGAACGTCACAATGGCAAGGATGGGATACCCGCTCATGGCAATGAGTGCTTGTTTTGGTGGACCAATGCTAAGTACGTTATAATATATATATATGATAGACTTGACACTTTTTTTATTGATATATTTGTTGGAGGATAGATATTTTGCTTGGAATAGGGATTGGCGCAACATATGTAACAGGTCAACGACAAGAACCATACCCCATTACTGTATCAAGTACCATCATTGTGTCCTCCATTGGTCTATTAGTCGTTTTGATATCTGCTCTTGTGTTGGTGCCTTTGAATGGGTACAGAATGTCTAGGCTATTTGGGTATTCGTGGATGGGAATCTATCTGATTATCATGATTATCAATTTGATAGTAGAATTTAGCACCTAGTCGTAGTATTGTAGTTTTAGTATACAACTATTCTATTGAATTTTTGATATTAGTCCCGCAATAAAAAAAACTTAATTCTCATTTATTAAAAAAGCAAAACTCTAAATTACGCCTCACTGTCTCATATATTATACTTATTTCGTTTTATCTCATACATTCATTCGTTCTTCATTATTTTCGTTGATCATCTTTTTTAGACGACATCACCTACATCAACTGGAAGGTGCCGTTGAACGAATTGAATAACTTTGGGTCAAGTGCCGATTACATTAGAATAAAGTACCTTGGTTTGTTTTTGTCAGTAAAATAGCATTTATCTTTTTCAATTTTCTTTGTTTGTCTTTTGTTGTGAATTAATTCTCTCACATTGTTTGATAAGGAGTTTGATACCTTGTTTATAATTTTTATATGAAAAAATCCTGGTGCATAAGATAGAGTGGAATGCAGGTTTCGGAACCTCTGAAGTAAGAAATGTTGATTGGCAAGTATACCAAAGGTACTTGGAGATAAAACTTTTTTTTATATCACCTAAAAACGCTGTATAAAATGCATAAACTATTGAAGACATTTATTGAAGACATATACAGTAAATGGATTTTTTCACAGGATTGCTCCGGTTTTTTTATTGTCGAATAAGCAGTGGGTAACAAACTATTCTAAAGAGCAGGGGAATGGGGAGGCATTGTGACAGTTGAATCACTAAATATAACCATCATGCCACCGATGCAATTGCTTAAAAAAGAGAGAGCCGATATTGAATATTGTTAATCACTGTAAGGGGGGGAGGAAGTTGACTACAAGCTACCGCTATTGCGTGGTACAGGCTGCTAAGAAAAACTAGGGCTACTGCGTTAGTGACTGCTGCTAAGAGAAAGAAGGTCTGATGTTGAATGATGGAGATTTCAGTATTGAATGTTGTAATAAAGAAAGCAAGTAAAAAATATATATAAAAGGGATTTTCCTTTTTAACATCCACCAATTTAAAAAAATCGCATGCCAATCCTCAACAGACCCAAACCCCCTTTTAAATCCCGCCCACGTGAATTTTTTTTATTTACTCCCAAAAAAAAATCGCTGTCTCTCTTTATCTTTATTTTCTTTTTTTCCTTCCCTTTTTTTCGCCATTCAATTTCTATGGGGCTATATTGAATTTAAAATAGTGTCAGGACTAGTTTAGAAAGGTTTCCAGCTCAGGGATTACCAAGATGCATGGGGAACCCCTTTCATTTTGGATTCAGGATTTATGACCACCATTACTTGGCTTTTTGAAGCCTTCATCAACTTAGTCTAGTTTCAGTTTGTCCATAGTTTCTTTATACATCTAAATAAAATATGTCTCTTTTACTCGCTTCAATGAAAAATGCATTATATTTCTATCTCATGTCTTGTGCAATAGATCTCTTTCTTGCTACCATCACGTTTTTTGATCAGTGTTGACCGTTGTTGTGCTTCAATAAAAATTGTCCCTTCAGTACCTTGTATTCTATATAAGGTTTCTTTTTACCATTACTTCTTTAGAATAGTCTGACCTTTCTTCAGATTTCCTGTTGGTCTTCCTTTTTATTGCTGTTGACCTTTGCAATTTGAGCTTATGCTTTGATAAAATATATCTTCTTTTTTTGACCAATTCTACTATCAGACCCATCAAGTACACAAAAAAAAATGAATTTAATGCTATGCCATAGACGATGGTGATTTTGTTGAGAGACTTTGAACAACCATTTCGTTAGTGGGTGTCTATTGTGGACATGCTTCAGTTAAATGTCCGTATAATTTTTTTATCCTTTTTGACAACCAAACGCGATATAAATGATGCAACAGCTTCCAGCTCCTTTTACAGAGGCTGTGCAGAACATGGTCAATTTCTAATAGCGATGTTCATATTAAGCCTTGCTATTGTTGGAAAGCACCCCTGTCAATTTCAAAATTTCCAAAGGCCACCCGATTTTGAATTTTTGGGAACATCGCCTATGACGGTGAGGTTTTTTCAGCTATCATCAAATATTCATGTGCATATTATATAATACAATATGAGAAGGCAAAATTAAATGAGTAATAAAATAAAATGGTTTTTATTCAAAAAAAAAAAAAAAAATAGAGGTGCATATCATAAATGATCTTTATAATTACGAAATGTAATAAAGTTCTTTTCAAATGATCGTTTCCTTGGGGCAGCGAGGCTCTGAGCGATGTAGGTTGCACGTTAAGAAGCTGGGATGTGACAGAGTGACTTGTGAAGCAATATAAAGCGTACTGCTAATTTAAAACACGTTGGGCGGTAAAGAGGAAGTCGGTTGTAGATAGTAGGACAGCTATAATTTTCACAATGATAAAGATGAAATATTGCCAGTGATGCCAGTGACTTGAAATGGATTGTTAAAAGTGATGTTGCCAAGCTGGGGAATAAATAGTGATGTAACTGCAGGAAACGTCATAATACAACAAATCAAATAAAACAAAGAGAGTGAATAATTTGAGCGGCTTTATTATACAAATACTACATAAATACAATTTAATCTAAACTAAACCAAATACAAAAAATGAGAGGCTTCATTTCAGATTATATTCACAAACTATCTACAATATTAACAAAATGATGGAGGAGGGAAAAGGGAAGATAAAATTCTATCTAAGGGGTTTTCGAGCTGCAAGATAAAAACATCGGAATCGGTTTTGTTGACGTTCACACTCTTCCATACCGGCCTTAATAGTTTCGGTGTATTCTTCTTCAGTCAAATTTTCTTCCAACCCTAAGATCCAGCGTTTTAAAATTTGGAACCGCTTGATGATGATGATTTTTGCCAAGTAGCCCATTTCCTTCATGACTAACAAACAAAAAAAAGTGAATACAAGGTGTGCGAGCTAATGGTATCCGATATATAATATATTTTCAGACTTACTTGGAGCAACAGGCCATTCACCAAGTGGCAAATCAGCTGAACGATAGTCTTTCTCAACAAACCCAAGTTCACAGCAATGTTTCTCGAGATTTTGAGGGAAGTCGGGTGACACGCCTGCACTAGTTCCCAAATGTCTTGTCCATTCATCCAATTTTTTTCCATAAGGATCCGTCGCATGCAACTGGAAATCTATAATAGAAAATGTCAAATAAATGAAGCAAAACAATTCATTTATTTTAATTTATTTTTACCATGCCCATAGATTTCCAAAAAACCGCCTGGTTTCAAAACACGATAGAATTGTGCCAACAGAGTATGCCATTTATCATCGGGAGCAAAGTACATGAATTCATCACGAATCACAATCAAATCAGCCGAGTCATTTTCAAATTGTGCCATTCCTCCATCTTTTTCATACAAAGGCGCCTGACGTTTAGACATGTTGGGGATCGTTGGTGTGCACGGTATGCCTTCAGATTCGTCAAGTCCAACCACAGTACAATCAGGATAAGCCAACGCCATTTCAAAACACCAAGAACCTATAAATTAAAGAAAAAAAAGAAGAAAGTAAATTGAAACGATCCCATTCTTTTTAAGCCCAAAAGAAGAACTTGCCTGAAGAACAAGCCCATTGAATTATCAGGGAAGGATTTTCTAATGGAACCAGGAAATCACCTTTCCATACACGTTTCAAAAAGTAATGCTATATTGTTGTAAGAAGAAGAGAAAGAGTTCAGTAAAAGCATTGGTCAGTAGTTTGTATTTTTTTTTCAGTATTACTACTCTTCTTTGTTTGTCTTTCACAGCTTCGCAAATACGATTGACTGAGCGTAGTCTCCACAGATCCTTGGCAAGAAAGACGCTATCATTTATACCTTGATTATCATCTTCGTCTTCATCCAGATTATAGACATCGTTGACTGTGGTAAGTGTCCATTGCTGAGAGTACTGGCTGTGTCTGTTGCTTGAACCAGTAGTCATAGGAGATCCAGCGCGATTGTGATTGTTTCGTAGTTGATGTCGATATGTGTCAGGGATGGAGGAAAGAGAGACAAGAGAAGCAGAAGAGGATAATGGGACTGACAAAGGTGATTCCCTTGATAGAGCAGATCGACTCTGTGCTGAGCCAGTCGGCGATGGTGGGGTAAAACTTTGACTTTTGCGACTGATACTACCACTGCCAATGGAATTGCGGTTGCTGCTGATACTGCTATCGTTACTAAATTCACTTTTTGCACTTCGTTTATCAATAAAAGAATCGTGTAAATATTTTCGCTTGGTGTTGCTGTTGCAGCAGTGGTGATGGTGGCGGTGATCTAACAAGGGAGAAGGGGGTAGTAAATGAGTGCCCATATCAGCTTGGTCCTCTTGTTGTAGTATTTGTGCAGAGTGGCGATAGTGGTGAGAACATTCAAAAGGATTTTTTTCTACAGGTGTTATTGGCGTCGCGTTTTCTAAAACAATCGGAATACGATCCATCGAGTCGCTTGTAGCTGTTGTGGCGGCAGTATCAGTTGTAAGCGTCGTTTTGGGTCGCGTCAAGTCAGTCAACTGTTTCTTTTTTGTGAGTCCAGAAGGAAGTATTCTTTTTTTGCTACTTTTTCCTGGTCCAGTGCTGTTGTTATTACCCATAATGTGTTGAATTGAAGAGTTGGTTTCGCTATGGAAAAGTGAAAAAAGAAACTCTTTTTCTTTTTACTTTTTTTTTCTGGTGCTGATTACCCCCGCCCCTCAAACTCCGGTAAAACTTTTTGCATATGGCTTTGTGCCATCCAATCAAATCTTACTCACTGCAATTCAATATCCGCTTCCAATTGGTTTTTGTTTTTTTGTTTTCTCTTTTTCCTTTTCTCCCACTTTATCTCCTACTAAAATGAGCTTTTTCGATAGTTTGCTCTATAGTTTTTCCAATATCTTTTCTATTGGCCCTGACTTGTATGATGACGAAGGCGATGAATGCTGCGGTGGGGCTGGACCTGGCGGTACGTGTTGTAAAAACATTAAACCCTCTGTGCAACAAAAAGAAGTTATCTTGACAACTCCACCATTGACACCACCAACATGTCAACAACAACAACAACATTCACAATCACATCAAGATTTGTATACGTGTCATTGCTCTGACGGCGATCATGTTACTGCCGATGATTCAAGGACGACTATTAAACTGGTGGTGTGTGGCCAGCAACTCCAACGACAAATATCATCACAATCCGTTACTGCTCCTACTTCGTCGGAATCAACATCCTTGGCCTGGATTGAAGACTACTTGCAGACGTCAACTGAATTCAAAACATGCGCAGTGGCGTTAGGCCAACAATGTCAAGATGTGCTTTTTAGTTTATCCCATTGTGTGTTTGTATTATCTGGTGCCAGCAAGGAAAACAGGCCTTTGAATAGGTAAGGCTTAAACTCATAACAACACCCGATGATGGTTATTCACAATACTCTTTATATATATTAGGCTATTGGATTGGATGAATGAACAAATCATGATGACACGGCGACATCCACCTTTGCATCATCTTGCATACGGGATCATTTGCCTTGGAAACCAACAATTGGCGACAGTCTTTCAAGAAAAACTGAATCAATTAGGTGCCACCGAAATTCAACCTATTTGTAATGTACGACAACTTCAGCAACAGCAAAATGATGAAGAGGTGGTGGAGGATGACTCGATACAGAAATGGATAATAGCATTTTTGAATGGACTTAGACAGCGAGAACAAACACGGTCCACGAAACACCACCCTACTTCAGCGGGTTGTACAAATGGCATGGTGGACGTAGAAGACATGGGTCAAGTAGCACAGAAAATCAGTCTGATGAACAAGAAAAAACTAGTACAGCATCACCCCCGCGCCCGGCCTAAACGTATCATTGGATTGGATCCTACTTCATCAAAGCAAAAGGCTGCCCCAACCACCCAAGTCACTACACATGCTACCTCTAGTATAGACATTTAATTTGATAGTCCCTTTCTTTGTTAGTATCAGCATCTTATCCTGCCCGCGCTATCCACATTCCACCTAGTATAGATATCTAGTTTGACACCCCCCTCCATCTCTTCCCCTCTTCTATACCCTTTTCTTTTTTAATAAATAAAAATACTTTCAATGTTGCCTATTATTTTGTTGTCAAAAAAAGCCTTGATGATACATCTTTTTTTTGTTTGTTTGTTTGTTTGAACCTTTGGATCATTATCGCCCGTCTCCGTCAACACCCACCATAGCACACACTTTTTATAAAGATCTGACTTTTTTTGGTCTTCAATCACTGTAGTATTGCTGTCTGTGCAAGGGGCAAACAAGAACATCATAATACATGCATTATCAAAAGGTGCATATATTATGTAGCTCCTCAAGATGTAGGCTTTTAAGCAGTTTGCAACTCATTCAACTCTTTCTCTTTTAATCCTTTCCTTAATCTCTGGAAGTAATCCAAATGTTTCAAAATCCGCCCGCTTGGATTTGGACTTGCTACCCAAATCTTTTTTCCCACTCTTTTTCTTTCTATTTTTTTCCCCCTCTTTTTCTTTCTATTTTTTTCCACCTCTTTTTCTTTCTTTTTTTTTTCCCCACTCTTTTTCTTTCTTTTTTTTCCATTTAACTTCTTTGAGGTTATGGTGATCTTAGATTAGTGTCAGGACTAGTTTAGAAGGGTTTTCAGATCAGGGATTACAAGATGCACGGGGAAACCCTTTCATTTTGGATTCAGGATTTAGGACCACCCATCAGTTGGCTTGTTGAAGACTTCAATAGCTTACATTAGTGTTAGTTTGTACATAGTTTGAATCTACATGTGAATAAACGTGCGCCTTTTTACTTAATTAATGAAAAATGTTCCATTAGTCTCTCTCATGCCTTGTGCAATAGGGCCCTTTTTTTTTATTAATGTTGACCTTTATTGTGCTTCAATAAAATCTGTCCCTTCAGTACCTTGTACTCCTTATAAAATTATTTTTTACCGTCACCACTTAGATTAGCGGTGACCTCTTTTCAGATCCTCTATTAGTCTTATTTAATTTGCTCCATTAGATTTCTTTATCGCTGTTGACCTTCGCACGGTAAGCTTATGCTTTAATAAAATATATCCTCTTTTTTGACCGATGCTACAAACAAACCCTCCGCGTACGCAAAAATTCTTTTTTTAAGATAAATTTAATGCTATGCATGTACGATGATGATTTCGGTGATTGATGCTTTGTAGAGAATTTCTGAACAACTGTCATCATTTCGTTAGTGGGAGCCTCTTGCGAGCATGCTTCAATGTACCTCCAACATTTATAAATGCAACATATAGTTGATTTTATTTTTTGGTACCTATGAAGTGGGGTTAGTCTTATTTTTATGTCGACAATATGAGACAGCTTTCACAATCATATTATATAAGGGCAAAAGCAAACAAGTGATAAAACTAGAAAGGTTTTTATTCAAAACAAATGTAGTGGAAGTGTATATAATAATCTCTATAACTACAAAATGTGATAAAGTTCTTTTCAATGATTCTAAATGATTTTATTTGCTGCTGTCCTCTTTGAAGACGACGCATTAAGAATGTAGGCTATGCCCCGAGGGACCTCGTGTCGAGAATGCGGCAGTGTGGCTAGTAAACTAATTAAAAAAAGATGTGATATGATTGACAATGTTTATGCTAAAATCGAAACTATAAATATATATATATATCTAAACTAAGGTATTTCTAATGATGCCAAGTGACTTGCGGGGTAATATAGACATAATGCCGTTGACCAAACCATACCGAGTAGCAAACATAGCTACCATAGCTGTGCCATACAACGCCAAACGATACTTAGAACCAAGCTTGAGTAGGAACTTGACTAGAAGACGAAAATAGGAGTGAAGCACTTAGCATATTTGAATCCAATATCACTTATGATGACAACAAATTTGATTTACTTACTTGGTGGTGGGGTAAACAGGTAGTTCAGATTCAATCCAGATTTGAGAGCACAGATATGCAAGAGAGGAGAATGAAATAGACTGAATAAGGAGAATGACAGTAAGGCCATATCAGTCGAGGTGGGAAGAACCAAATATCGACCACTGTAAATCATATAAATTGGAGCCAACAAGATTAGAATGTGTTCTACATAGGCACCAAAAAAAAAAAAAAAAAAAAAAAAAAAAAAAAAAAAAAAATATTAGTCATTTGCCAGTACGAGCCTTGACCAGGCTACCATGTTACCTGCAAAAAAGTTGAATGTTTCACCAAGATACTTGTGATCACGCAAATCAGGAAACAACAACGCCGCCACACCACCCCATTGAGTATGAAGATAGATATTGAAGAGAATGTGTGGAAGAGCCGAAGTTTTTCGAGCCATCATGGTAAAGATTAATAAAAGGCAATTGACATGGCAAGGTTGAAGCATGAAGAGCACGTTGCGCCGCCATATCTTATGAGTGAGTGTGACGCCGTAGGAAGCTATCAGCGAGCTTAACATGAGTTTTTCTGACCAGTTGGCTTTGGTTGTTGGGACAAAGTGTGTCAACAGATAGCGATTCAAGGTACCAGGTCCGAGTGCTTGCCAATAAAACTGATAAGACGCAAAAGCAAAAGTGCTGGATAAAAACACAAGCTCTAAAGCATGTTGTCGAGGATGGACATACCTAATAACGCAGGAACGAAAATAAAACAACAAAGGTGAACCAGGGTAACTACATGAGGCGGGGGAAGGGGAATCAAAAGCATATCTTACCAGGAACCTTGCACTGATTGCTTCCAATCCGTTTCATCAGGCAAATCCACTGCAAATCCACGCATCCATTTTTCTAGCCGAGATGCAAAAGGATCCCACCAAACTCCCTTGAGTCTACTGATGACCGCCATCAGAGAAAGGTTTCTGTCAAATCAATAAAAGACAAAGAAAAAAGGGAAAAAAAAAAAAACTTTTTTGGGGAAGTGGGTCCATTTTAACGCGGCGTTTCATTCCTTATATTTGAAAATTTGATTGTTCAGCAAATTCATGAAAATCCATACAGCATGAATGACAATGATCAAAAAATTCTTTTTACAATTGATTTTGGTTTGTTTTTTATTTCAATATTGAAGTCTGTACATGAATAAAAGTAGTAATAAAGAATAATACTAATCGATAAGAATGAAGAGGGATGTTTGTGGGGATTTGTGGGGATACTATAAAGAATACTAATAAAAAAGGTCTTGCGGAGAAAAGATAATTGACAAGATGAAGAGAATGATAGGATGATAAAAAGGAAATGATGAAAAGAGTAGCCAATCCATTTATTTGGAAGAGGTGTACTTGGTGACAGCCTTGGTACCTTCAGACACAGCATGCTTGGCCAATTCACCAGGCAAAATAAGACGGACAGAGGTTTGGATTTCACGAGAAGAGATAGTAGAGCGCTTGTTGTAGGCAGCCAACTTGGAAGCTTCAGAAGCAATACGTTCGAAGATATCGTTGACGAAGGAGTTCAAGATGGACATGGCCTTGTTAGAGATACCAGTATCGGGATGCACTTGCTTCAAAACCTTGTAAATGTAAGAGGCATAAGATTCCTTGCGAGAGGACTTTCTCTTCTTAACGTCAGTCTTGGTCTTCTTTTCAGTAGTCTTAGCGGGAGCCTTGCCAGCGGGAGCCATTGTTAATAGATAATATAAAAGTGGTGTTGGGAATAAAAAAAGGAAAAAGAAAAAAAATTTTGAAAAATAGAAAATTCAAAAGTCTTGCTTTTATATTCCTGATGACCCAGCCGGAGTACACACGTGTTGATAGCCACTCACAAGCCGACTTTTTTTCATAAGAAAAAAAACAAAACGTATTCAAATGCCGACAGGTGAGTGCGCGACAGGAATTTTTCACTTCTTTCGATCATGAGCCAGCCGTGATCATCACTCTCATTCACTATGTCTTCATCACAACCTCTTTTCAATATCGCGAAAATAACACGTAATCACGCCGAATTAGAATATTACGGTTTGATTTCCAGTATAAAAAAAAAAAAACTATAGTAAAAAAATACATTGCCACTTGGCTACCGCGCTTTTCTTTGCCAGAAAAAAAATCGTCCAGTCAGAAAAAAAAAATCGCGGGAATTCAAAATTGTGGACCACTCAAAAAAAAATTGGATATATAAGCTCGGGGCTTTAGAACATTTTGTACTTTTTTTTCTTCTTCTTCAACACTTTTTTCTCTTATTCTAACACATCTATACAAACATGTCTGGCGGTAAATCTGGTGGTAAATCTGCATCTGGCTCCAAGTCTCAAACCCGTTCTTCTAAGGCCGGTCTTCAATTCCCCGTTGGTCGTATCCATCGTCATTTACGTCGTGGTAACTATGCTCAACGTATCGGTGCCGGTGCTCCTGTCTACCTTGGTGCTGTTCTCGAATACTTGACTGCTGAAATCCTCGAATTAGCCGGTAACGCTGCCCGTGATAACAAAAAGTCTCGTATTATTCCTCGCCATTTGCAATTGGCCATCCGTAACGATGAAGAACTCAACAAACTCCTCGGTCATGTCACTATTGCTCAAGGTGGTGTCTTGCCCAACATCCATGCTACTCTTTTGCCTACCAAGAAGAAGGGTGCTGCTTCTCAAGAACTTTAAATTTATGAATATTGATTTAGTTTCTCCTTTTCTCCCATTGATTCATTTTATCACTTTTTTTACCCCTACCTTCAAACCTTCATCTACTATTAGTCTTCCCTCTTCCATTTTTACGCTTTATTCCTACATCATCTTTACATAGTTGCTTCTGCTCTTTTCAGGAGCACTATCATCTCTTTTATTCAATCTTTGTATATAAAAAATGCTAATAAAAAATTGAAACTCATGAATAAAAAAAATTGTGTATTTGTTCTACATTGTGCGTGTGCAGGTGAAACTAATGGGATTTATTTGAAAGACCGGTAGGACTTGACCAGTTAAAATGGCGGATTGTAACAAGTTGGGTATGTCATGATGCAAAATACACGATTTCAAAATTTTCATATTTTTTTGTTGCGAAATCAGATTGACTTGGAAATTAACAGGTGACGGGTTCGAATTTCCTTACTTGGTAAATTCTGAGAGTTGTTTTATCTCTTGGTTTTTTTTTCTTTTACGTTTTCATATTTTGTTTACTTTTCGAGTACAATAAAGTTAAATACTGGTTTATTTAGTTATACTGTTTTTTTATTGAAAGCGACTACGTTAATGTCCTTTATTGAAATTGTTTGTAACTATGTGACATTGCATGAAAACAATGCTATGTCATCTCGGGTATTCTTGGCAATTTATTTCTTGACCACCTTTTTTTTTAACTCATTTATTACTATAAAATGCACCCTTCTAGAGCATTAGTGATAGGGATGATGATTAATGCTCATAATCCGTACACAGTAGCTTAATTTACTAAATCGAAGATTGATCATCAAATTTCAGGCATGTAGTGTAAATTATAATTGAAAGCGATTTCTCTTTCCTCATTTATTATTCTATATTTACCCTTAATAGACCGCAGCGTTTTAATATCAAGTCTGGAAAAAGTACGAGAATTAACTTTTGCCTTTCCTGTTTGACCAGTTTTCTTATTTTTTATTTTTGTTTTTTACTATATACACTGCCGGGGCCCCGCTGGAGCGGTTGAAATACAGTAGATTTACTGAAATTAGAGGGGTTTTGCCAAAGTACGAATTCTAACGGAATATCACTATATGAATTAATCATTTTATACAGTGGGAATGTATCCTTTGGGGTACTGACGCCTCGTCGAAACCGAGTTTTGCACTTGGGAAAAAAAAAGAGGGGTACGGGAAATGATTCTCCGATACGCATGGTTTCCCTTTTTTTTTTTTTTTTTTTTTTTTTCTCTTTCTTTCCAGAAAATCAACCTCTTCAAAGTCTCATTGAGGTAGTGGTCAACTTGGATTAGTTTAGACTTTTTGAATCAGGGGCATATTGGAATGCATTACAAACATGCATGGGAACCCTTTCATTTTGGATTCGTGATTTAGGCAAATCAGTGAATTGACCTCATTACTTAGTGCGATAGAATCTTCACTAGTTTAGCTTCGTACTAGCTGTCATAGTATATATCCAATCTGAATAAACTATGTCTTTTATCATTACCTCATATGCTTAGTTTGTCTTATTGAAGGGGGTATTACATGCATACTTAAAAAAAAAAAAAACTGACCAATGTGTGCGCAAAAAAAAGGGTTGTTTTAGCCAATGTTGCCCAAACGTTGCCTTCAGCGCTCTACTTCATGAATATATATATGTCTAGAAAGAGTCAGATATGTGTACGTCAAAAAGGCAAACAAACCAGTACATATGTGGGTATTCTTTGGGTCACGCCATTTCTCACTTTCAGCAGGAGATGCCCGGAAACTAATCTACATGCTCAGTATTGTTGATTAGCGGATGTGATGTGCGGGGATTCAAGAAGTACAGTTTAAGTTATCATAACTGGGAGGTTTTTTCTTTTTTTTTTTTTTATACATGGTAACGCCACACATCAATATTCCTTGTTATTTTTAGTTATGAATTGTTTGTGTAAGGTAAGGATCGTCATTGTATCACTCGTAAATAACCGACTTTCGGCTAAGGTATTTCTTCTGCAAGGTTAAAGCGCCGTCTCAAGTTTATATCGTTTTGTAGTAAACTCATTCCTTTTATAGAAAGCGATGTATATGTTTTCCTTAGAACACTCCCTTTCACTACACTTTCTACTTATCCCCTTAATTTTTTCCATCTCCCCCCAATCTTTTTCTTTTTCACACTGCTGCCTGGATGAGTTTAAAATTTTAAAATTTTTCCTTTTTTTTTTCACTAACCACGCCCCACGCGACTCTGAAATCACGCCTACGTCTTTCCACGCTCACTACGTTTGCATTCGCGATTTTTTTTTTTCATTTCGTAATTTTTTTTTACTTGCAATTTTTTTTTTCTCCACGTCAATGACACGCCCTTTCAAATACATTTTCATTACGCAAGTCACCGCCCTTTGATTTGTTACATCCTATCCCCAATTTTTTTTTTTTTCAAAGTGTTAGTTTTTTTTTTAATTGTCATCTTTTCATGTACAAGTCATCATTTATTTCATTTTTGCTGTTAGAAAACTATATTCAAGTATTGTATACAACGTATTAGATAAAAAAGTAGTGTTTTTGTCAATTTGATTTTTATTTATATAAAAGATATGTATTTGAATAAAAGGGTAGGGGATTAAGATGAAAGAGACAAATGGAATAAGTGGAATGAAAAATAAAGAAGAATCAGATAAAGGGGGAACTGTACAAAATAGATTCTATCTTAATAAGCCTATACTAAACATAACGATATTGTCTTGATGGTGATGATGATATTGATTGATTGATGATGAGATTGATGATTTAAGAGCGTTCACCACGGAGACGACGAGCCAATTGGATATCCTTAGGTTGAATAGTGACACGCTTAGCGTGGATAGCAGCCAAGTTAGTATCTTCGAAAAGAGACACCAAGTAGGCTTCAGAGGCTTCTTGAAGAGCACCAATGGCAGATGATTGGAAACGTAAATCAGTCTTGAAGTCTTGAGCAAGTTCACGAACGAGTCTCTATTTTCAAAAAGGATAAAGGAAAGAAGGTAGTAAGTATCAAATATTCGTTTATCACCATGATTAATGTTTTCTTACTTGGAAAGGAAGCTTGCGAATCAAGAGTTCAGTGGACTTTTGGTAACGACGGATTTCACGGAGAGCGACAGTACCGGGTCTGTAACGATGGGGCTTCTTGACACCACCAGTAGAAGGAGCAGATTTGCGGGCAGCCTTAGTAGCCAATTGCTTACGAGGGGCCTTGCCACCAGTAGATTTGCGAGCGGTTTGCTTAGTACGAGCCATTTTAAGAGATATAGAAGATGTTTTGTGAAAAAAAAAAAAGAAGAGGGAAGAAAAGTTGGAAATGGAAATCAAATGGTCGGTTATTTATATTTCTCACCAGTCAGCGCGAAAACTCCGTCTCTTCCCAAATTCGGTACCCAATGTACTATGAATTTTTTTTTTGACTTGTGCAATTTTTTTTTTTTATGTCACGATCCTAGCGCGCTTCTGAAAAAAACTATTTCCTTTTTTTTTACACTTTCTAATTACATGTATATTGACTTTCTTTATACATGACTCCCTTTTGCTTTTACGATTTTTCTTTTATAATGATATCAAAAATAAAATGACAATGTAATATACTCAAGTCTTTTAAACTATGTTGGTCGTAAATGAGCTCAATCAATATATTCCCTGATCCACTCACTTTATAATGTTCGCGCTGCCGACTATACTCCGTAAAAAAAATCACGGTAGCCACTTAGCTTGGAAGCGCGACAATAGAAAAAGGCGGTGTTTAAATATACATAATTATAAATACCGTGCACTTTTCAACATTATTTTCGCTTTTATTCTACAACTTTTTTTTTTCTCCCACTCTCTCTTTTTTAACAAATACTTAAATAAAATGGCTGGTCGCGGTAAAGGTGGTAAAGGTTTGGGCAAAGGTGGTGCCAAGGTAAGCAACTAGTTAATTTCATCTACTTCATTGCTCATATTCACATTTACTTTTTCTTTGTTTCTTGTAGCGTCATCGTAAGATTTTACGTGATAACATTCAAGGTATTACCAAGCCTGCTATTCGTCGTCTCGCTCGTCGTGGTGGTGTCAAGCGTATCTCTGGTCTCATCTACGAAGAAACCCGTGGTGTCCTCAAGGTCTTCTTGGAAAACGTCATCCGTGATGCTGTCACCTACACTGAACATGCCAAGAGAAAGACTGTTACCTCTTTGGATGTTGTCTATGCTTTGAAGCGTCAAGGTCGTACCCTCTATGGTTTCGGCGGTTAAACAAATATCTCCCGTTATTTTCTTCATTTCCCTCTATTATCGTCATTATCCACACACACATTTAGTATCATACTTAGTCTCTCTTCCTCTTTTATCTCTTCTATTATCTCAATTCGATCAATGAAAGATCTGTTTATTCATTTTACTTCTTTCTTCTAGCATTTGTATATACGTTTATTTCCCTGAAACTACAACTTGAATAAAAAACATGTTATTCTTTTATCTCCCTAAATACGATTGTTTAATCTCTCTTTTAAATTGACCTCTTTTTTGTCCCCTCCCTTTCTCTTCCCATTCAATTTTTATTTATTTTTTTGTGCAACTCTTTTTTGTGTAAGTCGCCTTCCTGCTATATGACATTATGATTTGAGATGAATTAAATGCTGACTTGCTTTTGATTTGAATAGAACACCAGATACTCAGACAAATTGCAATTCAAAAAAAGAACTCGAAAGGTTTTGTGTGCGTGTTCTTTCCCATCCATCAAACACCAAACGCCACCATCCCTAACTCAACCCCTCCCCTACCACCAACTACAACCTTCAGATGACTGTTTCTATCGAAGTTACTAGTCCAAAGGATCCAGTTTACAAACCTCCACCGCCGACTGTTGCGACCCCGGCTGCATCCACCGCTACTGCCGCCGCCATCTTGGCATTTCCCACTAGACAGGCCCCGTTTCATTTTGTTGTAAAAGATCTTCTACAAAAACAGCGACTCGTGCTTTCTTGGTCAAGTCTTCGTTGGGTGATTTCTCGTGGCATCTATTCTTCTTCTACTTTCTTGACAACCCCTGGATCTACCTCACTGCCCGAACTCTTCTCTACCAAACGTAAGAATTGTCAAGCTAAACACATTTTCACTCCCCAAAAAGCTCATCATTCCTATTTGCTCTTCTAGACTACATTACTGGTCTTCCTATCAAAAAGAATCCAACGACTGATTCGCCACCTTCTTTACAGCAGACGGAAGCCGTACTAGAATCACCAACAACCCCTAATATTCGCCCACTTACAAAGTCAATACCACTGGATATACCGGAGACAAACATTTATCAACAAACGTCAGCAATAAAAGTCGAAGTAGAGCAAGCAACGAATTCAACTGACAAAGATATATTATCAACTCCTACACCGTCGTCTCTTGATATAACTACTGGAACAACAGAGGAAGAGGGATTCACAAACGGGACTATGGGTGCAACCCAACAACAGGAAAACCCTATAATCATTGATGCAAAAGATCCATCACTTGCATCGCAACAGCAACAGCCTCTGACAGCGGCAGCAGCAAATATGGATGTGGACGCTCCGGTACCAACGACACCTTTCCCTTCTTATGACTTACAAGGCATAACAACAGTTGAAACGGATCACCACGACCAGGAAAACGACATAAGTATGGAGGAAACGAATGATGTAATCGAACATCATCAGGGAAGTGAAGCTGTCACGTTACCATCAGACGATCAGTCCTATCCCCAGCAACTGCAACCAACATCGACACGTTCTTTAAAGCCACTCTCTTCCACCAACCCAGCATATACAGTTTTGCCAGATGAATCGTATTTAGCAACAGCGGAAATGGAACCAGCTTCTACAGTGCCTGTGTCAATGGAATCATCAGCGCCTACCGTATCAATATCGTCAACAGCGCTAACGTCGATGGAATTAACGCCCCCCGCAGGGCCAATGTTACCGGAATCTGCATCGCTTACAACGATAATGCCAATGGAGTCCGCATCTTCTGCATCGCCAATTTTATCGGAATCAGTATTGCCCACAACAAACATGTCAATGGAGTCCACATCTTCTGCGGCGCCAATTGTATCGGAATCAGTATCACCCACATCGGACATGTCAATGGAATCCACGTCTTCTGCACCACCAGTGCCATTGGAACCAAGTCATTTTACAGCATCACCACTCATTGACAGCAAGGCACTCCTTCCTCGACCGGAGTCAGACACGTCTTCAGCCATTGAAAGAGCAACACCGCCGACCGTCGATAGCAAAGCACTCCTTCCCCGACCACGATCAAAGACACCCTTATCTGACAACTCCAAAAGGCAATCCTCTACAACCATACCAGTGGATGCTCGACGGCCATCGCCTATCAGCAGTAAAACACCACTTCCTCGCCCACCTACGGCGGGACTTGTAAACTCGTCTTCGACTGGCAATGCGACTCCATCCCTTCGAAATAGCAACCCGCCCATGCCACCTAAACGGAACTCAAAACTACCCATCCGAGCTTCGTCTTCTACGCCCTCGGGTCTACTGTCTTCGAAAAGACCCGCTGCCTCTCCTACCATCAACAAACGACGTGCTATTCCTTCCCTTTTCTCAACCAACAATCCGACCCCTACACCGACTGCACCACCATCAAAAAACAATACAGCAAACACCACTCCCACCACCAACAAAACAGGTTTAAAAGCCACCGGTGTCTCTTCCCCAGCAGCTGCACGTACGATGGCGGCGGCGCCGACATTGCTTCGTGGCAATCGCAAACCTATGTTGACGAAGATGGATCACGTTATTCAGCAGGACACCAATGGTGGCGAAGAAGAAGAAGAAGAAGAACGACCAAAACCAATCTCACGCAAGGAAAAGTTAGCAAGGCAAGCCAAACGAGCGGAGCAAATCAAGTTTTACCGGGTACGTGAAGAACGGGAAGCACGAGAACAACGATTGGCGGCTCGAAGACGCTTGATGACGACACATCCCAGAAGCGGCAGCAGCAACAACAACAAGAATCATATCGAGGATGATTTCAGTGATAGCGGCGGCAGTAACCTCAGTAGCACCTCGGCCTCGTCATCTTCAGTGGCGGCATCAACAGTGACAAAACAACGGAAAATACGCACAAAGGGCGTTAAATTCAACTTGAATAGGAATCGTGTGATTGAAATTTGCGGTGGCGATACAATGGATGATCAAACTGGCTCTCGTGGTGGTAGTAGTAGTAGGATACCTTATTCAATTAGATAGATATTTATTATTATGATTGATGCCACCTTCTTTTCTAAAATTTTATTAGGCGGATTTTCTTCCTCCCTTCATATATTAGACACCTTAGTGTGGACATACATATTTTTTTTTTAAAAAAAATGAATAAAAAAATCTCATTTATCTCTATGAATACTTTTACATCATTTGTAAAGTTGCCTGATCTTACCGCAGTTAACCCGCAGTCGACCCCCATTTTTGTGTGATTTTTTCTAATTTAGGACTAAGTCTTTTTTTTTTTTTTTTTCTCACCCAAAACAACCAGGTGCATTTAAACCCATCTCGCCCTTGCTTTTTCTTTTTTCTTCTTCCACCCTCTTCTGATTATTTTCCTCTCATCCGATGGCAAATTTGACCGACTTTTGTGTCCAGCTTCCTAAGATTGAAGTGCATGCCCATATCAACGGCTCTCTCAGTCCTCAAACCATGCGTGCCCTCGTAGCAAGAAAGGTTGATATGAATCCCGAGCTCGCCGCCTTTGAAATCCCTGATAGTCTTGACCGTATTGACGAGTAAGGCATCTTTTATATTAATCCTTGGAGCTTCTCGCTCACCTCTTCTATGTTTTCTTCTTTATGTGTAGCTTCTTTTCCTTATTCAAGTTTATCTATCAATTGACTGACGATGAAGTCTCAGTGGCCTTTGCTACGCAACAGATCATGGAAGAATTTGCGGCGGACGGGGTCCGGTATTTGGAATTACGTACCACACCTCGTGCTAATTCAGCCAAGGGTATGACCAAAGCATCGTACATTGACACCGTACTGACAACCATTGCAACAAAATGCCCAGCCGGTATGTTGACCAAGCTCATCATCTCGATTGATAGGCGCAACACGTTGGAGGAAGCTCAATATACAGTGGATTTGGCTTTGAAAGCCCGCGAGTGTGGTTTTCCGATTGTTGGTGTGGACCTTTGCGGTGATGTGATGAAAGGGTCGTTCGAGGCACTGCGACCGGCGTTTGAACGGGCACGACAACAAGGCCAATTCCCGCTTACGTTGCACTTCAACGAGGTCAAGGAAAATATGCATGAAGCTCCTGAATTACTCTCCATCTACCCTGAGCGCCTTGGCCACGCCACTTTGCTTGATGATCCATCGCGTGCCATCATCTATGAACGTGCTGTGCCTGTGGAAATCTGTATGACCTCCAATGTCTTCAGCAAAACCGTGCCTAGCTATGAAGATCATCATGTCAAGGAACTATTGGAAGAAGGCCATCCGTTTATTTTGTGTGTAAGTTTTCAAAAAAATAATATGAAAATGTGATCGACTTTTTTCTCTCACTTTTTTTTTTTTTTTTTTTTTTTGTTTTAATGGGATAGACTGATGATAAGGGCGTGTTTGGGTCTGATTTGTCGAATGAATACGTCTTGGCGGCAAACACGTTTGGACTGAATCGTGAGCAGCTATTCGAGGCTTCCTTCAAATCCATCGATGCGATTTTTGCCAATAATGAAACCAAGGATCAACTCAGGGCGATCTGGGGGGCATGGAAAAATCAACATCAAGATTTGTTTACCGAATGAAACTCCTTTTAGTTTAGCTGTTAGAAGTAGAATAGTTTTTTCTAGTTTTTGCTTCTTTCTTTTTTAAATAAACTCTTTGGCGCTCCTGTGGGGCTTTAGGAAATCTATCGATTTTATTGAGTGTCAGCTTTTTTTTTTTTTTTTTTTTTTTTTTTTTTTTTTTTTTTGCGTGTACTGAAAAACAAGCAGGAGAAGGAGGTTGGTTGAGTTCACTATTTCGCACTATGGTGGACAGCCACTTGGGGTTCACCATTCTGTTGCATGGGTATATTCAAGATGGAGAATGGCAACATTTACACTCCGCACATGTGATTTTGTATTTATTTATTTCTGTGTTGTTTCCTTTTATCCTTTTTCTTTCTTTTCCTTATTAAAATCTCAACGGTGAAAGTGATCTTGGATTAGTGCTAGAAAGTGAATCAGGGGCATCCAGAAAAATGCGATACAAATATCATGGGGAAACCTTTTCATTTGGATTCGTGATTTGAAACCACCATTAGATTAGATTAGCCATCGGTAGTTTAGATGTGTTAGTTTGTTGTAGCATGTATCTACTTTAAAATAAACATGTCTTGTCTTCTTTTATCATTTGTCTCTCTATTATAAGTCTACATAGTATGTTTTGTCGAATGCAGAAAAAGGCTGGTGTGTGTCTGAAAAAGAAATTGACTGGGTATTGAGATGAGTCCGTTCAGCATCTCATGTATATTGCATATATTTGAGTTTTCTTGAGCTTCATTATCTTCTTTATATATGGTAAAGATTCTAGTTTGAATTTAGAATATACGACTACCTTTACAGTGCCTTGAAAATAGAATAAAATGCTGGTGATGGTGCGATGACATGCAATAAAGGATATGTAGATAATTACAGGATATGGACGCCTAAGGTAACAGGGAGCAAACAAATAGTTTGAGCAAGACGTTACTAATAGCCCAGTCATTGCGTCATTCACAAGAAACCATAAATATATTTTGATCCCAATTGTCATATCAAGTGTCTTGAAACCGGGCTATTAGTATGACCCAAGATCATATCATTTTCTGTGGTGAAATATTTGATAATTTTTTTCCTACGCAGGCGCCAAACTTCCTTTGTAAATTTTGGCTCTTTCTTCCAACACTCTCAAATCAATCTTTTACATAGATTGCCAGAATTTCACCAAAATCAAAAAATCAAAAATTTTTGTATACAATGAAGCATTTGTTTATTGAGTGTGAATATGTGAAATTGTTAAAAACAGAAAGGGTGTAAAAAGAGGGAGGGGTGGGTGAAACTAATCAATCGAATTTTTGTTCAAGCGCACGAATGTAATGTTTGGGGAATTCTATATTTAACAGATAAGTATAATGTCTAAGTGCATCAAAAAAAAAAAGGAAGAAAGAAGGGTTCTTAAGTCCAAATTTCTGATATGAATGGCTGCGTTAATAGCAGTAATAAAAAACGACAAGTGACTTACGATTCCAGTTCAATTTGGCCAGTTTTCAGATCAAAACGTGCAGGAACATCATGAACCCGCTGATCGAAGTTGATGAAGTAGCCACGTTCGCTCATAATGTCCATTACCATATCCACAAAATGGCTGTTAGCTAACTGTCTATCTTCCCTAAATTGTCAATCGAAGAAGTTTCAGTGAATAAAACTAAACACATGCGTATTTTCTCCGGTCTTACGATCTAAAATCCGCGTGGCCGCTGATCGAATGTCGATTCACCAACGGCATAACATTCATATCAATAAATTGGATGGCTTCACGTAACATATTGGGTTCTGTTTCTTGATAGTTTTCCAGTCGATTGATAAGATCCTTTAAAAAAAAGACCATCAAATTGTGAACAAAAGCAAAAATTAAAGCATAAAAATGTGCCTTTTTCTATTGTTTACCTGTCTTGCATGTATACCTATTTGGGTGGCCACCGGAATATGACATATTGAGTCAAAGGTTTCACTGTCTAATTCCAAGGATGATTGATATTCAAATTCCTTCAAAATAATCTGCATGACTTCTTTAATCGTTCCTGTGGCATTAATCAAGTCTACCAAAAAAAAAAAAAAAAAAAAAAAAAAGGAGAGAAAACAAAAGAGGATGAGTAGAAAGAAAAATTATTGTCATCAGGTTATACTTACGGAAGGGAAACATCTTGGAAAGCTTGAGCAAAGAGCCATAATGAGCTTTGAATATTGAATATCTTTCCCTGATCAACTATATGCATACTAAAATGTTAGATACTCCAGCGTTTGTCGTTTGTGCATTCGTTTTTTTCTCTCTTACCGTTTCATTGTTATCCGTCACCCTTTCTTCCCAGGGCACCCCTTGACCAGTTTTCTTGACCTCCATATTGTGTTGACGAATCATTCGACCACGCGCCAGTTGTCTTTGAACCGATATTTCTTCATCCACATATAGCACAGAAATCCGGAAAACAGGACGCCTACCCGTCTCCCACCCCCAAAAAAAGCACTCAATTTAGTTATATCTTTTATGCTTGGTTTTTCGTATCTTTTTTTTTTTTTTTTTTTTTTTTGTGCACTTACGGAAATTGATCACGAAGCTCGGTTTTCCAATATTCCTTGCGTAGCTCGATCATCTTGTCATGTAGCATTTTCAATGCTTCGACTTGAATATCCGTCCTAGGAAATCCATCAATCAACACACCGACAGTTGGATCCCCCTGAAGCATGGCGTGTAAGATTAATTCCATCACGTACCGATCCGAGATCATTTGGCCTTGATTGATCAAGTCTTTACATTCCGGCGTCTGAAGGAGTTGTGATACTGATATAGGTGGATTGGTGATCCCGCGTGCACGTAGAATCGATGGTGTATGTGTTCCCTTCCCGGACCTATTTTATATACAAATAATAGTATTCCCCATCCTCTCCGCGGTTAGACTGGTTCTTTGAATCCTTTGTGTATTGTAAAAGTATTTCTCTGCTTGTCTTACCCCGGTGCCCCCATGAGGAAAATGAATTCGCGTGGCAAGTGTATGTTTTCCCGCCCATAATGGTCTTCTATGTTCTTCCATGCTTGGTTAAATATCAACTTGGCGTCCTTGATTTCCGTCGCCCTATGACACTCCCCCCCAAAAAAAAGCCAGAGCTCGATGTGAGATGCGGAGGGCACTATCATTGGACTCAACTCATTATTACCTTTCATGGTGATCATCATGACTGCTTGATCCATGAGAGCGGGCAGGAACTATAAATAGAGGGAAAAGCTGGTGAGTGAATTCAAATCGATATTGTATGATATTTTTTCTTATATACCAGACTGGTCAGAATGGGGATAAGCGGTAGGCGAAGTGAAGGAAGTATAACGACGAATTAGATGTTGAGGGTAAGTAAGGCCACCTTTTCCATTTACAGAAACGGATACAAGAAGGGTAGAGAGGAACCTTCGTTTGAATGTGTTTTGAACGAAACGTGCGATTGCCATGAGACTAAACAAATAATAAAAAAAGGAGGATTATTTTTTTTAACATCGCAGAAAAAGTAAATTTAAGCAGGCGGGCATTAAATACAGATGTGCTGGATTTTGGCCTACAATCAATTTTGTAAAGTACCTTCTTTTTTTTTGGGGGGGGAGGGGCAGAAAGGCGGGGATCATCTTAAGTTCAGGTCATTCATACATATTAAACCTTGTAGCATGTACATAACATAGGGACATTAAATTGCTTCTTCGCATTTCCTTAGATCGAATAGCATTACTAAGAAGCTTGTTCTCCAGCATACAGTAATAGTGACAATAAAAAACGGGATTACTCCGCCTACAACATTTCGGTTTCGGTTTACATCTTTTTTGTCCGTTGTTGTAGGTATCCAAGGACATGTTTTCAAACAAAATTGATTAGCGGGAGCCGAAGAGCAAAATCGAAACACTTGAAAATACTATACGTCATAAAACTATTAGAGGCGTTCTTTGGAGGGATATAACGTTTTTTTTTTTTATTGTTGTCGAATAAGCAGAAAGTAAGATAAACTATGAAAGTAAGAAATTATACGACGAATGACGAAGTAGCCTAAAGGCGAACTGGTTGGGGGGGGGGACTACTCTAACAGCGGAGGACTGAGCTATTCTGCGGACATGTGGCAAAACTATTCCACAGTGAAGGTAAGTGCAAAAGAACTGTGGCCGTTGTGTCATAAGAGGAGAATAATTCTACTATAGTTGTTGAGTGATGCCGGTTGCTGTAAGAAATTACATACACCTTACTGCTGCTATTTGAGTAGTGTATATTGTTGTAAAAGGAAGGCAGAGCCACTATACTGCCGAATGCTGTCATGGTAGAAGTGAGCAACCGTTGAATAATGGTAGATTATGTAATAAGAAGAGAGAAACACCATGTTGATGATGTTACACGGTGTATTTGTTGTAAAAAAAGTAGGAGGGTTCCTTTTTTGTGCCAATTAAGCAATGGGTGAGAAAAAAGATACTATGGAAAATATTTTAAAATCCGCCCAACTGATTTTTTTATTTTCTCTCAATTTTCTTTTTCCCGCTCTCTCTTTCCATTTTTTTTTTCGCTTCTTTTTTTTTTTTTACAAGTATCACTTCTTTGAGGTTACGGAAGACTTAGATTAGTGTCAGGACTAGATTAGAAGGGTTTTCAGCTCAGGGGTTGCAACATGCATGGGGAAACCCTTTCATTTTGGATTCAAGATTTAGAACCACCATTAGTTGGCCTTTTGATACTTCCATTAATTTAGTTTGATCTTATTTTGTCATAGTTGGAATCTATATCTGAATAAAATATGCCTCTTTTTACTTGTTTTAATGAATTTTTTTCCATTAATCTCTCTCTCATTTCTTGTACGAGAGAGATCCCTTTTTTACCCCTGCCACCCTGTATGATTAGTGTTGACTAGTGTTGTGCTTCAATAAAGGATCTCTAGTTTTTTTCATACTGTTTGCAGTATATTATCTCCAAATTCACCGCCGTCCCTTTAGATTAGTGCTGACCATTGTTTTATGATTCCTATTAGTGCCCTCCATTCTGTCCTCCCCATAAATCGTTTGCTACATTGAATCTCCCACCTGTAGTTTAGTATATACCAATATGCTTCAATAAAACATGTCCCTTTTTATTAACATCAACTGACTCCTTTAATAATGACAACTAAAGTCGTTATTGTGACAGTTTGTAAATACCCTATCAAACATCTGCCTTTCTAGCCTATCCACTATGACTTCTTTAGTCAATTTTCTCCCGACTAGAGCGCGATCGGCATTGGACGGGATATGAAAAACTTTTCAACAACCGCAATCTTTTTTTTGATATATCAAGTGGGCTTTTCCTTCCAATTTTTTTTTCCTTCCTCTCATACATCTTATTCAAAAGGTAAATCTCATCCATCTACATATCAATCCATCCATCCATCCATCCATTTATTTATCGTTAACTAACTTACCCTTATTTGCTCTTACAGTCGCCATGGGTAAAGAAAAGACTCACGTTAACGTCGTCGTCATTGGTCACGTCGATTCCGTAAGTTGAAATAATAGTTTCATTTTCTTTCATATATGTTTTTTAATGTCACATTTATTAATCCTAAATTTTTTTTTGAATAGGGTAAATCCACCACCACTGGTCACTTGATCTACAAGTGTGGTGGTATTGACAAGCGTACCATCGAAAAGTTCGAAAAGGAAGCTGCTGAACTCGGTAAGGGTTCCTTCAAGTACGCCTGGGTTTTGGACAAGCTTAAGGCTGAACGTGAACGTGGTATCACCATCGATATTGCTCTCTGGAAGTTCGAAACCCCCAAGTACCACGTCACCGTCATTGACGCTCCTGGCCATCGTGATTTCATCAAGAACATGATTACTGGTACTTCTCAAGCTGATTGCGGTATTCTTATCATTGCTGCCGGTACTGGTGAATTCGAAGTAAGTATCTGGGAAATGTATTTTCACCCGATCTACACACACACACACACACACAAGGGGGGAAGGTCTGATCTATTTACTCACCTTTTTTTTTCTTCATTGGTTGTATAGGCTGGTATCTCCAAGGATGGTCAAACCCGTGAACACGCTTTGTTGGCTTTCACTCTCGGTGTCCGTCAATTGATTGTTGCTATCAACAAGATGGATTCTACCAAGTGGTCCGAACAACGTTTCAACGAAATCATCAAGGAAGTCTCCGGTTTCATCAAGAAGATCGGTTTCAACCCCAAGTCTGTTCCCTTCGTCCCCATTTCTGGCTGGCACGGTGACAACATGTTGGACGAATCTACCAACATGCCCTGGTACAAGGGATGGAACAAGGAAACCAAGGCTGGTGCCAAGTCTGGTAAGACTCTCTTGGATGCCATTGATGCCATCGACCCCCCTCAACGTCCTTCCGACAAGCCCCTCCGTCTCCCTCTTCAAGATGTGTACAAGATCGGTGGTATCGGTACTGTGCCCGTCGGTCGTGTCGAAACTGGTGTCATCAAGGCTGGTATGGTCGTCACCTTCGCTCCCGCTAACGTGACCACTGAAGTCAAGTCCGTCGAAATGCATCACGAACAATTGGTTGAAGGTCTCCCCGGTGACAACGTCGGTTTCAACGTCAAGAACGTTTCCGTCAAGGATATCCGTCGTGGTAACGTCTGTTCCGACTCCAAGAACGACCCCGCCAAGGAATCTGGTTCCTTCACTGCCCAAGTCATTGTCCTTAACCATCCTGGTCAAATCGGTGCTGGTTACGCTCCTGTCTTGGATTGTCACACTGCTCACATTGCCTGTAAGTTCGCCGAATTGTTGGAAAAGATCGATCGTCGTTCCGGTAAGAAGCTCGAAGATGCTCCCAAGGTAAGTCTGAATTTATTTTTTTAGATCATTTTGTGCGTATTTCTCACCTCTTTTACTGTATCTTTCCCTCTGGAACCTACGTTCATAACTGTATAGTTTGTTAAGAGCGGTGACTCTGCTATCGTTAAGATGATCCCCTCCAAGCCCATGTGTGTCGAAGCTTACACTGACTACCCTCCTCTTGGTCGTTTCGCTGTCCGTGATATGCGTCAAACCGTTGCCGTCGGTGTCATCAAGGCCGTCGAAAAGGTTGACAAGGCCGGTAAGGTCACCAAGGCCGCTGCCAAGGCTGGTAAGAAATAAATGATTTCTTGCTCTCCTTCCCAATTAGTATAGTTCCTTTTGTATAGTTGATTTTTATCTACCTATCTATCTCTTTTTTATTTGTTTTGTATTTAGTCCTATTCATTTTAATAAAAAAGAAAATAAAATTGGGTGCTGGCCTCTGCCATCCCTTCTTTTGTTTCAACACTATTTCATATTTTGGTGATTTTTTTTTTTGTGTATGTTAGCTATTTTCTTTTTTTATTAAAACGGCGCTCAGGTTTATTCTTTTTTTTTTTTTTGTCTTTTTTTTTTTTTCTTATTCTCCCCTCTTTATTACATTCGTCCTCGTTCCGACATTCTTTCTACTTTATTTTGTGGGTATCTTCATATGACTCAAACAGAACTTCCCAAGAAAAGACGTCGCTGGGGTGATGATGAAACAAATGCTCTTCTACTAGGATGTTTACGGGTAATTTTGGGTTGAAACTATGCTTATGCAAATACTGACGTGTTTTTTCTCTTCTACTGGTATGGTACAGCATGGCGTAGGTAACTGGAAGCAAATGATTCAAGATTCAACTTTGCATTTTGATCGACGTACTGCTGTGGATTTGAAGGATAGGTAAAAGAAATATATATGTATATAAAATAATCGTGTGTGAACAAGCGCAGTGTATAAAGCCAGTTACTGACGTTGCTCTTCTTTGAATATAGATTCCGCACCATTTGCCCAAAATCAGAATACGACCATTTGTACAATCAACAAAACAACAATGCTAACTACTATCTCGCCTTAAACACCGCTGACCAAATACCAGTCGATAGGAATAAGCGGCGTCGACGCCACTTGTTTAGTGATGAAGAAGATAGCGCTATATTGAAAGGGGTTGAAAAGGTAGGCCAAAGCCAAAGCCAAGGCCAAAAAAAAAAAAAAGCTCACTCTCCCACGGTTGAAGTAGAATAACCCCTCCTTTTTATGGATTTATTAGTATGGCGTGTCTTGGGCAAGGATAGCAAAGGACCCTCAGTTGAACTTGATGCATCGAAAAGGGGGTGATCTTCGGGACAGGTTTCGTAATAAATTCCCTGATCGGTATCGTGCTCTTGGCTTCCGTTTGGAATCCTTCGGGGGGAATCGAAGAAATCAAGTGAATGGAGACAGTAGCAGCAACAAAGGCAGCAGCGATGACACAGCATTGGAACAACAACAGAAAAAACAGAAACCTAGTGTTGGTGCAACGTCAATACTGTCATCTCCACATAGCAACAACGACAACAACAACAACAACAACAACAACTCATGATAAAGATGGTGGGTTGCGGTTGGCGACGACGGCGGGGTCGAGGGTGGCGAACTATTTGTGCCACCATGACAACACATTGGCGCAACCTTCATTGACATAGTTTAGATTAAACTTTAGTGTAGATATATTGTTGGCTTAGTATAGTTTAGTTAGTATAGATTTTTTTTTTTAAATAAAACAAAGGCAATTCTATTGTTGGATATGCAGGCAGCAAAGACATTTTTATTTTGGGGTATGAATAGAATAGTATTTTTATTATGATGAATGAATTCAGTGGTTAAATGAAAAATAAAATATATAAGTATAAGACTAGATAAATAAAAATAAAAGGACATGTAGTAGACCAAAAAAAAAAAAAAAAAAAAAGTTTTGTACAAATGAAAGGATGACAATAAAAAAATAGGGGAATCAAAAGAATTAGATGAAGACGAATGAGGGTGGAGGGGTATCAAATATATATCTTTGTGTCTTTTTTTGGCAACAAGAATAATCAAGAGAGAAAAAAAAAAAAAAAAAAAAAAAAAAGGAGAAAATGGGAGGGATGGCTAATTACAATCAAGGACATATGGAGAAGAGGATATAGGAAGGGGATGGGAAGCCATTCACAATTGGGCTTTGGCAGTGGTAGAAGACACAGTACGAGACCAAGTAGCCTTGAGCGATTTCAATACAGTAAGCTTGAATCCATAAATACAACGGAAGGCAATCCATTGTTTTTTCCACGTGGGCACCTTGGCACGAAGGGGGAAGACCAAGTCTTGACGAATAATGGGACCAATGGCCATGTAGATTTCAAAAGCAGCACGGATACCTTCTTGTACTTCTTTAGGTAGACCATCAATTCCCAATTGAGCCTTGTCCGACACCCGATCAGCCAAATCCAAGATGCGTACTGCGAACGTTTTCACCATGTCATTGCCTACTCGATCGACTTTTTTGGCTTTTAATAAATCATACGTAGCTTTGCTTGGCATAAAATTCAAAGGCACATAACATCGACTGTCCATAGCATCAGCCAGAATATCACGAGCTATGTTGACCAATTGAAGACACTAATATTAAAAAAAAAAAAAAGACGAGATTAGTGTCTATAAAGAAGAAAACAGGGATATACATCTAAATGATCCAATTAATTCTTACCTGACCAGTAGCACTTGCACGTGCCAATACTTGATTGTTCCTAGCAACGAGATCATTGCCATTCCAATTCCCACGACCCGTTTTATACATGATCACACATGTACAGAGTTCACCAAATTTTCCAGAGATCAATGCAGCATAGTGGAGTAGGTCTTGTTGAGACTTGATCGGTTTGCCTACCAGATCCATTTTCCAAGCAGTACATAAATCATCAGCGGCTTTGGGACAGAGATAAGATCCAATACGAGCCAAACTACGAAAAGATGCAAAAGCCATGACATTTTGATCCAAACGGTTCCAGAGGGAAAGCCAATCCACTTGAGGGTGTCGCATCAACGTCACATCCATGGTTTTGTTCATCTTGAGGACGTCCAAGGGTGTTAACATGTGATTGGTGGCGGTATGATCTTGTTTTTCATGTGGTGAAGATGTCAACAAGAGACGAAAAAAGGCACGAATGAGTTGCAGGTTGTGGTGGCGTTGTTCCAAGGTAGGAGGGTCATCGACCAGATCGTCACATGCGCGAAAGAAGCCATAGAGAATACATAAATCTTGGCGGAGATTGGTGGGAAATAGAGCTGCCATCGTCTTCCACGAGCGGGACGCAGGGCCCAAACCCTTGATCACTTGCATCAAATCCACCACTGGGTCAGGACACAGTTCATGTTGGCGAGTGAGAATATGGTTGATGATATGGCCCATGGATTTCCAATAGACCATACGAAGAGGTGACTGCAATTGAGCCATAACGACAGGATCGCTGTTGGGAGCCACAAGTTGAGGGTACGTGTTGAGAATGGCATCTGCATTGTCCAATAAACAAGAGCTAAATACTATCGTCAATGTAAAAAGTCCCCAGTGAAGAGCGCTCCATTGATTGAATAATGTATTGGTGGAGGTGGATTGATAAAGCAGACCAACCATGGTAGAGACAACCGCGCTTGACACAATGGCATATCTTCGACGGACAAAATAGGCCCCGGAGTACTGCCATAAGAAGCTAAGGATAAAGCAAAAGATCGGTAAGGCTGAGCAGGATGAGGTTTGATCCAGACTAACAAAAAAAAAAAAAAAAAAAAAAAAAAGAACCGCAATTAAATTTTGACCAGTCTGTATTTTTTTTTTTCTCTTCTTACCTTAAATAGCCTAAAAGGATAAAAAAGATGGATCCAGAATAACGTAAACATTGATTTTTTCGTTCAGAGTCCAACACGCCAATATAAAGAATAGGAAATTGCCACCTGGTAATAAATGCCCATAAATACAAGGTAAAGTTGGAAACTAAAACAAGAGCACAGGCATCGACCCATAGGGGGGAGTCGTTGGATGATTTCAATGATGATGGTATAATCATGTCAAAAGGATTGGTCATCATCGTAGACTTATTGCTGCTGCTGTTGTGTCGTTCATGGTATAATTGGTCTGTTTGAGGAAATATATAAAAGGACGCTGATGATGGTGATGATATTGGGTAGGAGAATGTGGGTGAGCTTTTGAGGACGAAAAAATGAATATAGGGTGTACAAAAGAGGATGACGCTGAATACAGTTGTTTTGACTTTATCTAGCTGGGTTATAAAGGGGCGATACAATAGAAAAAGACATAAAAACGATATAAATGGATACAATAAATTTGACATGTTGGATATAATATATGGAAAGGGTATAAAATGAGAATAATTTGAAAGAAAGAAAAGCAAAAAAAAAAAAAAAAAAAAAGTTGGTTCTTTTCTTTTATATTCATTTTCGAGCTCCGCGCTCCTATTTTTTGTTGGTTTGTTACTTTTTCATGCCCCCCCTTTTTTTTAAAATAATTATGAATGACATATCAAACAAAAGAAAGAGGGATGCGTGATATAAAAAATGTAGCTTCTCTTTGATGATATGTAGAAAAACCTGCTTGTAGTTGATACTGCATACTTATACAGAAGGTGGTCCAGGCCAAGCAAGTTATGGATCGTACTTCATCGCTATCTGACTATCCCTACGTAAGTGTTCTCAAAATGGAATAAAAAGATTTTATTTCATTGACCGATTGTCCAACAAAACAATCCGGTTTACTTTGAGTTACTTCTCCATTTCTTGGGTATTTGATGGAAAATAAATTTATCCCATTTAATTCTTTCTCATGACCATTGTTTTCTTGTCGTATCGTCCTCCCCTGATCGTAAAAAAGACGTTTCTTCTCCACGACCCCTTTAAAGCACTACAACACTTGTACTATTGATGACTCCTCTACACTTCTTCTCCTCGAACGAATTCTATTTCTTTCCCCTGTGCCACACATCCGTTCTGTCAATAGGATGGTCTTTTATCCCTCATTTGAGCGATATGAAATATCGTACGCAAAGTTTTACTTTTAGCCATTCAGTTCAAACTTTATCATTGCTCCCTTTTATCCAGTAAAATGGATTGAGTGAGATTTCTAAGCAAAAAATAAAAGAAAATAAAAATTAATTAAGGGTATGATGTTATGTGGTTTCCACAAAAATACGAGCTGACGGAGGACAAGGGTGATCGCCGGCAGTCTCTTTCTTGTAAAAGGTGACACAGAATTCAGAGTACACAATCTTAACATTCCAGTATAAATGTGTGTGAGAGAGTAGGATGATAATGATGCTATATTCATTCCCTCTCTCTCTTTTTTTTTTTTGAAGCAGGTGCTCTCTGTTTGAATTCAGGGGCGGTTGCTCTGGGTGGCGGTAGAAGGGAGATTCAATAGTCGGGGTTTGATTTAGAATTCATGCAATATTGAATCACTGGCATGATTAAGAAAGATTTACATCCATGAACCGACATAGTATAAAATCCGTCGAAAATCAGCTAACTATTAGCAGAAGACAAGTAGTAACAGATAAAATTATTCTGAGATAGGAGAATGACGCATATTTTACACTTTTTCTTATTCTCCTGAGCGTCGATGTAGAGACGATCGATGGAGTGCACGCCAAGTCCCAGCGATTGCTTTTTTTCTTCTTTCTATTAAGTTTAGTCTTGTTATTCAATGTATCGGCTTGTTTGTTTGATCGTGAAGTAAGATAGCTGTATCGGAGGGTCAAATCAATATTCACCAAGGCACCAATGTAAAATGGTCAAATGGATGCAAAGCAAAAATCAAGGTAGGTTCTTCTATTTTTTTGGGGAGAGGGGGGCGACTGGTTCCAGATTTGATAATTCTATCCCATCTAAGCAAAAAAGAGAATTATAAATAAAATGTATTACTTTTGTATGAAAAGCTCCTACTTGCGCTACACAAACACAGAGATTAGTATCATATGATTATATACCAAGCAAAAGAAAACAAAAAGATAAGTTCAAAGGGAATCACCAAAAAAAAAAAGTTACGTATTGTCTGTTCTTTTACTTTATTAAGTTAGTTTGATCGATCTGCTGTTTTTATTTGAGGGCTCAGGCAAACCCACTAATGTGCCAAAAAAGGGCTTGTTAGTGGAAAAAACTCTTTGAGCCTTTTTTTTTTTTTTGAGGTGCATATCGATCGTGTTGTTATACTGCGGCAATTAAATTCTTCTATGCGGAGTTTTTTAGCATTGAGAGGTGGAGCCTGGTTCAGGTTGAGTAAAATACTTACAGAAAAAAAAAATTCAGGCACCAGACTTACATTTTCTAATTCTACAATAAGACATAGTTTGGGTACTTTACTTTAAAGACACAAAATGTGATGGTTTTGTATATATTTTAAAATTCCATCTCATCTCTGATTGGAGATCCACCAACAAACACAATGGAAACGAAATCACCGATGGTCAATCATTTACGTATAATGTAACGACTATTTTAACATTTATAATAATCCTGTCAGTCTCCACTGAGACTTGAGAAAAAAAAAACCTGTTGCTTACAATGTGGGACTATTATTCCGGAACACCCCCGATTGATGCGAAAGGTACCTTTATCCTTCATTCTCAGCGCTCTCCTTGAACCTATTTGGTGGCAAAATTCAAATACATTTTTTAAGGAGCTGCTTAAATTCGGGAGACAAAGAGAAAATGTCCAATGCGGCGAAAGCATTAATGGTTGGTTTTTTTTTTCCTTCTTAATGCCGTTGACTCTTGTTTGTTTAGAGAAGCCATAAGTTGTTGTTGTTGTTGTTTTTTTTTTTTTTTTTTTTGGTATATAAATACTGATCCCATCATCACATATTTGCGCAAATGCGAATAAAAAAACTTCCCTGTCATGCACAACTTGCTTATGCATGATTAACGGTAAGAAGTTATGCATATCATAATGGACAGTACGGACTGTACCTAATCATAAAATCCATTTTTTGACTTCTCCAAGTCCCAGCTCCTGGGTCTCCCTTTCACTGAAATATGATTTACTTCACTCCCTAGTTAAAAAAAAAAAGAATTGCCACTCAGGAAGCGATATTCAAATCCCGCAGTAGGCCATAGCTTTCTTTTTTTCTAGTTCTTCAAACTTGGCATACAACTGGTTTTTATTTTTTTATTTCTCTTGTCAACTGAAAGTAGTAATTGTATAAAATGAGATGCGGAAAAGGGAGATAATCTGTGACCAGCTATGTTAACACCTCTTCTATCAACTTTGGCGTTTTTTCTTATTCCTATCCATAGTACTATCTTTTCTCGCTCAACCGGAATTACTTTCCCCCCTTTTGTTGTTTGACAGATCCCCTTTCAATTATAGACCTTCTGTTTTCTTTTTCCCCCGTTAAGTTTTCTAACGATGGAGTGCATAACTGGGGGAGGGGGGTTCTTATTTCATCATTGGGCGGGTGATTATTCTTAGAGCCCATTTTCTGGGAATGTCCTCCCCCAGGGATTGGTGTAAATAAGCACCTGAACGACCTTTGATAAACCAGTGTCTCAATTTTCAAAGTGAACTACGCTATCAAGAATGGCTTTCTTCTCTTTGTAACGGATCGAGGGATAAAAATTGCTCGTTATCTATTCATTTATAATACATGAACGAAAATTGAGCGAGCATGTAAAGTGATTCACATGTTATTGTTCTGATTACCGGCCGACCTGTTCATGCATATTTTAAACCTCCATGCAAAGCAAACGATTCAAATACCACTCTCTTGCAAATAGGCTAAAAAATAGAGTTAATTTTTTTAAAATTAGCTCACTGCCCTTATTCACTATACTTCAATAAACGCTCTTTTATTTTTCGATAGGTGAGTTTGGTTTGCCGTGACAGATGACTCCTCCACTTTTCAATTTAACGGGACCTAACCGTCGTGCTCAGCGCATCATCAATAAAATACTTTGTGTTTGTTAAGAAAAAAAAAGAGGGGGGACTGGATTCAGATGCCTCCATCTTATCTCTCGGTGGTGGGTAGCCCTTTGAAGCCATTGATCGTTCTCAAATGCTCCATCAGTGAGTGACATTGAAAGATAATGGGATGTACGATTGGTCGATTCAAACTCAGCCCCACATGATTTTCTATTTTTATTTACTTTCTCGTTACTCCTTTTTTCTCTTTTCTTTTTGCGTTTCACGACATCATCTTCAATGAAGACTTACTGGACGTGCTAGTGATCTAGGATTAGTATTAGAACTTGAATTTGGGGCATTTTAAAAAATGCAATACAAACATCATGGGGAAACTCTTTTATTTTGGATGTAGGACCTGGAAAACTCAATAAACTTGGTCTTCATCTAAGAATATTGTTCTCGACCCGTCATTAACGTAGCTTAGTATTAGTTGTCATAGCATGTATATACATCTGAATAAAATATGTCTTGTCTTTTTACCATTAGTCTCCTTCATATGTTTTATTATCTACATGTGCGCATAAAAAGGAATCGTGTGATGTGAAAATGATTTGGGTTCTAGTATTCAGTTGAATCGTCATTCTCAGTGCTCGTTTACTGTCCTAAAAAAATAAGAGGCAAGCACATAAAATAATGGTTGCCATAGGGGTAGTCAGAGGTCAATTTACTGTTAGACTATGCTGTGGCGCTTGAAGCGATGTATAAAAATAAAAGACGAACTAAATATACACAGTATGTTCAATCTGAAGGCTACTCCGGGAGCACGGTCATAGCTGATTGATACGAATGATGGAACAGGAATAGCGACATCGTTTATATTAAGTGACCTGGAACTGCCAATCAGTTGCTGGGGCGATGAGTAGCTTATTGGGCGGAAAGCCAGTTTATTGCATCAGAAACACTCCTGCACTCATTTTATTATTATGACAGTGAACCGTCCAGAAAGCAGAAGTAAATGCTTTACAGTGTAATTGCATCCACTCTCACGGAATGGCCTTGTTTCATTAACATTACAGGGTTATTAGGCATAAAGCCACGTTTCATATCAAGTGACGTAAGATTATCGATTAGTTGCTGGTCTATTGAAGTTAACCTGAGTGAGGCTATTAATGGTTCTGAAAAAATAGTAATAGTAATCCCAAAGGACAGTTGTAAAAGGATCTAATGTATTATATACTACAGCGCAAAGTGTGCGAAAGACCAATAATGTATCTTTTATTAAAGCAATAACAAATCCTTACTAATCTAATATGGTAAAATATATCTATTATAGAGTACAAAGCAAAAGAGAGCCTAATACGATATTTTTCCTTGAAGTGCGTATTAAGAGACATGTTTCATTCAGATGCAGACATAAACGAAGGGTAAACTAACACTAAACTGAGCTAATGGGGACTTCATGAGGTCTACTCTTGCATTGTCCCAATTATAGAATCCGAAATGAAAGGGTTTCCCCGTGCACGTAGTAATCCCTAAATATAAAAACCTTTCTAAGCTAGTCCTGATACTAATCTAAGTTCAACATAACCTTACATGGGCTACAATTGTGAAAATTAATGAAAGAAAGAAAGAGGGAAAATAAAAATAAAAAATCATGTGTACGGGAGCTGGAATAGCTTCTGCCGCCACTCGCTAAACTGCAATTCTGATTGATTTCGATAATGAAAGAAAGCACAAAATACAGTTGCACAAGTCCATTGTATTGTTAAATAAAGCATGTTATGCACTTTAGAATAACGGTGCTGCTATTGTAGGTATCAACTGTATATTTGTTTTTTCCTTTAGTTGTTTCTACTCTATTACTCGTAAATAACAAATCTAGTGTCGAGTTAGGTGCATTGTTCGATATTGACACACTATTGAATTGGGCTCAATCTGACCGACATTAAATGTGAAATTTCGATTCTGGTTTCTTTATTCATACACCGCGAAATTTTGGATTTTATTATTTGTATGGACTTTATTTATTCTTCAATGCGATTCTTTTTATTTTTTTATTGAAAAAAAAAAATATTTAGTGTAAATACCCTGAAAAATGGGAACATCTTTTTTGAAAAAAGTATTATTACTTTTATTTTTATTTTAATAAACACTCTGGCGCCCCGCTGGAGCTTTTGGAAATCTTTCGATTTATTGGGTTTCACAGTTTTTTATTAAAGTGTGGGTTTTGATGGGATAGGATTAAAGCCTCCGCCATTTCGCACTTTGGTGGGCAGCCCCTTGGGGCCCAACCATCGTGCTCAGCGCGTCGTCAATGGTACTTTTCTTTTGTGTGCTGAAATAATAGCTTACTTTAAAGGCGTCAGAGAGATTAGGATTTGATTATGTAGGGATTGCAACTGCCTTTCCACTGGAAGATAAAACGAATTATGCGAATCATGTTGGAAGCACTATGGTAATTATGGCGATTGCCCCCTCATTTAATTTTTATTGCCCCTTTTCCGACTTTTTGACTTAAAAAAAAGGCAGGATGATTCAGGCTCCGCATTTTGCTTTCTATTTTTTTTTTTTGGCCCCCCTTTTTTTTCTCTCTTTTTCTTTCTTTTTTTTTTTCCCTTCATGATAGTCTGAATGATATGATGGCAAGGCTCATTGGGGTAATGGTGATCTAGGATTAGTGTTAGAACTTGAATTAGGGGCGTTTTAAAAAACGCAAAACAAACATCATGGGAAAACGCTTTCATTTTGGATGTAGGATTTGGGAACGTCAGTAGATTAGCACTCATTAGTTTAGTAATATTTTGCTATCGTTTGTATCTACGTCTGAATAAATACGTTCTTTTTCTTATAACTGGTTTCTCTATTGTACGTTTACATGATGAGCTTCATCGAATGTGTATTACATCTGCATAAAAAAAAAAGTGTGTCTATATATATATGAAAAGGAAACGAATTGGGTGTTATAGAGACCTCTTCCACCAACTCTATAAGTTTGTGCGTAGAAAAGAAAACAGGAATGTGTTTGTGTGAAAAAAACAGGTATTACAGTGTATTTTGTTGTGGTGGGGTATATTGAAAAACAAAGTTGAGAATAGTATTAATTATGTAGCTACTGGGTGACAGGGGGTTTCTGAAGTGTGGGTTCTGATGGCATGGCATGGAAGACTCCGTGATTTGGCACTCTGGGAGGGCAGCGATTGAGAAAAAAAAAAGGATGGACGGCTCCTATGGTGGGCAGGGCGTCAGTGGTGGGTCAGAAAAAAAAAAAAAAAAAAAAGTCGTAGGATCAAAAGAACGAGATTAAAGTTATTATAGCTGCGTTTTCTTACGGTCCATCTTCTTTTTAATATATAAATATTCATTATCACGGGTTTTTTTAAACCACCAACACCTGTTGTTTATCTTTTATTCCCACCTTTGGAATACTTTTTTATAAACTTTGACAGCTGAGTCTGATTTTTCTTTTTCTTTTTGACTTGATCCAAGTCTTCTGTAACGGATGACCTCAACCTTGGAGAGTTGTTGGCATGGAATGAAGTTATCACCTGGGCAATGAATGAAGACGCATGATTGGAAGATTTGGCTGGGTGTATAAGTGTGTGTGTCTCACACATAGTTGGGTTTCGTGCGCGACACACGAGACATTATAAAAATTTAGTATAAATACCTTCAATAAAAAAATCTTTATTACTATTTTTTAAACCATCAAACTTGTTGACTTCCTTTATTCCAATTTTTGGAGTACTTTTATCATAAACTTTTGATGGCTGGGTCTGAATTTTACTTCACATTATTTTTTGACTTGATCTAAGTCATTATTTATTTTATCGACCTTATTATTTTCATTTTTGAAAATATTATATCACCACTTGAACTTTCAAGTCTAATCCTATTTTATTTTTAAGCCTTTAGAGCTACAATAGGTTGAACTTCATCCTAAAAAGTTCTGGTGGTCACCCTTGTCAACGCCGGTCTTGACTTGGCTAATTTGTTTGGTTTGGGCCACAAGTGCGTGAATATGCCGCAGTCCCGCCATCATCGTCGACTTCAACTTCTCCGCCCTCACCAACTACCATCATACTCTGCCACCCTAAAACTCACCGACAACCACCATGTCTCCGCTCCTTCAATTTAGTATAAATGGCCAGACTGTTTGGAAGAAATTAGTTTTTTTCTTCAGTTTTCTTACTTTACTCAATTATCAATAAAAAGTTTAATACAAAGGTTTTTTTTATAACCATCAAGTTATCTTTTATTTCTATTTTGCTATAGAAATTCTATTTTATTTAGAGTCAATTATACTCCTTTTATTTTTATTAAACCAACTAAGGTCAATACTTCTACTTATTTTATCAAGTTATATCTTTTTATAAAACTTCTTTTATTTCAAATTGGACTTTATCTACAAAAGTTCTGGTGCTCACTACTTATAATCAAATATAAATTTGGTGCTCTCTATATATTTTCAAGACTGCAGTCAAGTAAACAAAAAAGGACCATTTCAAATTCCGATTCAGGGGAAAAATAAATTTTTATCCTCACTACAAATCAATCCGTTCAAATAAGAATAAGAATGCTCTTATAAATTCTTATACACTATACACCTGGTGTAAAATATAACTGAAGCTTTAACAAAAAGGTTGAATCAACACCGTTACTGCCTATTGTCGAGGATTGGCCTGAGCCCACCTTTTTTTATTATCCTTTTTCTTTTTTCTATAGTTTTTTTAACAGTTTTCTCAATATATCAAATGAAACTTAGTACAAAGGTTATTATACCACCAAATTATCTACTGTTTCTATTGGATCATAGAAACCTCCTTTTATTTTTTTTTTACTGTGTGTTATACACTATATTTTTATTAAACCAACAAAGGTCAATACTTTTTATTTTTATTTTATTTTACTTTTACAAGTTTATTTTTTAAAAACTTTCTCTACAGCTGGACTTTATCTACAAAAGTTCTGGTGCATACTACTAACACTTCTATATTTGTCCGAATCAGGAACAAAATATTTCAAATTCCGCCAAGGAACAAATTTATTTTCAAGCTCTAAACAAGCAAAAGCTATACTAAAGGATAACTCAAGACATCCTATCCAACCCAAAAAAATATAAAAACCTACAAAAACACTACTCTGTTACAAGCTTCTTACCCAAATTGGCCGTAACACTAGCCGTAACACTATATCAAACTTAAAAATAGTCGTAACACCCTATAAAAAATAAAAACCTACATAAACAAATTCCGGTTACGACCTAACAACCTACAAAAACAAACCCAATAATAAAAATTAGCTACAACACATGAATTTGTGACGGTTGACCTCAACCTTGAGAATTGTTTAGGATGAAACAAATGGTGAAGATCAGTACCCGACGTTCAGTACCAGATGTTTCAATCAAGACATTCAGTACAAGATGTTCATGACCCGACGTTCAGTACCAGATGTTTCAAACAAGACATTCAGTACAAGATGTTTATGACCCGACGTTCAGTACCAGATGTTTCAAACAAGACATTCAGTACAAGATGTTCATGACCCGACGTTCAGTACCAGATGTTTCGCATAAAATAAATTTTAGTATAAATACCTTAGAAAAACATTGAAAAAGAAAAAGAAAATTATCTTTGAATATTTTTATCTTTGATCACTTTATATTTTTTAATAAATTCATTATAAAGGTTTCTTTAAACCTCCCAACTTGTTGGCTTCCTTTTATTCCACACTTTGGAATATTTTTATTATATATTTTTGACAGCTGAGTCTGAATCTCGCTTCACTTTATTTTTTTGACTTGATTTAAGTCACTACTTATTTTATTGACCTTATTATTTTCATCTTTGAAAATAATACATCCTCACTTGGACTCTCAAGTTTAGTCCTATATTATCTTTAAGCCTTTGAAGCTACAATCGGTTGAACTTAATCCTAAAAAGTTCTGGTGCTCACTCTATAAAAAAATAAAAACCTACAAAAACAATTTCCAGTTACGACCTAACAACCAAAATTAGCCGTAACAAATTTGACACTGCTTTGTCGAGGATCGGTCTGAGTCCGAATCCGACAACAATATCAACAACAACAACACATCAACAACAACAACATCATCATCAACGACAACAACATCATCAACGATACCGCCAGCCTCATTGCTGCGGACATTTTTAATGTCAACCAGTTGATCAGCTGGGGCCTCACAGATGTGTAGTCCCCCATAAATATAAAAAATGAAATACCGCCATCAACGTAAACAAAAACAATGCAAAATTCATACATAGACAAAAAACCCCAAAAACAGAACCCTTATATTTATCAACTTTTATTTAGTATATATATCGCAACTTTTTATTATTATCCTTTTCTTTTCTTTTCTCTTTAGTTTTTTTTCAGTTTTCTCATTTTATCAAATAAAACTTAGTACAAAGGTTATTATACCACCAAATTATCTACTGTTTCTATTGGATCATAGAAACCTCCTTTTATTTTTGACTACAAGTCCTCTTTTTTATTTTATTTTTACTGTGTGTTATACACTATATTTTTATTGAACCAACAAAGGTCAATACTTTTCTTTTTTATTTTATTTTACTTTTCCAAGTTTATTTTTTATAAACTTTCTCTACAGTTGGACTTTATCTACAAAAGTTCTGGTGCTCACTACTCTCAATTCTATTTTTGTCCGAATCAGGAACAAGATATTTCAAATTCCGCATAAGGAACAAATTTATTTTCAAGCTCTAAACAAGCAAAAGCTATATTAAAGGATAACTCAAGACATCCTATACAACCCAAAAAAATATAAAAACCTACAAAAACACTACTCTGTTACAAGCTTCTTACCCAATTTAGCCGTAACATATTTTTGGTGCTCACTACAGGGGATATCTATTCAACTTTCAAGCAAATCACACCAAAAATCTTATAAACAATTCCAAAACAACGCTCTTATTTTTCCAAACCAAACCTCAGACTTACCTACCAAGCTTTAGAAGCATACAAACAAGAAATTGAAAACAAGATGAACGAACAAACTGTGTTGGCAAATGGACCTATCTACCAACCGAAAATGAAGCTAATGCCCTTTTCTGGTCTCGAAGGAGAAGACTTCAGAAATTTTAAACAAACATTGGATAACTACTTTGCACTCTCAAACATCAATGATGAAGATCGCAAGCTGATTATACTCAAGACACAATTGTACCACGCTGCTAGGACTTTTGTAAACAAATTGCTAAAAACAAAAGACCCACTTTCATACTCCGAAGTCATGAAAAAATTGATGGATCAATATATCACCCCTGAACTCATACAAACATATGAGTATGCCTTCAACAACATGGTGCAAGGTATTGACGAACATCCAAGAACATTCTACGCAAGACTGTTTGAAGCTGCTGAACTCGCTGAAATTGATTCCGAATCAATGATTCAAAGCCGATTCCGAGCAGGAGTACATCCTATCATACAACAACATTGCATATCAATTGGCTGTAGAGACATTGAAGCATGGCTCAAAGCTGCCGAAGGTTATTGGACTGCACATAACCCTCAACAGGTTACAATGGCTGACAATCCCTTCCACCCACGACGTATTGCTCATCCCGCAGATACCACTGAAATGTATCCCTATCATACTGCTACAAACTCACCCAGTTTGAATGCTATTACTACATCAAACCCATTGGACATGAAAGATATACAAAAATCCATCAGAAGTATTATCAAAGAAGAATTCAATAACTTCTCAAAAAATCAAAATGGGACATACAACCAACCACCCAACCCTCGATACAATAACCCACGTCATCAACCCCGACAATACAATGCGCCCCATTATAATCAAAACTCGTACCATCACAATAATGGTCAACGCAACTACAGTAACCAAAATCAAGACCCCGTCTTTGATCCCAGATACAATGACTACAATGGTTACCATCCATCACCCCCATGAATCACAACCGCCGTCCAAATTACAATAACCGACGCCCATACAACAATCAACAGTATCAATACAATCCACAATACCAACAAAATCAAACACAACAACCCTCTCAACAAAATCAACAGTCAAAAAACTAGTACGGGCAACTGCAGTTGATGGTCAGTTGGAAAACCCGCCTAACAAATCCACACATAACCAACCACATAAAGATAACAAAAACAATACTCAGCAACAAACCCATAACCTAACCACCAT
Organism: Absidia repens; assembly: GCA_002105175.1. Taxonomy (NCBI): domain Eukaryota; kingdom Fungi; phylum Mucoromycota; class Mucoromycetes; order Mucorales; family Cunninghamellaceae; genus Absidia; species Absidia repens. The sequence goes on from MCGE01000009.1 coordinate 86,341, forward strand.
GGATATCCAAAACAAGTATAAAGATAAAAATAAAATACTAACCTTTTATTAGAAGAAGAAGAAGAAGACATAGATTTCTACGTTGCTATCAGAAGAGACAGACCACCTGATGTCCTACATGACCCAAAATCAGCAAAGAAAAGAAGAACCAATGGATTGGAAGACACACCATCCTCATCATCACAACCACCACAGCAAAACATTCCTATACAAGAAACGGTTGAAAAGAAACAAAGATCAGTACCTACACATCCCGCTATTAAATATAGTATCGCTGAAGATGTCCTTACCCGTAAAGCCGATATTGAAGTTGGAGATCTAATCGAAGCATCACCATACCTAAAGAAACAGCTACGTGATGTTTGTCGACCCAAAAGAAGAAAGCCGCCCATAACATTGAACGCCATGGAAGAAGGCGAAGTGGTGACAACTGCCGCATATGCTGAAGTATATATTGGTGACAGAAAAATCAAAGCCCTGATAGATTGTGGTGCCGCCAAATCATGTATGTCAAGAACCATGATGAAGATGCTGGGAATGGAAATCGATACCCCATCTACCAATGTATTCACCCTTGGTAATGGAACCAGACAACCTACCCTCGGAGTAGTCCTTGATGTCCCTATCAAAATAACTGAAGGCATTAGTATACCCACTAATATGGAAGTACTGCCACAATGTCCATCTCACCTTATCCTAGGAATCGATTGGTTGAACCATGCGCAAGCCATTATCAACATCAAAATGGGAACACTAACCGTAACCTATAAACACAAGAAGATGATTATTCCTATCACATACATCAAAGCATCATCAAAACCGGTTACCTTGAAAGCATCACACGTTATCTATGAAGAAGAGAATCCACCACCAAGTCAACCAATCCCTGTCAAACCAATACCAATAGTGGACGATCAAGATACAAGTGATGAAGATGAAATCACCGATGAAGAAACAGAAGAAGAAGAATGGGAACACGACGACAAAGACGATGAAGATCAAGAATTGTGTCAAATTACACCTGCTGAAGACCAAGACTACGCTTTCCGAATAGACCATGTATCGGACACGGAAGTAACCATCAGCACCAAAGAAAATGGATTCACCCTTCCACCATACACCATGTGCACCGTTGACTTGAGTACACCCAATGATAATGCTCTACCAACTATTATCCACATACAACCAGATGTTACCTACGAAAAATATTTGCAAGACGATCAGTTCATAGATATCAACATAACGGACAATGACAAAAATTACCCACCAAACACTATTGTGGCACATCGAATGACAAAATTTGAAATAGAAGACGACGACGAACAATCCACAGGATACGAATTAGCACAGATGGATATAAAAGACGATGACACTATACAACCACCACAAGAATTGGACCCTACAAAGGAAGAAAAACTACAGTTGGGAGCTGTACCGCCTGATATACGTAAGTCCTTTATACATCTACTTACAGAATTCCAAGATGTATTTGACTGGCACAATGACAGAATGGGCAAGACCACACTATTGGAACATGAAATTATCCTGAAAGAAAACACACCACCTATCCGACATAGACCATACCGAATGGCACCCGTAGAGCAAGAATATTTGAAGCAAGAGCTTGACCGATTATGTGACCTGGGAATCATCAAACCAGCAAGCACACCGTACACCGCACCTATAATATTAGTCAAGAAGAAGAATGGTGACTACCGAATGGTTGTTGACTACCGCAAACTAAACGCTTTAACCAAAGTTGACGCTTACCCTTTGCCAAAAATTGACGACTTGATTGATGAACTAGGCAGTTCAAGAATATTCACAGCGCTGGATCTACGTTCTGGTTTCCACCAAGTACCATTGAAAGAAGAAACCAAAGAATTGACTGGATTCGTGACAAAGTTTGGAACCTATCAATACGAAATGCTACCTATGGGGTTAGTAAATAGTCCTGCTACCTTTCAACGCCTAATAGACCTATGCTTTGGTCCATTACTAAACAAGTGCCTTGTTGCTTACATTGACGACCTAAACATCCATTCCAAAACCTATATACAACACATACAGGATCTACGACAAGTATTCATATGTGCACGACAAGGAGGACTATTATTCAACATCGACAAGTGCATATTCTTCAAAGACGAATTAAAATTTTTGGGCTACGTGATAACAAAAAATGGAATAAAGACGGATGAAGAAAAAATAAAAAAAATTCAGGAATTCCCACCGCCTAAAACCCTTAAACAAATCAGGGGCTTTATTGGATTGGCCTCTTACTATCGGAGATTCATAAAAAACTTTGCTGCCATTGCAAGACCTTTACACGAACAAACCAAGACGACAAAAAATATTACCTGGAACCAAAAAGCCACAGATGCCTTTAACCTTTTGAAACAAAAATTAACACAAGCACCTATATTACGACGTGCTGATTTTTCGAAACCTTTTATTATTGTGTGCGACGCCTCTCAAAAAGGAATTGGCACCATCTTATCACAACTAGACAATGATGGCAAAGAACACCCTGTGATTTATGCAAGTCGCGGATTGAAAAATAGTGAACAAAACTACGGTGCTACTAAATTAGAATGCCTCGCCCTAGTATGGAGCCTGCAACTATTTAGACCTTATTTACTTGGCAAAAAATTTACTGTCATATCAGATCACTCACCTTTACGATGGTTGGTACAATCACCCAAAGTATCTGGCATTGTAGCAAGATGGATCCAATACCTAGCTGAATACGACTTTGAAATCAAATACCGAAATGGACGAAAACAAGAAGCCGCTGATTTCCTATCACGTCTGGGATACTGATCCACCATCAATAAAATTTAACATCAGGCTAACACAAAAAAAAAAAAAAAAAAAAAAAAAAAAAAACCCGAAAAAGGATAAATTCAAAAGCGACCAAACAGTGCGACGTCGTAAAAAGCTCAACTACCACAACAAAAGAAATTATCAACATGGACGAACGAACGAGCAATCAAATCAAACATTATCTAAAGAAATTGCAATACTCAGAAGACGCTACAGATCGCGAAAAACGATACCTGACTCTACACTATTATAACAAACGATATACACATATTTCAGTACTCACTTTTATTTTGGTGCTCACTTTTTACCTGACTCTACATTATTTCGAAATTGAAATACTATCTTACCTCAACACCGAACAACAAACAACAAACAACAAACGAAACGAAAAATCATAAATCAATTTCTCAAGATGCGTTACGACTGGAGGACAGTCTTCTCCTGGCCCCCAGGATGTCGAGGATCGGTCTGAGTCCGAATCCGACAACAATATCAACAACAACAACACATCAACAACAACAACATCATCATCAACGACAACAACATCATCAACGATACCGCCAGCCTCATTGCTGCGGACATTTTTAATGTCAACCAGTTGATCAGCTGGGGCCTCACAGATGTGTAGTCCCCCATAAATATAAAAAATGAAATACCGCCATCAACGTAAACAAAAACAATGCAAAATTCATACATAGACAAAAAACCCCAAAAACAGAACCCTTATATTTATCAACTTTTATTTAGTATATATATCGCAACTTTTTATTATTATCCTTTTCTTTTCTTTTCTCTTTAGTTTTTTTTCAGTTTTCTCATTTTATCAAATAAAACTTAGTACAAAGGTTATTATACCACCAAATTATCTACTGTTTCTATTGGATCATAGAAACCTCCTTTTATTTTTGACTACAAGTCCTCTTTTTTATTTTATTTTTACTGTGTGTTATACACTATATTTTTATTGAACTGTCGCAAATGACATGGAACTTGGTGAAATTTTTGGATGGAACAATTTAATAGCCTGGGCCGCCAAGGAAGATGACTGATGAAACAAAGATGGTTTACGGAAACAAAGATGGTTTACGGAAACAAAATGGTTTACGGGAGTAGCGGGGTTTTCGGGTGCACGATAATCTTTGTTTCGAGCACGATGTCTTGAACTTTAAAAATTTTAGTATAAATACCTTGAAAAAAAATATCAAAAAGAAAAAAAAATGATCTTTGAACATATTATCTTTGATCACTTTATATTTTTTAATAAATTCATTATAAAGGTTTTTTTAAACCTCCCAACTTGTTGGCTTCCTTTTATTCCACACTTTGGAATATTTTTATTATATATTTTTGACAGCTGAGTCTGAATCTCGCTTCTCTTTATTTTTTTTGACTTGATCTAAGTCACTACTTATTTTATTGACCTTATTATTTTCATCTTTGAAAATAATACATCCTCACTTGGACTTTCAAGTTAGTCCTTTATTATCTTTAAGCCTTTGAAGCTACATTCGGTTGAACTTAATCCTAAAAAGTTCTGGTGCTCACTCTATAAAAAATAAAAACCTACAAAAACAATCTCCAGTTACGACCTAGCAACCAAAATTAGCCGTAACAGAACCAACAAAGGTCAATACTTTTCTTTTTTATTTTATTTTACTTTTCCAAGTTTATTTTTTATAAACTTTCTCTACAGTTGGACTTTATCTACAAAAGTTCTGGTGCTCACTACTCTCAATTCTATTTTTGTCCGAATCAGGAACAAGATATTTCAAATTCCGCATAAGGAACAAATTTATTTTCAAGCTCTAAACAAGCAAAAGCTATATTAAAGGATAACTCAAGACATCCTATACAACCCAAAAAAATATAAAAACCTACAAAAACACTACTCTGTTACAAGCTTCTTACCCAATTTAGCCGTAACAGCTTCATCCAAAAAAAGCAAAAGCTAATGCCCTGAATGCGGATTGAACGCATGACCTTTAGAACTTCAGTCTAACGCTCTCCCAACTGAGCTATCAAGGCGGAGATATTTTTTCAAACGGGTACTTATCTATAACGTAAATATGTCGGTGTTCGAATACATCGGCTCTGGCTCGTGTAATTATTTTCTTTTTTTATTATTTTCTCTCTCTTCTCCCCTATTACCTAAGCTTATTTCTCTTTGGTCTCGTTCATTGTCATGTACCATCACCACCATTAATACTTTTTTTATTTACAGTCGCAAGTGGTCCTACATTCCTTAAGTTTGAAACATTGTTACCATTGTTTTAGTAGCACTTTCACTTATTAGTTTACCTTCTCTCCTTAGATATATATTATAAATTCCCTTCAATAAAAACTTTGTCTTTTGAAAAAAGCACACTTGTCCTTAATCCCTCCCTAACAATTTTTATTTATCTGTCTTTTTATTTTCTATTTGTAGTATGCTGTCACCTTTGTAGCGTTGGCAACTTACGAAAAAGTGGCGATAAAAGTTTCGTCCAATCATATCTTAATATATCTTCGGCATAATATAGTACATCCTTGAATAGTAGTAACACTGATGAAGTATTTATTTCATTCTGTATTTTATATATACATATATATTATTTGTTAAATCTGAATCCTCAATAATACACATCTTACTCTTCATATCTTAATCTCTTTTTGCAACCTCATTCTCATTTTTTAATTATTTGGACTCAATTTGATCAGTTATCGTATAAAAGCCTCGTAATTGCTCCTCTTGCTTCTTAGTCTTTTAACACTGATATTTCCCATTATTAGAAGAACTTTTTTTTTTTTTTTTTTTTTTTTTTTTTTTTTTTTTCATTGACGATGATGTGATCTCATACATAATGATAGGGAATGTGATTATGCTAGCAAATGCAGGGCTGTTCCAATAGTAGTATATTTTATCAAACGTTTTAATTGGTGGTAGGGCAACTCCGCTGCATTAAAGGAAGAAAAGACCGTCAGCCCATTTTTTCCGTTTGTTTCCCACCCTCCACTTTTTTTTTTTTTTTTTTTTTTCAACAAATACACCCTGCACTATCAACGCATCGCCAACGACATTACACACAGTCATCATGACATTACTAGCATTGCCTTATGAAATCGTCTCTCACATCTTTTTATACCTTACCATTCAAGACTTGGCTCGACTGGAACGGACGTGTAAAAATTTCCAATCTTGGATTCTATGTGAAATAGAACGAAGGATTAAGACTTGCACCTTACATGATGACTGGGATATTCTGGTAAGAATTCACATATACATATAGAGAAGGGACCAATATTATTATCTTTAACAATTAATACTTTTTCTTTTCAAAATTATGGCTTGACAAGATTCATTCGGGCAGTGTCGTTGTCACACCTGCACGCTTTGATATCCGAACAAAAAAGGTGTTTTATTCGGTGCCGATGGACCCTATTAGAATCAAGACAATGTATGCTCATCGACGACAAATCCATTGTGCCCTCTCATGGTCATGTAACAACGACAACGGCAATAGCAATAGTAATAGCAATGGCAAAAAACGACATTGGACATATGATGGATTACAGATAGTACTAGAAGAAGGTATGAAGGAAGGTATTACAGAACAAATCGATGTGCAAGGTGAAAACGGATGTGAATTGCACGCTTCTTTGACAAGATTACAACAAAAACAGCAAGAACAATATCGGCAGCAATATCAACAGCAATATCAGCAGCTGCGACAGCGTGACGACGACGATCAAAGTGATCGGGAGAACGCGCCGCTTATCTCCTCTTCCATTGCCCCTACTAACTCAGTTACTCGTATAGCCCCATTGCCTTTGATCTATTCCATTCAAGTCGATGAACTATCTTTACCATTATCTAAACTTATTTGTGTTGACGCATGGCCTATGTACGAGGACGCAAAACAGCAATGATACATATATCCCATCCTAACACGACAACACCATCGAATAAACGGAACATTCCCATCCCCCAGCTGTAGTATTATTGTAGCATTTATTTATTTTATTTTAATCATAGTAGACTAGTCCAGTTTTTTTTTTATATATTATCATAAATAAAGCTTCCTTCTTTATATACATCAATGCAAAATATCCATTGTACCTAATACATAGCATAAAATCCAATTATTGTTATTATGCCTTTTTTTATTGGTATAAACAAAACTTATATTGAATATGTATGTTTAATTATCGAAGATATATATATATATATATATTACTAAACTATAAAATTAAGGGAGAGGAATGGGACAAGGGAACCACGGGTAAGGCAATAAAATGAGAAGAGAGAGGTGCTAAATAAAAGATGATCCAAAGAAAAAATGCACGCGTTAGAGAAAAAACAAATGCTGCGAACAGGTAGAATGTCATGAAATTCATGCATCTAACACAACCAACACTTTTCACCGCAAGCCGATTTGGGCAAATTAAGTAATTCCAGCTTGGCGCTGTTCTTACTGCGATACGTCCAAGCAGCATCAAATTTGTACAATAGATACTGCTTTTCTAACAGTTTTTTTTGCCTGCATTTACATTATGAAATCGCCCTTACAGCATAATATCAATATTATCCTAATATTGTAGCCACGTTATATCTAGCAAGTTAACGGACCTCTGGAGCTTTGTATTGAGAAAATCAGACCAGCGGTTCAGCGAGAAGCCACGGAAACAATTTAAAATCCCGCATAGGTAGAATTTATTTTCGTCCAGTTTTTTAGTTTTTCGCTCTTTCTCATTTCCTTCTTTTTTTTTTCTTTTCTTCTTCTTCTTCATTTAACCTCTTTGAGGTTATAGTGATCTTAGATTAGTGTCAGGACTAGTTTAGAAGGGGTTCCAGCTCAGGGATTACAACATGCATGGGGAAACCCTTTCATTTTCGATCAAGATTCAGGAACCACCATTAGCTGGCTTTTTGGAGCCTTCATAATAATGCTTAGTTTAGTCATAGCTTGTCCATAATTTGTACATACATCTGAATAAAATATGTCTCCTTTTAAATCCATCAATGAAAAACACCCATTAGTCTCTCTCATGTATTGCGCAATATATACTTTTTTTTTTTTTTTTTTTTTTTTTTTACTACCGTCACCTCTTTGATTCATGTTGACGGTTGTTACGCTTCAATTAAAATATTCCCTTAAGTCATGATTTCGATAACACTTGAGTTAAAATCTTTGAGAAACCAGCTTTACTTCGTTAGCTGGTGTTCCTTGTGAGCTTGCTTCAATGTACTTCTACTATCTACTATAAAAGCGTCAGGTGGTCAATAAGCTGTTGAATCAAGTACATCGCATTTAATTGCCAAAAAAAACATAAAAACGATCATCGAATATTTCAACTGAATATTATTTCTATCATATTTACCGGAAGATTCTAGTCTCATTCTATCAAAGCCCACACTTCAATGAAGAACTCTGACACCCAGCAAACCAAAAGCTCAGCAGAGCTGCAGGTCGTTTATAACTAGTAAAAAGGTACCATCAAGAGATCATCAACAACCATAATGCTATCACTTCTACATAATCACATTGAGAGATATTGAAGAGTACAGAATATATGTAGTAATTTTATTGATGCAAAAATAATAATATAATATTCAAAGACAATACTAATTTTAAATAATACTACAATTGAAATTCTAACTGGCAAACTAATCTAATTTTGAGGAATCAATATCCTCATTATTGTCATCACCACTCACGTTCAGATCAACGACGTCGTCCACCTGAGCCAATGGTGTTGTAGGTGAGCCACTATGAAGAATATCGTCGACTGAGACCACAGTAGTCAGCATATAACCAGCGGCAGCCTGAGCCACCCCGTAGCCGACAAAGCCAAAAAAGGGAACACGTATCAACAAGTAAGCAATAGCTGAAAACCCGAAGAGGACATCCTTACGACCACTAAACCAGCGTAGCTTTTCCTTATGGGACATGTGCATCCGAGCAAAGTAAGGTTCCAACAATTCACGCATTAGAGTCCGCATGCCAATCAATGCCCGCACCAGCATCATGGTGGCCCACCTAGGTAAAAACACAAAGCAGATTCCCACCGCGATTCCTTGCGTATTTCCAAGTGACTTGAATGTAGTATAGGCACCCGCAGCTGGGAACACAAACCGGCCCACCACAGGCAGCAGTGACAATAAAAATATCACCAGCCCTAACCTGACTTTTTTCCATGTACGCAGGACAAATGATTTCATACTTGGCCATACTTCTTTTTTCTTGTTGGAATACATTGCCGATCGTTGCACCAATGCCATTGTATAAGTCGTTGCTTCCTCCTTGTCATGCTTTTTCTTGCCAATATCATCGATATAGTGGATGGTTTCCATGAAAAGATCGTCCAAAGGTTTGCGGTAAGCATTGCGGATGAAGAGAAGGGCTAGCACCGGTACATAGGACACCATATCACGGATGGTGCTCTTCGACGAGTCCAGCAAAGCATCGACCTTGGTCATGTCACCCCCAGGACCAGCGAATACAAACGCTACTGCTTTCACAATACGAAGGGGAATGGTCACAAGAAGATGTGTCACTATCAGAAGTATAAGGGAAAGAATGGCCAATGATACGAAGATGCGTAGGAATTTCTGTTTGCGAAGATGAGGATTGGTCAATACAAGTCCGATGCCTTGAAGAGCTTCTTTGACGCCACGTTGTAAGCCATGCACTGTCCAGCGTGCCATGATTCGTTTGTTGTTGCTGTAGTGGTAATGGTAGGTATAAAAATAAAATAGAAAAGGGAAAGAGCTTAAAACAGAAAACCAAGAAAATCTTGAATAAAAAAAAAATTGCAATAAACTCAGCTTGTATGAGGTACGGCAAAAAAATAATGGTAATAAAGAAGAAGAGAATATTTGCATCATCATCACAACTACAAGACCAACAATATATACTAGACACTGCTATTATTAAATAAAATTTATTTCAACCACCAAGGAGCCTTGCCATCGCTGGTCAGTCCTTCCGTACCGTTTAAATTTTCAGGTGCAAATATAATTTTAAACATCCGCTGCCTCCATCTCACCAGACTAAAAGCTCGACCCCACACATATAACTACTTTAAAATATAATACAGGTCGCCAGTCCCCCCCCCTTAAGACCGTTCATAGATTTTGAATAATATATTTTTATTGATAATGATGACAAAAGAAGAGATGTGCTCTAAACTACTACAGACAATCAATAAACTACACTATGACTGCATACACATATTTTTCTTTTCATTCACTTAAGATGGACCTTATCAATCAACATAGGGACAACACTATATAATAATAATAATAATACTCCATGGTCAGTATATGCACTCTTGTTTTTCCACATGCAATGTTTCTCTCTCATTCTTTTATTTTAAATACCTTGGATCAGCCAATGTCGAGATATCACCTAATTGATCTTGTTCATTGTTGACAATCTTGCGCAAGATACGACGCATAATTTTTCCAGAACGGGTTTTAGGTAGGTCAGCCACTACGTACACGCGTTTGGGGGTCGCAAATGGTCCAATCACTTTTCGTACTTGCAACGACAATTCCTTTTCCAATCCGGCTTCGTTTTCAATGTTGGGTTTCAAGGTACAGTAAGCATGGATACATTGGCCCGTCAGATCATCTTGACCACCCACAACAGCAGATTCAGCAACAGCAGGATGTGAGATTAGAGCAGATTCAATTTCGGCAGTGGAAAGACGATGACCGGATACATTAATCACATCTATATATAGAGGCATGATAAAAAAAATTGAGTACACTCTGCCATTTTTTTATTCCATTTTCTAAATTCATTACCATCTACACGGCCACGAATCCAGATATAGCCATCTTTGTCACGTGAAGCACCATCCCCAGTAAAATAAAAGCCTTTGTAAGGGTTTAGGTAGGTATCGAGGTATCGATTGTGATTGTTGTATACAGTTCGAGCCATGGAAGGCCAGGGTTGAGAGATGGCTAGCACGCCCGTGACATCGTTGCCCTGCAAGACTGCACCAGTTTGTGGATCCAAAATTTGAGGATGGATGCCAAAGAAAGGGAATGTAGCGGAACCAGGTTTAGTAGGGGTAGCACCGGGAAGAGGACTGACAATGATGGATCCTGTTTCTGTTTGCCAGTAGGTGTCAACCACAGCACATTGGTTCTTGCCGACCATTTGATTATACCACTGCCAAGCGTCACCACCAATAGGTTCACCCACAGACCCAATCACACGTAAGCTTGACAAATCATACCCCTCCAACCATTGATCTCCCAAACGACGTAAGGCACGAATAGCAGTAGGAGCAGTGTAGAATTGTGTCACTCGATGGGTTTGTATCAGTTCCCAGAATCTTGATGGGTTGGGATACGTGGGCGTGGATTCAAATACGACCGTTGTGGCACCGTTCAATAATGGCCCATAGAGGAGATACGTGTGACCTGTGATCCATCCTAAATAATGAAGCATATGCAAATAAACAAAAAAAAAAAAAAAAGGTGAGCGGAGATTTGATGAGTTCCACAATTCAGTTAAAATAAAGAGGCGTCACTTACCTATATCAGCCATGCACGCATGTATGTCATTTGGATGGTAATCAAAAATATACTTGACGGTAGCAGCAGCGCCCAATAAATAACCCCCCGTTGTATGCATCTAATAAAAAAAAAACAAACGATAAATAAACATTTTTTCCCATTAGTAAAAAAAACAAGAAAAAAAAAACAAAACAAAAAAGCCCATCTTTTTTAGTTATTTCTTACCACGCCTTTAGGAGTGCCTGTTGATCCACTGGTGTATAATAAAAAGAGAGGATCCTCCGCATTGACATTTGTAGGAGGTGAGTAAGGACGAGCTTTTTCGATTTCTTCATGCCACCACAAATCGCGACCACTTGTCCAAGGAATATCTGATCCTGTACGCCGCAAGACTAAAACATGTTCCACAGTCGGGGCTTGTTTGAGTGCTTCATCCACGATACGTTTTGTTGCGATGTTTTTGCCACCACGTCGTCCCTCATCCGCCGTCAACACCACACGAGCACCACAATCTTGAATACGGTCCCGAAGTGAGTCAGATGAGAAACCAGCAAATACCACAGAGTGTACTGCACCCACTCTAGCACAGGCCAGCATAGCAAAGATGGCTTCGGGCACCATCGGCATGTAAATCGCAATGTTGTCCCCTTTGCGCACTTCCAATGAGGTCAGCACATTAGCTAACCGTGAGACTTCTTGCAAAAGTTCACGGTACGTGATTTTCCGGACATTACCGATTTCGTCCCCTTCATGAATAATGGCAACCTGGTAACAGAAATAACAACCAGAAGTGAGTATGTACATTCTAGTAATAGTACCACTCAATTATATATCTTTATTTTTACCTTGTCTGGTTGAGCAATGGCATGACGATCCACACAATTGTAGCAAGCATTCAATTCGCCTTCCAAAAACCATCCAACATCACCTTGAGCAAATGACCCATTGAGTACCGTTTGGAAAGGTTTGGACCAAGATAAAGTGTCACGGGCAAGCTAGTATAGAAGAGAAAAAAAAGTGTACGAGATTAATAAAGGAAGATCAATATCATGTTCTATGAAGTTCACTCACATCTCCAAAGAATTTTTCAGGATTTTTCACACTTTCTTCCCACATGGTCTTGTATTGATCAAAACTGGTGACATAAGGAGTAGGCTTGCCAGTTTGTAAACGTTCAGGGACAGGGTAGGTAGAGTCCTGAGGAGCATTAGTTCCAGCCGTCATTTTTTCTTTAAAGAAAGAATAAGAAGTAAAAAAAAAGGATTAGAGTTATTTTATGTGCAAGAAAAAAAAAAGGGGCGTTTTTGATTTGCCGATCCTTTTGGTACAACCTACCTAATTTAGATCAAGTTGATAATGTCGAAGCCCTAAACCGTGTGATCTAATCAGTTTATCATACACCATCATCACCAAAAAATAAAAATAATACTTCAACGCCAATTCATCGTTGCATATGAAAAATAAATAAATTTCAGTTTATTTAATAAAGGTACAAGGTAGACTAATTATAATATAAGACATTTTACTAGCCATCATATCAATCAATACTAACAGGTCGGCAAGATTGTACTACTAAAGGTTTATTTTATTTTGTTCATAAGAAAGTAATAAAAATAAGGGGAAAGGGAGGGGGTGGAATACATATACTAACTAACATTTGATAAAACATAAACAAAAAAGAAAAAAGAAAAACAAGATGAGACGATAAGAGCAATAGAGAAGTGATATCAAAGAATGGAAAAATGGGAAGTGGAGAGTTGCTAGTGGTATTTTATAATCCAATGGGTTCATAACTCCAAAGCCTGGCACGATTATCGCCTGAGCCGGTCGCAAATAAGGGTTTCCTTCCTGGACTTGTGGCAACAGAAATCACTACAAATAAAATACACAACACAGTTTAGTTAATATGCATGGTACGTACCTGAATAAACAAATCTTGTTCCTTACCCGAGTTTTTGTGGCCTTGTAACATGAATTCAGTTTGCCCTGTACGAGGGTCCCAGAATTGAACACCGCGATCTTTTGAACCAGATACAATCCATTTTCCATCAGGCGTGGTAGCAACAGATAAAACGAAATCCTGTGTACAAATATAAAAATAGAGTAAGATGGAATCTCAATTTTTAGCTTTTTTTTTTTTTTTTTTTTTTTTTTTTTTTTTACCTTGTGACCCGTAAACACCTGCTTGGAAGCTGTTTTACCACCATGTGGACTCATACCCAACACCCATAATCGCAAGGTCTTATCCAAGCTACCACTGACCAAAGTCTTTCCATCAGGCATGAATGCCACCGAATAAACACTATCTTTATGTCCTTCCAAACGTTCCAATGGCTTGCCAGTGTGCGCATCCCAAACACGGACCACCTTATCCAAGCTACCGGCAGCCACCAAATGCCCATCAGGAGAAATGGCCACACTTGTCACACCAGGGTCTTTTTGATCAGGGTCCTTGATATGGAGTACATGGAGACAATATCCTTCATTCCAATTCCATATCCGTGCCGTACGATCCCCAGAGCCTGACACAAGAATCCGTCCATCCCGGCTGAATTCCAAAGAGTAGATATCTTGTTCGTGACCTTTCAATACATGCTTGATCCGCTTCTTGCTAATATCCCAAATCTAACACAAAAAAAATAAAAGGGTTAAGTCGCTAGAGTACCTTCATGTGCCTCGACCTCGCCCCCTCTCCTTTTTATTTCTCTATTTATCCTACCCTAATTTGCTTGTCTTCTGCACCAGTAGCTAGGTATTTGCCATCAGGACTGAAACTGACAGAACGAATATATAAATCGCCATCTCTTCCAGCAGTTTCATCCTGAAGAACACTGTAAATTAATAAAAAGACCCCCCCCACCAAAAGAAAAAAAATTAGATAATTTTGTACTTCTGAAAAAAAAAGAAGAAATAAAAGAACTTACCCAATATGGGCTGCTGTTTGAGTGTCGTAAATATAAGTGGCTTGGTTGCAACCAGCTGCAAGGTATCGTCCATCCGCACTGAATTTGACACAACAAACAACGCTCCCGTGATCAAACGTATGTACCAAATCCACCTTCAAATAACGTTGTGCTTTGGGATTGAATCTACATAATATATATATAAATATTCCAGGGAGGATCAATAATCAAGATACATAGAGCATATTCCCTCCCCCCCCCAATTTTTTTTATCTTACAAGGCAAACCAATCCTGACCTTCCACTTTCATATTGGCAGGCACATTTTCTGGATCCATATCACTTAGTCCACCTGGCGTTGCTGTGACGGGAGAAGGGCCAGGACCTGGTTTAACACTTGAGGGTCTTGTCACTACATATAATATATATATATATATATATATCAGTTAACCATTCATCTATTCCATCCCTTTTGTTGACTTACATTGTTGCTGTTGTTGCTGCTGCTGTTGCTGCTGCTGTGATGGTGGGGTTGTATTAGTTGGTAAAGGTGACGCACCATTCATATAAGGGGATGAGGAGTGACCATAGCCAGGGTGTTGTTTGGGTGGTTTCGCATCCATCATTGTTGACGGTGGTAAACCTGGAGGTGGCGCATACCCTACATAAAGGAGTTCATACATGATATTTTTTGTGAATTTCTCATCCTCCCAAACAATCGCGGCACATAAACAGATCATGCATTTCATTTCATTCAATCAATTTACCTGTTCCATAACTCGACGCTGAGCTAGTGGCAGTGGGAGTAGCAGCAGGTGGTTGAGAGGGAGGAGGAGGCGCTGCTGACCCGTGGCCATTTATCTACAACACAAGGAACCATGTCAATAAAGAAATAAATATATGTTCCAGTTGTTTTGACTTGTTACCTGTTCCAGTTGTTGTCGGAGTCTAGCGATTTCTTCTTCGTATCTATAGTTTTACAAAACGAAGGCAGATGAGATAGATGGTTACGTGATAGAATGATGACATACTGTTTTTTTAAAATATGTTGTGTTCGTTCGAGATCTACTAGATTTTGTTTGAAGAGACTCATTTCTTGATTTTGACTATTGACTATTGTAAAAAAAAAAAAAGAAAAGAAAAGGGAGTCAAGGATAAGGACACGTATTAAACAGTATAGCTATAACATTCACCTCTTCAATATCTTTTTATTTTCAAATACCTTTGTGTTCATATTCGTCACGTTGATTCTTAAATGCCATGACTTCTTGTGCAAGTTGATCATATTCATTCTTCACAGTGTCCAAAAGTTCAACAAGTCGATTTGACGTTGGAGGCACCATGGGACGATGATTGTAAACCGACATGTTGTTGTTCGTAGTAGTTAGTGAATCACGCCCCTGAGGAAAAGTAAAGGAATAAGGCAGTAACGAAGAGGGTGATGATGAAGAGGGTTTGTAAATTTCAAGATGAGAAAAATTGAAAAAAGAGAAAATAAAAAAAGTGTGTGTTTTTCTTTGGACGACCCAACTTCGCCCAAAACGTTAACAAAAAAAAAATTCAGTCGCCGCATTTGACTCAGGAGCCAAAAAAAAAGCATAGTATTCTATAATCTGACAAGGGCTCCAAGTAGCCCAAATAGGGAATCAAAAGAAAACAGTATTTCCGTATAAATATAGTGAGGACAAGCAGCGCAGAATAAAACTATACCCACTGTCCATAAATCTCCGTGACTGGCCTCTTCTTTTACTATATTCTTTCATTTGCTCACAAAGCTAAAAAAAGTACAAACTAGTGAACTATTTATCGGGTCCGCTTACCTCGGTCCTAGAAGACTATCATACCAAAACTTCCATGGTTCATTTGTTTGAATAATATTTATTGTCCCCGAGGTCCACCTACAGGCATAACTACCACGTAGCTGACTATCTCCTTTTCTTTTTCTAAGAAAAAGCTGCAAGGATATTGGATAAAATGCACCTTTCTTGGTGTTTTTCGGCTTTGAAACAAAGACTTTTAAGCTCTTCGTCAAAAGAACTGCTGTAGAGGGAGGGGGCGTGGACTGACCTCAAAAATATTTTCAGGAACACTAATGACCTAAGAGTGTTCTCATTTCATATTGTAAACCGGCAGCACGTTTTGATTTTCCTGGAATAATAGAAGACAGAGAAAGAATGCAGTACTTACTGTGCACAAAGTGATGATCCGTATCACGCTACTCACAGCCTTTGTCATTCTTCCTTCCCTTTCCCCAGCAAATCGGCATTTCAAATAAACTTCTCGGCTTCAGGGTAACACGAAATACAGTCAAGAGATATGTGTACTCTAATGAAATACAATGAAGGAACGAAAAATCGCTGAGTTCAAACTTCCCCTTTTAAAGTTTGCCCTCTTTATTTTTTATATCTTTCTGTCTTTTTCCCTTTTTCTTTCTTTACACTTGCATTCATCCATATCAGCATGGGTCAACAAACGTCAAAAAAATTACTTCGGCGGAAAAAGCAACATACTACCACGAACGAAGCTCATATACCCTCACAAGTCATGACGTCCTTTTCCTCTAAGAAAGCATCCATGTTTCGGTATAAAGAAGGACGACGTTATCATGAAGACGAAGCCATACCTTATGTTTTACCAAATGACGATGAAGGTAAGTAATGCTTATATGTTTATATTTGAAAACCAGACTATGCTCACTCTCTTCCATAATTTTTCACTGTATGACAGAAATTGACCGAGTTCATCAACAGCACTGGCTATTTAGATACTTATTTCAAAGGTAAAATTGTTCATGGAATATGTATGAATAAATGATTAACTTTTTTATTATAGCAACTTTGAAGTTCCACTCCACAATGATTTAGAAAAGGGGATAACTGTGCTGGACACCGGATGTGGTAATTTAAAATAAAGATCAGATCTGACGGGGAAAAGGGGGCGAGGGTGAACTTCCATAATTGATCCAAACAGGTAGCACATCTTGGGGTTATACTGACATGCTTTTTATTTTCTATAATGTTACGGTGTATTCCGTATGACAAATGATATTATATTGTTTTTTAGGCCCTGGGACATGGTTATTCGAAATGGCAGAAGATTATCCTCATTCACAGTTCCATGGCATTGATATCACTCCTGTATTCCCTGAAGATATCAAACCTGCTAATGTACAGTTTGCTCTTGGTAATATCGCCGAACGTCTTCCTTATCCTGATAATCACTTTGATTATATCCATCAGCGTTTACTTATCTTCGGCTTGACTTTACCTCAATGGGATTTGGCAATTCAGGAACTGCTTCGTATATTAAAACCTGGTGGTTGGATTGAATTTGTTGAAGTAAACCTCGCTTAATCTTTAATAAAATGCCATATTTACTCTCTCTCTTTTTTTTTTTTTTTTTTTTCTTAATAGGTCGATCAAGAAGCACAAAATATGGGACCGTTGTTAAAAATCATCATTGATGCAAGTAAGCTATTCTTCTTTTACATCATCTTGGGAAACCACATCTCATTTCATTCGTTTACTCATTAGTGGAACATATGCTAATATCAAGAAATATGGTGCCTAATATTGGGTTGAAACTGGATGGATATTTAGAAAAGTATCATCTTGATTCCATTCAATCAACTGTGAAGGAATTTCCAATGCGACATAGTGGTAAATTAGGTGATCTTTTTTGGGTAAGTCACGTACACATTGATATGATAAAAAAAAATATATGGGGTAAATAAATGGTAAGACACGGTCATCTAGGATAGATCTATTATTAACTTTTTTTTTTTTTTTTTTTTTTTTTTGGTGGGGCGGTGGATGCATTGTATTCGATTAAAATAGGATGACTTCCAGCAAGTCTCGCGCGCGGTCCAGCCTATTGTCTCTCAAACTCATCCTGAGTGGTCTTCTCCCGAATGCTATAAAAATTACTTGCAAAGGTGTGCCGACGAGTGTTCTTCCATGCAAACTTCATTATTTGCTCGATCGGTCAGGGCCAAAAAACCTTTAGTTTAGCTCTCCATCCTACCCTTCCTTTTATTCATTATTTCTATTTTACCCTTTTATTTTTACTTCAAATAAATATTCAGCATCTGCTTCGTTTTACAGTTTGTCATGTTTTGTCTTTTATTCTCCATCAATGTTTGTGAAAAATAAACTGGCAATCATGTGTTACTATATTTTCTTTATTACAGTATATTATCTGTTTTATAATTGTTGTCCATCCCTCTGATGATAGTTCTTTTTTGTCGGTTCATTAGGGCATGATATGCTGCGGTAAATATTTTCTACTCTCTTGTGTTATATTTAACCACCGACATCTTTTTTTTTTTTTGATTCAAAAAAACCCAATTTGTTTTCTTCTTCTCCCTTCTTTACTATATATTTATCGATTATCATGGCACGGATAAGACCTTGTGAAAGTAAGCATGTTTAATTGGGTATGACGGAAGTAAATGACTCGGCTACTAATACTCTACTCGTTGACTGTTTTTTCATAAGATTGTAAACGACGACGACGTAAATGCGAACGAGCTTCTGGTGCCACTACTTGCGTACGATGCTCTCGTTTGAATCTAGATTGCATATTCGATACCAGACCTATAGACAACAGTCGCTACAACACCTCGTCATCTCGGGATTCAACAAAGACAAATTATGAATTGGCAGAAGTCGATGGCGACGATGAACTTGAAGATCTTTGTCAATATGTGAAAACGCTAGAAGAAGAAATGAAACAACTCCAACTCAATCTTGATCAACAACGGCAGCGAAATGACTCAACACAACAACAATCACTGATACGAAGAACAGAATCACAATTGGATTCAATCCCTCTACCAAAAGAATGGAATCTTACCTTTGTGAATGGTCACTTGCGCCTGGAAACTGGCATCAACAAACTGAGCGACCTCTTGCGATATCGACACATAGAATCCGAATCAGCAAAGCCTATCCGTTATCTGTCTCCATTCAACAGTAGTACGCCAATACAATTCCAGCTACGTGGGGAAACGATGATTTGCAAAGTAGTCTTTCTTCTGACACAACATGAAGTCTTCAGTGGGTCCCTCGATACACTCACTGACAATAGCACATATTCACTATTCAATCATCGACGACAAAACAACTTCAAGCATGCAACAACTTCATCATCTTCGTCACCAAATGGTTTCACTGTTCTCAGTCCATCATCACCATTACCATCTGCATCTTCATATACGAATGGCGCGCCATCACCTCCTTACTGTGATACAACTTCTTCGAATACAGTGTTTGATAAGATGTCCACTGGAACAACATCATATTGCCCGGAACTTCTCGTAAGCTCACTAGTACAACAATACTTCCAGTGCTTCAACCCTGTTATGCCTTTGGTTCATGAATCTACATTTATGACTCATTACTTCAAGCAACCACCGATCGATCCGGACGTTACCGGGGCAACAAATCTTTTTGAATCACAACCATTCTCATCCTCATCGTCATCCTCATGCTCATCCTCGTCATCCTCATCAGTATCTTCTTTTCTCTCTCCATCATCCTATTCGGCGACAAATGACTTTATATCTCAACATGGCCCGGTGACTCTCGCTATCTGTTGCTTCATGTGCCTTACCTACTGCAAGCACCTTCCATTTACGTCGCACCAGAAACGGCAATACGGGGAATATTATTACGTGGCCTGCCGAGAACAGATTGACGACCTTTATGACGATCCTTCACTACACCGACAATTAGAAGCACTAATCTCGATCAATCTTTTGTACAAGTTTATGGCAATGACGTTACGACTCAGGGATTCAAGAAAATTGGCTACGATTGGATTTTTACTTTCGGTGGAATTATCAAAACATGCTGCTCAGCCTGATTCTCTATTTACTGATGTGGAAAAGGAACTAGTCTCACGCCACTCTATTATGGCTTCTGTTACCTTTTCGATGGTGGAATTTATATGTGTCAAGCGCATGGATGATATTGTGCCTTTCAAAGTCAGCCTCAATGCATTGCCTGGTGAATCCGACATAACAGTATCTATGCTCGAACTCTACACCCGCTTCTGTGATTTAGCTCTGCATAATGACTCAATTGTCATGGTAGTAAGTTTTGCCTATTAGAAAAGCAAATATATGATTGATCGGCCACTCACTAATTATCATTTTTATTGTAGCAACAAATTCGTCGTGTGACTATCGGTCAAGTAGGTCAAGTGAATTTGGAAGCCATGGTGCGATTTGAGCAGACATGCCTAAATTGGTGGAAAAATTTACCTGACAAATGGAGGTACTGTGACCATCCTTACGACTCATCGGCCAAACATGCAATTGAACAATGTGAATTTGACCAGGCTCTGATGGCACATAGTGCTATCTTGGTGCTAACCCTTGGTGTCTACTCTTCTTTGATAAATCCTCAAAATTCTCAGAATCAAGTGTCCGATATGATTCAAAAACGGGCAGTGATGGTGACTTTGACTTGCTGCGAACTACTAATGGCACTGGCTGATCGTATGAAGGTGGTAACCCAATATTGTGGATGTAAGCAAGTTTTTTATTTTTATTTTTATTATGACATGGTATCGTATTTATTGTACCTTTTTTTTTTTTGTGCTTTTTTTAAAAAAAAAGTTTCCTGTGATTACCTACTACGTGTGTATGATTCACTGTATTGCTTATTAAGCCATTCCCGAAAAACAGACGACGTAATGAATATACCAAGACTTCTGAATCATATCAGCCGTCTCCTGAATAGTTTGGATGGTGTTATTGCAATGGATAACAAAGTCCCTTCTGATATGGCGCCAGCCCCGACTGAAATGACACCCCCTTTATCATCGTCTTTTATTGAAGCTACCTCTAATGGTCTTAGTACTCGTATCAATCCCGCTGTTTACACACGATATCCTCTTCCTGGTCATGCTCTACTCTTTGATCTTGTTAGCTCCACCGCAAACGACATTGGTATGTCTCTGTCTTGAATTTTACTTGCCCTCTCAATAGCTCAGTTTTGTTATCCTTGAATTTTACCTACCCTCCTCAGTAGCTCAGTTTTAGTATCCTCGTTGTATATTAGTTGTCACATTCCTCTCTTCTCTCTTTTCTAGCACTTCTGTCAAAAATGGCGCATGTGATATAGTGTTGAATTGATATGTACAATTTCTTTATTCAATAAAAAACAGTTACTTCTATGTTGATTTTTACGAATGTGCATATATCGTCCCTCTTTTACTTTTGTGTTTTATATTTTAAATCCCGCACACGTGAATTCTTGTTTACTCCCTTTTTTTTTCGCACTCTTTCTTTTTTTTTTTCTTCATCATTCAACTTTTTTGAGGTTATGGTGATCTTAGATAGTGTCATGACTAGTTTAGAAGGGTTTTCAGCTCAAGGATTACAAAATGCATGGGGAAGCCCTTTCATTTTGGATCTAGGATTTGGAACCTCCATTAGTTGGCTTTTTAGAGCATCATTAGTTTAGTATAGTACCAGGTTACCCATAGTTTGTATCTATATCTAAATAAAATGTGTCTGTTTTTACATATTTCAATGGAAGTTATGTCCCATTAGTTTCTCTCATGTCTTGCGCAACTGATCTCTGTTTTTTACTACCACCACCCATTTTGAATAGTGTTGACTTTGTTGTGTTTCAATAAAGGATGTACCTTTGGTCTTTCTCATAGCATGTACTATACAATATATTAGCTCCCATTTTACTATTGTCCCTTTATATTAGTGTTGATCATTCTCCTAATATCACGCTAGTATCCCTCAAGCTTCCTTTAATAGATCCTTCCATTAAATCCATTGTTCCAATGAACCCCTTTCCTTTAGACCTAGTACCCACCAGTATCCTCTAATAAAATATGCCTTTCTATTCAACACCATCTGACGCATTTAATAATAACAATGTTGCCATTATACAGTTGTTTTGTGAACGTGTAACCAAACATTTGTTTTCTAGTTCATCCATTATGACTACCTCCCCCTTGTACTGCCAAATTAGAACCGTGCAACCCAGTTCTGTGCGGTACTTTCCTTTCGACATATACATTATGAGTCGATGATGCGACATGCATGTGACGATCATTTCTATTGGCTAGGTCTTTCATGTAAAAAAAAAAAAGGTTCAAAAATGCATTGACATTTACTATGTTACTATAAAAAACGAAGACAATATGATACAAAAAGCAATGAATATTTTATTTTTGGAATTTCAAATGAAACGTATACGCAACAAAGGCACTACACTACTATACTAAAATCTATCTAATTTCAATATTCACGATCTTAATATCATCCCATGGCTTGTCATCCTTGTTGGTTTTCTTGTTTTCGATCGCATGAATAACATCCATACCCGCCGTAGCTCTACCAAAAATTGTATGTTTTCCATCCAACCAAGGCTAATTAAAACCAAAGAGAAAAAGGCGATATGAATACGTGAATTTCTATTTTTTTTTTTTTTTTTTTTTTTTTTTTTTCGTAGACTCACCGTTGGTACCACTGTAATAAAGAATTGACTTGCATTGGTATTCGCACCAGCATTGGCCATACTAAGCGTGTATGGGCGATCATGTTTGACTTCTCTGCTAATTTCATCTTCAAAGTCGTCTCCCCAAATAGATTCACCACCTGTCCCATCACCTAGTCACCAAAAAAATAAAATAAAAATAAAATAAAATAAAAAAGAAGGATCAGTGTTGAACTTTCCATATCCGGTATCTTGCCTCAATATTTTTTTTACTTACCAAATGGACAGCCAGTTTGAAGCATGAAGCCTTTAATCACACGATGGAATATTAAGTTGTCATAATAACCATTTTTTGCATGTGTCACGAAGTTCTCCACCGCCTTGGGGGCCACATCGGGGAAAAGTCGAAGATATATATCGCCCATAGTTGTACGTAGCACCGCTTGCGTTCCCAGCACTTGTTTCCGTTCCTGTGTAGACGCCACTGTTTGTTCTTCTCTTGATGGTTTTTCATTGAATACATCACGGTCGCCTTTTTGAGTTTCATCCCTATTGGTATATCATAAAAAAATGAGTGAGTGTGAGATGATCTGTTTTGTTTTAGTTCGTCAAGAATTGTTTGCTTTACGTGTAGGGATCCCGTCTGGTAAACATGAAGAACCGATTTCTTTTGAATGCAGTACAAAATAATGTAGGATCTAAAGCTTCTCGTTCTTTGATCACCGCGTTGTCCGAAGCTGCCATTGCCAATGTGTAAATCCCCTTCTTCCTTGGTGCACCTTGATATAATGCCATGTTCAAAAATCGATGTGTTTCGGATTTGCCAATGAGTCGTACCACCTTATTCGTCCTAATATTCACCACTATATATATACCCGACCACAATGTACACATATGGTCCGTTTGTCAGTATAGTTTTAAACAGTTGTCAGATATATTGATGCCTTACCTTTGATACCCAGTAGAGTGGCATAAATGACAAAATGGCCACTATCATCATAAACTTTTCAAAAAAAAAGTGTGGCGTATGAGAGTTCCTTTTCTGTTCTTATATAATATATCTATATCTATATCTATATATACCTACCAGCATTGACATGTTGAGATTGCATTGTTTTTTCCAGTTCCTTGTCCACAGCTAAACGACGACCGAATTCCATATCATCGAGCTTATAAATTGTTGTTCCGGCCTGAATGCATCAAAAATCACAGTGGCATCAATATATCGTCATTATCTATGCTGGTTTTTTTTTTCTTACTTGTTGCATTTCACTAATGGTTTGGAGACTTTCATCATACTTGCGATATATTTTTCCAGACGCAAACTTGAAGAGCCGTACCTGACGATCAGGGAAACTCATGGTGACAAATTGAGATTCATCAGGAGAGAATACAACGCAGGTAGGAATGGATTTGCACTACACAAAAAAAGGAAGAAATATGTAAACTAATTATCAGCATCTAATACATTCACCAATGATTTTGAACTTACCTTTCTGAATTCATATAAATCGGTCTGTGATTTCATTTCAAAGTCCAGGTGAGTTGGTAATTCAAAAGGCTCTTCCGGCGACCAATATTCAATCATCCCCAAAGCATCCACAGAGACCACACAATTGTATCTTGAATTAAACTACGTAACCATAAGAAAAAGGAAAAAAAAAAGATAGTTAGATATCAAGTCAGCAATTTTTAAACAAAGCCGAGTTACTTTGATCAAATGGACAGGACTGGCATGCATCTTCGTGATGGTATGTAATGGTGTTCCATCAGCGCGCCCATCGTATATATGAATATTGGGTGTTTCGACTTCAGACCTATAATAATTAAAAGAAAAAAAAAAAAATCAGAGTGAAGCTCTATCACCCACCAGGAATAATTTTGCGCTTTACTTACACTGCGACCAATGCTTGTGCTTGTCCTTTTTGATGAATCCAGCACACACTTTTGGGTTTATACTGAAGCTTCACCATATTGATCATATCTAGCGATAAAAGTGCACGGGTTAATTGTTAATTCCCAAATCCTCTTATCCTATTGTCTATACTACTACTATGCTTACCGAAGTTGGTGACATCGTACACCTTTAAAGCCATATCATCGGACACAGTAGCCAAAAGTTCATGATCTGCAGAAAGACTAATACCAGTGACACTTGATATATGAGAGCGATAGTGTTTGACAAATTCCACACCAGTTGGAGTTTTCTTCCAAAATTTCAAGTGACCATCGTTAGAAGTCGTGATAATAAAATCGTGCCTAAAAAATATTCAATACCATACAAGCGCATAATTAGTTAGTTTTCTGAATCGTATCGATGCATTGTAATTTTTGCGTACTTTGTCACTTGAATATAGCTAAGTGTATCACGGTGCATATAGCTTTTTTCGTACATATCGGCTGAAGGGAGTTGATCCAAGTACAGCTTTTCATGAGGAAGCACTAATAAATCATACAGACAATTTAGTATTTCGCCTTTTTTTTCTCTACCTGAAGTGCCCGTTCTCCTCTTACAACATACCCCGTTTCTTTTTACGAGCAGCTTCGTCGTCAGCGGGTGGCATGATAGGCATGGGTCCAACGTCATCTATATATACAAAAAAATCATAAAAAAGTCAACTTCTCCAGTCAGTTCCTTGTCTTTCATCGCCTCTCTTCGAGAATCCTCGTCTTTTCCTACCATCATTGTCATCGTCGTCATCTTGATCAGGTTGTTCAACGTAAGCGACGTCCTCCAAAGATCGTTTCCTGTTGTTCAATTGTTCAGTTGAGACGTGTTCTTCATCTTTTGCCATTTTAATCAATTTGAGGGGATTGAGGGAAAGAGAAGAGAAAGAAAAAATGCGGAGTTTTGATGATATTTTTTTTCTTGGGAGTTTTTGGTGGGAAGCTGTGACCGTCATACTATAGCGCTACTCCGCTTATCGGCCTACTGCCCATAATTGAGGGCAGATCCATTAAAACAATAGACATTTTCTGTGTATGACGATAAAACCTGTTGGTTATTTATTTTACAAAGCGTGCATAAAAAAAAGAAAAAAAAAAGATGACATAACAGCATTTTGTGTTCAGATATTTTAAAATGAAAATTATTTCCTTTCACTTTCTGAGTCACTCCGTATTTCAATTCATGATAATAGCAAAGATCAACGCTTTATTTTATGTATGTACGATGCAAAACATGATGAATCGATTGGCAAATAATTAAACTGGATATGGTTTTTATTCCACTCCCCCTTTTCCTCAAATTTCTTTACCTAAAAGAGTGATATAGTGCATCACTAGGAAGAAACTTATGAGCGGCTATATGCATTGTTTGACAGAATGTTTCGTATAAACAAATCAGTCAGCACATGAGCCAAGAAAAAAGTCAGCGGTTACTGGTTCCTTAGGTTACCCACACTGTACCATGACTCAACCTATTGCTGTACAGTACTGTATACTGTACTTATATTTATAACTGTCATTGAAAACAAAAGCTCCACTTTTGGAGCTACCCAACACTAAAAATAGGGATTCGATAGTTCCCTTGAGACCTTCAAAGCGGTGTTTCAAACCTATGTTTAATGAGCGATCCTGCACAGATGATCTATTATTCTTTCAGGGCCCTTCCGTAATGTGTACGGACCAGATTGGGTTTATGTATGATTCACTGCAATAGAAGAGCTTCATCCCTTTATTTATCTCGTTTTTGGTTATATTTCCCACCCTCCTCTTTTTTCAGCGGTGCAAAAAGGAAAAAAAAAAGTTTACCCTGTCCTAAAATTTTCTCGTTGAACAAAAGAAGAAAAAATAAAAACATACCCTTCCAAATTGGAAAGGAAAAAAAGCTCCAAAAGGAACGGTTCCATCCAAAAATATATCATTTCGTTTATATAAACTATATACGTAATACTACGATGCTCTTATATGACAACCGTTTAAACAGTGTTGTTTGTGTTCGTCATCAAGGGGCGCAGGAGCATGTCTATCATAGCTGATGGCGATATTCAGTTTGTTTACTAAACTGGCACCATACTTGGCTGATATATGCGAAGCTAATGAACTTTTCTTCTTCTCCTAGTGACCTGTTTTCTAAAACACTTTAGAAACCACAAAGATATTTTTGTATTGTTTCGACCCGGCAATGACCGCCTTTTTTTTTTTTTTTTCTCAGGTAAAGGTCACAAGAAAGGGCCCAAGAACGAAGGTTTTTCTTTTTTTGGAGGGTAAGGATGGCTGGTGACATGTTAACACCGCGATTCATGCAAAATAAGAAAACCCAATTATAGTTCATTTTTTTTTAAAATAACGAATGGGATGAATATAGATGATTTAAAAAAAGTTTTTTTTTTTTTTTTTTTTTTTTTGTAGGTTGTATGTGTTATCGTGGTCGGCTGAACACGTCGTTTTTTTTTACTTTGAGAGGCAGCTGATCAGATATTTAACTACCGCGAATCCTAGCCTCTTGTTCAGTTCCTCTGTAAAAAAGAAGGGCTTCTTCAATCGATTAAAATGCTAAAAATAAAGTGTGAAAAACATTCCCTTTACGGAAAATTTTCACATCCGTTTTCCAATGATGGAAGTAAAAAAAAAAAAGGAAAAAGGCAGGGGAATAAAGGGGAACAAAGTCGTAGCAAATGCATGGCGTTAATGTGATTCCTTTCGCCAAATGATTCGCCGCCGGCGTGGAGGATTTTTTTTTTTGCTATAAAGCAGGCTAGTTTCTTTTTTCTATTTTTTTTTTTTTTTTCCCTAACCTCTAATTTATTTCTTTAATAAGTCAACCCTAGTTAAAAAAAATGACCTCTACTGCTTACCTTTTAACATTACTTTTGTTGCTTGTACCATGGTGATGGCTCTCCCTGTTGAAAAACGATCCGGCTATACTTTGAAATTGACATCGGATACTGCCTTTTGCTCTTTTTTACCACCGCATCCGGGTGACGATGTTGGTGGGACCGAAGAGAATGGAATTCCTTTTTGCTCTAAATCAGGATTGTCCAATTCCGGCAGAGTGTTTCCTAGTGGCTTTATTAAATCGGCTCACTATGTTTCCACCTCGGCGTACGTTCAAGTCACTGGACGCATGGATCGCTCCAAGTACAGTTTGAAGTCTTCTGATGGTATGTAATTGGAAGCTATTGTCAACGCACGAATACTGATCATTCTATATTTTGTTTTACATAGGAGGGGGACAGTATGATGACCGTAAGTGTATAAGCATTGAAAATGTGTAATGGTAACTGATTTTCTTCTTTTGGCGTGAATAGGCGACATTGATAATGTAGTGTGCAATGGATATAAATACTTTGTCAATATGTTGGAACCCGACGTAAATCAGTATTGCATTCGGTGTTGCAAGAACCGATCTGACTGTAACCTTGGTCTTAGCACCTACGGGTGTGAACGTATTGTGCCTGGTGATTATAGCTAAACTTGGAATCCTGACCTTTTGCACCGTCTTCCTATCTATATCATTTTATTGTATTTTTACTCCATTCCATTCATTTAATAAACATGTATCATTGATCCATATATAATTTTTTTATTCTTATGAAAACGTGGGTGCACGGATCATCTGAGTTTCGGTTTTAAAAAAAGAATGGGGGGGGGACGAGGGTTCCACAAGGTGACGGTAAAAAAAAAAACCACAAACCAAACCATTTCAATTCCCGCACACATGATTTTATTTTCCCCCCGTTCCTTTTCTTTTTCTTTTTTCCTTCTTCTTTTTTCTTCTCCATTCAACTTCTTTCGGGTTGTGGTGATCTTAGAATAGTGTCAGGACTAGTTTAGAAGGGGTTTCAGCTCAGGGATTACAAGATGCATGGGGAAACCCTTTCATTTTGGATCTAGGATCTTGGGGCTCATGATTAGCTTAGTTTTTGTCATTTTCTCAATAAAACGTATCTTTTGATTCAAACAAACAACAATAACAATAACAACGATAATGTCTTTGCTTCACTAAACATACATTTGGTTGATAAAACATGTCTTTGCTTTAATGAAGAGCGCTTCATTAGAATTTACAGATCCCACTTTGAGTTCCCTTTTTTAAACACCATTCCTTCCGCAGGCTTTTTTTTTCTAACACCATTCTTCTAGGATAGTACGGCTCTCAACTACTATTGACATTTATTTATATTTTCTTTCTTTTTGCATAGTATTGAATGTCATGATGCAATAAAAAAGTTTTTATTTTTATTTCTATTTTCCAATATACAATTGTCGTAGTTGTAAACTGTCATCATCCACACATATCAAGTACGCAGTTACCCATCATGACCCGACAATTGTACCTTGTCACTCACTAACATACCCTTACACTGGCTATGTTTCACTTGGTCTACAGTCAACATCAAAGATTAATCATCTATCTCTTCTATAATACACTATTTTATTCCCTCATCTCGAACTCTACTAATAATTCAGTATCATCGACAATCATCTATTATCATAGAAATTTATTATTCCAGCATCCGCTTCCCCTACTTTTACTATAAAAACCCACTGTTATTTTATTCAATAAAAACCATATATGTTATATCACTTACTTGATTGACTCTACATATACAAATTACTACAACAATGGATACCAAAACCTCTCTAATGTATCAAGCTAATTTATAGTCTATTCAACTGACGTAGGCTATTTTACAATAAGCAATAAAAAGGAGGGGTATCCCAACGTTGAATCGTGCAAAATGCGCCTAGGAAACGATAGATCTGAAGTTGTAAGGTTGGGAATAGAGGAATGAGGAGAGAGATCTGTGCTGTTTGATCAATGAGATGAGGATAGCAGTCAAGAGTGCACCTAAGACACAAAAGGGGGAGTGTTCATAAAAAAAGATCGAGCGTTGGTAAGAAAAAGAGAAGGTGGCTGCTAAGAAAAAGTGGATTATTCTAAAAAGGAAAGGAGAGGGTGTTGTCAAGAGAAGGAGAGGACGAGTGTAAAGAAGGGGACTGTTCCATCATGAAAATAACATTAAATCTGTTCCTGAAAAAATCAGTGACTAAATAAATTGAAATCCCGATTAGGAACAATGCGAAAGAAAAATAAATAATCACACAACAATTGTGATGAAAGAAAAGAAATCAATGATTCACTTCATGAAATCATTAGGGCTCATAAAATAGAAGAAAATAAAATAAGATACCCTTTGCAATGATATCAATCATACCATTACCTACCTAACATTAGACCATCATACGATTATGACAAAGATGGCCCATTATATAAAGAACAAAACCGTTATTATGACCATTTTGTGAGTGTCTTACCAGACACTTATATTCTAGCGAATGTACTATGGTCACCATTCTCTCTAGAATGCTAGCGGATAGTCGAAGTTTTAAGACCGTTTAATATAAAGCGGGGCTCTATTCCCAATCATCTATTCATCTTAATCAACCAAGGCCGTGCTGCCAACGTAACCTTCCCTAAAAGATATTATAGTCTCTATTTTACTAAACATACTGTATATATACATAATTCATTATATTTGTTGCGTATGGCAAAATGAAAAACAGATAAAAGCTCAAACAAAAGCCGGTTAGACGATACGGAGCTGTGCACCACAAAAGAGCCTAATAGACTGAACACTGGGCACGGCTATCATATTTTATGCATAAAATGACAGATCAATAAAATACATCATTCTCATCATTATCGCTGAGTATAAGTAATAGCGAAAGGCATTTATAAAAGAGACATTATTTATTAAATTGAATTTATGTACAAACAAAAAGATATGAAATATTATAATAAAAAGTGGAAAAGAAGAAGGCGTGTATGACTATATTTACCAGTGGGTACGATTCCATCTGCTATCATATTTTTGGTTAATGGTAGTCAATTTGACTTGTTGCCCATCATGAATATCTTGCCAAGGGAATTTATTATCTTTGTGATTCCAAACCACATCAGGAGCACGGGCTTGATGAACAGACATGTAAACAGCGCCACCAAGAGCAGCGCCTAGAATACCGACGATAGGGAAAATCTCGGGCTTGTTTTTAGCTTGTCTAAGGAAGGTCATAACAGTCATGATGGTTTGAAGAGATTTTTTGGCCTTGTTTTCAAAAGAGGGGTGATAATTAAATATTTAATAGAGGAATATTATTTTGCAGTAAAGAAAAAAAAGAAAGTAGCCCTTTTATATTTTATAAAGGGCTACCTCAATGAGGCCACTTTTTTGTATTTTATTTTTCCCTGTTTCCATTTCCCCATAGTGGCATGATTTCGGGTTTCGTCTCTTTGCGTCTGTTATTGGCCCCAGAGATAAATATTATATCTCCGCCCAGCAGAGAAAAAGAAAAAGGAAAGAATTGGGTAATCCATGTTTCTGTACAGAAGGTACGATTATTATTTTGCCATTCATAACCCATAGTTTACCTGACTAATTGATGAATCAATAGAAATTCAAATGAAAACAATAATTATAATAAACAAAAAAACTACTACTGTGAATGTTATTTTTTCTATTCTTTCCATCATATCCCTTTCCTCTACTCTTTTTTTTTTTTTTTTTTTTTTTTTTTTTGTTGTGGAGATCAAAAAAAGTTTGAAACAATGAAAAAGTTTCTTCATAGATCATATTATCTTCTACCAGGGTAATGTTTCCTCATGTTAAGAAATACAAAATAAAATGAATATTACATGATACAGAGGCAAGAATTTTTTTTTTTTTTTTTTTGGCTGACTTCGCCTAATTATGGAATTTAATAACCTATATGAGTGAATGTTGAAGTCCAAATGGATTTTCTGAAACTGCAAAGTAAAGCCTGATCATGCCTTGTTGTATCCGCCACAAAACCACTCCCAAATACCACCCGTACTATATCATAGCGCCGGAACGAGCGGGGCCTGAACTCCTTGTTGTGTGATGACGGTCGAGTCTAATTTTTCTATATTTTTTCATCCGAAATTGGGCGCATTTTTCCTTTCAGACGATTATTTCCCTTACTACACGAATGAATCACCCATACAATCAAGTTGTTCTATTTGGCGTAAGTGTGGAAAGAAAATAAAATATCGAAAATATCGAAATATTTCAACAAAATAGTGACAATATGAGATTACGCTCTATTTTGTTTCTTATATTAGGACTCTATTACTCAGGTACATAACGCGCGCTTTTATCTATTCTGTTTATTATACTGTACTTACTTTATTTTATGACGTTGGCTGATGAACTATAGATGAGTTTTGACCCCTCCCTTTTTGGCTTTGGAGCTAATTTGGCAAGCGTAAGCAATACATACATATCTATGTTTATATACTAAGATTACGTTGTCTGGATCATTATTCATCATGACCTTATGTAAACATTTAGGCATATCAAAGAAAAATGGACGTGTTGAACCGTGGGTTTTCAGGTGAGAAAAATCGGGCATGTTTTTGACACCAAGCTGGGTCTATGTTAGTTTTCATTGACCTACTATTTATTACTGGCTAGGCTACAACACTGACTGGGCACTTCCTATCTTTCGTCAACTCCTACCAAAAGTCGAAGATCAGCACAAACAAGCGGCACGGATTGAGTTGATGACGATCTTTTTTGGTGCCAATGATGCGGCACATTTGCCCTCCTTCCAACATGTCCCTTTGGATCGATTCAAGACAAACTTAGCTACCATGATCAAGACAGTAAAAGATCCAACGTCACCTTATTACAACCCTGCATTGCGACTCGTTTTGATTACTCAACCTCCTTTGAATGAATCTCAATGGAAACAGCGTTGTGATGAAAATGGAAACCCTATGGATCGATCATCTGAACAAGCACAAATCTACGCAGCAGCGGTCAAACAAATCGGACAAGAGCATGATACTGTCGTTGTGGATCTTTGGACAAAAGTGATGGAAATGGCGGCGGAAAATCCTAACGGCCTGTCTGATTATTTATTTGATGGTTTACATCTCAATTCCAACGGATTCAAGGTAAAACACTAACTGCTAGTATGGTCTTTTTTTTTTTTTTTTTTTGCTTCTTGTTCTTCTTTTTTTTTTTTGCTCAATTTATTTGTCGGGTTTATTAGGTTTTGTTTGACTTGCTTATGGAAACCATTCAAATTTATTACCCTGAAGTTCACCCAAACAATCTTGAAATGGAACTACCTGCCTGGAGGGAATTTGGTGGTGATTGCAAGAATATCGATCAAATCCTTACGTTTCCTCTGCTCAAGAATTCGAAATGATGCATGATATTCGCATTGGTTGGTGGTCGGCGATTAAATGTTTTATTCTGAATTTTTTCCTGCCCAACATCAGATTTATTTGTTTGTCTCTCTTCCCCATTCCTCCCCCTTTTTTTTTTGTCTTCCTCCGGGATAAATATACATATCAATAAAGCCAACAAACCATGTAGTTTTTTTTTTTTTTTTATTTTTTATTTTTACATTCTTCATCTTCTTTTTCTTCATCCTCTCCTTCCTCTCCATGGCACCTATCTCTAGTATTCAAGTCACTCGGAGCGACTGGATCAAACCATCACGGGATACTCCTGATTACAAGCAAAGGGTTCCTTTATCGGACTGGGATGTGGTTATGTACAAGTCTTATACACCATTACTTTTCTTCTATGACAATATAGAGAAACGAACTGACTTTATGGAATCGGCTATTTTACTCCACGCGCTAAGTACCGTTCTCAATGACTTTTATCCTCTCGCGGGTCGTTTGGTTGATATTGGACAAGGACGTGATGATATTGAATGCAATGATGCTGGCGTATTATATCAAGTAGGTTCACCAATCAATTGTCTCTTTTTTTTTATACCACAAAACAATTTAACCAACTTGGGATTTTTCTTTAGGAAGCCTCATATGAAGAAGACCTGCAAACATTCAAAGAAGAAGGCTATCTCCCTCACCAAATGGATTACCACCATATGTTTCCAATACATTTTTACTATTCTCCGGACGATCCGCTACTGGCGATCCAAGTGAATCGATTTTTGGATGGCGGTGTTGCATTGGCGGTGATGATTCTACACAAGGTGGCGGATACTTATTCAGCATGTCTCTTCCTGGATGCCTGGGCCAAACAAGCACGTGGATTACCGTATGCCAAGGGGTCCTTTGACAGGTCATTGATTGCGTTCCCTAACAATACCACTATCACCGACGATGCTATTGCGCACTACAGACAAGAACACAAACTAATAAATGCATCGCACTATGACCTTGTAATGGATCCTGAACAGGAGCAACACCATCAAATCTTCTCAAGAACTTCTCCTCATGGTCCACGTCCTCTGAAAAGCGTGGTGCTAGAATTCCACGCCGACGGTTTACAACGATGCAAGGCCGATGCTCATACAGCTGTCATGACAAGTAGCAGAATTTTTATGTCAACAAAGGATGCGCTTTTTGGGATGCTTCTCCGTGCTGTGGTTCGATCGAGGGATATCTCCAAGGATACGGATGTGCGGATGATCCTTGGTATCAATGGACGGACAAAAATGAAAACGTCAAAAAATATTCATTACTACTTTGGTAATTGGATGATGTAAGTAGCAGCGAGGGTGGTGGTCAATGGAGGGAAAAAAAAAAACAGAATGCAACCTGATTCACACACCACTATTTTTTCCTTCCAACAGTACACAGTCCATTTCAATGAACCGAAGAAAAGTAGACTCAACGTCTTTGGTGGAGGCAGCCATGTCGGTCCGACGTCAACTTGGATCGCTGAATTTGTCTCTTCTGCATAGCATCAGCAAAATATACACAATGAATGAAGACATGACTGTACATTATTTATCCTACCAACCCAATTCCGAAACTCAGGTCACTGCCAGTGATGTATCGACTTTACCATTTTGGAGATTGGATTTTGGATATGGACGACCGGATCGTACGCGAGGCTACATTACATCAGGTGGAAATGGTTGCTTGGTGCTATTTGGACGGAGTGATGGAAACAAGGGTGCAATGTACGATGTCCAACTGCAAATGGACGCCGACTCTATTAAACGACTCATTGATGATCCTGAAGTCCAGAAATACACTAGTCGTATCCTTTATTGATCCTCCCTGACTCTCTTTTATTTACTTCTATATACTTAGATATTATTGTTATTTTAGCCTTGCTTAGTCTTACTCGTAATAGTATATCTTACATTTGGCCTTTGCATATTATTATCACTATTATCATTTTATCTCAATAATAAAAATAAAAAAACTACTATTTTACATCTATATCTATGATTTGATTGTTACTGTATGTATATGGCAAGAACGTGAAGTCAAGAATTAATTGATGCAACTGTTTTTATATTCATCTAACCACGCTGTCGCATTCCGCTGGCATTTAGGTGGTGTGGATCTTGGGGTACTGACCTGCATTGCCGGCCTACATTGCATGGCGTGATTTCCCTCCAAAGCAGCAAACTCTAATAAGACTGCTCACAATCATTGAAAAAGGAATTGGTACGTTTTCTAGCTATAGAACACCCGTAATCCTACGTAAAAGAACTTAATTTAGTGTGTAGTTAGAAATTATTATGATAGTATGGTGCGAACAGGTTATAACCTAAATATCCCGACATCAATCTTGAAACCCTAAGGCTTTTTTTTTTGTGGTGATTTTTTTTTTTTTTAATACGGATTTGAATAGTATAGGTCATGGCAAATATGAATCGGTATTTTTTTTATCAACTTTCATAATAAAAAAAAAAGCCTTAGGCATTTAAAGTTCGTCGGTCCAGGCTGTGAGGGGGAAAGTTGAGACAGGTCTTTTACTACAAAGGAAAATATATTAGTGGGCGGGGTTATAAACAAGGCAGTTCTCTGTGCAACATAGCTCAGTTGCGAGGGGCAAAACTGGCCACTGATATGTTGTGGCTCGCAAATCATAAAAAGAAGAGCAACATCACCGCAAGAAAAAAATGCATCAACTTATTTCATAACAATGTCACGCCCATATTCGTGCGCGATACAACCATGTTATCTTGATTAATTTTTCACTTCCAATAAATATTTTTTTGTCTTCTCATTATACTATAAACTAACTATCATATATAAGTAGGGACAAAATATCAACATAGTATAATATCCTTACATGCATAAAAGTGATCAAGGTATGGTGCGGCTCACTTATAATGTCAAATTTTAGACACGATCCTAGAAAGCTGATGGTTTTTTAAAAAATGGCCACCTCAAAATACAATGTATGTATAAATAGGATAATTCAGACCTGTAATAAAAAAATGTGTACATCAGTTTGTTTTTTTTAGAAAAAGAAAAAGTTATCAGCCTTCAAAAAAAGAAGACTTTGACTGGCAGGCCTAGGATTTGAAACGTATCTGATGTACTAAAAAGGAAAATGATATGTGCATTTATTTTGTAAAACAGCGCGAAAACTATAAAATATTATACCGAAAACAAGGTAAAAAATTTTACACTTGGATACCAGGTCCTGTTTTTTGCTCGTTCCCGCTCCGATATCAAGCGTAGTTAGTAAACGTAGATGTAGACTGTAAGACTTGTAAACGAAGATTAGTTTATGTATTTTTATTTTTATTTATTATTTGTACAGTACAGTACAATAAAAAGTACCGCCCCTTCTTTTTTTTGTTGCTGTACGCACAGACACACACACACACCCGTTTTTTTTTCTGCTTATAATAAGCCCATGTTTATACATTTGGTAAGACAATCAAACAATGAGAAAGAATAATGATAGAAAAGCCAAGACAAAGTTTATTCAGTAGTAATTATAACAATGACAGCCAATACTGAACTAAGATGAAGGCTAATCTAATAGTGGTCCCAAATTCTGAATCCAAAGTGAAAGGGTTTCCCCATGCATCTCGTAATACCTGAGCTGAAAACCCTTCTAAACTAGTCCTGACACTAATTCTAGTTGAACATCACCTCATTAAGATCAATCAAATGGCGGTGACTTGGGAAAAAAAAAAGAAAAGAAAGGAAGGAGGAAAAAAAAAAGACTTTAAAAGGCTTATTCAAACGGCGATAGAAACCACAAAATTGAAATGAAAGTTGAAAATTTGACATTGTAAGTGAGCCGCACCATATATCGTTTTCTATTCAG
Source organism: Absidia repens (assembly GCA_002105175.1). Classification (NCBI taxonomy): domain Eukaryota; kingdom Fungi; phylum Mucoromycota; class Mucoromycetes; order Mucorales; family Cunninghamellaceae; genus Absidia; species Absidia repens. The sequence goes on from MCGE01000009.1 coordinate 123,082, forward strand.
TAATATAAAAACAGGGAATATAAATGTGCTAAACTGAATCATAATACGATGTACTGAACTAATTCATGATCTATGTTCCAACGCAAAATAATCTAACCAGTCATTTATTGCTCCAGGGACGGATCCATTTCATCGTCCCATGTGAATGCTGTTACATTGGTTGGTTGAATTGAGGCAAAAAGACCAAAAAAAAAAACGGAATTTGAAATCCAAAAATTGAGACAATTAACGTTCATTTAGGTTATAAACTGTTCGCAACATATGGTTTTTATTTAACTGATAAAATATCAAGTCTTTTTATAATAAAATGAAGATCTATGCGGCTGTGGATGGGAGCATGATACCGGTATATTTAAGACTACGGATAATTGAGGCTGTGTGCTATCTGATGTGTTGAATGACAAGTGTGAGATTAAGTGGGGAATTCAGGGGTAAAAAATAGAGTGAAGAGATAAGGCGGATATACAAATGATGATGGTATAGATGCTTTGATGTAAATATTTGCTCATTCCCGTTGACTTGTCTTTTTTTTTTTTTTTTTTTTTGGATTTGCGCTCCCATTTTTTTTTTTTTTGGATCAACAATCCAGTCTGCCGGCGGCGGCGGTTGAATTCACACCCATCTGGCTTTACAGCCTGCAAAATCCAATTAACCTGCAATATACTCTTCTTCGCTTTATATAAAACGAACTACGAAACCGTTCAACTTCAAATTTTCCATGCATCTTTAGAAATATTATACAATCATTTTTTGCCACCAAACCAACCATCCATCTCTCATACAATGAATTGCACAATGCTCTAAAGTTTACGCCTATAAGCTCACAGCTAAAGCCTACAGCCATAATAACCGCCTCTACATTATTGCCCACCATTCAACCACACACATACTTGGACATCCACGTTTGCTTGCATCCGCTTTCTAATCACATACTCCTTCTACTCATACCATTTTTTTTTTTTTTTTTCCCCATCCAATATCCCCATACACACACAGAAATACCCCTCCATACCGCTAAAAAAACATGGAAATCCGCTAAAAAAGCGCCGGGAGAGGCGCGGCTACGCCGCGCTTTTGCCAAAATGACCCAGGGGGCAGTGCGAGCGGCGCCCAAATTTTTTTCACCGCTCTAAGCTCCGAAGCCTGTGTAATGACCATTTTTGTTTTGACGGTTGCTTCCTTCGTTTTTGGTCTGACTGAAATTTGGATAAGTTTATGATTGGAAATCTCGCATTTCTTAAAATCTTTAAAGATTTATCAATATTATTAGTGATATCTTCAATATATTGAAGTATATGATTATATTTGTTTGGCACACGTTCATGGATGAACTAACAATATTAGAGGGTCTTAATGGACGGAATTTAAAGGCGTGAATAATATTTCTAATTTTAGTAATTGATTTTAACAGTTGTTCTTTTTATAAAATGATATAGTTTGCCATTTCACAAGGTAGTTAAATGTATACATTAACTAGTGGTAAAACACAATATATATTATTGGTTTTTTTGGTAGAAAGTAACTTGGCTTAATGGCTGTATTGTTGTGAAACAAAAAAAGAAAGTCGAAAATGAAATGAGAATATTGATTTCTTTTATTTGATATGAATCAATCATTGTTTTATTCGGGGTGTGATTAATGTTGTATATCAACACATTCACCTATCATCCATCTATCCATCTACCATATATCTTTTCATGTATATATATAAATATATTTATCCCTACACTTATTCCTATATCTTACTGCATGCACATGCGATCATTCAATAATAGGTAATTCGGACCCCGAATGCCCACTACACGAATTCCTATCATATTCGTCACCCCTAATTTTACATGCCCACATACCATCACATCAGTATATATAAGACAATACATTTGAATAGAAATAAAGAATGATCCAAAAGTTTCACAATACTTGATAACAAGTCCTATTCCATTTAATAATATAACAATACTGTATAAATGATAATGTCTAATTTATTTCGAGTAAAAGAAAAATAAAACAGTCCAAAATATAAAGAGAGGATTGTTTCAAGTAAGCTATGCGCAGGAGGAATAACAAAGCTATGTAAACGAATGTTCATCATCAGGAGGACTCTTAACAATACCTAAATGAGGAGTATTGGTATTGATCAATACCTCTTAGCGGGATTAAAAATACCAAAACCTTAGCGAGACAATACCATTAGTAGGTATTGGTACTGATCGGTACCAGGTATTGAGGACTTTTTCTAAATACCATAATCGGGACGGGACCAAATTTAGAGCCCTACGCTCTGCCCACCATAGGAACCGTCCATCATTTTTTTCTCAATCACTGCCCACCCAGAGTGCCAAATCACAGAGTCTTCCATCCCATCCCATCAAAACCCACACTTCAGAAATGCCCTGCCACCCAGTAGCTACATAGTTAATACTACAGTATTCTCAACTTTGCTCTTCGATATATCCCATCACAACAAAATACACTGTAATGGCTGTTTCTTTACACAAATGCCTCACTGTTTTTTTTTTCTACGCACAAACGTATAGAGTTGGTGGAATCAGTCTCCATAATACCCAATCCGTTCCTTTTTCATAATATATATAAACACTCATTTTTTTTTTCTATACATATGTAATACACAGTCGTTGAAGCTCATCATGTAAACGTACAACAATGAAACTAATTATGAGAAAAAGAACATATTTATTCAGACGTAGATACAAACGGTGACAAACTATTACTAAACTAATGAGTGCTAATCTACGGACGTTCCCAATTCCTACATCAAAAATGAAAGGGTTTTCCCATGATGTTTGTTTTGCGTTTTTTAAATCGCCCCTAATTCATATTCTAACACTAATCCTAAATCACCAATACGCCAATGAGCCATGCCATCATATCATTCAGACTATCATGAAGGAAAAAAATAAAAAAAAGAAAGAAAGAGAGAGGGAAAAAAAAGGGGACCAAAAAAAAAAAAAAATAGAAAGCAAAATGCGGAGCCTGAATCATCCAGCTTTTTTTTTATGTCAAAAAATCAGGGAGCTGCAAATAAAAATTAAATAAACGGGCAATCGCCATAATTACCATAGCGCATAATTCGTTTTATCTTCCAGTGGAAAGGCAGTTGCAACCACTACATAATCAAACTCTAATCTCTTCGACGCATTTCAAGTAAGTTATTATTTCAGCACACAAAAAACCCATTGACGACGCGCTGAGCACGACGGTTGGGCCCCAAGTACCATAGTGCGAAATGGCGGAAGCTCTAATCCCTTCACTATTTTTTTTTTCAGCACACATAAAAAACCCATTGCCAATGCGCTGAGCACGACGGTTGGGCCCCAAGGGGCTGCCCACCAAAGTGCGAAATGGCGGAGGCTTTAATCCTATCCCATCGAAACCCACACTTTAATAAAAAACTGTGACACCCAGTAAATCGAAAGATTTCCAAAAGCTCCAGCGGAGCGCCAGAGCGTTTATTCAGTAATATAAAAACAGGGAATATAAATGTGCTAAACTGAATCATAATACGATGTACTGAACTAATTAATGATCTATATTCCAACGCAAAATAATCTAAACAGTCCTTTCCTGCTCCAGGTACGGATCCATTTCATCGTCCCATGTGAATGCTGTTACATTGGTTGGTTGAATTGAGGAAAAAAGACAAAAAAAAAAAATTGAGACAATTAAGGTTCATTTAGGTTATAAACTGTTCGCACCATATACTTTTTTTTAACGACCATTTTATTCCCACTCGAACATATACTCTTCCTTTGTTTGATTTTGATTTTCTTCTTTTGGAAGATGAAAAATGACACTGTGGAATATTGTTTATGATGGCAAGCCAGCCCACTTGCAAAAAATGCTGTAGCCAAAAAGCGGAATTTCAATTGCATTTTCATAAGGCCGTACTTTATCTTGTTCTTTCTTCCCTTTTTTTTCCACATAGATGCCCTCCTATGATCTGGTGATCATGGAGTGGGATTTTTTTTTTTTAGATTTAGAGGATTTTGAAAAAGGGCATGACAAAGGACATAAGGAAACCGTTTCATTTTGAATGTAGGATCTAGTTAACGTCTCTAGTATGGAATGTTGGTTTGCCGGTGGCGCTCAGCTGGTCAAACCGTGGTTCTGGAATGGATTGGGTGACTCGCTGGTGGAATCTACGTTGATGAACGAAGTGCTTATAGTTTGGGATGGGTAGCTTGTTTTATGCTAGGTGTTATATACATCTATGTAAACTTCAAACAACTTGCTCGTTTGGCTCAACATGGCTTATATGGTGCCCAATAGAAATGGTACATACCCCATAGATTAGATATAGTAGTGATAGTTTGATATTGAAATAAAATGCTATTGCTTTAAAGCTCCACTTTGCTTTTTGTCTCCACGCAGTTCTATTATTTTTATGCGCTGTCTGCGAACCCTGTCACTATTTTTTTTCTGTTTTGTTACCGTTCTAAAAAGAAAATATATTAGAAATAGGGTCATACTTATATAAAGTGATACCCAGCTGTCAACCAGTCACTAGGCGTCAGGGTGTCGGGAACGTAGTCAAAGGAAAGCTAGAAGGCAATACAAAATGCTCTTTAGCGCATGGCACAAATTTGATTCCATTTATATGATTGGTTGAGTAGTAAAATAACTATTTTTGATAGTACGTGATCCTGAGACTGATGGCCAGTTGTCAAGGCATGGGCAGTAAATTAGTGTAATAAGTGAACTAGAGAAAAAGTGCTTGGTAAGACACTCACAGAAAATAATTACAATAGCGACATTGTTTACTATATGGTGGGTCAGAAGATGATTAATAAAAGGCATATTTTATTAAAGGATAATTGGTAGACACTAAAACTAAAAATAGCGGGTTCATTGTAACAAGGGGATTTATGGAAAGTATCCATTGGAGGAAGCATGAGGGACAGTAAAGTAAGGACTGAAGAATGTTTGGCACTCATCTAAAGGGACGATTGTGAGATAGGAACCAATATATTATACGGTACAAACTAAAGGTACATTCTCTACTGAAACACACCAATGTCAAAACAAGTCAAAAGGGTTGATGGTATTAAAAAACAGGGAACTGTTTCACAATACATGGTAGAGACCAATGAAAAGTTCTTCATTGGAGCAAGTAAAAAGTACATATTTTATATAAATACAGATACAAGCTATAGACAAACTACGCTAATGAAGATTCCAAAAAACCAACTACTGGTGTCTTCAGATCCTAGATCCAAAATGACAGGGTTTCTCCATGCACTTTTAATCCCTGCGCTGAAACCCCTTCTAAACTAGTCCAGACACTAATCTATGATCGCCATGACCTGAGAGAAGTTGAATTGCGAAAAGAAAAAGCGAAGAAGAAATCTAGAGGTACATCAACCCATCTGGAGCTCCTCAGATAGCTGGCGGCGTTTAAATAACATTTTTTTTTTTTTTTTTTTTTTTTTTGGCACACTCTTTTCTTTCTTCTTTTAGTTTTTCTTCGCCATTCAACTTCTCTCAGGTCATGGCGATCATAGATTAGTGTCTGGACTAGTTTAGAAGGGGTTTCAGCTCAGGGATTACAAGATGCATGGGGAAACCCTGTCATTTTGGATCTAGGATCTGAAGACACCAGTAGTTGGTTTTTTGGAATCTTCATTAGCGTAGTTTGTCTATAGCTTGTATCTGCATTTAAATAAAATATGCCCCTTTTTACTTGCTTCAATGAAAAATGTATCAAAAGTCTCTCTCATATCTTGGACAATGATCCTATTTTTTATTACATCACCCTTTTGATTGGTATATATCGTAGTTGTGCTTCCATACCTCCCCTCAGCCTTTTATCATGCCTTGTGTAGTATATTAAAGCTGCAAATTGCTTTTGCAATTGTACCTTTGGATTAGAGCTGATCATTCCCCAGAACTCCCATTAGTCTTTCTGTTATTTTTCTCTGTTAGTGTCCCACATACTACATTAGATCCTTCCATTAGTTCTCTTGTGAGAATGAACCTTTCGTCTTTAGTTCATACCTATCAATATACTTTAGTAAAATAGTCCTTTTTATTAGTTAACAATCGTCTGACCCCTACGATAGTGGTAAATGTAGTTATTGTCGATCATTTATGAGTGTCTTATTGAGCACCTGCTTTCTAGTTCTCTAGTGCGGTTTTCACCGTATACTAATCTGCCCATACAATATCAAATTATTTCATGCCCGGATTTAGAATTATATTTTCGACTTGAGAATACATTTTGGGAAAGTCGATTATTCTTTAACGCGAGGACGTAATGCACTTTTGTTCATTTCCACATTTACTATCATAATGCATGGTTGGACGAAAAATAAACATACCCTTAGTATTTTCTGTGAGACCCAGAATTTTATATCCTTGTTGAACTGCACATATTTTTTTCTCTTTCTTTGAATACACAAAAGTATTCATTATCAATGTGCTGCGCTGAATAAAAAGAATGAACGGTATAATTGTTGATAGTTGCGCTATACTGGCCATATATGGTTTGAATTATGGCACGCTAACAGAATTAAGGCACAAATCGTGATGAAAACATGCCCTGAAATGTTTGATTTACAGAGCATACAATGCAAAATGCATGTAAAATTGTATATATATACGATACCGTTCATTTTCCAGCATGCGCATATCATGCACTATGTAAAGGAAGATACACATTCTTGTAAAACGTCCATACAATTGATAAATTGACAAATATAAACTTTATTTAAAAAGAGAACTAAACGAAACATAGTATACAAGATTGGGAGGTAGAGAGATGTAAAGTGCGAGTAGATTTAAGTCTAGAGGTCGGAAGTATATAATAAGAGTGGAAAGCTAAAACAATAATAATAAATTAAGAGCACAATGTAGCAATCACGGCAGCAATACCTTTGACGGCAAGCATCATTCATCAATAAAAGGTAATCTACAAATAATAACCCAACTATCAGTGAAGTCATTTCAAGATCACAAATAAAAATATATTTACAAAAAGGAGCAATAAAAAAGAGATAGCAATAATAACAATAACAACTAATAGCAATAAAGGAGAGGGTAATCATAATAAAGAGAGTGAAAAAATAAAAAGAGAGGGAGAGAGGAAAATTCGGTAACGAAGGAATAGATCGGTATCACAGTAGTAAGAAAAAAAAAAAAGGAATGGAATGAGTAGGATGAGGAGACGGTGAGGGAAATAAAAAGCATGAATGGGAGAGGGGAGGGATCTAATGATTCACAAACAAATTCACCGTACTACTGGCACCACGGCTTTCAAATGCCATCTGGACATCATCGTCAGAATTGATGGTAATAAAGTCTTCATCTTCATCTTGATATTTCAGTCGTAAAACGTCATTGGGCTGTAAGTTGGCTACCACCTTGATCTTCTTTTCCACCTTGTCCATCAAGTCGGTGAAGCGTATTTCTGTCGGGCACACAATAACATAGATACCATCATTGTAACTAAGTTTGATTTTGAGAGTATCCACAGAGGTAGGGGATGCACCCCCGGAAAGAACCGTTGTTGCTGCCGAGGTCAAAGGAGGTGATCTTTGTTGATGATGGTAATGATTGTGATGATGGTGTTGCTGTTGTTGCTGTTGTTGGTCGTGCTGATAGAAAGTACGAGGGTGAGTAGGCATCTGAGGTAAATCGTCCCATTGATGGTGACCGTTTTTATGAATGTGGGGGCTGCTTTGGGACCGTATACGGAGAGGTGGAAGGGAAGCGGCAGACATGGCGGATGCGTCCATGCCTGTAGTCGGAGAATAGCTTGCTGCAGACTGAGAGAAACTTCGTCCCTTTGGTAGGTCATCAGTCATGAACTTGGTAGCAATGTCAGTAAGATGGCGACCATTGTCATCGGTATGGGTTTGTCGTTGCCAGAGCGGAGATGTTTTCGAGGAAGAGCTGGATACAACACGAGGCGTGGTGGGAGAAGATGGCTTGGAAGAAGGCGGAGAGGCTGGATATACACCATGATCCGTAGTGTAGTCGAAGGTCGTGTTTGACGTTGGTGTTACGTTTGAGCTGTTTCGAGGTAAAGGCGATAGATTCATACCAGGAGCAGTGGCATAGGCTCGGGGACTTGTCTTACTGCTGTTGCTTCCACTGTTACCATTGTCTCCAAGTCCCATTTTTGATCTTGCATGATGGAGTTGTGCCGAAATTGAGTTGCTTCGCGATCGCGCTGGGTGATATTCTTCATCGTCGTCGTCGTCAAATTCGTCGTCGTCATCATCTTCATCGTCAAAGTAGGATATTTGACCACCTTGCATAGGAGGCATCGACATAAGGTGAGTGTTTGGCACACTTGATTTGTTGGACATGGTCATCTTGTTCAATGTTGTTTCCCACAATTTAATTTGTTCCTCATTGCGGTATCGTACAGAGAAATTTTCCACTTCGCGGTCCTTGTATTCCACATTCAATGTCCAAACACCTAAATAAATACCCACAAAAAACGGAGAGCTTTTAATATTAATATTAGCTTGACTAGTGTTTTAATAATTGACTTTACCTTGTTGTGATTTGTTGTGGACTCCGACAATGCGGCTAATCAAAATCAGATACTTCGGCTGTAAGGTGCCGGCGCGTTTCTTTTTCATGGAGAGTGTATTGCTTTTAGTTAGTCGATTGCGAGAAGATTCCCGGCTTTCTTTGCAGAAGAGTAAAGATTTTTCAAAGAAGAAGGCATGGACATCCCTGGAATTATCGTTGCTTGTCATGGTCACCTTTTCTTGGAGTAGTAAACCACCATATCCATCCACATTGATTCCCTAACAAAGGAAAATAAAGAGAATCAGTAAACAGGCAAGTATGCGTATGTATAAATTTTATAATACTTACCTTCCAATCATCGACACGCTTTTTCAAATCTTCCACGGCTTGAATATTTTCATGTTGGCGTTGAGTTTCGTTGACTTTTTCAGTAACCCGCTTGATAGCATTTAAACCATTTTCCATCTCAGCGACATGGGGCCAATCCTTGTTTGTACTTTTGATGAGTTCACCTTGGAGTAGAGGGTACTTGCAGATCCGTTGAATAGGTTTGATAAGCATGGAAGGGAGTTGATAAGTTGGGTTCAAGATATGTTCCAATTTTTGTAGCTTTGGAGTTTCCTGCACGACGAGATCTTGGGCAGAATAATAATTGGAGCAATAAGGTTCATATACCGAGAAGGCTTCTTCGTTTTGGACAAATAGCGCACCGAATCGTTGTTCTTCAGCATCTTTCTCCGCCATTTCCTCCAGTTGAATCAAAAAACGACGTTGGAAATCCACTAAAGCATTCAAATTCCCAAAGAGGTAATGGATAGTATCAGGTGGTAAGACTTTTTGGATATGAAGTTCACGCATGTAATTCTACAAATAAGGTTTTTTATAAATATTGGGAATCATATGTCATTTTCAAAGAAGAAAAGAGAGTATTACCTGTAGAGTTTCCATGTCTTGTACATATTTTCGTTCTGTTTCCAATAATTCCAGGACCACTTTATCACGAGTATCCTTGGGTCCATCAGTATCCGTAGTTTCATCCATTGATTTCACCGTAATAATACCACGATCATCCAGTATGTTGAGAATCTTTTGAATTGTATTGACAACCTAATATTTTAGTAAAACTGAGTTAGTCACCTGACCTTTTCCTTTTTTTACTCTGTGTGAAAGGATTACACAAAGAAAATGAGGATATAATACCCACAACACCCACAGCAGTATTTTTTTCAACTTACCTTGACAAATCCATTAGTATCATTTTGGTAAAGATCAGATATAGTAAACATTTCATCTTCAGGAAACTTCAATTCTTTACGGCACGCCACAATAAAATGATATACACTAGCTTTGCAGGCATTGACAGAGTTGAGAGTAGGGTTTGGGTCGACTTTGAGTAGTTTTTCAGGGTCCAATGCGTTGTAAAGAGTACAGAGAGGACTACCATGTCGACTAAGTCGCCAGAGTTTCGTCAACGGGTCACCACCACTCTGCATAGAGCAAGGAGATTCCGCTGTAGTTGGTGATGAGCATGCTTGGTTGTCCATTTCGATAAAGTCGGTCATGCCAGGAACACTGGGTAACTGATCAAGTACTGCTCGACAAGTGTGGTAAAGTGATCCACCCGCTGGTGCCAAAGGATTGCTGTTACTATTGCTGCTGCTGCTACTGACCGTTGTTTTTGTTGTTGATAACATGGAAGGTGTGTTTGGTAAAGGGGTTGCTGTATCCACTATGGTAGCCATAGACGGTACGCTAGGAAGAGTACCAAGTGAAGGTGTCCTTCGTTTTAATGCCATCGCTGCCATTGCGTAATTGGGTACTGGAAGTATTTATGGTGTAATAATGAGTATATAGTGAATGTGTGTAGGTATGTATGTGGCGGCCAAATTAGTAGAAGGAATGGACAAAGAAAATGAATGTAAGATGGAGAGAAAGAAAGATAAAAAGAGGGAGGAAAAGGTTCATTTTTTCAAATTCTATAATCGGCGTTTAAAAATATTAATTTCAAGGTTTTTTTTTGAATTCTGGATCTTTGAATACATCCACTCAGTCTTGCCTGTGGTTCATCCAGTATTTTTTATATTCAAAGGTAGAAATAGGACATAAATTATATATTATTTCAAACAATTCCCTTTGACTGTAATGTAAATCGGAAGAGTATTGTGACAAATATGAATGGATCATCAAATGAGAATACATAATTCCAGTAACGAGCGGCATTTAAATATAATCGACCGTAATGATCTTATCGCAAATCATCCAAGGACCCTCCTTTGTTTCAGTAAAGTAAAAACAATGAGGAACAGAAAATTTTTTACCTGCTATTTTCTTTGTTGTTGTTGTTTTTCCTAATATTTGGTTCTTATAAAAAGGAGAAAACATGCAAAATGCATACAAATAACAAAGGAAAGTGATCTTCCATTAATCTAGGTGTCACATACACCAATAACTATATTACTCGACCCTGATTTAAATCCCAGATTTTTTATGTGTGGATTCTCACTTCACCGTAAATGATGGTCAATATTAGGATGATTTCATTTGTGATAGGACAATTTTTTTTTGTCCAACCAATTCCTAAATAACTGATTCCTTAATCATTTAGTAAGAAATATAAATCCTCGATTCCTCCCGCACCCCCCAAAAATATTAGTTTATCCTTAAACAGGCTGTCAAGTATACTTTAAAAAAAAAAAGCACGTTTTCTTTCCATTGATACTAAGATGGAAAGTAGCACGTTTTTTTTTTTTTTTTTTTACCCTATGTTTCTATTTTATAACTACAGTAGGACATGTTGATGATGATGAAATAACGTGGCAACAATGAAAATGAATTGAGGGTGTCGGGTGATGTGTAGTTTATGTTTGAGCCATTTCGCTTTGCTTTTGTGTTTCGACCATTTTTACTCAAACAGTGAATGATTAGCTATTGTATACCATGGCCTTTGCCAATTCTTTTTTTTTTTTTTTTTTTTTGGTCATGTTACTTTTTTCCTCTATATGAAATCGCCCCTTTTGATTTGTTTCTCTCGCCCATCTCCCCTACTCTCAGACTTTATCCATGCCAACCTTCTCTCTCCCCTGACGAGTATCATAATGAATATTTCGTAAACCATTTCCCATTTTGAATCAGTCATAAAGCATCACATCCTGTTTTCCTATTGGTTTTTTGCCAGAGGCATTTCTTATAATCATGATGTTTAGATGGATATACTATTTTTATTTCATTGTAGTAAAAATGCATGATAAAAGAATATGTGTAAAACAAAACAAAAAATCTTTAAAGGATGTATGGGGCTATACTAAAAACAAGGGTGCGGATATTAAGTCTAATTTGAGAGGCGGGGGTGACATATAAAGGGGGATTGACTGTAATATAATAGACTACACTATAGGATCCAGTTTTTGTTGGTGGGTAAAACTGGGGGAAGGTGATGATGGTGATCCGGTCCGAGACTTGACAATGACTTGTTTTGAGTTGATTTTTTCCTGTGCCTCTAGTCGAGCAACCTTGTCATTCTGGTCAAAGGCGGGACAAGGAAATAATGTTGGTAATGCTACTGTCACCACCGCTCCCAAGGCAACCACCACAAATAAATTGGAAGTTATACGTTGACGCTGTAAATGATTTAACGTTCGAATTCGCATGTGATTTTGTTATTGCCGTTGTTGCTGATGACAATGCTGTGAATATGTGGGCTGATCGAATTTCGATATACGTGTATGTTAGCCGACTTAGCAATGAAGAACGTCGACTATGGTACTTTATGAATGAAGAGTGGGGAGAATATGCAAATATGTGGACACTAAAAAAATGGAGGGAGAAAGAGAAATAATCTCTTGTTTTAACAACAACTATAAAAATGGGTAAGTCACTTACTTGTTTTCTTTCCCTGATTTGACCATCAAATCAAAAGTCCTCGGAGTCTTATTTTGTTTCACTTTTCAGCAAAGGTGATCCCAATTCTCGGGGTAGAAAAAAAAAAAAACGCATTTCTTGCCCTCAAAATTGAAGTCGCGGTATGTGCCCTTCGTATTAAATATAACCCAAAAAACGTGCTGATGATAATGATAACAATAATGATTTTATTTGCTGAAAAAAAATGAGGTGTATGTAGTATGAGATACTAATGAATGATGATGGGAATTGATAAAATAAAATAGCACGATAATCAACTAAACTATACCATAGAGGAGTATCAACTATACTACTGAGCATTGTTTGCTTGTTGTAACCAGGATTTAAATTTGGCATCGTTTTGTACTTGAGAGCTAGATGGTGGATACCGAGAGGCACTTGGCAAAGGATTTTCGTCTATTTTTTTTTTTTTTTTTTTGAGAAAATAATAATTTGTGTGAGAATGATATGGTAGTCAATCGGAGAAGAACTCTTTTTCGCTTTTACCTTCACTGTCATCATCATCCTCTTCATCGTCTTCTTGTTCTTCTTCTTCATCTTCTTCTTCCCAGGTTTCATCTTCTAATGCACCTATAAAAGATTTTTCACAAAGATAGTTAGAAAATAGACGAAATACTATTGGCTGTCATCACTTACGTTCACCTTTTTCAAGAGATACTTCGGCACCTTTTGATACTTCCACGTCCTTCATCAATCTATTCAATTGTTCTTGACGCTCTTTTTCTTCCTTTTCCATCTAGTAATACGATTGCACCAAAATTTGGTTAGTCTCCCTCTTTTAATTCCTCCCCTTTTTACTTTTCCTACCTTGATGCGAATCATACGTTCAATTTCAGGTTTGTATTCCCTACAACGACAGTAAAAGTAAGTCCCTAGCTTCTACCTTTTCACACATCCGTCCAACTTACTTTTCATATTCATCCGCAGCTTCATCCACCGCCGTAAAGAATTCATCAATGCCTTGACCTGTGACAGCAGACACACCTACTACCTTAAGATGTTGATAAAATTCATCCAACACCAGACTCATCGAATTCATCAAGCTGCTCATGTAAGAAGTATCGCGACGAAGAGCATCTTGGAATTTTTCAAAATCAGTCATCCATTCCACAGCAAAGTCATGAGACACCACATCAGTTTTGTTGAAGACAAGAATAAATGGTAATTTAGTCTTGTACAGAATACTACAGGCGTATAACATGTTACTCATAAATGTAGCGGGAGAGGTTGTGCGCGGCGTGTCGATGATATATGCAATTACAGTCGGATACGTAGCTGCCAACGTGTCGGTGATAATCGCACCAGAGGCTGACCAGGTGAAAATTTCGATTTGTCCTGGAGTATCCACTAGAATATGACTGAAACAAAAAGGAATGAATATCGTTGAAATGCTTTATTTTGGTGGGGTAAGGTTTTACCTGACACTATCGGCGCGCTTCTCCACAAAGTTGAGGACTTGATCAAACTTTGTTGTGAACAAATTCAAACTAGTCAAAATACCACCATTGGGTCCCAAGTTATATCTATATGATAAGCACGAGAAAAAAGATCAGTACTGTTGTTTATTATGCTTATTCATCGTTCCATCGTTCCAAAGGACTTACTGCTTCATGACTTCCTTGTAATTCACTGTATCTCGAATATCAATATTGGCAGTGAATGGCAAGTTTCCAACCGCAGGATCCAGATTCAATACATAAGGAGGTGTTTTTTTGCTATGCAAGTGAGCATTGATACGCTATGAATATATATAATATAATATGTAAATGGGGCATCCATTAAATATTTCTAATGTCAATTCTTTCTTTACCTGCATGAACGTGGTTTTACCCGAGCCAGCCATCCCAATACAAAGAATGGTAGGAGGCTGTTTCTTTGTACTTGATGATTCTGGTGTAGGAGTGGTGTCAGTCATGTTGGTGTATTGTGTAGACAAGGTAAAAAAAAAAAAAAAAGGATTTGTCAAATATTTCAAATGTCGGAGGTTACAAAAATAAAAGAGAATGGTCAGTCACGGCACAATATATTTTTATTGGCGAGCTATCTCGGGCTTTGTGCAAAGTGTGAGATTTTCAATCAGGGGGAGAGAAATGAGGTACCAAACATCAAACAAATCCTGTAATTAATGAAAGTGACCAACAAATAATGAAGGTGATCCTTTTACTCCTGTATCCAATAGCTTACCAATACTTCAACAGATCACAAACAATAAGAGTACTCATTTTAGTGGACGGGATTTAAAATTTAAAATCAAATCTCTTGATTTTCCCATTTTTCTTTTTCTTCCTTTTTCTTTCCTTCTTTCAATCCTCCCTTTTTGTTAGGCTTCCCTCCCCTCTCCTTATTTTTTTTTTTTTTTTTTTTTACGTAATAAACTACCCAAGACTTTTCTTGCGTAGGCAACCCACCTTATTACACTTTTATATCTTTATACACACGACACACGCCTTCATACAGATATATACTGATACGCACGTACAACTCAAATACGGCTCGCGCGATTCATCATCTCCCTAAAAGCTTGTTGAAACTCTTCTTATCTTTCTGCTCTCCTCTTTACTTCTATTTTATTGTTTCTCCTTTGGGGTTTATTGTTATTATCAGATGGCTATGAAGGTAAGCGCCACATATTTATCGTTGACCAACATCACTCATCTTTGCCTTTTTTTTTAGTTTGAACTTGAACAATGGCAGAACGCTTGTGTTGCTTTTGATAGTAAAGACTATGATTCCGCTCTGAAGACGTTCATCGTAAGTGCAATTAGAAAGAAAACACCATCATGTGCCTGGATTCAATCTTCCTCAATTAAATTAATCTACTTTATTACTATAACTTGAACAGAGCCTGGCTGACAATGCGAAGATGCACTTTAACATTGGACTAGTGTTTGCAGCAGTGGACGATCATGAACGTGCGGTAAGCATATATGACAAAAAAAAAAAAAAAAGGATGCACATCTGGGTGTGGTAGAGAACTAGTGAAGGTGTACGACGTAGTACATGAATTAATGATATGTATGGTTTCTTACTTTTTTCTTCATTTTAGTTAGCAGCTTATAGTCGATCGATTGCACTGGACCCTTATTTTGCAGTGGCCTATTTTCAAAAAGGTGTCTCTCAGTTCTGTATTGGAAATATGCAAGAAGCAATGCAAGACTTTGACAACGCTCATATGGTAATAATAATAAAAAAGGCCAATACAAGCTAGTTGAATAAGAACAAAGAACATTGGTTGACCTGAGTCTCTTGAATCATATAGAAATTACGTGGGAATCCGATCATCAATTATCAACAACTGGGCTTGGCGTTTCGATTGTATTCTTGCGAAGTACTATTCAACAGGGGAATTTGTCGACTTTATTTGGGCAAGATAGATGCTGGATTGACGGATCTGTATCATGCGCAGAAATCGAAAATGACAGAGGAACACGACGTGATTGACCAAGCCGTGCGTGATCGTGGTAAAGGGTATTCGGTGTTTTCTATTCCTGTTGGTGTCTTGTATCGTCCTCCCGAAAGCCGGTTACGACAAATGCATGACAATATGGATATGTTTGCTGCTGTGGATAAACTCGGTCTGTCGAAATTACAAAAACCTATCATGCCAGGTGCTGCTGCTGCTGGTGCTGAAGCTATTAATGGCGGTGGCAGTCTAGGTCGTAACAACTCGGTATTATTATCAAGCGCGAAATTCCAGCGAAAACAGTCTCTCGGATTCTCATCATTTGGTAAATCCACTCCTATGCGACAAACCACATCTCAACAGCAACCTTCATCAACACCTACATCATCATTATCTGGCTACAACAATGGACCACCCCCTTGGATCCTATCCCTGTGGCCTCCATGTCCTCTCATTATCCAAGAAATCAACACCCTCCTTACCCTCAGCAAAATAATAGCAACAATAGTATACCATTATCATCTTCCTCATCATCATTTACATCATCTGCGTTACCACAACAATATCGTCAGTACAATCCTGCTGAACAACAACAGCAACGGACACGAAAAGATTCCAACCCGCTTCTAGGTGGATCCTATTCATCATCACCCAACCATCAGTCGCACGACGATTGGGCAGAGACGTCTTCACAGCCATCCTCTTCAACATCATCCTTCACCTCTAGCTTGCGGTATCGTACGGACGGACGTCGAGTCGACAGTGGATTTGAGTCGTCTCAAGAAGATCGATTTTCGTTTTCGTCAAGGAATTCTGCCAAGAGCCACAAAACCAACCGGTATTCCCCACCACCTGTACCACCCATTCCCAAATCCTCATCTTCAACAACCACCACCCTTGCCAACCATAGTGGAAGCGGCACATACGATGAAGTGTTTGATCCCATGTCTTACAGCCAATTTGATAACACCGCTACGACCACCACCACCGATATGTCGAACGATTTCCAACATATGACAATCGAAGACGAACGGGACCGGATACGGGGTCGTTTCCACAGCAATGCTAGCTACGACAGCAACGACAGTAGCGGCGGTAGACATTACCGACGTGGTAGTGAACATAGCGGCAAAAGCACCCGATCATCCACCAATGGTGCCGGACGACGTACACCACAACCATCGACATCAACCTCTTCATCAACCACAGCGCCCGGCAGCAAGATTAAGATCAAGGTCCACTATACCGATACACGCGTACTCTTGGTTGCCTCGACTATCACATTTGATGCTCTGATTTCTCGTGTGCGGGAAAAACTTCATGCACCTGCCCACACACGGCTGCAATACAAAGATGAAGATAATGAAATGGTGCTTATGATTGATGACGATGATCTTCAAATGGCTCGACAGATTTACAAGGTACGGAATAATCAAGATCTAGGTGTTGAAAAAATGGAAATATGGTGCGTCACTTGACAGCGGCTTTCCCTTTCTTTCTCTCTCTTTCTCTCATCATGGCTTTAGTTTAGTTTTAGTTCCTGTTTAGCGTAGTTTAGTTATTTTTGTATTATCTTACAAATTTTTGTATTTATTTTACCCTTCGTTTACCAATGACATTTTTTTTTTCTATGATACTTCTAGTCTGTACTCTTCCTTAGTTTAGTACATTGTTTAGTTTTATTTTACTTGTGTATGTGTGTTGTGTTTCGTTGTACCATTTACATCCCCCCTTTTTTTTTTGTGTGAATAAAAAAAATAAAAACATATCCCATATCAAGCATTTGTAGTATTTTGACTTCTATAATTGTTAATGTTTGGTCCATTGCCTGTGTTGGTTGGTTGTTTTGTTACAGTAGCGGTAAATATAAGCCCAATCATCTAAGTCATGAGTGAGGTTTTAGTGTTTAAAATGATTAGTATCATAAAGATGATAAAATGGTCATCATCGAGTTTTCTCGTCAAAAATAAATGTTTCTTTTTTGGAAAAAATTAGGGTCTAAAAAAATCACCAAAAACATCAAGCCCATTGTTGTCGAAATGCATGAAATAAGCCCAAGTCATGATCAACAACGCTTGACGGATGGATGATGGGGGTCATGCGGGATTTAAATGTATTTATAAACGAGTCGCTTATTAAGGCAAAGACGGATGGAGAAAGTCTGCCCAGGATTATATAAAAGAACTTCATTTTTTGGCTGGATTCCCTTTTTTTTTTTTTTTTTCCTACATCTTTCAAAAAAAAACCATAAATCACCTTTTTTTATAAAAATAAAATGCATTTCTTCTCTGCTCTCTTTCTTGGACTTGGACTTGTCTTGTGCACTCTTCAACCCTTCGGTATGGCTCTGCCTTTGACGCGCCGCGCCGTATCGATTTCTTTGAAATCGGAATCAGCTTTTTGCTCATTCCTGCCTCCTCATGCGGGAGATGATGTTGGAGGGACAGAAGAAAATGGAATTCCTTTCTGCTCTACTTCAGGACTGTCCAGCTCTAACAGAGTGTTCCCTAGTGGCTTCATTGAATCGGCTCACTATGCTTCCACTTCGGCGTACGTTCAAGTCACTGGACGCATGGATCGATCTAAGTACAGTTTGAAGGCTTCTGATGGTATGTAATGAGAAGTTATTGTCAACGCACGAATATTTATCATTATATATTTTACTTTAAACTTAGGAGGAGGACAGTACGACAACCGTAAGTCGATGAACACAACGGCAATCATTAATGGCAAACTGATCTTTTTTTTTTTTGTCGTGAATAGGCGACATCGATAATGTGGTATGCAATGAATACAAATACTTTGTCAATATGTTGGAACCCGATAATGGCCAGTATTGCATTAGATGCTGCCAATCTCAATCTGACTGCCATTTGGGTGAAAGTAAGTGTTTTTACACCCTCCCACGATCCACCTCCTATACAACTAACAATTGCTATGATATATTGATTTTACAACCATAGGCGAAAAAGGCTGCGAAACTATTATCCCTGGTGATTACAGCTAAGTAGATGATCTACTATAGTATTTATAGCACTCATATCGTGATGACACGTATTAATATTTATCATAGTAATGCAGTATCATCAATAGTTTACAAATTCGTCCTCTCATATCATTTCTCCATCAATATTTTTATCTCACTGTGTTTGTTTGTATCATATTCTTTTTCATTTATAACACAATAAACTTTTTATTTCTTGGGCAGAATGAGGGACTTTTTTTTTCAAAGTGGGCTCGCCTAGGGCTGTCGATCGGTCGCTGAGATTCTGAGGTGGGGGGGGGAGGGCAAGTGATGGTTTATTTGTATATATGTGCATGTTCTAAAACGCTGGTGTGTGACATGAAACTCACAAAAAGTTACAATTGTGACATTATTCATTATATGATGGGTCAGAAAATGGGTAATAAAAAGGACATGCTTTATTGAAGCAATATGATATATACTAAACTAAGAATGGAGGCTCATTGTAACAAGGGCTTCATCGGAGGTAACATGAGTGAGGCTACATGTATTCCTGAAGGATGGTGAATAGTATTCTAAATGGACAACTGTAAATGTCGATCAATATATTGTACAATAAGAAATATGTGGAAGGCTAAAGTGATGTATTAATCATAACAACAATCAACATAATGGTCGACGGTACAAAGGCACCTATTATACTGTATAAAACATGAGAGAGAGAAACTGATAGAACATAATTCAATGAGATAAGTAAAAAGAGATAAGTTTTATTCAAATGTAGATACAAATTATGGACAAACTAATACTAATCTAAGTTGATAGTGGCTCCAAAAAGCCAACTGATGGTGGTTCTAAATAATCCTGAATCCAAAATGAAAGGGTTTCCCCATGCATCTTGTAATCCCTGAGCTGAAAACGCTTCTAAACTAGTCCTGATAGTAATCTAAGTCCATTATACTTCCATAGGAGCCACAATTGTGAAGAATTAAAGAAAGAAAGAAGGAGAAAAAAAAAAAGCTTGGGAATAAATAAAAACTCACGCGCGCGGGGTTGGAAATATTTTATGGGGCTGCTCTAACGAATTATTTTCCGCTTGTACAAAAAAGGAACCTCCCCTTTTAAGCAACCATGGAACATCATCAATACGGTGATCCTCTTCTCATGGCGTAAACCTCCAGGATTCAATAGTGACAGAATGGCGACTAAGTTATTTCTAAAACAACGCTCACTATTCAACTAAGGTACCATCCTGATTATCTCTTCTCACGAGAGTAATCTTACTGTTCAATAGAGGGTATCTTTAAAATATGTATGATATCGGCACCTTACTCACATGATTAGCGTACTCGCCACCCAAATCCTTATTGTTTTTTTTTTGAAAAAAGGATGTTTAAATTTTGCCATTTTTTTAATTTTGGAATACGAAATGGGACGAATAATTTAAAAGATGATTAACCAAGTGAACCTGGACTACACATGTCAAAGTGGTTCACTATAGACGTCATGGGATGAATCATCGAAATCTCGATTATCTTGTTTTTTCAATCGTGAAGGTAGACTAGACAATAATATGAAGGCATTCAAATTTTTGGACCAATTTTCAATTAAGCAAAACCTGCATGATTAAGGCTTTAACAATGATAGGCGCTAAATCAGTGTTGTAAATCCTTTCTCATAGTGATTTATATCAACCCTTTGCTAAAGAATTATATAATTCTATTGAATTCGTTCGTTTTGAAACATATTTTCTTTCACGGGTTAATAAATCACAACATCAATATCATTAGTTTACAAAAGTATACGCTAAGGTAGGTCATACAGTACAGATACAGTGCTGTACCTTACATACATTTGGTAAATGCTGATTACATGGGAAGAAAAGGTGGGTTGATCATGATTCATCCGGAGCAACAACAAAAAATGTCATGGAGAAGTATATAAGGTTCATCATCTTGCATATTCAAGTTTTTTCCTATCCGCAATGAAAATAAAAAAAGATGAACCAATGACTTTAAGCAAAACAAAACAAAAAAGCAGTGTTCGGGAGTCTAAATCCTGAAAATTGGAATAGCTGAAAAGATTGACGCACTAACTGAAAGAGTCGTGCATTTTCTTTTTTCTACCTTAAAAGACTCTCGGTCCTTCAGACCATGCAAGTCTAGCTATCAATAGAATAGTTGCTTTTATGGTTTCCATTACTTTTTGTAGTCAGCACCAGCTTAATGACTTTATTTTTACTTTTTCAGAAAATGTTATAGGAACGTGATTTTTTTTTTACCATTTGAAAAAAGTTCAATTTTAACTTTCTTAGAAATGAAATATATAAATGAAGACTTGGACCTTTAAATTCAAGTCAATGCCGTTGACACCCGACACTCAAAACAACAAAACAAAAGCATGCTGGGATCACACTTTCCCTCCTCCCGCACAAACTCAAAAGAAGAAAAATATTCTCTCAAGAAAGCACACATGCATTACAATTATTATCACACTTTTTTTTTTTTTTTTTTGAATAATAATAATAATAGATGCAATCCAAGATTGATGGATCCATGACAATGGATATCAAATCTAAACTTGTTTGTTTTTAAAGCACCGCCCTCTTGACATCATGATCGACCTTTCTATTTTCATTGTTCATTCCATACAGTGAAAAGCCAAGAAGTCATTTTTTCATATATTTTAATAAAATACAGGAGAAGAAATATAGATTGATTGTTCTTATTTAATTCGAAAACTTGTCCAATATAGATCTGTGAGAGCTGGATCCGCATACTAATTGTATTAGACCTGATTTTATTTTACTTTGTCTTGATTGGTTGATAATTTCAAGGGGAAGCGATGGAAATACGAAAAAACAGGGGAAAATGATTATTTCTACCGTATTATTATCAACTGCCGTGCACATTGGTGCACATACAGTATGATACGATATATCGACACCATACATATCGTACATAAACGTAACATTCATCCATTATGTTACATATAATATTCATACCGTATGATACGGAACAAAAGGTGTTCCTTTTTTTTTAACAGCCTAATATCAAAATATCATTTTGAAAAGGAGAATAATAAATCTCGTCAAATGAGAGATAACGGAGATGGATCCAAGGACAATGACAAGTAGAGATAAATCACCTTTCTTGTCAATCCCGGGCGGTGTTTCAATCAGGGAGGACTATATACTTGACAAGAGGGAGGATGGTCCTTTCTCAGGGGTTAGTGTCCCAATTTGGGTAATGCATAATTTTTTTTATAAATATTGTCCGCTCCCTTTTTTATTTTTTTCCCTTTTCTTTCGCTTTCTTTTCAATTCTTCTCCTTCCTATTATTTACCTTATTTTATTTTTTATTTCGCAAGATGGTGACTACACTACTCCCATCAAACGTACTATCAATGTCATCATCCACTTCAACATGTAACACCAAATCGTCTCTAGCAGCTACACCTGGCATTAAAATAGCACCTTTGATCCGACAAGCAAATGTGGTATCCTATGAACAACGGCAAGGAAAAACATGGTTCATCATTCAGGTCACCCCTCAGCAACTTCAACATTTACCTCCTAGTATAGAGCGAAATCCTTATACGATATCCCGACGCTACGACGACTGTGTTCAATTTTGTCAACGATTGTATGACGCATTCCCATGCTTATCCTTCCACAACAAAGGCCGTACTCCATCTCATCATCAGCAACATTATCAGCAACATCATCAACAAAATTATTCATACGATCTTCCAAAACTAAAACCTCAAGGCTTTTTGAACAAGAAGCAGCCTAATGGACAACGACGTGCCGAATTGGACCGATTTGTACAGTCTCTCTTTCGACTTCCTGCAGCTATCACGCAAACCTTAATTGTCTTGGAATTTTTTGGGTTACAAAAAGATGATACGGAGCAGCAAGTGTTACGCGATCGACAAAACGTAGTACGTCAACAAGCCATCACTACCACATTTCACCCTAGTGGCGGTGGCAACGACGACAGCTACTCCTTCCTTGACGATCATTTCCAATCTATGCTTCTTCCTGAAAATGCCGCCACTGCCACCAACACCACCTTGACAAATTCCTCTTCAAAATGGACTTCCAAATTCAGAACATTCCGTGGACGATCTTCTTCCGCGAATAGTCTATCTTCTTTTTGTTACCAAGCAGCCCATCGACTACCATGGTCAGCGTACACTTCAAATACCACCGCGGATTCCTTATTTCCATTAAAGAAAAAGTCATCCTTCAACAACAACAACACCACCACCATCACCACCACAATGCCGATATTGACCAGTAGTAGCAATAGCAGCGCGACATCCAGTAACAGTGTGTCAACGACATCACAACCTCCATCTCCTCCTCACCATCATCATTATCATCATCATCATCACCATCACTATGCAACACTCTCTGATGTAGGACGCCAACAACAGCAACATAGTGGTATACGCACCAGTCACTGTAGCAATCAATCCGGTCTCACAAGCATGTCATCCTCGTCCACATCGACCTCATCCTATCCCACCATGGCGCTTTCTGCTATTGCTGGTTCTACTACTACCGGTGCTTCCATGCAAGGAGGCTCATCGGGGGTGCGTATCATGAAACTCAAGGTGATATATGATGTCGACAATATTGTAGTGATTCAAATCCCTCGCTCCACCAACTTGGCGGCATTACGTACAAGGCTTCATGACAAGTTTTCGACAATGTTGGATCGTTCTTTGCTTGCAGATCAATTTGTGCTCTTGTACAATGAAAATACAAGGTCGTCTTCCTCCTCTTCTGGGTTTTCTTTGGATCAAGTGCAACTTTCTTCGTCCTCCTCTTCGTCGTCTTCTTCTGACCTGTTGGATGCCTCATCGATCTTGCCCTCTTCACCTTCCATTACGTTGATCTCCTCCGAAGAGCAGTGGACCAAAGCAATGCAATCATGGGACTCTTTTGAAAAAGTGACTTTACGGTGCATTCATTGATTACGTTAGTGGCTCTCCCTCATCCCTCCCTCGCCCCTGTTTTTTTTTTTTTTTTTTTTTTTTTTTTTTTTTTTTTTCATCGCTCATTCGTTTAGTCTTCACCTTTTTTTTTTTTTACTGTCATTCCACATCTTGTTGTTTTATATCCATTATTCCTACACAAAAAACACACACACTCTCTCAGATTCATTTCCATTCATTTGATACATTTGTCCATAGCTTACACACCCCATTCCCTCTTTATTTTGTTATATATGTCTTGTACTATTTTATCTATCCATTCATTACATGTACACATACCCTTTTTTTTCCCTACATAAAAAAAAAAAACTAGTCCCTTTCCTTTTTTTTTTTTTTTTTCTTTTTTTTTTTTTTTTTTTTACATTCCTTTTTTTCCAGTTTAATAAAAGCCTCCTCATTTTTTTTTTTTTTTTTTTTTGTTTCTGAAATAATATCATATCACTTTTGTCGGTCTGCGTCTCTGTCTCTTTTTTTGTGGTTTTTGGTTTGATTGTATGTACAATATGATTCTTTTTTTTTTGTTTTTTGTTTTTTTTTTGGTGTGTATGTCAATTAGTTGAATGTGTACCCATACGTCTCCCCCGTGAGCATAAACAAACCGTATTTGATTTAATATCATTTCATTAGCAGCTATCCATTTTATCCTGACCCTACCGACCCCTATTCCGTCACTTCTATCAAAAAAAAAAAAAAAAAAAAAAAAAAAGATCGGACCCCCCTTTCCCTGTTTATTCCCATGCCCTTTAAAGGAGACCGCCTAAACATACACACAAGGACGCACTTATACGCACATAAGCACACACGCTTGCACCACCCTCATAAACTACATATAGACATACATACATCATATACTTCACATACATCACATACATCACACATACATCATACAAATAGACACACAAGGATATATCAAACATGTCATAATATAATTTATTAAAAAAAAAAAGAAACATTTGGCTTAAACTATAATATATATGTCAAAGAGGGGGGAATCATAACAAAAAAAAAAAAAAAAAAAAAAAGAGGGACATGGGTATGGGAAAATGCTAATCAAGTGTGTGGAGAAGGGAGAGAGGGGAGGGGGTATCATCATGTGCCTGAGGTAATGTTTGGTTTCTTGGTTCGCTTGCTTTTAGTGGTATTTCTTGGTTTCTTGACGGTAGCGGTAGTGTGTAGTTTGTAAACATGTGTTCCAGGTATAGCACGTGATGGTTCTGATATTGTTGTTGGTGTTTTTGGTGTTTGATGTAACCGATCGGATGGAGCACCACTGATGGGAAGATTATCCAATGGTATTGTTGTTGTTGTTCCTGGTTTGTCCACAGTTGTCGTCGTCGTCGTCGTCGTCAAAGCATCCATCCAATTTTTTTCAAGCGTTTGCTGCTGCTGTTGCAATAAAAGTAATTGTTGTTGTTTTTCCATGGACGCGAGTGTAGATCGATAGTAGGGTGATAAAACAAGTCCCATATGTTTGAATTGCTGTTCGATTTTTTCCGCATGGGCACGCATTTGAAAGACGTCATTGACATAGGCCTGCGTTCCCTTGAGGAGGACAAGGTTCATTTGAAGTTGCTGCCTTGCCCATTGCTGCCATTTGCTGTTTCGGTGCTTGGAGTGATATTGATAGATGCGTGACGATGTGTTGTGGATGGCGAAAAACATATGGTGGTATGTGCTTTGGTCACAGCCTTGGAATACGAGTTGTTGCAATGATTGGAGGATCGTCAAATTGGTTTCAAGTCCATCCATCAAAGTGGCATCGTCTGGGTCCGAAATATCAGGGTGCAAGAATTTGTAGATAATGACTAATCGCATGGCATTGTAACAGAGATGAAGGTGGACACCGCTGCCTGGATCATCGCCATTCAAGCCACCACCGGGACTGTTGTTGTCATTCAAAGATTTAGGCCCAATCATCGTCCCTGTCGTTGTCGCCGTCTTTTGCTGTTGCTGAATCGTGTGGTACCATTGTTGCAGTTCGTTGGTGATAGTATAGTAATAGGAAGAAGGTTTCATTGTGACAGGGTCCATCAATTTGTCTGACTGGAGGATCCGAATAAAACGTCGCATAAACTTGGCGAGGATGGCAAAATGATAAAGCGATTGGTGTTCCTGAGGAAGAGCTAAGGTTGATGAAGTTGTTTCGGTAGCATTTTCTGTAGCGGTTCGCTGAATAATATCCAAAATAAATCGAGGCGGCGTTTCTGGCAATAAACATTCTCGTTGCAAGGTGAGTGCCATCCAAGCGTCCACATAGTACCACCGGCAATAACAAAGAAGAATCGCTTGATCCATAGGTCGACAACCCGTTTCCACATCCTTGGTTCGAAGTTCCAATGCGATAGACGCCAAACCGCCCCATGTTCGTTGCTGTTCGTAAAGTCGTAGTAAATTGGATGTATAGCTGAGACAAAAATAGGATTGGATGGTCATGGCCTTTTGTCGATTGATTTGTTGATCTCCACCACTACCACCAGCACCACCCATAGAATCATCATCACCAGTATCACCGTGGAAGTAATAATTGCTAATGTCGTCTTCATCATCAAACACAACATCATCCATTTTTCGTCTTGCTTGTTCATAAAACACCATGGCAGCTGTCTTGGCATAGGCCTGTCCTGCATTGTGGTCCATGATCGTCACCAACACAATTGCCGCCACACTGTAGATGATGGTGATAGGTGCTTGCTGCCAATGCTGAATCACATCCAATGTTACCGGGGCCACCTTGAAGCCTACACAACACCAATGTGATTGCGCCTTTTCCATCAATAACGGCAAGAAAAATGCTGTGTCTACCGTATCACGTACCGCCGCCGGGAGAATGTTCATGGACGCTGCTTCCAGTTGCTGTTGTTGCTGTTGTTGCTGCTGTTGCTGCTGCTCCACGTCAGTCATATTGCTCCGCCGGCTTTTGCGTCTCTTTCTTCGATGTTGATGAATCGCATGATCGTCGCCTTGCAAATAGTGAGCGCCGGTTTGATTTTGCATAGATTCAAGTACGTTTTTAAGATCAGTGTAAGAATTCACCTCCAGTCGTATGCCTTTTGTGTGGGTATCTTGTTTTGCTGGAGTGTCCATGACCAAAGAAGTACCGGATGATGTATTGCTGTTGTCAACATATATTCCATTGTCGAACTGCATTGTTGCTTCTAACATGTCGAGTAAAGGATGACACCACGGGTTTCCCACCGTCGTTGGGCTTTCCTGTTCCTGTTGTTGGATCTGGTTTGTTGCAGTTGAAGAAGGTTGAGGAGGAACCAAATTTCCAGCTTCTGGTACTGATTGACGTCGTATCTGATTCAGAAAAGGAATTTGCGGCGATTGGAATAAATTGTTGTTAGGATCGAATAAAGGGACGTTGATAAATGACTTCAAGTCATAAGGACTGGAGACATATGGTGTGGGTATAGTTGAATGGTATGATTGAGGCGATCCAAACAATGCTGAACATAAGGGATCAACATACATAAGAGACGCTAGGGGAGGTGGTGATGGTTCCGGAGGATGCTGCTGTACTTGCAGATAGTCAAACAGCAGATCTTCCACATTGTTGTTGTCGTCAATAGTACTGGAGTCCTGATTCAGTTGATATGCTTGTTGTTGTTGTTGTTGTCCTTTTATTGGGGTCAGCATAATAGTCGGTATGAAGCCATTTAAAAAAAAAAAGATGAATGAATCAAAAAAGTAAAGAAAAAGAAGGGAAAAGAAAATAAAAATAAAAGGGGGGGGTTCTGAGTGAGTTCAAGATGATTTAATTTATATCCCGACACGCCAAAAAAGATTTCAAATATAAAGCACTCAATGCATCAAAAATGAGCAAAAAAGGCTGGTCACTCGGTGCACTAATCAGAGCCTTGATGGCGTGGCACAACTAGTCTGATTATAGAAGCTTAAAATAAAAGCTTACAAGCTTTTTTTTTTTTTTTTTTTTTTTTTTGGAAGGAATTGGAGGGGGGGGGACGGAAAAGAGGAGGTGGCATTCAGTTCAATAACTATCGTATAATGTAATTATAAAACGACGACACAAGATAATAATATTGGTTGTTATAATCTATAAATATAAACTATATACTAATATCAATTATACAATGGTAGTTGTAAGGAGACTGATTCATCATCACACAGAAAAATACAGTACCATCTATCAGCAAGTTTCGCTGAAATAAGGGGAATATACTTTATTTGATTTTTTTTTTTTTTTTTTTTTTAGGGGGAGAGGGTGCGGTGGGACGGGAAAGAGGTATATGCTACATAATGAAGATACATAACGAGTGAACCACTAAGAGTCTACACTATGATATATATCATATCTACAACATTATAAGGACACTATCTTGTTGATCCATGTTGAATTCAAGGAATGATTTGAGCAAAATGACCTCGTATGTAATCAATTGTATGAACAAAAAAAGGTTAAAAAATAATTCCAGGGGCAAATAATTATGTGATTGTGCTTTACGTGTTGTATTTTATTGTCTATACTTACCTTCCCGCCTAAATCACTATACTTATCATGATCAAATGACACGTTGCCATCGTTTCAATATAATGTTGGCATTTTGATGCATTTGGACAAATTAGTAAAGTTGCTGAACCTGATAGTGTAACATAACCTTTTTTTGATTTTGTTGGTTTCTTACAATAGGTATCTCGACTGATAGTAAAACTACCTCGAGGTTTTTTTGCCATTTCTGGATGAGATATATGCTGGAGAAAAAAAAAGTACTATGTAATACAAACAAGCAATGTTGAGTATCATGACCCAAATTATCGTACTCCATTACTTTTCAATACCATGAGTCTAATACATTCATATTTTTTACCTCATGACTTGACGATCAGCCCGACATACACTGGTCACTCAGTAATCGCTTGAATGCACCAAGGTTTTGAAAGAAGACTTGAGATAAAGGAAACCTCTTTCAAAATTAGACCACATTCCAAGTGCTGCAAAGTTGTGAAGTATTTTTCTTTTTAGATTCATATGTTTGTCCGTAAAGCAAAGCATACAATAGTCTAATAAAAATAAAAAAGGAGAGATGGGAAACATAGTAGTCATTACACGTGCATGTTTTATTTTACCTTTAACAAACAAATAACTCAGTTGAATCGACAATAGGAGAGTTTGGAGGAAGTTGTACCGTAATAGTGGTACCAACATATCAATGACACTAACTTCAGCTGTTAAAACCTTGCAAATAATCAAGGCAGATTTTATAGGAATTACTAATAGAGACCAATGGCGTGAATTGAGTATTAGTTACTGTCTTAAGGCACTACAGCAGACAAATCATTATTAGTAATTGTTGGTACATTCATTCCCCACCTTCTCCGCCGCCCCCTTTCCCCTTGATTACAATGTCAAATAAAACGTAATCAGAGAATTAGACTTTTGATCAAAATCACACCTAAAAAGCGAAACATGTATTGGGATGACATGATTGTGCCCCTATTGACTCTCCTCTTGTCGCCTTTTTTTTTTTTTTTTTTTTTTTTTTTAACCTGTCAAGTTATAATGGATCGTCCAGCCAGCCATGTAAAAGATAGAATTTGTTGACTCGACAATTGCTATAAAAAATAAAAGGAGAGGTAAGTGCTGAGAATTTGATGATCCACATGATCGAAGTCTATGCTTAAACTACACTAAACCTACCATTCAGCTGACCCCAGCTCCATTGCACCGGGAATTACGCTCCTAGTTTTTTTTTTTTTTTAAAAAAAAAAAAAAAAAAGAGGGTGGGAACGCAATAGGAAGTGTCGCATTATATTTTTTTATCTAGTTCATTACCAAAATTGGATTACCAAAAAAAAAAAAGTTCATTGGGTTTAGTCAAATCAGTTGACCCAACGATATATTTGCACACTATCCCTATCTTTCAGACATATACATTGACGTTCCTGCAAACTTGTCATAGACATTGAAGATGCACATAATATAAGAATCTGAGAATTTATTGTCGATCAATGTATCCAAGATCATTTTAAAAGGGCCAATTTTTGTTTAGTTCATGACCAGTTTCCTTACTTATTATACTGGTTTCTGTCCATGTGGCCCTGCTAAAAAGAATATCAGCTTCCCAAAAAAACAACAACAAAGGAAACAGCTACTGTATGTCAAGAGATTACACATAACTTAGGATTATAATAACACACTCAGTTTACAATGCGGTGTTTGAATTATCACAGGAACAGCCATTCCCAGTTTTTGTTTTGGTTTTCATTTTTTTTTTTTTTAACCACTCCCCCATCACACACTAACTAACAACACAACATGGCATCATATGAATGCAGCCTACAAGGACTTATTAAAGGAGAAGAACAGAAAAAAGCAGTGATTGATCGTATTCTTGGTATTGCTGGAAATGACAGTATGATGGAACTTTACGAACACGAAATTGTCTTCACTCCTACAGGTAAAAACCAGCCATCTACCAACTTCGATCTAGACTGAATTCATTTACGATATTATCTAGTTCAAACACCCATTGGGCCGGCGCGAAACGATGATGTGGTTCTACGACTAGTATCTAGGATTGAAACGGAACAACAAATATCTCTAAAGCATCGTCAATGGTAAGCCCGTTATAATGTCAAAAAATGGAGAAGAGGGTGAAAGAATGGGTTTCCGTTATTAAACAAGACTTCTTTGTTTCATAGGCATTTATCGATGCAGGGTAACCCAGAACCACAGCGAGGAAGATCTGTGATTGTACGACCGAATACGCGTGTCCAACTTGGCGGTGATGTGTTTCGATATATGAAATCATTGGGATACAGGTAAAATATGAATACAATACGGAGTAGTGGGTTTGTGTGATATGATATATGCTTTTCCTTGCTCACGATTCATAAAAATTGACTCTTATTGGGTAGTTACTCCTTTGAAGTGGTGCGACGGGACAACTGATTGTATACGAAAAGATACTCAAGATCACCATCACTCAATTATACAAAGTCAAGACCAAAGTCAATATCTCAACGGCCTACTTATTCCAACCTGAAGATATTTGGCTAATGGAAGTCGTCTCAATACCTGTAACGCAAGAACATGTATCTCAAATGGCTTCTCAATTACAAAAATTCAAGGTTCTGATGAATGGGTAAGATGAAAATTAAACGATGATCAATATCGTATACTGATACTCCCTTTTCCTTTAAAAAGAATGATAGATTTAGAATATGTAGACAATCGTGCATTACAAAATAAAATATCTTACTCTTAGTTTCAATAAACAAAATCTGTCTTATTTAAAGTCTTCCAAAAATTTGTGTGCTTGTCATGTGGATGGAGGGTTTTAGGATATACTTGATGATTTTAAATGATGAAGCGTATTGTGCTCGTGTGGGTAGTGTGATTGCAGTTTTATTGGGGTCATATCGGAAGTGTATTGTCATTCTACTATGGGAGCTGCCAGTTTAGTCATTTGTCCACCAATTCAATTTGATGTGTCAGGCATTGCTGAAACTGAACTTGGGTAGCGTCTTTACGTTAGTTGACAGCTAGCCTTTTTTTCCCTTTTATACAGGTTGAACAGACTGGCAATCTGAAAGATTACTGATTGGAATAGATAGAAGCCATAAAAACTGGAACTCACTCTCCATCAGCTTGCCAGAGCCGGGCTGTCGGGCTGATGGCGTCAGGGCATTCTCAAAAGTGCAGAGGTTTTGCGGTGTCTATACAATATTGCAATCAAAAAAGTGATATAGTGGGCTGTGTCTGGAGTCTTTTTGTGTTGAAATATACAGTAGATAGGGTTTGATCAGTTGGGATTAAATACACTCATTATTTTGAACTTTAGTAGATCATGGAAAAAAAAAAAAAAAAAAAAAAGAATGAACTCTATATGCACTAATTTTTGTATAGTAGGGTCATAATATTTTATAGAGAGCGTTATATTGGGGCACAGTATTGGCTGTTTAGTGGGAATAGTGGTGCAGGAATAGTACGTCCTTTCACATCAAGTGACATTGACTGTCGACCTGTCACTTGTAGAGAGAAAACACTGATACGACTTCAGTTCATCAATATGAATAGTGGAGCAGACAAAAAAGAGCTCATATGAGCCCTTTTTTTTTTTTTTTTTTTTTTTTTTTTTTTTTTTTTTTTTTACGATGACAGTGTACTATCTAGAGAGTAGGCGAAATGTCTGTATTCTTCTGTACTATGTACAGTATAGTGAATACATTCATGAAAAGACGTCTGTTTAATACAGTGAATACATTCATGGCAAGACGTATGTTCAGTAATATAACTAGTATGATTAAGGCCACATTTGATATCAAGTGACCTAGAATCGCAGATCAGCCGCTTGGGCTTTGAGGGAGAGTGATCAAAATGGGTCAACAAGAAAGTAGGTGTTCGCAAGTACACTCATAAAAAAGCTACAATATCCCCGTTGTTTATTATTGGAAGAGTCAGAGTATGGTTAACAAAAAGACATATTTTATTAAAGCATATTAATGTATATTAAAACTAAACGCGTGCGGGTTCATTTTAACAAGGGATTTAAGGAGGGGGGGGATCTATTGGAGAAAGCATGAGGAGAGTAGCGTGAGATTAGATAAATATTCAACACTAATATAAAAACACAATTGTAAAATGGGAGCTATTGTAGCGTATAAGGCATGAGCAAAACTGAATGAGTATCTTTTATTGGAGCATAGCAGCAAATCAACACTAATAAAAACAGGCGATGGTAGTAAACAATGATTCTGGTGCACAAAACATGGGAGAGACTGATGGGACATTCTTTCCGTGAAGCAAGTAATAAAAGACACATTTTATTCAAATACTGATTCGAACTCTGGTCAAACTAGTACTAAGCTAAACTAATGAAGGTTCTAAAAAGCCAACTAATGGTGGTTCCTCAAATCCTGAATCCAAAATGAAAGGGCTTTCCCATGCCTCTTGTAATTCCTGATCTGAAAACCCTTCTAAACTAATCCTGACACTATTTTAAGCCCGGCATAACCTCAAAGAAGTTGAATGGAGAAGAAAAGGAAACAAAAGCGCCGAAAAATAAATAAAATCCACGTGTGCGGGATGTGAAATATTTTCTGTAGCCTCTTCAAAAAAAAATCTCAAACAAAAGTTTAATCATTCCTATTGCAACTGTTTTATTTCCCCTCAGCCGACTCTACCTATTTATTATGTCTCGTATAAGACCTTGTGAATGTAAAGTATACCAAGAAATATGAATAAAATTAATGACCCCTTCACTGACAGCCTACTTAATGACCTCTTTATTTTTCTCTTTTAGATTGTAAACGGCGACGACGAAAATGTGAGCGTCCGCTGGGAGCTACTACTTGTGTACGATGCTCTCGTTTGAATCTGGATTGCATATTCGATACACGATCTGTGAACAATTACCGTTACAATACCTCTTTATCTCGGGATTCAACCCCGCTAGACGACAGTATGACTGAACTTGATGACGACAATGAACTTGAAGATCTTTGTCAATATATGAAAACACTTGAAGAAGAAATGAAGCAACTCCAACTCGATATTGATCAACAGCGACAGCAAAATGAAGTAATACACCACCACCACCACCAACAACAACAGCAGAATAATTCTTTGACACCAACAACAACTTCTCAGTTGGATGCAATTACTCTACCAAAGGAATGGAACCTTACAATAGTCAATGGTCACTTACGCTTGGAAACTGGCATCAATACGCTCAGCGATCTCTTACGATATCGACAAATACAAATTGAGACATCAATGCCTATACGCTATTTATCACCACTTAACAACACATGTATACGATTCGAAATGCAGGAAGATACTGTGGCATTTCTTTTGACGCAACATGAATTTTTCAATCAGTCCCTCAACTCGCCACCAACAACAGACAGCCACCAAATGCATTTAGGTCATGTCCCAATATCATCAAACGATTTTACGGCTATTTGTCCATCATCATCTATGTCAAATGAAATACCAGCTCATTTCTGTGATTCAACAATGTCTAAAATGCTATCTGGAACAACTTTTGATTACCCCAATCTTCTTGTGGATTTGCTAGTACGACAGTATTTTCAATGCTACAACCCAGTTTTGCCTTTTGTACATCAATCAACCTTTATGGCTCACTACGCTAATCAACCATTGACCAATCCCACTCCATCCGCGACTATATTCGATCAGCAGGCATCAATTATATCTCAACAAAGTCCAATCACTTTAGCGATATGTTGCTTCATGTGCATTACGTACTGCAAACACCTTAATTTTACGTCGCATCAAAAACGGGAATATGGAGAATATTATTATGTGATTTGCCGGGCTCAAATTGATGACCTGTTTGATGATCCTTCACCACATCGGCAACTCGAAGCCCTGATATCGATCAACTTGTTGCACAAATTTACTACAACAACGCTACGACTCCGGGATACTAGAAAATTAGCGTCGCTTGGATTTTTGCTCTCGGTGGAATTATTGAAACATGCTGCTCAGCCTGATTCTATTTTGACTGATGTGGAAAAGGAACTGATATCAAGACATGCTATTATTGCCTCGTATGCCTTCACCATGGCGGAATTTATTTGTGTGAAGCGTATCGATGATATTCTGCCAGCAAAAGTGCGATTCAAGATATTACCTGGTGAATCGGAAATGACGGCGTCCATGCTGGAATTATACACCAAAATGTGTGATTTGGTTTTAGATAATTATTATTGTAGACGCGTAATCGTAAGTCAATTTTTTTTGAAAAAAGTAGAAATATATTATTTGACTTACTAACCAACTTGATTATATTATTGCTGTTATTACATGTATTACTTAGCAAGAACTTCGTCGCGCTGTTATCGGCCAAGCAGGTTATGTGAATTTGGAGGACATGATTCAGTTTGAACAAAAATGCTTACACTGGTGGAAAGACTTACCTAAGAAATGGCGCTATTGTGAAAGTCCTTTTGATTTGTCTGCCAAGGTTGCAATCGAACTATGCGAATATGAGCAAGCTCTGATGGCTCATGGTTATGTTTTGGTGCTGACACTTGGTGTCCACACCGCTCTGATTAGTCCTCAAAGTTCTCAAGGTCAAGTACCTGATATGATCCAAAAAAGGGCGGTGATGATGACTCTGAAATGTTGTGAATTGTGGATCTTGATTACTGACCGTATGAAAACGATTACTGGATACTGCGGATGTAAGTAACATGAGTTTTATTTTTGACACTTGACACTTGACCGACTTTTTTTTCATTTAGATACTTGTGAATACAATGTGAACGTATATGATTCTTTGCGATCATTATGGAACCATTCTCAAAGAACTGGTGACAAAATAATTATGCCCATTATAATGAAATGTTTTGCCTGGCTGTTGAACGACCTTAATGATATGATCCCGATGGATAATTTACTGCCTTCTGATATGCCATCAATTTTCAAGGCGCCGGTACTTCCTTCCTCTTCTCCTGCAGCGTATTCTAACATTCAATCATTTAGATGCAACAGACTCGGTGATGGTGTAAATTCTTCCGATTATGCAAAATACCCTCTGCCAAGCTATGCTATACTATTTGACATTATCAGCTCTGCGACAAGAAATATCGATGAGACTCTACCTTCGAAAATTGGCTCCTAGTTAGTACGTTCTTTGTAGTATAGTTGTATTTATTAGAAATACTTTCCTTTCTTCCTTTCCCCTTCTTCTCGTCCTCTTTTATATTTTGTGATTATTACTTGTACAATAAAAAACGATTCCTTTTATCTAATTTAACCTGTCCTGTCTTTACAAATATGTCGTCAGTCGCCTTCATCTCTTTCTTTTTTTTTTTTTTTTTTTTTTTTAATAATGTCGTCCTGACGCGCACTTTTCTGAAAATGGTAAAACGCGAACTCCCGAAAACGTTTATGCAAACACTACAGAAAATTATATTCCAATAGGTCAATATGGCTCGTTTCAGCAAGAACGTAAGAAGATTATAGTGCAAGCAGTTTATAGTCTAAATATACAAATAAATATAGTTGTACAGTACTGTGTGTGTGGTTGCCGACGTATGTAGCGCATTTTTACACTGCTTTCTAACTTATCTATGACCATTTGAAGAAGTATGATCCTATATCCTCTGAAGCTAGTTGAGCCACGTGGTGTCAGGGGGGGGGAGGACGGACGTCGTTGAAGTGTGATTGTTGATAGAATTAGATACTCCTGTCATTATTTCATCTTAGTAAGCTGAGCACTGATGTTCAATGGGTCCAGTTTGGGATTTTCTTCTTTAAAAAAAATTTCGCCACACTCCCACACACATTCCAAAAAAGAGCAGAGTATATACAGGATTTCCACTCTAAAGACTAGCTATAAGTATAGCGTTGGGAGAGTGGTATGAATGGTAGAAGTGGTATAGCCACATCTTTATAGCAAGTGACCTGGAACTTCCAATCAGTAGACCAAGGAGGAGAAGGCTTTATAGCGACAGCAAAGCTGAGTAGCGTTGGTTTTCATGGTGGAGCAACCCTTGAAAAAAAAAGGACCCTCCTCCTGAGAGTGTTAGCCCGAAAGCATAGGAAAAATTTTATTGTACTGTATTGTACAGTAATTATAGCGGTGGCTATAATCACAGAATGTCCACGGCTTATCAATTATTGATCGATCATGGCTACAGGCCACAATCTAGATAAAGTGACCTAGGACTGTCGATCAGTGACTTGGCTCCGGAGGGAGTTAGTCATACTGAGCGATCTAGGAAGCAGCTGTATATTAGGACACTCACAAATCAACTACAATAACCGTATTTGATGCTATATAATGGGTCAGAAGATGGGTAGTAAAAATGTATATTTTATTTGAAGAGAAATGGTAAACACTAAACTATGAGCGACAGGTTCACTATGATACGGCATCTAATGAAGGTAGCATGAAGAAGACTAAAGGGTAGATCTGAGAACGGTCAATACTAGTCCACAGGAATGTGAAAGGATTCAAAAATACTCTACAAGGCATGAGAAAGACTAACGCGATACTTGTTTCCGAAGTACAACACCGGTCAGCACTAATCAACACGGTGATGACAATAAAAAAGGATTCTATTACATAAGACATGATAAAGACCGATGGGACGTTTTTTCATTGAAGCAAGCAAAAAGAGACATATTTTATTCAGATGTAGGTACATTCTATGACAAACTGATACTACACTAAGCTAATGGAGGCTCCAAATCCTAGACCCAAAATGAAAGGGTTTCCCATGCATGTTGTAATCCCTGTTCCGAAAACCTTCTAAACTAGTCCTGACACTAATTTAAGATCACCATAACCTCAAAGAAGTTGAATGGTGAAGAAAAAAAGAGGGAAAAAAAAAAAGAAAATGAAAAAGAAAGAGAAAAAAGAAAGATGACGAAAAAAATAAAGGTGAGAAAAAAAATTCAGGCAGGCGGCATTTGAAATGTTTTCATATCTGTGAGAGATGACAGTGGGTGTTGATTGTTACAATAAAAAACGAAAACCAAAAATCAGTGAGGATTTTGTTAACGTAGTAAAAGATTTTTTTTTTTTTTTTCATACATAATAATCATTAAACAGTATTATCTATACTGTATGCGAACCTTGGGATATACAAATTGATTCGAGCGACTGCAAACTCTATTTACTGCCACTTTGTGCAATTACCCATCAAATAGAATTCTCAAGAACAATGTCATCCTAGGTCGCAGAATTATAATTTTGATGATGGATCTCTCTTATTTCGGTAACGATCGACAATGGTTGCCTGACAAGACTTGAATCTGGATTTCGTCCTACCTTATAGGCCGAGGATGACCGAGAAAGCACGAAAGACACAATACGAAATCCACCATGATAGTTGATGTGAAGTTTTTTTTTTCATGTTTGTTACACGTTGTATCACATCTGAGCAACTAATAGTGACGATGTTGTTTTTTTTTCTATTTGATTCTCCTTTATTTGATTCTTCTTTCTTCATCTCCCTTCCATTTTTTTCTTATCTTCACCGGTCCACTCTTTTTATCGATACTACCACAAGGATGAGTTTCAGGCTGACGGGCTCACCAGACTTTTCTTACACTTCCCAACCCGACGGGGGTGAAATCGCTTCGGAAATCATAGGATTATTTGCCATCAGCATTATGTGTACGTTATTTGGAATTAAAACATACAATGTACAATATAGATATCTATCATACTCAAGATGGCTTGTCCTTCTTTTGTATATGTGCTCATGGGCTTTCACTGTCACTGGTTTGATTTTGATGGCTACAAACAACGGTATAAAAAAAAAAAAAATTCATTTGGGCCCCATACATGATTCAAACTCAGTTATAATTTTTTTTTGGACGATCGGTGTTGTTGTTATTTAGGAAACTACTTATCGTGCTTACTATCAGAACTTACCTGTGATATCTTTTACAGTGGGACGAAAATTCTTATGTATTGCTGGCTCATTGAAAAAGTATGGGTTGTCAATGCTGGCAGAACCTCAAGATGGCAAACCAAATCTTATCGTTTCCATGTTTTATTGCTAACTCCATGTAAGAAAAGCAAAAAAAAAAAAAAAAAAAAAAAAAAAGTGCACTGAATACCGTTTCGCTGACATACGAATTTCTGACACTGCATATTAACCTTTTTTTTTAGACGTAGCAATTTTTAGTCTAATGGTGAGTAATTTATAACTTGCAGTGGTGGCCATTACTTTTAACGATTTCTTTTTCTCGTTCACAG
Organism: Absidia repens; assembly: GCA_002105175.1. NCBI lineage: Eukaryota > Fungi > Mucoromycota > Mucoromycetes > Mucorales > Cunninghamellaceae > Absidia > Absidia repens. The sequence continues at coordinate 161,583 of MCGE01000009.1, forward strand.
ATCATCTTTCACAATGCCTGGCTCGAATACGATGGCCTTTGCACTATTGGCTTAAAACCTATTGCTAGTATTCCATTGATTGTACGTTTTTTTTTTTTTTTTTTTTTTTTTTTTTTTTTTTTTTTTAATTTCGCTCACATTTTTCGAATTCCGCACTTTTTACTCTAGGCCTATGATTTCGTAAGTCATTATATCTGAAAAAAAAAATACATCCCTTGTACCCACCATTCACTCCAATTTTATATATGCATATACATATATATAATTAGATATTCAACATGTACATGACCGTTCTTTTTGTTTTACCACTGATGAAAATCGGCAATGATACAAATATGGATTGGAAACAATCACGTCTTCATGAAGTGGCTTCAAAAACCATGATTGCATCTGTGGTGTGTCTTTTTGCATCGTTTGCTAATGTGGCAGCACTAGCTATTCTCAATGGCACTGAACGAGGAGTTGTTTGCTTGACGTGCTGTTTTGTCGATGTTATGGTGAATGTGGTGACAGTGCATTGGGTCACTTCACAACCTGCCGGCGGTCGAACGACGCGCGACACAGTCATTAGTAGCAAATCGGGACATCCGTACGACGATACCATGCAAACTTCTCTGTCCTCGAGTCAGCAACTTTCTTCCCAGGATCCTCATCAGATGAACAGCAACAATCACGCTGGTGCAACCATGACCATTACCACCAACAGCATGAATGCCATTCCCTCGGATAAAAAGAAAAAATTTAAATTTGACCCCCTGAATGAACAATATGGTGAATTTGGAAATCATGCTTGGTCAGCTTCCCCTGAATTTAATACCACTTCCGGAGGAGAAAGTGATTATAACGCAAATCAATATATGTCTGCCACCAATAATCAAATTTATAAATCCCCAGCCGCTGCCACTACGGATTTCCATCATACTCAGCTTCCTTCTTATCAACAATCCAATACCCCTGCTACTGGTCATGTCCCTTATCATTTTATGAACGGCCGATTTGTCATGGTATCTGAACGAGAAGATGAAGATTTCCATACTACCAGTCGATCTTCATCTATCCAAGAATCCCATAGTAGTAAAAAGTCATTAACAAAAACTCCATCCAATGCGTCTTCTATTCACCACCAAACCCACGACTAACATAACTCCTAACCCCCTCCTTTTCCATTTTTCAGCATTCAAATCATATCATTACACCATCATCTTTCCTTCATTCCTTTCTATTTATCCGTTTTATATATGAATATTTTATTTATAACAATTAATAAAATTCAAAACAATGTATATTCTAACAATGATTAAAACAATAAATAGATGTAAACTAGAACAAACTAAACTAAATGTGTGCGGTATTTCGGGGCAGGGGAGGGTGTGGCAGTCTAAACTAAGAGGAGGAAGGTTTGAAGAATAGATGTTTTGGTCGCTTTGCGGAATTCTTGGTGCTAAGTTCTTGACGATCTTTCCTTTTTCCGTCATCATTGGTTATTATGGAATGAATTTCACCTTCCTTGTCGAGATCCAATGCAAAATGATAATCTGTGTGTTCGTCCACCTGCTCAAGAGGAATACGTTGGTGACATTGATCGCATGTCCATGTTGAGAGTGTTGCTGTTTTGCTGGGTATAATCATATCGTTCGATTGGCAATTAACACTTTCTTCCGTTTCCTTGTCCTTTTGATCATTGAAAAAATAGCGAGTATCAGAGGAGCGTGTTTTTTCTGCTGTGGCGGAGAGAGTTGACGATGATGCTGAGTGTTCGATTTCATTTTGTTGTCGTTTGGATTGGTTTGCAAAAAAAAGCTCTAGCGCTGATGGCTTTGACGTTGGAGACGTATGTATAGCGGGTGTTGATGATGATGATGAGGATCCGATAGTATGATTCTTGCCACTGTCTTTGTCTGCGGAGTGAGTGGCGTTTGGTGCTGGGGTCGTAAAGAAGTTGTTGATTGTATGATTGGTGATACTGGCGTCGGGGACTAATCCAGAAGCTTGCACTGCCAGTAGCACACAAGGAAACAGATCGTCCAAAACTTCATTGAATAGAGACTCCACTTTGCGTTGTAATTTTTCTATAATAAAAATAAAGACAGGGGCAAGGATGTCATGAGCAATTGGAGTTTGTCTATTTTGTTAAACTTGTTTATATATTCATTACCATGATTTTCAAGATCGCGCCTTGGGAGCATTGGTGTTGATTTTGATCGGGTATTGTAGTTGGTTGAAGTTCTATACGAAATCTATAATAACAATAATAATAATAATAAAAACACTCAGTTCAACGTAATCCGCTTTTACCTTCGTAACACTCAGACAGATATTACTTGTACTTACAGATAAAGTCCTTGGCCATGATTGATATTCCTTCCAATTATTCATCACCCTTGCATGGAGTTCCCCCGAAAGCACGGAATACCATGGAGACAGTTCATTTTGACCTGAAATAGCTGGTCGAATGTTCTTGGATGCCATCAATGATTTGGGCGCCTTTAGCAAAATGACTTTTGAAGAAAGCACACAATAAATTAAACAATGATTCATTTTTCACATAGGTTTTGCCGTTTGTACTTACCTTCTTCATGATCGATTCCCCTGACAATATTGTATAGCCATAAACCAGAAGAGGCACCAAATTTTTCTTGCAATTCTTCCAAAGGATATTGCCTACAAGAAATGAAAGCATAGTCACATAAATAAGAAACATGTTTACTTTTTATCCCCTGTTTGTCTACTTACCATAAATCACTAGCGTTCTCCACTTTATATTCATTTTCTACAGCTTGCCCAAATTTGCCACCCAGGTTTCGTATTTTGTTGAATGGGATATTTTCCATGAATTGTAAGGCAATATGTTGTCGAATTACAGTCTATTGTGCACAATAAAAACAATCCGGATCAGTCCTCTGTAATCAGATTCCTCATATAACCACATCATACCTGTTTGTTTGGCTTATTCCTACTTGACCCCAGTTTTGCCAATACTTTATTGTGAGATATTCCTATTGATCCCCCATCCCGAAAAAGATCAATAAATGGCCACAATATAACATTAAATTTTTTATTCATATTACCTGCAGAGCATGTATAATGTAGTTCATCAAAGACCTGTTTCCGAATCATAGCAGCGATATCAGCACCAACTGCAAGTTGAATATCAAACCAAGAAGTAGGGTCCCGGATAGTCGGATTGTCCAAATCGGCTTCAATGCTTTCTTGTTTCTGTCGTTCCATTTCTTCAAAACTAGGCACCACATGGTTCAGCGATGTCCAATCGACAGCAAAGTCATCTAAAATTGCAGTTGAATCACCATCCGAGTCCAAATGTTCGAGTAGAATCGGGTGTGCCGGAATATACTCGTTACATAATCGTTCATTAACCGCTTCCGTCACGTCCAAAAATGCTTCGTCGGATCCCACTTTTTGTAACAAATTGCAATGTTGATTGAATATTTTAAATATCTTTTTGCCAGCGTTTCGGTACGAGTCTAATGATACTTTATGTGTTGCCTGCGACGGGTTGGTGTGATATTGGGCGGTTGTTTCGTTTGGTGCATAAGTTGCCACATGTACTAAGTTGATTTCTATGGTAATACAAAAAGGGGAAGTGAGTCCTTTCGCTCATCCACAGATACGCACACACACCTCTCCGCAAACCAATTCCCATTCATTTCTTTGGCACTAGATTTACCTGGGCAAAGCTTTTTGGCATCGTCAACTGAGCAGTGACGCGAGATTCCAGCAGCGCGCGCAGCATAATTGACTAAAATTAATAGTACAGAACACAGTGAGTTGTAATAAAACATCGGGATAAAATTCAAGAAGCTTTACCTGCAATCAGACTAGACCATTGTTGAACAGCCACAGGCTTGCTTGAATCCAATCCTAATCGTACTTCCTCTAAAAATAACAAAGAAAAAAGATAGAACTGTGAATTTACGTTATGAAAATTGTAAGCTTTACTTACCGACTTGACAAAAGAAGCAATCTAGATGCAATAAAAAATAACAAGCGTCAGTCAGGATTTTATCCTTGAGTACACTTACCTAGATCAATATGAAGAATGCATTTTGAGTTTTTCAAACAGTCAGGTAATTTGACCATAGAAGGTGGTTAACGATTAATTATGGAAAAAGTGAAAGAGAGCACCAAAAAAAAAAAAGTAAAAAAAAAAGAGGCACAGTCGACAATTCAGATCCCGCATATAAGTGAGAAATGTACAGCAAACTGATAATTTTTATTGGATATCAAAAAAACCAGTGTCAAAGGGGCAAGTGATGTGAGAAAACGGGAATGGGATGAGGCATAAAAAGCATAAAAAGCATAAAATGAATAAAAAGTATAAATAGTATAAATAGTATAAATAATGAATAAAAAGTATATATGTATGTATATGTTGTGTATAACTAAACTAATCATGGATGAGAGAGAGCGCCAGTACCATGGACAATCGATTGAGCTTTGGACACCATATCCCATAATGGCCTTGATAATTGCGCCAGAGGACGGACATGTTCGGGCTGAACCTTTTTCCGAAGTGATTGCAGACTTTTGAGCGCCTCATCCCAATCTTCTAATTCCATGTAGACCGGTGCTGCAGTGGACTGTCCATGCATCTGTTGGTGGTGTTGTACGTATTGACTATTGGGATCGATGGTTGTAGGCGTAGTTGCTTCATTGGATTCTTGTTGCCTCACCGTCATAAATGCTGATGATGAAGATGGTGATGACGCATGGACTTGATGATGGATAGGGGGAGTGGTGGGTTGTTGAACCAGTGGCGCTGTAGGACGTAGAGGTGGTAATGAGATGGGCGGTAAAGATGATGGAGATGCTCCACCATCACGATAAAAAGGATCAAAGTGGACCGATCGTCGTTCGGATGAGATAGGTGGAAAGGTGAGCGAAGAAGACGAGACGCTGGGTGAATGATCGGAAGATAAACCTCTTGTCATTAAAGGCGAGTGGTGCTGTTGCTGCTGCTGCTGCTGATGGCTTGAAGGAGGTGCTCGACCATTCGGATAGGCTGCTGCTTTCGTAGGCGATGAATGTGACGGATGATCATAGTGTGCTTGCGATGGTGATAGGGAAGACCGGTGAAGTGAGGAGGAAGATGATGAAGGCGAGACCGAGGCTGAGGTTGTGGATGTTGCTGAAGGAAATCCAGATCGTTTAGGAACAATATAATCTTCAATAGCAGGGACTTGTGACGCTTCCATTGGTGCCATATTATTCAGTTTTCCTTTTCCACGAGTTTTGTTGGTCCTTTTTCGATTGGCTGTAGGTGGTTTTGTCCGTTTTTTTTTATGCTGTTCGTCCGACGTGTGGTACACAACCGACTCTAATGGCGGGTCATCTTCATCTAGTTCGTCGTTGTCGTTGTCGTTGTCGTTATCGTCACTTGAATTTCTATCATCATCACCTGCCACCACTACCAGACGTTTCCGTCGTTTGATCACACTGCGTTTCATACTGACCGGTCGATGGACGTTGTGTAATTTGTAATAAAGGCCGCATGCGTTGCAAATGGTGTTTCCTTGATCATCCCGACGCCATAGTCTACAAAATCAAAAGTACAAAAAAAAATTAATTAATGCTTTTAAATGCTAGTGATTAAAAAACCTTACGGTGTTGAAGTGGCACGGCAATTGGAGCACTGCAGTGTGTGCCGATTGGCTTGCTGTTGATTGAGGGCCGGGCAACCAGCACAAGAAGACAATCCTCCGGTTCCATTGCACTTTCCGCCTCCAGGACATGAGCCGGCGATTTGACCATTTCCGCCACCGCCAGATTGTTGCTTTTGTTGTTGCTGGTCTTTTTGACTTGTTTGTTCCGTTTCAACGTGGTGGGTCGATAAGTATGTTTCGCCTTCAGATAAAGTCCACAAGCATTACATATTGTATCCCCATTGGGTGCTCGTCTCCATAAAGGTGTCGAGGATGTCCCACAGTTCGCACACTGAGTTGCTGCAATTTCGGTCGCCACCGCCGTTGGAGTCAATTTTGGTGGTCCGTGAACAGAAGTAGAGCTTGCGGGTGGTGATAGTGAAGATGGTGAAGGTGAAATCGACGAAGGATTTGTTTGCTTGGCTGCTGCCGCTGTGGTTGCCATTGCAGTTGCTGGTATAGATTCTTCTTTTACTGTCATCGATCCTGATGTGGAAGCTGATGTTGGCTGTAGTGGTAAAGTCAGGATAGGTTCCGCTGATGACGAAGTGGGAATAGAGGGAGGTGGTGACATTGTAGTTGTCCTAATGTTAGATGGAATCATGGGAGAAGATGCATTGCTAGTATTCATGACCACCTTTTTTCCAATAAGCAAAAAAAAAAAACAAAAAAAGAAAACGAAAAAAAAGGAAAAAAAAATTCAACAAAAAGGAATTTTCGATCAAGATTGTATAATTTGTATTGTAAAAGACGGTGTTTCAAAAAGGCCGTTCAGATTTTTTTGTTTTGCCTGGAAGAGATCAATCAACCCATCTCCCCTTACCATTGGGTATGTAACACAAAATAAGTCTTTATTCGGGTCATCATCAGATAAACGTGGTAAAATAAAAAGGTAAAATAAAAAGGTAAAATAAAAAGGCACTAAAATAAAAATATAAAACTAAACTAAAGCAGATGGATCATTGTTCAGCCAAAAGATCTTCAATCACACTATTGATAAAATCTCTATAACCAGTCATATCTACTCCAAATGTTTTCGAAAGAGCTTCTCGTACTTGTTTCTTGGTTAAAGACATCAAATCATGTTGTTGCAATAGCCGATCAATTTCTTGAACAATAGCGGCTTCACTGGGCATACCATTAGGGTCGTTCGAAGAAGAATCCATCATCAGCATCATCATCAGTTTATCTTGATCACTGTACACCAAAGACTTGTTGTTGTTGTTATTGCTATTGCTATAAGAATGGCGGGATCGTTCTGCAATAGACTGTTTTTCGGTACGTCCGTCATCAAATTCCTGTTGCCATTGCTGCTGTAATAATTGTTGTTCATGATCTGCCCATCGTTGCGCCGGAATACTGGAAGGATCAAAGACATGAACTTTTTGTTCAGTTTTCTTCTTTTTCTTCGATTTGTCGCCAGATGAGCCAGAGCCAGATTCACCAACCACAATCCGAGTATTACCCCATGAAAAGTCATCAAAATGCCAGAAAGCGTAAAGAGGAATGAAAAAAGAGAATACAGGAATCGCCAAAATGTAGACAATCATCCAACCAACGTGTTCCCATTTCCGCCTTGTGATGAAGATAATCGCCTGTAAACCATATACGCCTGCTAGAGTGATAATCGACATCAGAGGGACCTGACTGGTACTGGTACAAAGTTGATAAATGAGATAGCCAAGATAACACACCACCGCAGGCATTACCAAGGTACTGAGTAAATCGAGCATGACTACAAATCGCATTGAGAAGCAACAAAATCCACAAAGCTGAGGTAAAAACATCAGTTCTCCCAGATTGTGAATAGTTGAATTGATCCATCGTCTTCGTTGAGAAAGCAGCACCTGCCATTGATCGGGAGCATTTGTGCGACAGCTTGCATCCGGGTTGAATTTGGTTTTATAGGTCGGGAAGTGCTTGAGGATGAGAGTGGTCAGATAACGGTCTTCGCCCAGATGGAGTAGATTTTTTTTGTGCAGAGTGTTGACATTGTTTTCCGCATAATCCGCAATGACTTGGTGGGATGCCAGTAAAGGTTGGTTCTTGGTCGCCGCACGCACACGATACATACAGAAGCAGCCTGGAAGACATGTCACCGAACCAAATAGAGATTCAAACGCTTTGGCCAAGTGATGAGAGATATAATATTCATACACCTGAATCATGGTCACCCACGACTCCTTTTCATTCGAGAGCACCGTTTCACCACAAAGACCAACCAGCTTGGGATCACGCACAAACGACGATACCATATGGTTCAGCGCATCTGGAGCAACTTCAGTGTCAGCATCGACCATCAGCACTAGTTCATAAAACGACGGCAGTACTCCAATCACATTTTTCAGTTGATGATGCATTTCTAATTCCAATGGTGTCATCGGCAGGTCGTAGTGGATCTTATTCAAAAATCGCATCAGAATCATTTGAGAATCCCGTTTGCCTCTATTGCCTGATTTTTGTCGTTCGTCAGCCGTTCCCACTTTCACCACCACCAAAAAAGGCACCACATGTCCATGACAATGATAAAGTCCTGAGTATACTTTGGCACGATTATGTTGTCGTTGTCCTTCACCCAGAGATATAAAGTCCATTGGCAAAGGTTCTTCATTGACTTGATCATCAGGATCTACACCCAAGATATCCAGCACAATCCGTGGCGTCGATCGATCATTTCCACTGCCTACAATCATACCATCAGCAATCAGGAAGAGCAATTTTCGCTGGTCGTCGTACTTCATCACTGCCAATGAGTCAATCGTCTTGCGCAAGGAGTCTTCACCTTCGGTATAACAAGGCACTTGGCAAATGATAAACTTGTCATTGTAGAATTGGTCATCACCATTTGACGCACCGCCACCAGCAGCACCGGCCAGGTTAGAGGAAGACGGAGCAGTACTAGTCGTACCTGTACCAGTCCCACCAGAAGTAGCGCCACTTGCATTCGGACCAGGAGGAAGGGGTGCATATGAATGTTGGCCCAATCGAAACGCCGCCAAAAATTTGAATAGTATGACACTACATAGAAATGCTGTGATCAGAAGAAGCAGATATTCCGAGAGTTGGCATTGTAACGCATTCCTGGTGTCCACTTTCCCAACGAAAAAGAGGTTCCGCATACACGTCAGCTGCTGCGCACGTAATCCAGCATCCATTGGTAATGCATCAAAGTGAGCCGAGATGTCCGTCCCCGCCAATTGCCTGAAAAGCTCTGTGATACTATTGTCAATAAAATCCATGTTGATAGCTGCCGATGATGAGGAACTCGAGTGGCGTTGATTTGACGTGTTGTTGCCATTTGCCATTGAGCTGTCATTATAAAACGTCCCATTGTGCTGTCCATCCAGTGTCATATTCGTCAAGGTCGTCATACTGCTGCTGCTGCCATCCCCACCAATAGATACAAAAGAAGAGGAAGGTGTCATCCCAGAAGGATATTGAAGAGATCGGCCACCTTTCATATACGACGTCAAATCATACACATGATCATGAAGAATAGCCCATTGTCGCTGTGTGTTGATACCTCCAATTTGCACAGGCATGGAAGCTTGATTTTGAATGTCCACTGGATCATACCCCATAAACCCAAGTCGATAGTTTTTGCGAAGGTAAACCATTTGTTCAAAGTACCAGTCAGGACGATAGTCAGCCTTGAAGTAACGGAAATCATGATAGGCAGCAGTTGTATCGGTGATATTTACATGCGCAGCCAAAGTGACTTCTTTGGGGATCGGTTGGTTGTGGTGTATGCCTTCACATAAAGCAGATACCTGGACAGGAAACAAATCGCTTGCATCTTGACCAGCATATTGGAATAAAGAGGACGCGGGGATTACTTCAGATGCCCAATGGCGAGGAGCAAAGGAAGTCAAGTCAAATACCTCACCACGAATAGATATGTACGCATTGTCTTTGTCACTTTTCGATTGGAGTTCGGATTGGGTAAAAAGATCTTGGTGAGGGCACACCAATTGTCCAAAGAAGGCAATAAACCACACCATCGCCGCACACAGTAATAGGATGAAGAAGCACAGGGTGACCTTTTCCCTCCAGGCCATACGGATATCTGATCGTCGCATTCCACCAACGTAGTGAAGCACAAAGCTAGGAAGCCACCATGTTGTCAACCAAGTCATACACACCCAAAATCCACGAGATCGACTGACACCCAAACTTGGAGTTTTGATGCATTTTCGTTGTTTTCGTTGTCGTTTGCTTTTTGGTGATTGTTGAGAAGCCTTTTTTTCACCACCAATGTTGTTACCGTCGTCATTATCATCTTGAGATGTCGCTGTCACTGTTGTGCCGTCATGATTGGTATGATTGTTGGTGTCGTCATCTCTTTGTGCCGTATAGGTGGAGTCTGTTTCCTGATCGCCGCTACTTCTAAAATTGCCTTCGTTGCATAAGTATGATGATGCACACATTGAATCAGTATCCATATGATTTCCATGACCATGTCCGTAACAACGCCGTCGATATTGCATATCCCCATAGCAGCTTCCTGATATCATAGATCCATTGTCCATTGACATGTCATAGCATGAGGGGTTGCGAGAGCAAGATGGTGTCATATCATCGTCTACGTAATAAAAATAAAAAAAACGTTAAATAAGTTTGACGTAAAGCAAAAGACAATACACACACACATATATATATAAAAGATTAATAATAGTATTACCGAATGGAATGCCTTTGGCAATGCACTTGAGTCGTTTCTGTTCCCGTTTTTCTATATTTCGCAACATGGACTCCAAAGTATACCAGGTGGAATGTGACAAGTAAACCTACAATGATACAAATAATGAAAAATATATTAAGCAAAACATGCATAATGACTACGTTTTTTTTTTTTTTTTTTTTTTTTTTTTTTTTTTTTTTTTAAACGCTTACCACGTTCTGATCTTCCACTATCATAAAATCACACTGGTCCCAAGTAAATGCATCCTTGATTGTATAACAAATATTCAGGTAGTCATCATGGCTATGATCATCGCCTTCTTCTTCTAAAATAACAGCATAACGTTGAGCGCATTCACCAAATGATATGGACGTGTAAGACGGTCGTTTGAGTTGATTGGCAAGTGAACTCAAGCCAAGATACCGAACCTGACTAGCGACGGTTTTGGCATCACATGAATGAGGTAAAGATAAACTGTTGGGTCGCAAGCAGAGAATCCACCATGCGTTGGAAGGTTGAATCAATGTATTGATCATATCGGTGATGGAAGCACACGGGTCCCGTTGGTGATGTGGCTGTTCCGCAGGTGCTCCATTGCTGCTGCCAAGTGCGAAGAGCTCGTGACCCAGTTCAAGCATACATTGTGACGGACTTAATAGAGACGCAGCGTCGGAGTAGGATTGCGATGTCAGTCGATCACCAAAAGCAAATGTTGAGTAATGATCCATCACACCTGTGTATTTTTGGAGACTGAGAATCGTGTCACTTGAATGATAGTAGGTAGATTGCTTTTTCGCGGTCATTGTGGGATGATGTTGTCGGGTCATTTTTGATGTCTTGGCTGTAATGGTGGATAAGGCATTTTCAAGGATTTGGTGAGGATGTTCTGTGGAGGGTATAATGGTTTGCCATGCCTTGGTGAAACCTGAATCTGCAAAGAGTGACATATACGGCGAGAGTGGTGGTGGCGGTGATGTAGATATATTTCCATCGTCTCCATTTTCAGCTTCATAGAATTGTTGGAGCATCCGATTGTGCAAATGTTCGTTGGCAAAAGTAATGCAAAATTCGTCGAATGAGTCAATCCTTCCGGTAGAAGATGATGATGATGATGTAAAGGCTGTAGAGATAGTTGTCGAAGTAGTTGTACCATCGTTCGAAGGGGAGGAGCCTGGTGGACCGGGGAAATCCACCACATTCATCGTATTGAATAATTGATCTTTATTGCTGCTGAGTTTTGTGTTGACCATATGGATAATCCAAGTGACGATCTGTGTGTAAAGAGTTTGGCAAAGTGTATCACGCTGACGGTAGGCCTGATGAGGGTTGAGTACATGTGTTGTCAAATCGTGGTGCATCAATCGAGTTTTGTAGATCAAGACATTTTCAAGGGCACTTGGATCAACACCCAAAAGATCCGCTGCTGTATCCAAAAGAGCTAGAGACTTCACCTGAGCCGCTATAGTTGTTGGTTCACCGTCATTTGCATTGGATGAGGTGACTGCGACGCCTTCAGGATCTTGCATGAATTGGATATGCCCCAAATGTAGAATAGCCGCCAAAATCCGCACAAGTTGTCTCCATTTTTGCTTTGTGATTCCGATTGAAGTAGCACAGCGCCGAGTATGTCGATAACGTTCCGTATAAAAATCTACCATTGGTTGTGTTGGTCGAGTTTCCTTGTGTTGATTTTTCGATAAGAAGCCGTTGCCAATATACTGATGACTATTGCCATGTTGTTGATGAAGATGCTGATGGATATCGTCCAAGTGTAAGTCGGATTTTTCTTGTTCGCTGGCCCCATACATCAGGTAATAAAAAATATGGAATATTTTATCATCGTTTGTTGTTACAGTCGATCCATTGCTGTGACTTCCTGATTGATTCAAAGTCGAGGTCGTTGTCAAAGTGGTGGAGGTATCCAAAACACAGCTTGTCCATTTTGCACCAATCATTCGTCCCCGGTCGTTGAATTGATAGCTCGTCACCTTGGCCATTTTTGATATATTGTTTCCCAACAAAGTTTTCGTGTGCCCAAAGGTATCCACCAGATGATGTGCATTGTCGATCAGTTGATGTACTTTTTTCTTGTTGGCGCTTGGATTGTTATGGGTGCAAAGTGTTAAAAGATGGTGTAAAATCCAATGATGCATTTCTGATTTGCCACTACCACTGATTCCACTATATACAAAAAGAAAGAATGAATTAATGTGTGTGTTTTTATTGGCAGACATGATTTGTATATATTTATCATACCTGAGAATTATGGATTGATCTTGACCAGTTCGACGCATATAAAAGTAAGCCTGATTGATATGTTGAAAGATATGAGGCGGCAGAGGTGCATTGTGACTCTGTAGTTGTTGTGATTGTTGTGATTGCTGTGCTTGCTGTGATTGCTGTGCTTGCTGTGATTGCTGTGATTGCTGTGATTGCTGTGATTGTTGTTGTAGGTTGCCATTGCTGCTTTTGTATTCGGCGAAATAATGATTACTTGTATCGTTGATGGAGTGTCGAATATCTTTAAATGGGTTGATGGCGATGAGAATGGGATGAGCAATACGAGTAAACGTTTTGTCTTGTAAGAATCGAGATCGAATGGTAGAGACAATCGTTTCTTCGTTCATATCGTCTTTCAAATCGATCAAATCATCTGGCATAATCGTCGTGGTGGTCGGAGTTGATGGTGGAGGCATTGTTGAGTGTTGCGCAAAAAAACTTGCCAAATATTTTCAAACACTACAAAATAAAAAGAAAGATATAAAGAAAATAAAAATAAAAAGTGAGAAGATAGGACAGATGAGTAAAATCAAGTGAATGCAGTATAATAAACCATGAACTCCTTCATCTTTCCCCCTAATATGAAAACACCCCTTTTTTCTTTTTCCACCATCCATCACCCTCCCCTCCTCTCACTCTTAGTGACCCCTCCTTTTTTTTTGCCCATGAAAATTTCATAGCACAAAATAATATTATATATATATCCAATAAAATTCCGTCTCCCTTCTTCTCCTTTTGTTTTTTTAAATATAGATATGTATTTACCTGCAAGGCACGTTGATTGTTTCCCAATTCATCAGTCGCGTAGATTCTTGAATGTCATAGCAGTCAACTAGTACCAACGTCAGTCCAAGCATGAGTTCATCAATAAAGGCGTCAGTGTGAGATGCGGGGAGGAGGAGGGAGGATATAATAACGAGATAAAAATCAATATGTATGTGAATGTACTTGTGACCGATAAATAAAAATAAAAGTGATAAAGGGGAAGATGGGAATGAATAAATGGATCAGGGTATTTTCAAATTCCGAAAGGCACAATTTCGCTTTATTCTTTGGATCAGTAATTTAAAAATGATTTTTGTTTCGAGTTGAATGCATCTAATTTCTGCCAAAAGTCTACTACTGCTGCCCTGTCCATATAGCGCCGATCACGATGAATCTATAAAGATATCATATCATAAATCACAATTAGTAAATCAATAAATAACCTTCTTTTTGTCAGTGTCTTATCAAATAGTACTTACATCCAAGTATTTGACATTCCATTCAGAAGCTGGGCCTGTCACCTTATCTGACGTCCATTTAGGATAAAACCCTTTCACTAAATCATCATTATGTTAAATCAAGAAGTGATATACACTATATCATTTTTTTTTTTTTTTTTACCATTGCTGAATACATCCAACGGCTTTTCCCATTTCCAACCTTTGAATTGCCATTGTTGTCCAGAAGCCAGTACACAGCAGACACGATCCCTATGATGTGATGATGATAAAGACACATATATTTTGGTTAATTCATCCCTTCCCTTACTATACTAGTTTTATCTAGACATGCTTACCAATCCGATTGCTTGAAATGAGAGACAGAATCCACAACATGGTATACGACCGTTTGACCATTGGGCCGCTTTCTTTCCACAGTCACCTGCTCTGGTTTCTTTTCACCCGACGCACGTAGCTCTTGAGCATCAACAAATCTACATATATATATATTTATATAAGACTGTCAGGCTCATCATCAACTCTCTCTACCCCCCATATTATAGACTATTCTTTCGATTCTTTTTTTTTTTTACGTTTCATTTTGTAAGAAGTCCTTGATGTTGTATAGGTTCAATTTGGCGGTGGGCGCAGCTGGCACAATGATAATTGGGATTTTATCTATATAAATGAAATATAAGAATGAGATCATCCAGTTTATATGAGCAAACAGTGAAACACACATAGATGGTTGGATTGAATGTATTTCTTACCTTCCACTGATAGTTTAGCTTGTTTTCCATTCTTGTCATGTGCTGCCGTTGAGGAATTTGTTTGGTGAGATCGACCAAGACCGCTTGCTGGTTTCGAGTGACCATGGGTTGATGCGAAAAGCGTTGCTTTGACCATTTCTCCAAGTTTGTCAAATGACTTGGAGCCTTGTAGTACTGAGGTTCGTGTTTCTAGTTCCCGTTCGTGAGCTATGGTTCGTTTGACAGCCGCTTTTGTGATGTCGTCCTTTTGTGATGCCTTCTGTTTTTTGTTGTTCAATGCTGTGCTTGCAGATCCTTCATCTTCCCTTGAACGTTTTTCTATTCAAAACATATAAAAATTGGGGTAAGCACTCATCGTCACTACTTGTCCAATATTAAAACGTATTCCTTTCCTCGTAAGGTATTACCTGTAGCCGCCATTGGTAAAGTATCTATCTTGCCTGTAAGGTAATCCAAGATTTTTCTCTTGTCCACAATAGAAACATGGTCGATGTGTTGTTCGCGGCATTCCTTAAAGTAGGCACTATTATCCATAGAGGCGTGTTGAATCAAGAACACCAAGGTGTCAAGTGTGTAATTGCTGTTGTGGGCGGATTTTTTGATATGGGTATCGGTGTGTCTAGGAAAGGGCGTTGAGGCAGTGCTAGCGTTATCTTCATCACCACCAGGTGTAAATTTGATTTGAGTACATTCTGACATGGCTTGCACCACTTCACCTTGGGCATTGAATAACTGTATTGGCTTTTGATGGATCGTAGCATCACGCAATAAAGTGACAGCAGCTGGATTTATCGTAGATGGCATAGTTGTGTATTATGTATTTTATTTGACAAGGAAAAGAAAATGAACTGCTTTGGATTTTTTTTTTTTTTTTTTTTGTGACTGGAGCAAGGCAGCGTGATTGGCCAGGAGCGGGGTTAGAAATAACCGTGTGATCCACACAGCCTTTTTCAACACTTGGATGGAAGAATATAATAAATTGAAAAATGCTGATGACAGTTACTAAATTTTCCTTCGGACAGTGATATCATCTGTACCAGTTCCATAGAGAAAAGTAATGTAGGGTGTAAAGAAAAAAAAATAGGACAAAAGGCACATGGAATAAAGTGAACGACGGTGGGTTGGGTTGTTGATATGTTTTAAAACCAAAATGAAATTTTCGGTTGACGCGTGTCCTGCACGGCAAGCCCCGAGTCAAAAAAAAAAAAAAAAAAATTGAGCTCAATTAGACCACCAGGTTTTTTAAAGAAAAGAAAAGTGTGTCGATAAAAAATATTAATTTGGCCGCTTTTCTTTCTTGCTTTTTTTTTTTTTTTTAACCAGCTACCTATATTTTTATTTTCAAATATACACAATGACTAACGACGCGAAGCAGGTAAGAACGAATACGTCCTTTTCCCTTATTCAAATGAAGCACTTTTTTTATTTTTTTATTTTTTATTTTTTTGGGCAACTCATCACTTTTTATATAGATAGCCGACGCCTTTAAATTGGCGGGCGAAGCGCTCTTGGAACTCGGACAGCTATTTGCAAAAAGTGGAGCAGATGACAACAATTCGGAAAAGGTGTCATCAAGAAGAAAACGTGTCATCAAAGATAAAAATGCTCCCAAAAAGAATTATTCCTCCTACTTGCACTTTTGCGATGAACAACGCCCGCAACTAGCCAAAGAACACCCTACTTTTAATCAACCTGAACTTGCCAAACTCTTGGGTGAAATGTGGAAAGCCCTCTCTGATGAGGACAAGAAAGTAAGTCGCTCCCTCCTCCCTTTTCTTATTTTTATTTTCATAACACGTATTCTCACAAATTCTCGCATAAATATATATTTTTATGTTTACTAGCCTTATCAAGAAGTGGCGTCTCAAGACAAGGAACGATATGATCAAGAGATGGCCAATTACACTCCTCCTGATCTAAGCGATGTTACTGCGGTGATGGATAAGAAGGTCAAAACCAAATCAACAAAGCCTACTGCTGCTAAATCCATGACTGCCACTACCCCTGAACCCGTTACTGCCAGCACTGTTAGTACAACTGAAAAGAAATCTGGCGACAAGGACAAGAAGAAGAAGAAGAAGGACAAGAAGAAGAATAGGCAATAGGCTACAGGCTATAGGCAATAGACGGTTGGCGGTTGCCAGTAGGTAATCAGTCCCACCCTTTTTTTGTCTCTTCATTATCATCCAATTGGTATATGGTGCTGTGTTTTTTTTATGTATATCTATAGCTTTAGTCTTGTTACAATGTAGTTATCATCGTCATTATCGTCATCATTATTATTCCTCTTCCTCTTCCATTTTTATTAGTATGATATAAATTAGTCTTCGTTATCCAAATAAAAACCTTCTTTTTTCACAATGTTGTTTTTGTTACTCTCTATTGCCTTTGTAGCAACATCATCTTTTTATTTTGTTTTATCGCCGTCAACCTTTTTTCTCACAATGTCATCAATATCAATCACCCAGTTTCAATAAATAATAAACCCCAAATAAATAAAAAATCCACATCGTTGTCAACACCATCCATTGTTTATTATATAGAACAATCTTTTTGGTATCTAGATAAGCTTATTCATAAATAATAATAAATTATAAAACTACATAAAAGGTAAACTAACTAAAGACGCGCATTGACAAAGGTAGGTTTCAAGCTCAGGACGGAGGCCAATCTTGGATGCACTTGAACTTGGAAAGGTTTCAACGGAGCATGTTCGCCATCAATCGCCACATAAGCTTTTTGACCAGGGGCAGGTTTCGGTGTTAATCGGAAGGCCTTGATTTTATAATATTCCACCTATCCAAAAAGAAAGAGAGAAAGTGAGTGAATCTTTTTTTTTTTAAAAAAAAAGTTGTCTTTGTACAATTGCCTTACGATTTTTGAATCCAAATGATCCCCTTTTTCCACTTTGTCAAAGACACCCAGTTGCTTCATGACACCATAATTGCCACGCACCAACAACAAATCTAAAAGTCCATCATTTGGTAACGCGTAAGGATGGCTAAGCATGCCACGTGCCAAAAGAGGAGTTTTGCTTGCCAAAAAGAACGAAATTTTGCCATCAATCTTGGTCCAATCTTCAGGGACAGATTCCGTCAATGCAGGAATGGTATCTACCACTCGATGATCCTCCCCGTCACCTGATTCAGCTAATTCTATCCAGGTTGCTGAGGTATGTGCTGACTCGTATTGACTTTGGATTGTTTCCTTGTTGTCTTCCACGATATGTACTGCCGCTTCCATGCCATAACTATTCCCCGACATAATTTCTTTCAGTAAGCCAAGAACAGTTCGAGCATCTCCCATCCACCTAGAATAAATCATTAAATAAAAAAGGTAAACAAAAAATAAATAAAAGAAGAGAATGAGAAAGGTGAACTTACCGCATACTTTCGGTGCCGAGATCCGCATAGGAAGTGATACCATAATTTTGGGAAAGGAAGGAGAAGTAGCGATGATCGTCATACGTCACAGAACATAAATCCAGAGCCAAGGACCGGCCTTTAATGATTTGCACCGCCGCCATCACCGGATCAAAGCCCTGTTTTTCACCCAACATGCATATACTGAGCGCATTGCCAGTGCCACCAGGAATCACACCTAAAGGAACTTTCCGAATTGCTTGACGTGCATCTGGACGTTGTAAAAAGCCATTCACCACTTCATGAATCACGCCATCGCCACTGACAGTTACTATTGCATCATAAGATTGAATATCTAGGTCTTGAGCAATCTTGATAGCATGGCCTTGATATTCCGTATCTATCGAGCCAAAAAAAAAAAAAAAAAAAGATCAGTTGATCATTCCGTTACACACCTTCCTCCCTCAATTTGGCATGTCACCCATTTCCTTTTTCTTACATTGAACATCCACTGAGCATCTGGCTGCATCAAAAACAGGCCTGACTTGAGATTCAAAGATTTGTTTGGCTTTGCCTTGACCACCAAATGGATTAATCAATACTTTGAGTCGTTTCTTAGTCAAAAGTCCTATAATATATGTATCATAGGGTCAGAAATCGTGGGTAGCGTAAAATATAAATGAATCTAACGTACCTTTGTAAGCACCAGTCATTACGGTGGTGCAAAAATCAATACAGTCCTGTTCTTGACCCTTTTCCACCGAGTATATGAATTTATAAAGGTCCACCGGGCTATCGACTTTATCGGGTTGTTGGGGAATAATGGCGTGAATTTGAATCATATGGGTTTGATCATTGTAGAGCACTTGAAGAAGGTTGGTGTTGTCAATAGGCAATAAAGTTGGATCCGAAACTTTTGGTGGAGGTAAAGGGATACAGCCACAAGTTCGTCCAGCTTTCGCTATACGTGAATATGATAAAAGATAAACAAGTCAGACCCTGAACATTTGGAACTTGGAAGTATTTGTATTTTATTTTATTATTTTACGTTTTTTATGGGCATGCAAATCACCAGTAATACGAAGACCTGCTTCATCATAAACAAGCTCAACAGGCTGATGCACTTTATAAACCTTGAGAGTATGCAACATGTTGCGATGGTGAATGGGAGAGACAATGAAAAGAAGAAGAAAACAAAAAAAAAAAAAAAAAAAAAAAAAGGAAAGGGAAAATAATAAAAGCGAGACCGGGCGATTTTTTTAAGCTTTTTTTGACTTAATCTGGGTTTGAGTCCTAAAATGTTCATAGCTGTTAGGGAACATTTCCTTTTATTGATGTACAACATCTTGAAGCCAAACAGCTTGGATAAAAAAATAAAAATAAAAAAAGTAAAAAAAATAAAAAAAACTGTAGTGATTAGTGATCAATAAAAATCATGCACTTGTAAAGACGATTTCTTGCACTATGATACTGGAAGAAGTAGAGGTACTAGAGCAAGATGAATTGGATGCAAAGATACTGGATACTCCTATGGTGAATACGCCGAAATACCTTGCTCATGAACTTGACATGTAACTCAGGAAAACATCTATGATTCGTCAATGCCTACAGGTCGAGAGATCGCCTCTGAAATTTCTCCGCTACCTCCATTTAATCCGAATATCGTCAATTGCCGAATACATCTTGTTAACAATATCCGTGAATCATAATTATCGTCGGTGTTCTGGGCATCTCAATTTATCTCTTCTTCCTTTATTGCCGGTGAAAAAAAAGTTATCATGTCGATAAATGGTCTTAGAATGAGTTAGTCAGTAGATCATCACATCAATACTCTTTATCTATCATACGACTCCAATTATCAATCCTAGCTCTCTGAACTCAAAATAAAATAGTCTCCTGAACATATTTATTTTTTATATGAATTGCTCAAAGCACTATCCCTTACCTATATAAACGGAGGGGATCCACTCAAATTTGCATCCAACCTCACGCATCCCCCCATACATACCAAGAATAGATGATACCCAAGAGGTCCCAATAAATCGTTATTCGAATTACGATATTCCATAGCCAATAATCAATATTTTCCGCAAAAGCAATTGTTATTCCGTGATTTATCATTATTCGGGGTATCATTAATGTGGGTTCCTACTGTAGTATAGCTCATTATCATACTGCAATAGTCAGATCACAACAAAGTTATTTTACGGTCTATTTTACATTGAAAAGAAAAATATACAATAGAGGCTCGCGTTCTCAAAAACAATCGTTTCTAGTATAGTATAATTCCGAACAAGTTATATTTCTCGCCAAAAATACAAAAGATACACTAACAATTCCCATTTTGCCCTGTATCTTCGTCGGGGAGCACTAGGTACTGTAAAAAACACATAAAAATGATAAATTTGTCTAATAAATTACTCCGCAGGCGTAATCCGCATTGGGACCATACATCAAAACAGTCTACAACGAATCTATTGGAGGTAGCATAAGAAAAACTATTGGAGAACGTGAAGAATGGTCAGCATTAACCTAAAGAAAACAATGTAAAAAGAGATCTAATACATTGTACAAGACATGGAAAAGACTATAAAGCAATATCTTCCATTGAAAATCAAAAGCGGATCCAGGTTGTATAAATCAGGGATCTACTGCATAAGACATGAGAAAAACATTGAAGGCGGAGAAGAGACATATTTTATTCAAATGTAGATACAAGCTATAAAAAAACAAACACTAAACTAAGCTAGTGAAGGCTCCAAGGAGCCAACTAATGGTTGTCCTAAATCCTACATCCAAAATGAAAGGGTTTCCCTATGCATGTTCTCATCCCTAATCTGAAAGCCCTTCCAAACTAGTCCTGACATTAATCCAAGTTCAACATACACTCAAGAAAAGCTGAATGGTGAATTAATAAAAGTAGAAAGAGAACCAAAAAAAAAAAAAAAAAAAAAAAAAAAAAAAAAAAAAAAAAAAAAAAAAAACCCCAGTAGAAAATAAAATGGTTCACGTGGGCGGCATTTAAATGTTTTTTTTCCACTCTGTGAACTTTAGTTCTGACCATTCCCTAGAAAGAAAGGCCCGGAAGACCGCTGTCGTTGACTACACTCATCAGGATACGATGTAATTTCGTTCTCCCGTTGATAGCGTTATTGTGGCTCCCTAATGTATACTGAAATGTAAACACATTATCATAAAATTATTACACGTGGTGCTAATACATACTGTATCATGCATGGTATTACTATTTATTGTGTAATATATATCGTTGAAGAATAGGTGAAATATTTATTTATTACAAAAGAAAAGGGCAATATTATAATTGAAATTCCCCATAACGCATTAAATTAATATCATAAAGCCTTGGCAAAAGGAATCATTTATAGAGTCTTACATGTATGGGGTGCGAAGAAATACATCCATTTTTACTATGGCTACAACATGTTTCAAAAGCCAGGCTACATAACCTTGCACCACTATTTTATTACAAGGAAAAATAAATAAATAAAACTGGTTAGAAAAGAATGACATTTTCACATTTTTTCACATTTACCCATCTGAATCACAAAAGGTGTTACATGCTTCTTGAGGTTCATTATTTGGACACAATGGTACATTGGTCAATGTCCCACATCTAACAGGAAGATCAGTATTGTCCGAGGCAAAGTTGAGACACGTCATTGTTCCCTGTCCACATCCTTTGGTTGTATTTGTACTATGTTCGGTGGCAGTCTCGGTGTTCAGATCTGCTGCCACTAAAATGGATTCTTCCTGGGTGGGCTCTGTGATACGTTGGTCATGCTTCCTTAGTTGCATACCATCACAACTATTCACAATTAGGCTAAGAAATAGTATCCATGCAAATACAAAAAATGGCATATCGTTTTCAGCGACCATAAGGAAGGAAACGAATATTGACTGACATGGAAAAAAAAAAAACTTTTTTCAGTGTTGGAATACATGGGAGGATGTGTCAGTTTCATCCCCATAGAAAAAGAAAATAAATTGGTACTCCGATTTCTATTATTATTATTTTCCTGCCCTTTCTTTTTATTTTTTTCTGAATACACTAAATGACTAGCGATGATGACCACGACTTCGATCTGTTTGGCGATCTCGATGTGGATGAACAAAAACAAGCCGCAGCACGTCAGGCCACTATGAATCAAGCCAATGAAGCCCGACTAAACCATCTCATTCAACAACACAAGTCCCCTCAAGACCGAAGCATAGCATCGAACCGCTGGATCTACAAATACATTCGCCACCACACTATGATGGATGCAAACCTACCGACATTGTTACCCCAACTGCTTTCAACCGAAGAATGTTGCCACATTATGGATCATATCCCAAGCGCATCATCAAATGACTGGACCACCGCTCGTCATTCTGCATTCCCCACTACCGATATTCCCATCGGCACATGCCCTCCTTTACAATACCTTACATCTCTTCTGCAACAGCGGCTTGTGGACTCGGTTCTTGCTCCGGCGTATGGATTTGCCCCTGGTCAGTTGGGTTTCCGTGATCTCTTTTTGGTACGTTATGACAGTCATGCGCAGCAAGGGTTGGCTCCTCATACTGATGGTTGTTTAATGTCCTTTACGATTTTGGTCAACACTCCCGATGATTTTGATGGTGGCGGAACACAATTCTTCATTACACCACCAAGAAAAACGACTGAGTCAGAAGATGCTGTGATTGTTGTGCGCCCGACCCGCCAAGGGGATGCTGTTCATCATGATGCTTGTATCAAACACCAAGGCTTAGATATTACACGGGGTCAACGTATTCTGTTGGTAGGGTTTGTAGATACCATTGATGTCATACAAAAGGATCAATTTGCTCAACAAAAACAAGGACAGGCACCTACTAGTAGAAGAATTTAGATTATTCAGATTAGATTAGTTTAGTATTAGATTTAGCAGTGGATGATAGATTAAATGTTTTGACAAAAATAATAAAATTTATATGCATTTATATATATTTGACACTGTAGTATGCTCGTATTATGTGAATGTTGATGTGATAATACTGTAATTGGGACGATTTTGTTTGATATATACAGTATGATATCATATATACGATGTGAATGTATATGTACCATAGTAATTTGACATGGGAGCATATTCACTGGTAGTTTTGTTGAGCGAATAGATTATAGTATAAACCTAAATGCCAAAGGAAAGAGACAAGAGGGTGATACTCTACTACATTATTTATGATTGTATTTCTGAAAGTGTGTTGAATAACTTGGCGTTATAGATTAGAAATATATGATAGAGTGCATGAAAATGAGTCTCTTTGGCCAACTTTATTTGAAATACCGCCTAAACATTTTCAAGGGCATGTATAGTGAAATTTTATCAGGATTTTAAAAATTGACATCATAGACTTTTCACGTAGTGTCCAACTTCTCTTGTTGTTATGACGAGAAAGTTCGAGAAAAATACGGGAAACGGGATAGTAAATACAGTTTACGAAGCTCTCAAAAAATATTCTGGAATCAGTGAAAAAAAAAACACTTGGCAGAAATGATCTTGCCCGCGAAGGCGTCGTGAGAAGAGAACAACCATGCTGCCAATGTCAAATAGCGTTGATTATTGCCATAATTATGTATCACATGGTTGATGATAATCTACGGTGTTGATTGCGGTAAAAAAAAAGTGCAATGGAAAAGGGGCTTCCTTTCTTGTATTGACCAAAAAAACAAAATCGCAACCCAGTCCTTGCAAAAGACTAAAAACTTTCAAATCCCGCCCACGTGAAACTTTTTATTTTCTCCTGGCTTTTAATTTTTTTGCTCTTTTCTTTTGCTTTCTTTTTTCCTCATCATTGTGACATCTTTGAGGTTGTGATGATCATAGATTAGTGTTGGGACTAGTTTAGAAGGGTTTTCAGATCAGGGATGCCAACATGCATGGGGAAACCTGTCCTTTTGGATTCAGGATTTGGGATCGTCAATAGTTGGTTTCTAGGAGCCTTCATTAGTTTAGCTTAATCTAATTTGTCCAAAATTTATTTATTCATCTGAATAAAATTGTCTCTTTTTACTATTCAATGAAAAAAAGCGCCATTTAGTTCTTCTCATGTCTTACGCAGTAGATCCCTGTTTTTACAACCAGGATCCGATTTTGATTAGCATAGGCCGTTTAGTTCTTGAATAATGATATCTCTTTAGTTTTCCTTAGGTTTCTTACAGTATATTATATTAGCTCCATTTTTGAATTTGTCCCCTTAAATTCGTGTTAATCATTCTTCAGATCTCACTTGACTCTTCCTCATACTTCTTTCAATAGATTCTTCTCTTGTTGCAATGAACCATGAGCATTTAAGTTCTAGTATCTGGAAATACATTTCAATAAAATATATATATATATTATTAGCCATATTCTGACTCACCGTATAGTAAATAATTCCGTTATTGTAGCTTCTTTGTAGGTGTTCGACGGGGCACCTGCTTTCAGTCAACTCATCCTGACTACCTTCCCACCAAAGTTCATACAATAAATACCACGCCTAAGTCATTTACTACCAAATTTGACCTACCATTAGGTTTCAATTATATTAATGAATATAGCCATGTCATGAGTGTATCCGCTGCTACATAGTACTTTTTTTTCCTGCTTTCAAGATAGTACAATGTTATAAAGTACAGTGTTATAGTGGAAAAAAGGCTCATATGACCTCTATTTGCAACGTCTTATTAGCGTATCACCGTTATAAGAGGCTGGATGACAGCTCTATGTCACTTGATATGAAATGAAAGATGGCTATATTCCTGCTCCTCTCCTTATATTAATAGACCAATGCCGTGTCGCTAGCGTAGCTTTCCTACAAAATATTATGCCTTAATTAGATTAGAAACACAGTATACATCCATTTTATTATTTTCATGGCCATAAATATAATAAAGAAATCCTCCCCCCCCACACTAAGCGAAAGTAAAAACCAGTTGGCTCCGACGGGCTGCCTACCAAAAATGTCAAATGGCGAGGATGTCGTTCCCAATTTCGTTTTCTTTTTCTGCTCACGGCAAAACAACAACGACAAAAAACAATCGATCGACGGAGTATTGAGTATGGCGGGTAGGTCAAGATGACTCACAGGAAGTGAAAGTTACGGAAGTGTCCAATGCCATTCCATAAAAATCTACACTCCTTCTTGACACCAGGTCGTTCTGCTTTTTTTTTAAGGATGGTGGGGGGGAAATATGCCTGTATGAAAATGTTTAAATTCCGCACATCTTTTTTTCGATGGAGGGCAGTGCCCGGCGCGGGGTTTTCAGAGGTCGTTCTTTTTTTTTTTTCTTTTACCAAACATTTCTTTTTTCTTCTATTAACCAAGCACATAATGGTACAGTATATATAAACGACACAACAATGACTACTTATACATATTATGTTTATCTGTATTGGAGCTAACACAGCTTTTGTTTATTTTTATTTTTATAGAAATTAGGCCTCTATTTGAAAGCAGATCTTGAAAACGTCACCGATCTTGTACCTACTGATGACTATGAATGGCATTTTAAGGTAAGAATATCAAGTTAAACAATGGAAACAACAATATCACAGTGAACTTTTTCCGCTCATTATTTTTACTTGAAACTATATATATATATAAAAGATCGAGTGTGGAAGCTGTCATGAAGTGGATGAAAACTGGATCTCATTCAACCGCCAAGTAAGTCCTCTATATATTGCTCAATATATTGTTTCCTTATATCAAAAATGCGAAATACTGACTGTTCTAAATTAGGATGAATATGATATGTCCAACTCACGTGGTCAAGCCAATCTCGTAATGCGTTGCAAGTTTTGTAAACGAGAATCGACTGCTCGTAAGAATAAGCAATGATGTGGGTGAGTGAATGACTTGCCACAGGATACAAACCTGCTCCTCTTCTTTTCCTTCGCACTTAGAATTTGATCCAAGCAGCAAAGTGGTCTCCTACAATGACTCAGGAAAATTCCAGAAAATGGCTGTGTTTGATGTTCGTGGATTGGAATTAGTCGACTTCTCACCAAGGGTAAGATTTTAAAATCATTACAAATAAGGCCACTCCACTAATGAATGTCGCTTTGTTATTTGCATAGGACACATGGTTGGCCAAGGGAACTGAAACTGGTACTTCTTTTGATGATATTGACTTGTTGGAAGGTGACTGGGCAGATTATGATGAAAAAGCCGGTGAACCTGTTGGTATTTCTGGTATTGAAGTCCAATTCAAGAAGGAAAAGTGATCTCCCTTTTGGTGATAATTTTAGAACCGTTTTTTATTTTTATTGTTGCTGATTTTTATAATAAAATTTGTTACCCCTTTGTTCTTACACACAAACACACTCCATTTTACTTGGATACTCGTTTTTTTTTTGTTTTTTTTTTTGTCCCCATCTCCAATAAAATCTTTTTGAATTCAATTATGACTTCCAGAACACTGAAAAGCTCTGTAGATGACATGTCTTCGCCCCCCCGTTTTTTTTACCGTAGGTTTTCAGCGCCACTTCATCATAACCTTGCTCTTCCCTCCCCCCCACTTATATACTATATAATATATACAGATATAGATACATATGCATATACACAAACACACAATTCATCACGAATCCGTGAAATATCTAGCGAATGGAAAACATCAATCCAATCAACAAATCATACCACCTTTCATTTTAATTACAATATCTAGTGCCCAAAATACATCCCAAGTCATCAAGTATAAGATATAGGAAAAATGTATCAACATACATCAATATGTTCCCAGTTCAACATTTCTTAATACTCATAATATAAAGATCCCACACGTTAAACAAACACAAAACTAGTATTAAAAAAAATAAAAGTTTATTGATCAATAGCATAAAAGAGGAATAAATAATAACAATAAAAAAAAAAAAGAGGGCGGCGGTGAAGGATATGTCAAACTAAACTAACTGGAACGGCGTTGTTGCTTGCGAGTGTGACCTTCGCTATCATCACTATAACTACCAGAGGAGGCGGATGGGCTTGAAGATCGTCGTCGGTGTGAGGACTTGTTGCTGCTGCGTCGTCGTCGGGTGTCATCACTGTCGCTTTCACTATTAGATGCAGAAGAGGAGGATGCAGTGGAAACGCTTCGGGATCGACTTCGACGGCCAGATCGGTGTCGTCGTTTGTTGCTATATCGTTCACGGTCACTACCACTATCACTGCCACTATCACTTTCGCTACCACTGCCGCTACTTTCCGACGAAGGGGTAGGTGATCGTCGTCGTCGATGTCGGTTGCTGCTACTACTACCGTTGCTAGTGCGCCCTCGAGAAGCTCGTCTGTCCTTATCGTCATCATCGTACCGTCTTCTTCTTTCTGCACGATACGCTTCCTTTTCCCGTCGTTCCTGTCGTTCCAATTGTTGTTCCATTTCCCGTTGACGTCGTTCCATCCGCTCTTGTTTCTTTCGTTCCTGCAATTCACGATCAAATGCTTGTCCTTCCACATGATCCTGCTGACGAATGCCAAAGGCTCGAGCAAATTTGATATTCTCTTCATTCTTCGCAGCTTTTAATAGATGAGTTTCGTGGTTTTGTAGACTATGAAATAAAAAAGAAAGGATGGTGAATTGAGTTCAATGATAATAACCACAGCGATCATGGACAATATCTGTCATAGTACTGTCAAGTCTACCTTTTGGCATCACGGGGCTTGACTTCATCTAACCGGCTCATCAGAGTTTGGCGAAGATCATCCACCTTTTTGTCGATATCGGTCTCATCTAGACTATAATTATAAAAGAGATTGTTTAGTCAACGGAATCAACCGATCTGAGTCTTCAAAAATCTTACCCATCATCTTCCAAAGACAGACGTAATTCCATACACTGAACTTCCACCTTACGTTTAAGATCGTGTTGTACTAGTTCTTTGTTGGGTTTCCTTTCCGTAGGTGGGGCTTTGCGAAAATCGTCTTGAGATTTGTTTTGTTTATTTGCAGGAGGAGGTCGCACATGCGATAGATTACGAATAACGTAGCCGTTGGTGCCTATAGTCAGATGTCCAAAAGTGAGTATAACTACAAAGTATATAAAAAGGCCATCTAATTCAATACCTGAACCACGGGCTGTTGTTAAACCAATGCCGTTGTACATAACGAAGTATAAAGTTGTAAAGAAGAAAAATTAAGAAAATAAAAAGAGTGAATGTGTGGAATAGAATCGATTAATTTGAGCTGCGGGTGACTGCGACTTCCCAGTTTTGAATCGGTATTTTAAATCCGCCTTTCTGGGATTACTATGGGCGCATATACAACCATGAACCAATAAAATGAATTGCAACGCAGGCATGTTTATTGTTACGAGACCTTGGTTGTAAGGACCAGGCGGTAGAGCTATAATGGGAAAATTTGATGGCAATTCAAGTGAAAAAAAAAAAAAAATTGCTTATATGAGGCTAGGAAAGGCTTACAGTAAAATGTGCTTTAATTTTTGTGGGATTAGCCTTCAATATAATTCGAGCACACAATCCAAGCTTTGATTCTGTAGTGCAGTTCAGTAAGGAAGTAAAAAAATTCGGGTCTCACAGAAAAGGCTAAAGATATTTATTTTGCTTGATATTAAGACATCTAACTACGCATTTGATATTAAAGGTGAGAGCGGATAACACTACCTGGTGGAGGGAGGAGCTTTTTATTAAAAAGTCCTGGGTATTTGAAGTTGATTGTTTTTGGTTGAGCGGACGAGAAAGTATAACACTAAGGCGCTTATATATTTATATAAAAGGATGGTTTATTATGCGGGTAAACTAAATACCTTCCAGTGCGGTTCAATTATTATATTTTTATGCGTTCTTTCACTGTTCTTTTTTTTTTCTCGGTCCTTCACTGTCCTTTTTTAATACGTCCACTACGGCTAGTTTTTGTAACCTATTCAAGAAATCTCTCTCCCTCCTATATTTAGAAACCCAGTAAAATCCAGTGCATAGATGGAACGTTTAATGCATCAGTTTTTTCTTATGCGCACAAGGACTGTATAGTACTGTAGAGTACTGTATATTGCACGTGCATATACACATTCGGCAAAATCAAACTAAACATATAAAAGATGATGTACTAGCAAAAGATAAGATATGGTTTATTCAAACGTAAAATAAATTATAAAAACTAGACTAAATTATGTTAGTCTAATGCTAGTACCATGGCGTCTATCTAAATGTGAGTTGTCTAGAGGTGCTTGTGGGTAAGTGTCTCGTGTGTAGGAGTGGAGGGATCTTGCTGCAGAATAGACATGACGCAATGTAAACTAGCTCAATTAATGAATAAAACTATTCTACGGTTAGTAAAAGACTATTCTACAGTCAAAGGATTGAGGAGCTCCACATTTTTGACGGGATTTGAATTCGACCGCTGCCGCCAGCCTGGATTGTCTACCGAAAAAATAGGGAGGAACACAGAGAAAAAAAAAATAAAAAAAACGGGAATGAGCCAACGTCCGCGGTCGAGATATTCCAGATTTATTCAAATTTTAGGGGCGTGGCGGGCACTTTTGGGGTGAATAAAGGGGATATTGGAAGAAACAAAGATATGGTGAGGAGGCGAATGTGGGTAGGGGCGGTTCCAAGTAAATTTTGGTGTCCAAGTAAATGTGTGTTTGAATGGGGGACTGTAGCATAGAGGCGGTTATTATGGCTGCAAGCTTTAGCTGTGAGCTTATAGGTGTAAACTTTAGAGCATTGTTCAATTAATTGTAGAAGACATGGGTGGTTGGTTTGGTGACAAAAAATAATTGTATAATATTTCTAAAGATGCATGGAAAATTTGAAGTTGAACGGTTTTGTAGTTCGTTTTATATAAAGCGAAGAAGAAAATATTGGGCGTTAGCTCGATTTTGCAGGCTGTGGGTTGACGTACCTGCAGATTTTTTTTTTTTTTGGCAGTGTGTGAATTCAACCGCCGCCGTCGGCAGCCTGCATTGTTGATCGAGAAAAAAATAAAAAGGGGAAGGGGCACAAAAAAAAAAAAAAAAAAATCAACGGGAATGAGCCAACATCTGTTCAGTGTTTTGGGCTCGTTGTGGACCTGGTGGCCTTGGCTTTATGTTAGAACTAGTTTAGAGGGGTTTTAGAAAAGGGATTGCAAGAAATATGGGGAAACCCTTTCATTTTGGTTCTGGGATCTTGGGGAAATGTCTTGTTTAGCTTAGTACATGTATGTCACTTTTCTTCAATAAAACATATATCTGCTTCAATAAACCTTGTCTTTGTTTGAAAAAAGTGTGTATTTGCTTCAATGATGTGCGTTTAAGCTTCATTAGAAGTTTGAAGATCCCTTTTAGAAATCCCTTTTTTATTGTACATCGTTCCTTCTTCTACACCATTCATCTAGATTAGCACCTCTCTTAACTACTATGAGCGGCCTCTATTCACATCTTCTTTCCTTTTAGTATATTATTGACTATTATGATTCAATAAAAGCTTTTTTTATTTTGCAATGAACAATGGGATGGCAAAGCTATTCTACTGTGATAGGCTATTTTACATACTATTTTATTGCGGTAGACTATTCGGTAAACTATTCTAATACGGTACACTCTCTGTGTTTGATGGGGGGTTTTTTATTATTTTTTTATTGGTTTGGAAAGCCTATAGCAGGTATTACTACTTTTGGAAGGCTCTCCCGGCGCTTTTTTAGCGGATTTATATGTTTTTTTAGCGTATGGAGGGGTTGTTCTGTGTGTGTATGGGGATATTGGAGGGGAAAAAAATGGTATGAGTAGAAGGAGTATGTAACTAGAAAGCGGATCCAAGCAAACGTGGATGTCCAAGTATGTGTGTGGTTGAATGGTGGGCAATAATGTAGAGGCGGTTATTATGGCTGTAGGCTTTAGCTGTGAGCTTATAGGCGTAAACTTTAGAGCATTGTACAATTAATTGTATGAGAGATGGATGGTTGGTTCGGTGACAAAAAATGATTGTATAATATTTCTAAGGATGCATGAAAATTTGAAGTCGAACGGTGCAGTAGTTCGTTTCATATAAAGCAAAGAAGAAAATTTTGCATGTTAATTCGATTTTGCAAGCTGTAAACCCGCCAGCTATCTGAGGAGCTTCAGTACCTCCAGATTTTTTGAATTCAACCGCCGCCGCCAGCCTGGACTAAACTAGGCTAAGTGGTTTCATGTTGACTGCAAAGATGTTCAGCCAAAAGAGTAGACAAGCTGCCGATGTTGAATGGTGGTGACTATTTACATGAGAATAAACCCACCATTCTAATGATGGTGAATGTTGTAAAAGAAAAGAGTTTCCTTTTTGTATTGGGTCGAAATCGCAAACTATATCCCTATGAGACAAAACAAATATTCAAATCCCGACCACGTGAAGGTTTATTTACTCCCCAATTTTATTTTTTATTTTTTTTTGTTTTGTTTTGTTTCTACATAATTCAATTTCTATAGGTTATGTTGGACTTAGTTTAGTATCAGGACTAGTTTAGAAGGATTTCCAGATTAGAGATTACAAGATGCTTGGGGGAACTCTTTCATTTTAGATTCAAGATCTAGAATCACCTTAGTTGGCTTTTTAGAGCCTCCATTAGCTTAGCTTAGTCTTAGTTTGTCTATAAATTATATATACAACTAAATAAACATGCTGCTCTTTCCTACCTCAATGAAAAAATGTATCATTAGTCTCTCTCATGTCCTATGCAACTGATCCCTGGTTTCTGCTACCGTCACCCTTTTTAATTCGTGTGTCGTTCTTGTATTTCAATAAAATATATCCCCCTAGTCTTTCTTATACCTTGTATTGTAGATTATAATATCTCTCATTTACAAGTATCCCTTTAGATTAGTGTTCACTATCATTCAAATTCCATATTGTCTATGGCATGCTTCCTCCAGTAGGTCCTTGGTGTAAATCTGTTGATGCATTGAATCCCACATCTACAGTTGTAGTATCAATAAATATTTTTCAATAAAGTATGGTTTTTACTAATCATCCTCTGACTCGTCGAGTAATAACCAATGTAGCTATTCTAGCTTTGTAAACGTCCTCACGATACTTACTTTTTAGTTTACGCACTATGACTACTTCCCACCTCTATACCGCGGCGACTAGTTAGAGGTCTTTGATTTATTTCAATCAAAGATGGAAATATTCCTGCTCGAATAAACATATAAATTACCATAGGTTGCGTTGCATGCGCAGATACCCAGTAGATCATTATTTATTTTTGCAAATGTGAGAATGGATTGAAATTGAATAAGTATAAAAATTGCAACAATTAAGGTTTACTTTGTGTTCTTGCTGAATTATACTATAAACGGCCAGAACAAGAAAAAAAAAAAAAAAAAAGGCGGATAATGTTTGACAATAAATTCGGAATTAGCCATCACCTCACTGTCACCTTGCATTATCGTGGAACTAGAAATGGTCTTATAGCATTAAGCAAAGGGATTTATAATATAATGTTCACTACATAGTACAGCGCCAGTGTGCTAGGTGTGCCGTTCAACAAGTTCTAGGAAAATATCTATATAGTGATACAAACCATCACAGCTTTCCGCGGGTGAAAATATGAACAATGTTGCAAAGCTATTTTCACGAATGTATCTGATAAGGCGCATTCAAACACTAAAAATATGTAGGTATTCCTGACTTGGTATGATACTGTATAAACAGTAGATAACAAATATATAAACTCAAAAACCGTTTGATTGATATTGTTTGGATGAAATTTAGGTTGATTAGCAAGGAGAGTGTCTCCCATTTATTCTCCATTATAAATCCAAAGACTAGCTTAACCTTTAAATATTATGGGAGTTTATTCAATCTAAAAATAATACAATTCAGTTACTAGTTTTATTCATATCAGATACCGAGGAACGGCAAAAGTGCCAAAAAAAAAAGGATTACTTCCTCGGAACTGTCATGTCCTATTTTAAAACCCAGCAGCTTCCCCAGGATTATTAAAATGGGAAATAGATCTGCTTAATTTTTCTTTCTTTCTTTATTCTTTTCTTGAACAAATTATGTGTGGCATTTTTGGGTAGGAATAATTTTTATAAGAAATATATCAACATTTTTTCATGATATATTAACATTGTTCTTGCTCATTTAGCTATTGCAACTACCTGGTTGAACGTGATCGTCGATTCATAGTGGACACCTTGTTGAACGGTCTTGCGCGCCTTGAATATCGTGGGTATGATTCTGCAGGTAAGCAACAAAGTGATTGATTCCACGGAAAAGCTAAACATGATGTTTTTTATTGATTCGATACCTTGTATTATGTAGGCATGTCTGTTGATGGTGATGGCGACCACGACATGGCAATCTACAAAGAAGTTGGAAAAGTGGCAGCTCTCCGAAGCCTTATTGACAGTCAGTCTATTAATTTCAAAAAGACATTTGTTAGTCATTGCGGCATGGTAAGGGTATCCCAATTCACAAATATATAAAGTCCTCCCGCCAACGTATTAAACTGGTTAATTTCACTTATTTTGAATAGGCACACACTCGCTGGGCGACTCATGGTGAACCTTCACCCATCAACTCCCATCCCCAGCGATCAGATACCAATAATGAATTTACGTTAATTCATAATGGAATTATCACCAATTTTAAGGAAATTAAGGCTTTCTTGTTGACAAAGAATTTTGTGTTTGAAACCGATACTGATACTGAAGTGGTCGCCAAACTTACAAAGTATTTATATGACCTTCAAAAAGATATCACG
Organism: Absidia repens; assembly: GCA_002105175.1. Classification (NCBI taxonomy): domain Eukaryota; kingdom Fungi; phylum Mucoromycota; class Mucoromycetes; order Mucorales; family Cunninghamellaceae; genus Absidia; species Absidia repens. Next base: position 195,249 of record MCGE01000009.1, read on the forward strand.
TTTACTGATCTTGTCAGGGCGGTGGTGAAAAAAATAGTAAGTACAAAGCAAGCAAGCTAACAAATAAAATTTAGTAGAAGTTTAATGGTCTCATACTTTTTCGCTTGCTATAGGAAGGTGGATTCTCTTTTATCTTTAAAAGCATTCATTATCCGGATGAACTTGTTGCTACACGCCGGGGATCACCTTTGCTTGTTGGTGTGAAGACTGAACAAAAACTCAAGATAGATTTTATTGATGTGGAATTCAGTGGTGGTGAGACTGCAAGTAGTACGTACCAACAAATATGATTTCTATATCATTCTTCGTTTCAAGTGCTTACCCACCCTCCTTTTTTTTTTTTTTTTTTTTTTTTTTTTTTTTTTGGCTTTCATTAACTTTTTGTAGGCAATGATTTGTTTCGTTCTTCTCCAGAAACTGGCTTTGATGAAATTGCTGGAAATCCTACGGTATCCTCTCAATTGAATCGTAGTGCCTCGCGTGCATTTTTAAGTGAAGATGGTCTACCTCAACCTATTGAATACTTCATAGCATCTGATGCGTCTGCCATTGTGGAACATACCAAACGTGTCTTATATTTGGAAGATGACGATATTGCCCACATTGGTAATGGAGGTAAGTCAATTCTTTGGCAGTTGCATATGCTCAGTATATTATTTTCAATTATTCTCATTTTATTTTATTTAAATTTTAGAATTGCACATCCACCGTTTACGTCGAGAAAATGATTCATCACCGATCAGTCGCACCATTGAAACCCTGGAAATTGAATTGGCAGAAATTATGAAGGGCTCGTTTGATCACTTTATGCAAAAGGAAATCTATGAGCAACCTGAATCGGTGGTCAATACTATGCGTGGACGTGTCAACTTTGAAGATCATAAAATCACTCTGGGTGGTCTTCGTGGATTCTTGCCCACAATCCGCCGTGCACGTCGCATTATTTTTATTGCCTGCGGTACTTCCTATCACAGCTGTCTTGCCGTAAGTATATAAAAAAGAATTATTAATTCACTTTTGATGTTTTAACACGTATCTTTCCTTCAATTATAGACAAGAGCAATATTTGAAGAACTGACTGAAATTCCCACCCAAATGGAGTTGGCTTCTGACTTTTTGGACCGACTTGCGCCAGTTTTCCGTGATGATGTGTGTGTGTTTGTGTCTCAATCTGGTGAAACAGCAGATACTATCTTGGCCATGCGTTACTGTCTCAAACGAAGTGCTTTAGGCGTGGGTATTACGAACACAGTTGGATCAACAATCTCCCGCGAAACGCATTGTGGTGTCCATATTAATGCCGGTGCTGAAGTCGGGGTAGCCAGTACCAAAGCTTATACTTCTCAATACATTGCCCTTGTTATGATGGCTCTTCAACTATCCGAAGATCATGTTTCCACTATCGAACGGCGTAACGAAATTATTGATGGCTTGTATCATTTGCCTGGAAACATCAAGGAGGTGTTGGACACCGCACCGGCTCTGCAGCAACTGTCAAAGGAAACACTCTCCAACGAAAAAAGTCTATTGATCATGGGACGTGGCTATCAAAATGCAACTTGCTTGGAAGGGGCTCTCAAAATCAAGGAAATATCATACATGCATAGTGAAGGCATCTTGGCTGGTGAGCTCAAGCATGGTCCGTTGGCTTTGGTGGATGAAAACATGCCGGTTATTATGATTATGACTCAAGACTCCATTTATCCAGTAAGTGGATAATGATGATTTCAAAAAAAGAAGAGTAAGTTGTATATGAATTAATTATTTTTCTTTATGTAAATATAGAAAGCACAAAGTGCCTTATGCCAAGTAGCTAGCAGAAAGTAAGTAGGAAGGAACTTGATTATTTGTTGAAATCCAGCATACTCACTTAGTTTTATTTTTTTTACTTTCGTATTTATTTATTCTCAAATAGGGGCCAGCCTATTATCATTTGCAACACTGGTGATGAAAATTTTGTCCATGAATATAAGACTATTTCTGTCCCTCAAACCACTGATTGTTTACAGGGAATTATAAATATCATTCCTCTCCAATTGTTGGCCTATTATCTCGCTCTCCTCAAGGGTCAAGACGTAGATTTTCCAAGAAATTTGGCGAAAAGGTATACTTTTATTCAGGCAGAAAAAAAGAGACAATGATAGTGCATAGAGTAATAAGCTAACGTTATTAATATTATAGTGTTACTGTCGAATAAAGAAAATACTATCTCTGCTACTGAGTCCTTATTTACTTCCATTGCACTCAATTTATTATAGCTCGATATATTATACAACATTATTCTGATCTTCAACTCACTACTGATAGTCCACTTGTTCTTTTTTTTTTTTTTGCTTCTACTCTATTTTGCCTTGCTTTTTTTTTTTTTTCCTTTGAATAAATAACGATTCTTTAATAAAACAGGCAATCATTTATAAAACTTACTTTTTTATACTAATTTCATTTGCGGATACTGACAGGTTTGGCGTGTATGATGGAATCGGCGTTGATTTTGTGTGTGGTAGAATTCATGGTTTGAATTTATCTTGCATGACGTTGGGAACTTTTTTTTTATCGTAGGTGCCAAACAAGTACTTAATGATAATCGTCAAATAACATTATATGTAAGAAATTATTGTGCTCTATAGTTTTAAAATGTCTTCATACCGACCCTTCAAAAAAATACTTCAAAAAAAAAAAAGGTACTTCATTAACACCACATGGTAAATGTTAACAGGGATCTTTAAAAATGATGTGCAAAAACGGCCTCTTATAATGAAGCACTCGTCATTGAAGCAAAGACACATTTTATTGAATCAGAGACATGTTTTATTGAAGAAAATTCAGGCTTATTGCAGTAAAAAATATGTTTTATTGAAGAAAAGATACAAACTAATCTAATCAAGACCCCCCGAGCATCCTATATGCAAAATGAAAGGGTTTCCCCATGCATGTTGTAATCCCTGATCTGAAACCCTTCTAAACTAGTCCTAACGCTAATCTAATATCATCGTAACCTCAAAGAAGTGAAATGGTGAAGTAAAAAGGAAAAGAAAAAAAAAAAAGGAAAAAAATAGGGAGCTAAAAAAATAAATAGTTTCACGTGGGCGGGATTTGAAATGTTTTCTGTAGCCTATTCATATGGGTAACAAAAGAAATAAAAATCCAGAAGGCTGCTGTCTTGTTATATATAGCTACATATATCAGAAAAACGATAATACCCACAATAGCGGTGCAATTTCGTTTTCCCGTTGGTATTGGTTCCCACTGTAATTAGAAGGGATGTTACGACCAATACCATATAAAATGGGATCACTTGATGATTTTTTGGAAGCAGGAGAAAAGCATGATGTACCAGTTCTTCATGACAAATAAAAATAAAAATGAAGAAAAGAATAAAAATAGAAGTTGTGCTCTAAATACTGGCGCATATAAGATAGATAAAAATAATATTTATTCATTGATTTGTGAATCAGAGAGAAGATATATATGTATGTGATCGTGATGGACAGGGATAGATAAATAAAAAAAAGAAGACCGATGTACATATTTCTAATAAGTGGGAGAATGAAATATGATAGATATGATAAAGCGAGAAATACTATACTAAGGGGACAGTTTTGGTGATGATGATGAAAAGGAGGCGCTGGGGTGTGTCTGCAAGCAATCTCCATAACTGGTATCAAAGGCTTGATGTCGAACAGCATACTTTGCCTATAATCAAATCGAATTGAAATACAAATAACGGTCAATAATGAGTGTCACAGATATATATCTATTTGTATTTTCTAACTTACCATACACAGGGGTAGCGTCGCCAAAGAGGTATCAACATCGGCGTCACCAGAATCATCCGCGGACGGTACCGTTGTTGACGTCTGTTTCGCCAAAAGAAATCTCAGTTTTGCTGAATCAATTTGGGTGTAGAGGTTCTCGATTTCTAACATAATCCTTTGACGTACACTGCTATCGAGCTTGGCGGTGAGTTGTTCGATTTCGTCTTCGATCGGCTTTTTAGTATCACAGACTTGAGGCATTCTTGCAGACACCATCATACTCTTGAGCTTAAAGTCGATCTTTTTGATAAGTGATGTAATACTTAAATGTTCCTCATCTGTGATGGTGTTGTTGGTGGACGAAGAAGTCATGATGAGCGATCTAATTTTTCATAACCAAAATGTGATTAATGTTCAGTCAAAAGTGGTCCTGGATTTAGTTTTGATTCCTTACTCGTAAGCTGCATGTAATATTTTTCGAATTTCTTCCCGAGCGCAATTTGATAAATGTCGATATGATTGTTTTATTTGCGGTGGTTCCCTTAATTGATTTGAATTTTTTGATTTTGCTGGTCGCGCTGGCTGTGTTAGTCGTGCTGATTGTACCGATTGTGCTGATTGTGTTAGTCGTGCTGATTGTGCCGATTGTGCTGATTGTGTTGTAGGCACTTCGCTGCGGTTAACCGAAGATCCAAGTAAATTTACAGATCCTATGTTTTTGTCAAGAAGCAAATGAATTAGTATCGTTCCTGTCTTTTTTACTTTATTTTTTATTTTGACACTTACTAGAATCCATGGTCTTGGCAAAAGGATCATCTGCTGCGAAGACGTGCATTTTGGATAAGTAATCTTCGTTGCCCTGTCCACCTCTTCGGTCCAGAACGTAGGGTGCCGACATCGGATCATCAATATTCGTATTATTCCTGTCGTAGTATTTCTTTTTGTTGGTAGAGGAAGCGAGTGGTTGTGCTGAAGAAATAGATCGAGTCGTGTTCCTTGAAGCAGTAGAATTCGCATACAAGCTGTCGTCTCTTGAGAAGCCAGAGGATGCTTCGCGTTGTCTCTTTTTGCCCTTGTGATCGGTCCGAGTTGTAACTGGCGTATGTGGCTTTTTGAATTGTATTGATGACGAATGACCTTTCTGTAACGCTGCATCAGCTGAGTCCACTGAATGTTGCCTTCGCGATGAATTCATAGGTTTTGAAGTTGTTGAGGATAATGTTTGGTGTCGTTGGTATAATGCATTGTCTACCAAACGATGAAACAAAACAGCGAAGTATAAGCGGCATGTCACCTAGTAGCATATCATAATTTTCCGTCCTTTTTTTGGCGGTATTCTTACCGGTTCTGTGTGAATGCCGATTGCTATGAGTTTTCATATGATTTTGATACCTTTGCTGACCAACAATGGTGATATCGCAGATCTACAAAATAAGGAGAAGTGAGGAAACAGTTACACTTACATACTTGATTAATAAAGTACTAATATAAATCTACTTACTGTGCAGATAAACTCTACATTGCTAAAAGTACCAGTCAGATTCATGAGTCGTCTTATTGGTAAAACAAAATGAGGACAAAGAAAAAATAACCTGCTGGCGAATTTGGCGAATTTGTCATTTTAAGCACCGCTAGCGGGTGGCAGTGACGGGTGTGCCAAAATCCAGTATGTATGTGTCTGAATAAAGTATATCACATTGTCAATAAACCCAGTGATTCATTATTGTCAGGAATCCATATCTTGTAAATACTGTCGATATTTGGATTCAAAAATACAAATGGTTTGTTAAAAAAAAAAAAAAAAAAAGAACGATCAAAGCCCAATCGACATATCTATTTTTATTCTTCGGGATTTTTTGCCTTAATTGCTTGAGCGTGCGCAAGAAAGATAATTGTCACTATTCAAATCACCTTGAAGAAAAGCAACAGTTAATGAATAGTAAAGAGGGGAAAATAAGCAGAATCAGGAACGGATAAAGGGCAGCAAACTCGAGTGAAAAATGGGAAATGACTTATAATTGGTTCAATTACCCATACACAATTTAATGTCAGTCAATACTGTGATACAATGGTTTCCTTTGAGGTATTTAGGTACAGTATTTTACTTTTTCTTCTTCCTTTTTCTCTTCCTCTCCCTATCCCTTTATTTCTTTATTGTAAATACCTCCTATATATATATATTTATATTTATATAACATCAACATATCATCAACCTATTGTACGAACTATGAATATTATTGCACCTTGTCCTCAAAAACCCACCTCAGCATTACAGCAAAACTGGAAGTCGACACCTGTTCAGCAGAATGAAGTGATAGATGAAGCCTGTTTTGAACTTCGTCAAATCCTCCTTTCTCAAGGCAATTTTATGAACCGAATTTATTGTACGACAGCTGTTAGATCGGATGATCCCATTAGCATTCGGACCAACCACCCTTTGCCTGGCTTTACCCCTTTACAGCAAAGAACTGCTTCAGATACAACTAACAATTGTGATCAACAACGTCCTCGGTCTCTAAGTGTAGGCAATACCCGTCCTCTGGTCAACTTGGTACATTGATTGATGTATTATTTGTTTTTGTTTTTTTTTGAAGTGGGTGAATTATTTGTATATATTCTATATATTCCCTCTCTTTGTCTTGTCACACTACGCACATAAACATACACACACACACACACACACACTATACATGTTTTTATATTCCTCTTCACTTGTTACCCCATGTTTTCTTCTTTGTCCATAGTTGTATAGTCATATTTATTTTATTTTTTGTCATAATAAAAAAAAACCAACAACATTTCATACAAAACTACGTTAAAGCTTATCTAATACTGCGCAGAACTCAGACATAGACAACAAATATAATAAAATCGGATTTTTTATTTCAAAGTGGAGCGATATAAAAAAAGGATATTTACAAATATACTAACTAATCAAATTGGGTAATAAAGGTTGGGTATAGGGATAGTTTAAAAATATACAGAAAAAAAAAAAAAAAAAAAAGGCAGAGGAAGAATCAATAATAATAATAAAGTGAGAGAGTGTCAGTGTTTCTCTTCCAACATTCCATCCGGGCCTTCAAAGACATTAATAAAAACAGCCACAGTCAAAATAATTGCAAAACGACACCAGCGTTGTACTTTTGTCACCATTCCTGTCGCATTTCCTTGGTTGTCCTTCGGTTGTCCAGCTACCAAAAGTCCAGTTGAGTAAGCATGTGTTGATTTTGATGTCATAGTAGGATAAAGATTGTAAGAGGTCTTGATATCAGATGCATCTAGCGGGCCGAATAGGTCATCGTCTTTATTGTTGCCATCATCATGATGATCATCGTATTTGTTCATTACAATGTCGGAGTAATAGTTGCAGTCATCGTCCAGAAATGCAGGTGGCGTTTGAGTGGATGACATATAAAAGCAAGAGGTATCCGTAAAGCAAGCTAATTTTTGTTGTTTGAAACCATCAGGGAGGGATGAATAGCCGTCATCGTCATTGTTAACATCATCTTCAATACGCCAATGTTGTGTTGTTGTACCGATGTCAGGGGTGATATTCATGGTTTGATTCGAATGCCACGCCTTTTCCAGTTCAGTCATCAAATTGTTGTTGTTTTCCACTGTGGGCGCTGTTGTGTGACGAGAGGGAAAATGACCGCCATTGCTGCTTTTCAGGGTGGTGGCGGCACTGGAGCTGCTGTGACTGAGGGCTAGGATGCTTCGACTGTTCTCGTTCATGTTTCCCAATACACCATGCTCTACAAGATTCATCAACGTGTGTCGGTGTTCTTCAAGTGATACGTTGAGTTGCGCAATGTGACTGAATTGTCGTTGATAGGCATCATTGAGCTGGGTATAACCATCGCGCGTCCACTGGCCAACCTTGAATTGGTGTTGAAGTGCGTCGACATCGTAAAGCGCTCTGTCTAGTCGTTCTTGTACTGATTGCCTTGTGTGCACCAATTGATTGTTTTCGTTTTCCAGTTGGCGAATTTTGGTTTGCAAATCATTCAAGACTGAGTCATGCTGTTGGCGTTGTTGACAGGCTTCTTCATCGTATTCGTCAAGATTGTTCTGATGATATCGCCGTTGCTTGCATGGATGCTGTTGTTGCCGCTGCCGCATGCTTTTGTATTGACGGTCCTCTTCCATTTCTTCAATTTGCTGTGTTGCCAAATCCAAATGATCCTTGAGCAGTGTGATATCATATTCCAGTTCGCGTGCTTTTCGGTCATGAACCATTTGCAACTTGTCGCTTTCTTGTTGTGCATCTTCCAGAAGTCGTTGTAACTCCATGTTCTTGTCCTGTAGTTCACCAAGTGCCACCTGATGAGCTTTTTGTTGAGATAATAATAAAAGACATTGCTCGTCGTCAAGGTGATCATCTCCGTCGTCAAACTCATTACTATTTTCGTCTTGCTGTTTTTGCTGTTGTAATAACGATTCGTATTGTGATTTAAGTGCTGCATTGTTTTCCAAAAGATAGTGACCCAATTCGGCAGCCAAAGCAAGATCTAATAGAACAAAAAAGATGGGTAATGAGTAAAATGCAAAAAGGGGTAATGGGCACGGTGTTTACCTTTTTCTTTTTCGCGTAAAGAAGCATGAGCATTTTTAAGTAAGCCAGCCAATTCAGCAGCAGATTTTTCCGCAGCCCAGGAGAGTGAAGAAAAAGTGGTTGCAGGTGAAGACGGTTCAGACCATAAATCGTTTGACATATTAGCCCTTTTCAATGATAAAGGTTGTGGACGTTGACCAGCAAACATTACGAACGATACGGTATTAGTGATAGAATAGGTATATAATAATAGTAATGATAATAATAATAATAAAAATAGAAAGAAGAAGAAGAAAAAGAAAAAGACAGAAAGAAAGAGAAAAAAGTCGTTGCCCGTTCGGGATTATTTATAAAAAGACAGGAGCACAATAACCTGGTGTGTGAATTATAAACCTTGTGCCCCTTATATCGACAACTCCTTGCAGTTCGGGCATATGATCTCCTGGCTCTTTCATATGATTGCTCCTTTAAAGTCATGGACATTCACAGAGGCATATGTCTTTTTTTGGTATTCATGTTGTGTCCCCTCCTTCAGCTCCTCCTCATTTCAATAAAGCGGTGAATTAATGAAAAAGGCAAGTCTATGGACAGATCATGCATAATTAAAAAAGGATACTGTAGGCATTCGGTCTGTTTTTTCAGAAAGTGCACTGACCCCCAATTTTACAATTGATGAATATTGCTAAAAATACTTCTTTTTATTGATATAACATATATACATACATAAAATATCGCAAACTACAAATGACTACACTATACAGATTGATTTGCTATACTATTATCAATTGCAATATACTACACTAATTAAAATGAACTAGACTAATCAATCACGATGCTACCAACCAAACTAGTTATCGCCATGATACCAATGCTTGCTAATCAAGAGTTGTCACATTTGCCGAAATTGTTCCACGAATATTGCTTGTCTTTTTTCGAGTCACTGGTTTACTTGCTTGTTTTCTTTTCTTGATGGTGGGTGCCTGATAACTGGTATTGTTTTGTTGTTGTTGCTGTTGATTTCCGCAAATAAACTCCATTTTGATATCTAACGCATAGGACACGTTTTCCAAATTGAGCATATGCGCATTCGGTCCTTGAACAACATAACTATTGTTTTCAATTAAAAAAAAATCAGTTGTGTCCTCATTTTGGAATTATGCCTTTTTGGTCCATCCATTCCTCTTTTCTTTTTTTCTATACACACCCGCACATACATATATATCTACTTACGCAATGGTAATATACGCCGTACAATGATAATCATCCATCAAATAGCCCAAACGAATCAAATGGTTGATAATGTTTTCCAAATCCTAAAAATGTAACGGTAAACAATAAATAAAACGTCCTGCATTTTTTCCGCCCCACTGCATAATCACGATTACCCTCGTCCCCCCCCCTCAATAGACGACACTTACACTCATAGTAAATTTCTGGTCTGCAGGTATAACCACATTGTCATTTTTCTTGAGTGATTCTAAATGAAGTGCTTTCAGCCCTTTCCTTGCCAAATAGAAATAAGTTTGGCCATAGTGACCCGCTGACCAAGATGGCTGAGAGCTCGTAGAATAATTATAAGAGTCACCGTTTCTTTGCCAATATTCTCCAATACCACTGTCGATCGATTCCGTAAACAATTGTCACAAACACCGCAATGAATATCGGGGGTTGTTTCGTTTATCGTGATAGAGGTGCTGTCCATTCTATGCTGTTGCAAGTTCCCATCATCAACGTAGAAATACTCTTCAAAGAAGCGTTTTCGGCACATTGTATAATCTTGACCATAACGGATCATGGCATTCACTAATTGTATATATAAATATAAATTGAAATGTCTTTAATATATATGTCGTTTATACTCATTTTCACATTCTGTACTTACGATTTTCTCGACCTTGTATTTCACTGACGGTCATGGTGGATAATTTTGCAACTAGGAATATGAAATAAAATAATATTTTGAGATGTTAGTTTTTGAGTCAAAACGAGCCATGTGGACAAAAATACTTGACAAATTGTATTGTACCATCTTGTCCTCGGTAATACAAAACACATTCAGCTTGCTCACCGTCACGCCCTAGTTGAAAAAAAAAGAAGAAGATTTAGTTGCATATATTTAAGCAATTAAAGTTTGAATTTCCTTACCAGCACGACCACTTTCTTGATAATAACCTTCCACCGATTTTGAGACAGAGTGATGCATGACAAATCTTGTTTCTAGATGATTGATACCCATACCGAATGCGATTGTTGCCACGATCACCTGTAATTTGTTTTGCCGCCACATTTGATGAGTTACGTCTTTGTCATCCTAAAAATATATTGTATATATTCATATATAAATATACATATTAAAAAAAAAAAGTAAATTGATCATAAATTTCCCTGCTTCCCTCTTTTTATTTTTTTTATTTTTTATAACCTACGTACATCGGACATTTCAGAATGATAGACACCACATCGGATACGCCCATTACTCCTTTTGTACACCGCACCAGCAATTATTGCCGTTTCCTTTTTTGTCAAACAATAAATAATTCCAGAGCTTGTTGGGTAGTTGTTCATAATCCAGTCCGTCATACATTTCATTTGATCGTCTTGTGTTTCGGGCTTTGGGAGGACTTTATACACAAGGTTCGGACCTGAAAAAAAAGACTGGATGAGGTGAAGTCGATCGAAGGATTTGCCCCCATCTCTGAATCACTTACGATAAAGAGGAGCACTGTATATCAGAGCACCATTTTCTGTTTGGGGCATCTTCATACCAAGAATATACATCACATCTTTCATAACATGCCATGGACAGGTTGCTGTAAGGGCCATAATCGGTGTTTTCGGGAAGATGGTCTAAATGCCCCCTCCCCCCAGATAGAAAATAAGGGTTATTATAGTTGTTTCATCAGCTGCTGCCTCTAATGTTGCGCCTTACCCGTAATACATTCAGCTTTTTGTAATCAGGTCTACCAAAAAAAAAAAAAGTTAGAATATATGCAACTATTGAATACGACCTCATTGTTTTGATTGGGCGGAGAGTATACATTACCTAAAATCATGTCCTTGTTGGGAGCAGCAATGAGCTTCATCAATCACAATGCGATCCAATCGACCAACATCATAGGCATTGCTGAGTTTCGATAAAAAGGCTTTGTTGTTGGCAATCTTCTCAGGGGTGACATAGAGTAGATTGAACGGCAGATCGTTTGTGTTATGCGTTGCTGATGGCAGTTTTGACATTGCCGCGTGGATCATAGCCACCTGATCTTTCGGAGTAGAGGCTGTCAGGTAGGCAGCGGTGATGTTGGCATTGTGTAATTGATGGACTTGATCTTTGATAAGAGAGACCAGAGGACAGATAACTAGTGTAAATCCCGTTTCAACAATGGCTGGTAGTTGATAGCACAAGGATTTCCCGCCACCCGTTGGTAGAACCACAAACACATCGCGTTGTCGATCCAAAGCAGCATTCAAGATAGGCAGTTGCAACGAACGAAAGGTTCTGATATTCCAGTGTTTTTGAGCTAATTGATAGAGTCGTTTTGTCCAGGGAAAGATTTTGTTTTCATAATCAGGGAGATGCTTAGATGCCTGTACCTTAGATTGTCGATCAAGTAAGCGCTGACGTTCTTCTGTGAGCTCCTTTCGCCGTTCCTTCAAGTCGTAGATCTGTAGTCCAATCGAATTTATTTCCTCATTCAAACCGATTAGTTGCTGCTGGACATTGGTCATGATTGTTTATGTAGCTTTGATAGAGGGAGAGAAAGAGCAAAACGAAAAGTGTGACCAAAAAAATCACATCATTTTAAATTCCGCAATTTTGTCTATCCAACTTCACACTTCCAAAGGTTAATCTACTGGGTACTTGGGAGGGGAGAAGGTTATCCATAAAATCAGCCATTCCTGCCTGTCATTTTGCAACTCTATAGGCGATCCATAGGGAATGAATGGAATTCATTGGGTCTTCCTCCGCTGCCCTTTCCTCATGCATCCAGCATGACCAACTTTTTAAGCCATTTAAAAAATCCCTTTCAGCCTTATTTTATAAATCCCGGTACTGTATACCACAGTAGATGGAATATTGAGCACGACATTTCGTCATAGCTGCGAACCGCTCTTTTTGCAAAGGCACTTCAGCATTTTTCTTACACGCACATGTATTGCATAGTACAGAGTGTGTATATCCATTCTATAGGTCAAACCAATATATGAGAGATGATGTAAAAGTAAAAAAAAAAAAAAAAAATCCCAAGACTTATTTTATTCAAATGTAAATATAAGCTATGACAACTATATTAAATAGGTTCAATCAAAATATAATGGCGCATATCTAAATGTGAGATGATTAGTTCGTGTGTGTGGGCGAGCGGGGCGCGTGTGTGGCGTGTGTAGACTGGGGTTATCCTTTTAGGATAAAGATAATTTCAGTTAATTTAGTCTGAATAAAATGTGTAAGCTACCCCACGGTGAGGGACAAAGTATTCTACAGTCAAACGGTTGGGTAAACCAGAATAAGCTGAACTGGCACGCCTTGTCTCCAAACACGCTAAGGGAGGAGAACAGCCACGCTACCAGTGTTAAATTATAACGGTCACTGCCTTAAAAAAAGGATCACTATATTGACCATTGTTTATGGCGTTGATTGTTGTAAAAAAAAAATTTGATTCCTATTTTTGTACCGACCTAAAAATAATCACTATCAAAAATCGTTCAAACCCAGCCCATGTGATCTTTTATTTACTTACAAAGTTTTTTTTTTCGCTCTTGTTCGTTTTTTTTTTTTTCTTTGATTCTTCATAATTGTTGCCCCTATGGGTTATGATGGTTTTTAGATTAGTGTCAGGACTAGTTTAGAAGGGCTTTCATCTCAGGGATTACAGGATGCATGGGGAAACCCTTTCATTTTGGACTCGGGATTGGGACCACCAATGGTTAGCTTTTTGGAGTCTTCATTAGCTTAGTTTAGTGTTAGTTTGTCCATAGTTTATATATATATGAATTAAATATGTGTCTTTTTACATGCTTCAATGAAAATATGTACCAATAATCTCTTTCATGCCTTGTGTAATAGGTCCCTTTTTTATTGTCACCAACTCTTCTGATATGTTGACAAATGTAATATTTCAATAAAAGATGTCCTTTTATCGCCTTTCTCATACCTTGTATAGTACTGTACATTATATTAGCTTTTATTTCACAATTATTACTTTAGATTAGTGTTGCTCATTTTTTAAATCTCATATTGTCTCTCTCACGCTTCCTCCAATAGATTCTTCCATTTTATCCCTTGCTACAATAGACCCACATCTTTAGCTTTAGTTTCTTCAAATGTTTTTAAATAAAATATACCTTTTTATGAACTATCTTCTGGCACATCAAATAGTAAACAAAGCCATTGTCGCAGCCGTTTTGTTCCATTCCTGCCAAATATATTTTTTCTAGTTCACCCACTGCGACTTCTTCATTACCTATGTACTAGGAACTAGGTTGTAATACTATATCACTTATTATTAAAGATAGCTACATTCCTGCTCGACCAACTGTATCAATAAATGCAGGTACTGATATACGTGTCGCCAGATGCATACAACCGTTTGTACTGTTTTCTAGCTTTGATATAATTATTTTCCTCTACCGTCCTAACGTCAAGCAACTGGTTAACAGTTTCAGGCCATTTAATGTGAAATATGGTTCGATTTCAACTCTATCGGTTCATATCAATCAGCCTAGACTATGTCGTCAGCGTCATTTCCGCTGGACTATAACTATTGTATATATCCCCCCCCGGTACCGTACATTTATTTTTACTATTTGTATAAATCTTTACAATTGACGCTTTCTTCAGTTATTTTTTCCTTTGACTAGAAATGCTCTCAAGTAAAATTCCATTTTCCTCAGGCATACCCTACTACAATGACTGCATTAGGTAAAAATAGTACTCATTTATTACATATACGATATTCCCTCGTTTTATAGTATTTTTTTTCCTTAATTGATATGACAAATTATCTGCTTTATGCTGCCGTATGTCTTCTATTGTTTCTCTCTCTCTTTTCTATCATTGTAACCTCTTGCTCTTTTTTTAACTCTCTTTGTTCATTACAGGAAATTTTACCACGATCTTTTATTTTCTTGATTCTTACTCTCTTACTGTTATATATTGATTCATTTAATGTAATCTGGGTTTTGATAAAAGAGTATAATATTCTGTGTGAATGCGAATTTGCTGTTGATGGTGCCGTTTTCTTTTTATGCGGGAAAGCAATTCTCTTCACTCGTCTCATAGTCAAACCAGATATTAAAATTTTTTGGTCGATGAAGTTGCGGGGTTTAAATGAATCGATCAAATGGGGCAAGTGTTGAACAGGATTAAAGTTGGGTACTTCAGGTACCAAAGTAGGCATAGGCAAAGAAGTATCGTATGAGAAAAGAAAGGGCTTTAAATAGTTAGCCATATCGAACACATTATTAATGTTAGAAAAAGAAAAAGAAAAATGCGACTATGGTTGCTCTACAATTTATTAGTTAGTTAGTTGAATTTGGTGCTATATATATATATATATATATATTACAGTGAAAGAAAGTACAGTTGCACGAAATATTGATAGTCCGTCAGTCGCTAAATTGAAAATAAAAAAAAAATAATAACCTTTTTCTTTTTCTCATTCAATAACACTACCAACCCCTTCCAGTCCTTTACTTTACTTTACTTTCCTTAAGTCATTCCTTATCCCCCAAACTCTCTCTCTCTTCTCCTCTCTCTTCTTCTACTTCTTCTTTACCGCCCCTCTATTCGTTCCTTTTCCTTTTATTATTATTTTTTATGATGAACTCCACCGCTCTTATTCCTTCTCAACAACAAGACCAACTTCTTGATGACCCTCATTCAAAAAAACGAACTCGTGTGACACCCACTCAACTATCTATATTGGAAGATACATTTTCTGTAAGTGCTACACCCGACAGCAAGATGCGGAAACACTTGGCTCAAAAACTCCAAATGCCTGAACGATCTATTCAAATATGGTTCCAAAATCGACGTGCTAAGGTCAAGATGCTTCAACGACGTGCCCTTCTACGCGAGGAACAAGAAATGGCAAGGGCAAAGATTTATGCTGAAGCCGCTGTCGCCGCTGCCTCTGTCTCTCAACACCATGCTCATGCTGCAACAAGCGCAGCTATGCCTCCCCCTCCTCCTTCTTCTTATTGGTATGGTTCCAGTTCTATCAACCCTACCTTTCCTCACCATTTAGCAACTAAAATACCTATTCAACGGTCTTGGAGTTCCGATCCTGCCCCTTCCTCTATGATCCGACATCCTTATCAACAACAATCTCTCCAGCATCATCATCATCAACAACAACAACAACAGCAACATAATCAACATCACCTTCAGCAATCATCTTCTCAATATCATTCTCATCCACCTCATCAACCCTCCAATCTCTCATCATCCATGTACCCTATCACCTCTTTTGACGGCGCTTTGACGGGTGAATCTAAAGAATCCTTTTACCATGGCAATATTTCTCCATCACCTACTCCCAATCCAGTCAGCGACCTCGGTAAGTTTTACATATGCATTCAAAAAAAAAAAAAAAAAAAAAAAAAGTACAATGGTTTATGTTTACTAATCACTTGAATATAGAATCCTTCAAACCTTTGAACGACGCTTCATTTATTGACAACATGACACCTGCAGCAAGCGATGTAACGACTGGCGTCATTAATGTGAATGCTGTGACTATTGGAACATGGCACCGAATGAAAATTAACCAGCAAGATCTCTTATGCTGCTTCCAACTCTCTGAACGTACTTTTGAATGGCATATCCGGGATAGCAATTATCATTTCAAGATGGTGATTTCATTTGATTTGGTTACCTCTTTAGACATTACTATCTTGGATAATGGTATCTTTGCTCAAATCGACATGGAACTCAATGAACCACCACTCTTCTTTATGGAAAACATGGATGATCTTACTTGGACACAGTGTAGTGATTTTACAGAGGGAATGCAAGCAACATGTCATTTGCATCATACCCTTCGGGGTTTGGCGTCTGATCTTCGACAGGAACTCTTAGGCATGATAAGCATGGATCAACATTTATGTCAAGTGATTCGGTTTCCTATGGTTCCACCCATCGCCGATCTTTCCTTGGGAATGATGCCTGCTACAACTGCTACTACAACTGCCACTACTGGAAACTACAGTGGCGAAGAAATTACTTCTTTGGATCCATCTTCTCTTATGTCCTGGCGTCATCAAAGTCTTCCTTTGAACATGGAGGATTTTGAATGGTCTCATCCTTCCACCAACTTTTAGACTATTTATTTTTTTATCCCCTTTGCCTCGTATCTTTTTTTTTATTTTTATTCCTTCTCATTTTGAATACCTTTTCTATTCAATCCTATTGTTTATTTCAATATCCTCATTTATTATTTATTTATCAACTTTTTTTTATCCTTTGAATAAAAAAATGTACTTTTATTGACATTTGACGTAGATCGGTGTTTGAACTACACTCCCGTTTGGCTCTTTTTTTTTTAGGCTTGTCAATTTTTTTTTTTTTTTTTTTATCATTCCTTTCTTCCCCATGATCCGATCAATATTAAAATGTCCAAGGTCAACACTGGCTACAAATACAAAGTATTCAACACTATTGTCCAATGTTAAACGGTATCAACGCTTTTACACCACACCCGCTGGTACAGACAAACCAACTATCACCAAAGAATCCATGACTCCTTTGGGTCGACATCTTCGCGACTCGATAAAGGTAAAATTTGAACACTTGTTTACACCGTTGATCACACCCTTTTCACTTTTTTTTATATCTCTCACCCCACCCTTTTTTTTTTTTTGTAGCTTACTGGACCAATGACGGTGGCCCATTACATCAGACAAGTTCTGGTCAATCCTCTTAGCGGGTATTATATGCATGGTGATGTGTTCGGCCAAGAAGGTGATTTTGTTACGTCTCCTGAAATCAGTCAAATGTTTGGAGAAGTAAGTCAGGAACAACATATCATGGTGTATATATAGGTTGCAGTCCTTACTTTTAGTTATTTTTAGCTCTGTGGGATCTGGTATTTGACCGAATGGATGCGCTTAGGGAAACCCGA
Source organism: Absidia repens (assembly GCA_002105175.1). NCBI lineage: Eukaryota > Fungi > Mucoromycota > Mucoromycetes > Mucorales > Cunninghamellaceae > Absidia > Absidia repens. The sequence goes on from MCGE01000009.1 coordinate 212,681, forward strand.
ACACACTCAGATTGTCGAATTTGGCCCTGGTAGAGGGACATTGATGAGTGATATGGTCAGAGTAAGTATCAAGAAATGCGTTTGGGAATTTTATACTTTGATATACTAACTGTTTTGTTTGTTCGTTCACTCACTCTTTCTCTCACATGCATAGACTTGGAAGCAATTCCCTCACTTTTACAAAACTATCACCGGAATTCATTTGGTGGAAGCCAGTCCTGGGTTACGCAAAATGCAACGAGCAGCTCTTGTTCAAGGATCTACAGATTCAGATGTCAGTCGTATTGAAAGCAAGGAAACAGCCGGGATGAACCCAGCAGAATCTATTACTCGTGAAGATGGCCTGAAGATTTGTTGGCATGATGGCATCGAATTGGTCCCTGGTAAGTTAACAACAAAATAGAGAGTATAGCTTTTGTCAAAGTGTAATATGGAATAATTGATTTACCAAATATGTTTCTATTAGAACAATGGTCCTTTATCATGGCTCACGAATTCTTTGATGCTTTACCGGTTCACAGCTTTGAAGTAAGATCAGAAAAAGAAAAAAGAAATATTATTGACATATGACTTGGATGGCTGACATGATCATTTTTCTCTGTTACAGAAAACATCTGAAGGTTGGCGCGAAATGCTTGTGGATATGGATGATACCAACGAAAAGTAAGTCAATTAGCTTGTTCATAGGATTAGCCTTAGGTTAACTCTTTTCTTCCCCTATTTAGCGAATTCAATTTCCGACTGGTCAAGTCGCCTGTGGACACTATTGCTGGAAAGTTTTATATGAAGGATGACAAGTATTCGTCATATCAAGAAGGAGATCGAATTGAAATTTCTCCTGATAGTTGGAGTATTGCTGATAAGATGGCTAAATTGGTGGACACTCATGGTGGTACTGGATTGATGATTGATTATGGCCAAGACTTCGCTCAAGGTGATACGCTAAGGGTAAGAAACAAAAAGAAAGGGAGGGCGGCAAATGAAGGGAGTACCAAAGATAGCTAACGTCGGCTTTTTTTTTTCCCTCTATAAGGCTATCAAGAAGCACAAATTTGTCCACCCTATGACCGAACCAGGTAGTGCTGATCTTAGTGTGGATGTTGATTTCGCTTCTTTGAAAGATCATATGACCAAGGAATCTGGTAAGTCTGTTCATGTCCATTTATTGATAAACCAGATCTGACCAATTCGTGCTTTCTATCATATCATAGGTGTTACTACAAATGGACCTGTTACACAATCTGAATTTCTCCAAAGTCTGGGAATTCAGGTACGAATGGAAATGCTATTGAAAAATGCGACGTCAAGACCTGCTCGAAACAATATCATTGAAAGCTTTAAACGACTACTGGATCCAGCGGCCATGGGAAGAATTTACAAAGTATTGGCATTCTCCAAAGAACAACCCTCTTCTGGTATGAAGAAATCTATTGAAGAAGCAAGACCTGTTGGGTTTCACCATTTGAATTAGTATTTAGAATTTTTTAAGTTGTAGTTGTAGTCGTTATATCTTTACGTAAATTTTGGTATTATATTATTCTATTTTATCGTTTTATCATTTTATAATAAAAGCCCAATTCGTCAATATATCTAGCGATCATGCCATATATACTAGTCTTCAAGAATATATTACCATGTATGATTATTTTCGTCATTTCTTTTTTGTGTTATGATTTATCTTGCTGGGATGGTCGTACCTTTTTGGTTTTTACCCCACGTCTTTATTTGGAAGTAAATCCCCAATTAGGTCACATTGCTATTGATGTTTAACATTGGTCATGTGTTTATTTCAATCATATTTGACGAATCTTGATCTTTTTAATAAAACTCTCAAGACAATATATAAATGGTTGGTTTATGCACTCATAGTTGTTACTGATTGTCATTCTGATACATATCAGCTGTAAATTTTATGTATGATATTGAAGAAAAGTGGTCAATGGAAAGAGCAGGGAGCGAACGCTTTGTGCGGTATTTAAAAATAAATGATAAGGATTCATCTCTTTAGATTACTCATATCATTGAATAAAAGAATGGTGTGATCCTATGGTCCCAACTTGGGGGGTTTTTTTTTTTTTTTTCAAACAGATGATAGGTAAAAACATCTTTTAGATCATGGATAATAGGCATATCTGGGATTCAGTTGACTCCATACATAGACTGAAGCAACTTTAGAAATATATGATAGAAATTCAAATTAACAATGATGGCAAGCACTGATATTACAGAAATATCACACTATGCCAGCCATATTTTGCGGCTATTATTATCGATGATGATGATGATGATGATGATGATGATGATGATGATGATGATGGTAATACGGTCAGTAACATGAGTGGTTGTCGATAGATTCATATCATACTGTTGGCCAATTCTTTTCAAAGATGATGACATTTGCATTGTAAATGAAAAGATGCACAATGTGTAACTTGTCCATGGCGAGCGTGTTCCGTATCTTAGTATCTGTATTGAAATCCCGCAACCAGGAAATCAGTGGTTTTTTTTTTTTAAAACAAAAACCAATAACAATAAAGAAAGAAAAGAGAGCTCTCAAGGGTAACTAAACAAATTAAGTATAAAGCACCCAAATAGGGTGCCTTATTGTGTGATGGTATTGCAATTCTAATTTTAAAGAGACAACTGCTCAAAAAATACCTTTCATAAAAGAAGCAGTGCATTTTCTTATTCACTAATGCAGATTTCAAACGCCGACAGATACAGTACGAAATGTTTTGCTGATCCAAGAACCAAATATAAATAATAGTAATGTACATCATTATACACAATGTCTTTTTCCTGGCAATGGGAGTTTGTTCAAAAATGACAAAAGGTCGGGAGCTTATTCTGTCGTTCTCATACACCGGTTTCCTTGTCTCTCCTGACTGTAGGTAACTCTACCATATCGGATGTAAAACAGGGCAGTGCATAGAACCACAAAATCAGATGAAGAAGTATATTAAATATATGTTTGGTTAAAACTTCCTTTTTGGAGGCTATCTCTGATTTTTGCGTGACAGAGTGATGAACATTGACATTTTATGCCCCAAAGAACCAATCAAACAGCGGTTTGCGGCATTTAAAAATGTCTAAACGCTTTATCTATAAATTTTCGCGCCCTCTTCCCCCTTTTTCTTTTTCTTACCCTTTTTTTTGTATTTATACTCTTACTTTTTCAGTTATTATCTTTATTTATTATTACTACTATTACTATTAATAACATACCTTTATGTACTAGTTTTTGTATACTCAATTTGATTACTACCAATGTCTGAAGATATACACCACAAAACCGATCCTTCTCTGGACGAAGAGAAGAAAACTGCTGCTTCTTGGGATCTCAAACAAGAAACCGTGGAACCTATTGAAGATATTACTAAGAGACCTGTAGACGATGACCGACTTTTTGAAAATGACATTCAGCACATGCATGAAGATGAGCTCGACATTATCAATGTGAACAAGGTCGTTGGCACAAGTGACGATACTACCCTCAGATGCTTCAGCGTACGCGGTGTAGTAATTGGTATTGTAAGTATCCATTCCCCAAGAAGAATGAAACTACTACACTACTATCATTCAGTATCATTTAACTTATATCTACTGAAACTGCTATTCATAGGGACTTGCTGCACTTAGCTCTTCTGTTAGTCAACTTATGTTCTTCAAACCTGTTGGACTAGCACTCTCTGATACTTTTATGATCATGGTAGCTTATGTACTTTGTACTTTATGGTCAAAACTCATGCCAAAGGGTGGTTGGTTAAATCCTTTTCCATTCAACTCCAAGGAATTTGCGTGTATTTATGTCATTGTCAGCTCCGCCAACGTCTCTAGTTATGCTACCTATATCCTATCGGCGCAAAGTTTGTATTATGATAATCCTCCTTCTGGTGCTGGCGCCATCTTCTTAATTTTTGCTACCCAATTGGTTGGATATGGTATTGCTGGCCAATTACGTAGCTTTCTGGTATATCCTGCAAACATGATATGGTAAAAAAAAAAAAAAAAAAAAAAAAAAAAAAACGGAATAGTGTCCCTACTTGAAAATCATATTTAACTAGTTATTTTGTGTTCTTGTTTTACTTTAGGCCTATTACTCTTCCTACTGTCTCTTTGATTCGAACTTTGACATCAGATAAGAATGAAGCTAGAACTCGGTCTCGTTATTTCTTTTATATTTTTGGTGCTGCTTTTGTTTATGCCTTCATTCCAGAATACATGTTCCCCTTACTTGGCGGCTTCTCTATCTTCTGTTTGGCCAAAAATGACTCGGTCTGGTTTACTCGTCTCTTTGGTGGTAGTAATGTCAACGAAGGTCTTGGTATCTTATCTCTCAGTTTTGATTGGAACTTTTTGTCCTATTACTATCCTATGGTTTTGCCGCTTTGGGTACAGTTAAACATTTATTTTGGGGTACTTTTATTATGGATTATTGGACCTCTTTTGTGGTATTACGATGTCTGGGATGCTCAAAGTTTCCGCTTTTTATCCAATGGCATCTTTGCAATGAACGAAACAACTCACCTTGGCTACACCTACCCTCAGAAAGATGTACTCAATGCCGACAACTCACTCAATTACACCAAACTGGACGAAATAGGGATTCCAAAATACTCAACCATCTTTGCTCTTAGTTATATGTAAGAATACTGTGTTTATATCCACATGATACCCAAATCTTTTTATTGATTCTTTTTATGTATAAATATTTATATAGTTGCATCAATTTTGGGGTCACCGCTTCTATCACTCATGTCGGTCTTTATTATGGCAAACAAATATGGGCTACTATACGTACCGCAAAAGCTAATTACGACGAAAAAACACAAGATGTCCATAATAAATTGATGCAAAACTACCCAGAAGTAAGTAGAAAAAAAAAACCCCTCCCCAATTTATCATACCCACCTAGGCAAATCTCGTTGACCTTTATTGATTCTATGACATTCATGTAGGTGCCTACGTGGTGGTACTACATTGTCTTTGTTCTCGGCATTGCAGTGAACATAGGCCTGGCCTACGCAAATCAAAGCTCATTACCAGCTTGGGGTGTAATTTTGGCTGTGGCTGTATCCATGTTTTTGTCTCTCCCATTGAATATGATTGAAGCTATCACTGGTCAAGGCTTTGGATTGAATGTGTTAACTGAAATGATTTGTGGGTTTATCCTACCGGGTTATCCAGGTAATAAAAAGACAATCTATAGTATATTACCGTTGTTACTCACTTTTTTCGTATATGATGATTCATCTATCTAGTGGCAAATATGTATTTCAAGACTTTGGGCTACAATACTCTCAAGTGAGTTTTTTATCAGTTAATTTTGCCATATAATTATACTTTACTTACATATTCCATATTCTCCTTTATCGAATAGTCAAGCTGGAAAAATGGCCAAAGATCTCAAAGTTGGTCACTACTTAAAGGTTCCACCGCGAATGATTTTCAGCAGTCAAATACTTGGCACTATCATAGGAAGCATCTTTAACTATATTGTGAACGATGTAAGTAGAATGAATATATATTATTTTTTTTAAAAAAAAGAATCAGGTATTAATCATGATGTCTTACCTTTTTTCTTTTTCTTTTTTGTTTTTTTGTTAGAACATCGTCACCACCAAGCGTGATATTCTTCTTGATCCCGAAGGAGGAAACAAGTATGTACAATTAAATCAATATCAAACTAATAAGCTGATAGGACTAATAGTTTGTTTTTTGTTTCTTTTTGGTGATATTTATGTTAGTATCTGGTCTGGTGCGTCTCCTCAAACTATCAATAGCGCTGCTGTCACCTGGGGTGGCATAGGTCCGCTCGCTATGTTTGGCCCCTCATCACAGTACTATATTGTTTTATGGGCCTTTGTCATTGGGTTCTTTTTGCCAGTACCTGGGTGGTTGCTCCACAAGAAATTTCCCAACGTCGGATTCAATTACATTAACGTGCCTATGATTCTTGTTGGCCTGGCGACTCTTCCTGGCACCAATTCCTCATGGATTACCGTCTCATTTATTGTCATTGTTGTCACTCAAGGCTTTATCAAGCGACGTTACAATAATTGGTTTGTGAAATACAACTATTTGACCTCTGCTGCTTTGGATTCTGGTACCTCCTTGATGGTCTTCTTTTTGTCCATGGCGCTATTCGGCGGCGGCAGTGGTATTGTCTACAACTTCCCTGTTTGGTGGGGTAATCGGATTGGTAAGTTATCTTTTAGATATGATTATCATCCCACTGACTTTTTCTTTTTCTTTTCTAATATAGATGCCAGATATGTTGATCAATGCTGCCTTAATTGTGATGAAGGTGCCTTGATTTGAACTGTAGTATTTATTTTTTATTTTCCATTATTTGACCCAATAAATTATATTGCCCCTATTTTTAAGGACCGACTTTTTTTTTTTTATCTTTCCTTTGTTATACATATTCTAGTCTATTCGACGATGCCAAAACTTGACAAGCTCACCTTCGATGAAATGGTGGGCATCAGTAGAAAGATGTTTTATGGTGGTTTTGCCTTTCTTCCTTTCCTGTGGTTGGTCAATGTCATGTATTTTTTCCAACAGTCTCGAAAATCCTCCGCACCCAAACAATTGAAACAGTGTAAGTAACCGGTGAATGTCATGAGCGGAATCGGTTACCAAATTTATTGATACATGGATTTGTTTTATGCAGATGTTCTTTGGTCATTAGGTGGTTGCATTATCTGGTTTCTCGGGTTGACCATCTGGTATGCTCTCTTCGTGAATGAACGGTCGAAATGGGGTGCTTTAGGTGACAAAATAACGGTGGTCATCCCCAAAGGTAGTTAAGCGAAGTGACTATATCTACAGGCAAATGAACCCTTTACATGGCTATACCAATGATATACCGTCATTGAACTATACCTCCTTTTATCCCCTTTCATCCCATTTTTGTATAGTAGCGATAGTTACAGACAGCTTTTATTCATACACATACACACACACACACACACACATAGATATATATATATATATATATATATATTATATAAAATCATCACCCCAGAGTAGTCATAGATAACACATTACCCCATAGTAGTCATAGATAACACATCACCCGTACAATTTAGATTCCATCAAAGAATAAAGTTTTTGACCATGTCATTTATCAATCAATAGCAAAACGTCTAGTCATCATATATTCATCGTATGTAAAACGTCTGCACATTTATATATATATATATATATAAATCCCCATATCATACACACATACATCCCCATGTTTTATTCATCACTTAGTAAGAGCCTCCACATTTTTCCATCCATCGTACAATAAGACTTATATCATCACACAGTAAAAAGCCCCTTCCCCATCTTTTTTTTTATTCATCAACGATAATAATAATAATAATAATAAAGAGGCAACTTCGCATCAATTACAATTGAATAAAGATATGGAATATATTTTTTATTGAGTAGAGCATACAGAGGTAGTCATGGAGGACCACGCTTCTTTGATACTATTGGTAATAAAAGTGGATTTTTCTTCTTCAGTAGGAATGGTCATGATTCGGCGAAGCCAAGTACAGGTAAAGCGGCGTTGGTTGTTTCTTGTTTCACATAACACCACTGCATTGTAAATATCCTTCAGGTGTTTTTGAGCGTAAGAACTCATCCGGACATTCTGCGTCGAGGTAAAAATTACACTAGGCACAAAGGTACGGGCTGGAAGGTTATGAATTCGACGGATTTCGGCAATAAATCCCTCTAGAAAACAATCCCAAAAAAAAAAAAAAACAAAGATTGAGAAAGAGTATAACACTCGGAACACCAACCGTCTGTTTTGTCTTACCTTGTGGATCGTTGACTGCTTCCATATGTTCTTCCAGTTCATCCCGATTTTCTTCATCCACATGTGTAAATACGATCACCACAAAATTCCAGAAGTGCCGTCCCAAAAGTGCTTCAAAAAGGCGCAACATAGTTTGAGTGTAAGCATCCAATCTACGATAATGAATATAAAAGAGTTAGAGCTAGAAGCATTGTAAGTCACATAATCACTTGCCTGATATCATTGATATTGAAGACTAACAAAAAAGCGCTAACTCCGTTCGCCAGGGACTTGAAATACCGCACCATTTCAGCAACTGTATGTCGATCTTGAGAAGTAGAATCACATAAGCCGGGAGTATCAATGAGATGTACGTATCTTTTTCCAGGAACAAAGGCCCATGGTCGTACTTCACCCCGAACAGTTTGAGTGGTTGCCTATGTAACAAACACCAAGTGAGTATATAGATAGAGGTGTCTGAACGTGTTCTTACCGTTGAGCTACCAGTTTCGAATATATGAGAACCAGCAATAGCATTCAACAAACTTGATTTACCAGTACCAACAGCACCTACAGCAGAAACGACGTATGTATCAGGATTGTTTGCTTGAATCGCCAAGTTGGTTTCTGTGGCAATAGAGCTCGAATAGGTCATCATTATATCTAAACGAGTAAAAATAAGATTTAAGTAAACATGTCGAGTGATGAGAAGAACAAGAAAAAGGAAAAAAATAAGATACCTTAAAAAAAAGTGGTGTAATATAAAGTAATAGAAGAGGTGCTAAAAAAAACCGAACGATAAAAAGAAAGACATAGAAAAAAAATACTTGCGGTGTGCTTGTTTACAAAAAAACATTGTCGGCCAAAAAAAAAGTGTGTGTGACAATGCCAGTAGCCTACAGGGCAAAAGCCAAGTGATACCAAGAAAAGATGTAGAATACAGTGATTGTTCAAAAAACATAATCGAATATTAGAAACTTGGTCATTAAACTATTGTATAATCCTTTTCTCCGGCATATGCCGGAGTTCTATTCTCAATGCCTCTCCTCCCCCTCTTCCGTCCTCCCTTTTTCTTTTTCTCCTTCAAATAAAAATAACATTATACTGTTTTTCGGGGTTATTCCCTTTTTTTTTTCTCTCTCTCTTTCGTTTTAATTTATGGATCTTTCATGTTTCATTCTTTCAACAAACAAGATGATATTTTGAAAAACACTGAAGAAGTACCTGTGACGGTACCTGTTTACGAAGGTCAACTCGGTTGGTATACTGAAAAACAAAAGTGGAAATGGCACCTCTTCCGTTTCGATGGTCTATCTTTTATTTGTCTCTCGACACGAAAAGTCAAGCTTCCTCGTGATACCCCAATAGAACAAGACAACAACGATAACGACAATAACAACCTCCAATCACCTTCTCCAACCTCTCCTCTCTTGGCTACTCCAAAACATCCATATACTGAAGACAGTAACGTGGTCATGGCAAGTCATTATCAATTACCTTCTTGGTCAGTCAATCTTTTACAAGTCACTTCTATCTCTCTCTTGGCATTAAACGACAAACCTCAGCAACGCAATTGTTTTTGCATTAGAACTACCGACAAGTGCTATCTTTTGAAAACTCGAAAGCATAAAGACCTAGAGCGTTGGTTATTCATATTGACAAAAGCTTGGAACTGGACTCAAATACAACAACAGCATATTATCTCACGATCATCACTATCACCACCACCACAAATACCACCGTTAAATACCAACCCTACTTGTGATAGCACCAAAAAAATTAACAACAGACCACCTACACCGCCACCTCACTTTAATCAAACATCAACCAAACCGCCACCGCCACCACAAAAATCACAGCGTGAATATTATGAACCAAACTATACGAGTCCAATTTTATCAGCAGAAAAAGAAAAATGGATCGATGAATGGAGGGATTCTCTACAATCAATGGCCATGCCTTCCCCTATGTGTCACAGGACTCGCCACTCGACTCCTATTGTATTGAATGATCATGATCACTCGCCACAAACCGGTGCTCCTGGGATCCTTCGTCCTCACCAATCCAATAGACAACGTCCTGTCTCCATGTCATTCTTACCATTGGCTAATCAACCATCATCATTTGTGAAGAAAAAACGGTCGGATGAAGTGAAAAACTGGATATCAAATCGTCCGTCTCATAGTCAACATGGTAAAGATATATAGAAACGAAGACATATTTTATATTATACTAACTTTTTTTTTTCAAAGATTATGATGTGTCATACTTCCAAGACGTGAATACAGCGGACTACACCTACGATACCTCCACCCATCATAACAGCAATGGCAACCATAGCGGTGGAAACAGATCGTTATCATCTTCACCATTACTTCATTATCATCGATCTACAAGAGGAAGAAATGTGCAGATTATTACAAACAATCATCATCAACCATCACCACAAACGCCCACTGTTGATAGTCCAACACCACCATTTAATAATCATTCGCCGCTCCATGTATTATCAAAAGCAGAATCAACACACGATGTTTACAAACTTCAATCTACGACAGCAACTCGTCAATGTCAACCAACAACTTCGCCCATGAATAGCAGCAGTACAAAAATCCATCAACAAAAACAACGACATGGTATGTATTATCATCCGCAAAGAAGCTCATCTAGTATTGTTGTTGCGCCTTCCTTACCCCCCGTTGTCCCTTCTTATTATGGCTCCTCTTCCTTGTCTTTAAAACCCCAATGTAATGGCGACGGTGGAAAGTCCGTCATCTTTTATCCCTCAAGGTCAACTCCCACCCATGGAACTCCTTTGGTGGATCATCCCCATAGTATAGCTAAATCCTCAACAAGATCTCTTATCCCCACTTCATCATTCCCCTCTTTATGATCTCACTTTTTTTTTTTTTATTGTATTATAATTTATATCCTACTTTTTTTTTTTTATCATTTTTACTATTATTATTACCATGCCATTTCTTTTCGTTATCAAATAAAAAAAAAATTACCCTTTTTGTCGTTTGTGATATGGTATCGTGGTGATGGTTGTACAACAGATCTCCTTTTTTTTTTTTTACAATGATTGTTCCTCAAATATACATACAGCGAATTTGCGGGATGTGTGATATTGAATATGAAGTATCACGTTTGACATGAAAATAGGTGGTTTTTTTTTTTATATTTCTATTGTATTGATATGGAAAATGATCCCCCTCCCTCCCCTGGATTTTTGGATGTATTGTCTTGTTGTTTGTGCCTAGATCATCCATATAAAGTTTTTTTGCGGAGAATGAAATATGTGTTTTTGTTCTTTTTGGTGACACTTCGGCCATTTCTCTCTTTTTTTTCTTTTTTTTCTTTTGTCTCTCTCTCTCCGTCACATACCACACATATCAACGCAATGGGAAATCATGTATCTGTAAAACGAAAACGCATTAGAAAAGGTTCAGTTTCGGTGAAAAGTGGTAGTCAGACACCTCGATCAACACCACCAACCATGGGCTCCTCTAGTACAAGCAACAGCATCCATGCAACAGGCACACATTCACTCGGCGGCGATACCGAATTTGACCAAGCTCGATACGATGCCGATCAAATTCAAGAACTCCACTACTTGTTCAAACATATTTTCCAACGGAATCTGATCGCCCCTGCGGAACACTTATTAAGAAAAAACGGTGCACAATGCCTCGATATTGGTTGTGGTCCCACTGCCACATGGCTGATAGGTAAAAAAAAAAGAAAAAAAAAAGGATAATGGTTGTAGTATAATAAAGCCAAAATAGAAAAGAGAGTGACTCCGTTTGTTACTACATTCTTCTAGATATGGCTGCTGAATTCCCTCAGGCGACCTTTACTGGTATTGATATTGTGGATATTGGACCTATGGCCGACTCTTTAACGACGCCGACTTCTCCCTCTTTATTACCACGACACATACCAACCAATTGCCATTTCAAAAAGGTCAATGTGTTGCAAAATATTGATTTACCTTGTGGCACCTTTGATCATATCTACCAACGCTTTATGTTTAATGTCTATCAAATGGATGAATCGATTCAACCCAAGTTTTTGGAATTGGCTGGACTCTTGAAACCTGGTGGCTATATTGAATTGATTGAACCTGATATGGTACCTAAAAGGGCAGGACCAAAATATTCACTTCTTGTCAATGCTCGTAAGTCTCAACCAAAAAAAAAAAAAAAAAAAAAGTAGGATGGCACACATCGATATTCATTGTCTCTTATGTAGTTTGTGCCATGCTCAAGCCACGTAATAAACAACTTTTCCACGGACCTGTGATTAAGCAAAGCCTGATAGATGCTGGATTGGTGGACGTTCAAGCCGATTATACATCAATACCAATATGCTGGGGTGGTTACGTAGGAAAAATGCTCTACGAGGTACAGTTAGACAATAATGCTAAAAAAAAAAAAAAAGGAAAAGGAAAAGGAATCAGACCAACACTTAACTTTTTTTTTTTTTTTTTTGTTATTGCTACATAGACAATTGTGTGCGTGCTTGGCAAATTGGGGGAAGCATTATGGCCTTTATTAGAATTAGAAGGGGATTATGATGAACAGGTGTTTATTGACTTTATGGACAGTGCAATGGATGAATGTGTAGATTATAAAACATATGTCAATTTTCATTGGGCTTACGGAAAAAGACCGTTGAAAGATGAATCCATTAATAAAGAAAGTTGATTATTACATTTTTTTTTATTCTTTGTCTCATTGTGTGTGCGTATGTGTGTGTTTATGTGTACTGTATGAGTTGAGACAGGCTGGTATGTCTAAAGCCTTGCTCAGACTCTATGATCGGTTTTGTAAGGCTATTTACTGCTACTGGTCCAATTTATGTCTCCTCAGCATGTTGAAGTTTTTTTTAGGTCCAATACAATAAGTAATAACCCTGTGACCAACCAAATATCGATCAGCATCACACCTTAGATACCAAAGTAAACTCTTTCTCCTTTTCTGATAATGTTTTCAAAATGGCTTCCCTTTGAATAGGTTTTTTTTTTTTTTTTTTTTTTTTTTTTTTTTTTTTTTTTTTTTGGAAAATAAACAATCAATCAATCAATCAATCAGTCGAATAATAGAGCATTTGTATACAAAAGAAATGATTTTTATTGAAAGATATATGAATAATAAATAAAACCAATGAGCAGGGAGGAATATGTGATAGCTATATGTACGAACAGGATTGGATGGAATTGGAGCAGGGTATCAATATGCATGACTGTATATGTATATGTGTGCGTGTGTGTGAAGGGTAGGACGTATGGAATAATAATAATAAAAAATCAGTCTTTTCCAAGAACAAAAGTCAAGATATGAATATCACTATTTCTAGAGGAAGTGTAGTAGCTATCATTGTGGCCAGGAGATGGTGGTGATGAAGGTGATGAAGGTACTTGGTTAATGGCAGAGTTGTCATTCTAAGTAAAAAATATAAAACTTGTCAATCGGGTACTTTTTTTTTTATATATATTGCTTCGCTTACTTTGTGATTCAAGGTCAAGATATCATCTTGGCTATTTCTTCGATTCACATACGCAGCGCTTGCAGCAACACCAAGAGTTGCTCCCCAAGACAATAGACTTGTGGTTGTGGCAGGCATGTTCAGTTAGTAAATAAATATAGAGAGTTTGAAAAATAAAATAAATAAATAAAAAAAAGAGCCAAGAAGGAAAGTTTACAAAAAACCACACTGACTTATTTATATCCCCCAAGGCGCATTTTTACCCTAACCTATTAAGAGTTTTCTAGCATTTTCACATTTTATTCCCACCGTTTAATGATCTTCCCACCTATCATTCACATCCATTTATACTTTTTATTAACGATCAAGTTTACATATAAAAGCAAAGTATCTCCTTCTATACTGTTATTCTAAGAGAATAAAACTATTCATTAAAAAAACACAACGTTTCGTTTTTATGCTGTGAGATCAGGGCAGCAGTGGAGATGATGACGATTGAAGAAAATTGACGGGAGTTATTAGATAGTGGAGTGGTAGGTCGTTTTCAGCCATTTGACATAAAGGTGCAATTCACTACTTTACAAAATCATTTTAAAGCGTACTTCTATCTTGTCATGCTTGACTACTCCACTGATCCACCCTGAAAAATTGAAAGGAGTAAGTGAAATATGCTTGGTTAACAAAGTAGGCTTTTAGTGGATCAAAAAAAAAAAAAATCATGCAAAATGGTATATAGACGTCGGAGCAATTCCCCGCTAACGTCTATTTGAGCATTTCCCTGCCTCCATGACCTGAAAAGTAAAATTTTAAAACATAAATATTATCCAATCAGCGTAGTTTATTTAAAAGTACCCTATTTGTGGGCATTAAGACATACCAAGATATGTGATGATAATATCTGATAACTAGAGTTGTACAATTCTGTTTGTTTTTGACCTTTTATTGGTTCATTATTTTTTTATTGTTGAAAGATATTTTTTTTTATTTGCAATGAGATGGGAAAAAAGGGTAAGTTTTTCAATCTGTAAACCCCGCACGCTGACCACTTGATATGATATGAGAATTGTCTTTATAGATATATATATATATATATATATATATATATATTTATTATATAACAAAACAAATAACACAACATAAAAATAAAATACATTAATCTAAACCAATACCAATTTCTATTCTATACAATAATAATCCTAACACTGATAAGCTATAAGCAGGCTATCTAATTCGCTGTTTCCGCAATTCAAGCAGGACCACGACCACCAAAGTTCATACTATCCGTCGAGAAATCTTGTTTCCAAATGAATTCGGGCACAAAGACCTGGTCACGCAGATCACAGTTGCGTTTGCAAGTATACACATAAAGAGAACCCCAATCCAATGAATCCGTCGCCACATGAGACACACCCAAAAAATTGAGTAGAGTAGACAAGATTTGGAATTCAAACGTACGAGGGCCACCACAGTTTGCACAGGCTGGAATCACATCACCAGGCTTTTGACCTTGTTGCACCCAAAGAGGTTCGCGATCAGGCATATCATATTCCACACGATCGTATCGTAGAACTTGATCAGGATACAATTGTAATTTCAATTGGAATCGTAAAAATGCATCATCCACGAGCACTTCAGAATCCTCGGCAGTTTCTTCCCCTGCTGGTACCAAGGCATTTTCTGTTGTTGGGTTTGATGTTGAGTCCTCATTGTTCGCTTTACTGAATGCCGCTTGCGCTTCTTCCTCTGCACCATCTTCTCCTTTTCCTTCAGGTTCGCTGACGATTTCCTTTTCTGTAAACACCCGTGTTTGTCGCAATTGCTCCACATTTTCCCGTTCTTGCTGCTGTGATGAGGTTAAAGATGATTTGCATTGTTGTTTGTGTCCACACATATTCCAATCCACCATTTGGTGTTCCCGAGAACAGTAGCTTGCTGATTGGCATTGTCCACATGTTTTGGGTCCAGCCACCCCGCAGATGACACAGAGCCTGGGTGCCTTGAATGATTTTGCCACAAAGTTAGATACTTCGTCATCATCGCTTTCGCCTTCATCGTCAGTGATTGCTGGTGGTGGGTAGTACGGATTTTCGCGGGCTAATTGACTACGGAATACCTTGAAGCTATAAACCACAAAATTCATAAAATGATAAGGGTCATTAGCATGTGTCGACTGTCTTGCAAATCTGTCACATTCAAGGGATCGAAAACCAGCTTACCATTTGGTCCAATCTTGTTTAACACAAGCACCCGTTTTACAACAAAACACGTAGACCATTCTGTGGAAGGCTTCAGGAGGGTGATCCTCAGGAGTATATAGCTATAAGGCAGAAAAATATGAGCCATCAGTATTAATATACCATATCTCACGGGCCGACATGGTAGTCGATCCTTTTAAATTACCTGCAATAATAAGACCATGGGTTGATCACAAGAGGAGCACGTCACTTGATCAACAGTCAAAACATGTTCAGGGTTGAGCCATGCCTAACATGAAAAATACAAATGCAGAAAAAAGTCAATTTATAAACATCGAAGTAACAGAGACGGGGAGGAGTGCCACTTACTGGTTTACCGCCGGATTTGCTGGGAAAGGTGTCTGCTGTAAGTGGTGTTTCAGGTTCTTCGCAGTAACCTAACTGAGGAGCCCATTTATCATTGAGCGTCAAGTCTTTTATATCATCGATGGACATTGGTGTAAATATGTACTTCAGGCGCTTAAGAAGAATGAACAAAAAAAAAAAAAAAAAAAAAAAGGAAGTAAAAAAAAAATCAAGTGGCTGGGTCTGGTAAAGGATGTTAAACTCGGGGTTTGAATTGGACTCCCACTTCAATTTGTATAGAGCCTTTGTTATATGAGCTCTAGCCAGAATTCTCTGTATGATCATTAATTTATAGTGGAGCAACTACCATATTTATTTCTAATATGTATATACAAACTAGATGAGTTTTTTTTTAAAAAAACATATACTATGTTGTACTCATAAACGATAATATTGGTCAGCTTTTTTTGTACTGATAGCAACCTTCAACGATAGCAGGTTATTGAAAAAATAAAACAATACTCTTTTTGGAACTAAATTTGAAGTATGTCAGCTATACTAAGGTCGATCCATTCCATTGTCACAATGGGTCCGACAGTTCATTAAAAGTGACAGGCATGTGTATCCCAAGTTTTAAAAAACCGAGGCACTGGTTTTATTAACACAAGTATTTGATTGCTCAGATCTAGGAAAGATCCTAGAAAACCATCCTGTATGGTGCCGGTTATCTATTTTCTAGCATTGAAGATAAAAATGACATTTGTTGACATACTACATATACACTCCTAACTTTTGTGTTTCGTATCTTTTTTTTTTTTTTTTTTTTTTTGGTGATGATTTCTCCTCTATCGTCGTATAGTTTCAACGTTTTAATAGCTATCTTTTGTTACCTTAGATTTAGCGTTAGAACAGCAAGCCCTACTTAACATATTATGATTATGGTTGATGGATTCATACTCCGGCTGCATGATTTTTGCTTTTCTCTTTTCTATCTTTTCCACTAGTTGTTCTTTGCCTTTTTCCTCCGCATTATGATCGTCATTGACTAACTATAGAATTAGACAGTTTGTAGATAAGAAACTTCGAATTGCATAACGTACAAAGGATAAGCTATAGTATTCTACGGTACGTAAAAAATATTCTATAGAGGAGGAAAATTGAAACACATAGCAGAGGTTGCTGTCGTGAGAAGGAAAAACACTCGCGCTGCAGGTGCTGAATGACGATGCTTGCTCTATCATAACCCAGAAAAACAGAAGCTAATATACCCCGCTAATACAACACATTAACTATACCACTAATATTACATATTATTGGTGCTATACTAATATAATCAATACTTGATCCAAAGCTATCCAATTCGTTCAGTGGCACCCTCTTCATTTATCGCAGATAATACAGCGTAAAAAAGGGCGATATTTAATGATAATAAAGAAGGAGAAATGATAATAGACTAAATTATTGGTATATAATATATAAAAAAACACAAATAAGTACAATACTACTGATAGGACTAACAATGACGATGACGAAAAAAGGTGTCAAAATGACATGAAATCGTTCAGTTTTCGGTTTGTTGCAATTGTTGCTGTTGCTGCTTACATAAGCTGCCAAGTTCAGGGGCAATCAATGGATATAATGGGGCCAATAGGAGGGAGACTAGCAGGAGATCTAGAGAATAATCAACAATAATCTAAAGAAATGATCTAATAAAGGAACTAATATACTACACAAAGCATGGTGATGACTAAAGTGGTCTTTTATTCAAACATAACACCTGTCAGAACTATTCTAAACGAATAATAGTGAAGAGGGATATATTGTACAAGAAATGAAAGTGGCTAATCGAATATTTTTCACATAAGTAACTAAAACATACATATTTTAATCAGTTGAAGATATAAACTATGGACAAAATAATACTAAAGTAATTCATTGGAGGCTCCAAAAAGTCAACTAACTACTGGTGGTTCAAAATCCTGAATCCAAAATGAAAGGGTTTCGCCATGCATCTTGTAATCCCTGAGCTGAAAACCTTTCTAAGCTAGTCCTAACACTAATCTATGATCACCATGACCCCAAAAAAATTAAATGGTGAAGGTAAAAAAAAAAGGAAAGAAGGAAAAAGAAAAGAGAAAGTTTCATGAAGAGACCAGAAAACAAAAATAAAAAAACCTCGTAGCGGGATTTGAATGTTTTCCCATCGTAGGTTTTGGTTTTAATAGATTAATGCTTCAAAAGGGATCACATTATTCAGCCAAAATTTGCCATGCACACAAACAGAAGCACAGCCAATCAGCCTCTCTCATGCTTCTGGTGAGCTCACAATCAAGAAAAGTGTCCCTGTGATTATAACATGATAAGCGTATCTTTTTTAAGGGGTTTGGGGATGATTACCTATCTCGGTACATCCATTTTTCGAAGTTTCAACAAGGATAACTTTTTTGCAACTCTTTACGAGTGCCTTGAGAAGTTCAGTAGGGAAAGGAGGAAAAATAAAAATATAAAAAATTAAATACATTTATGGCATCACGTTTTTCTCTTCTATTGGGCAATGATGTGCTTAGTGAGAAAATTTATCTCATTCTCGAACAAAATTTTTGATGTAACACATACTGTCAAATTTGGGGGGAGGGAGTTGACCCGGAAAATTCGGAGAGAGAAGCATGACCAAGAGTGATGGTCGTCATTTAAAGCGTTAGTGGTGAATATAAAAAGAAGAACACTTCTGTTTTTTTAAATTGCGGTTTTTCTTATTCTTATTATTTTGCTTTAGCATTTATTGTCATTAAATTATGTATCATCCTTCTTATCCATTTGAATCGTTTGGATTAAATAGTTTTATGTACGCTGGCCCGTCTGACGAATCGTCAACAACTTCCACTAGCAGGATGGTCGATCACTCTGAACATATTACATTAACACCAACCACTTTCTCTGAAGATGTTGATCAATATTATAAACAGCAATTATCGGAACAGCCGTCATCCTGCATTCACCCGTTCGACATTTCTTTAGATATTACCACTGCTTTTGATGACACATTTTTTTCAACGCCGCTCGATAATAACGCTTCTGCATTCATGACACCTTCCTCCTCTTCCTCCTTCTCCTCCTCTTCCTCATCATCACCTTCAACTTCACCGTCACCTTCACCGAAAAATGAATATTATTCTTATATCCAATATCAGCAGCGCCACAATTCATCATACTATCAAGATTTTATGGATTCTCCAACACCATATCGTTTTGAAACACCGACCCCTCCCTCGATGGAAATGAATTGTTTTGAAAGCGATATTGAGGATGAGCAAATAGAAAATGAAGATGATGGAGACAGTGATGAAGATTATAGAGAAGAGGACGAAAACTGTGAAGGCGATTTAGATATGGAATATGCATCGGATGATCACGCGTATAACAAGCTGCCACACGAGTCACCGATTCCGTCATCGTCGCCTAAACCAACAATAAAAAAGACTGTTTGCAAAAAACCAGCCAAACGTTCGGAAAAAAAGCGAACAGACAATTTAAATACAACAACAAATGACATTCGTTGTACTCGCTGCGATACCCAAAACACACCACTATGGAGGAGAAACGTGGAGGGGCTTCCTTTATGCAATGCATGCGGGCTATTCTTGAAGCTCCATGGAACAGCTCGTCCCCTCAGCTTAAAAACGGACGTCATCAAGAAACGTAACCGCAGTGGAAATGGTTCCTTATCATCGTCGACATCAAAAAGGAAACGGTCTTTACGTGCCACTAGAAAAGGGTTGAAAAAAAGATCAAAATAATTTAGTTCCTGTTGTATACATATGCTTTCATTATCTTTTTATTTTTTTATTTTTATTTGTTACTTTTTTACATATGATTTGTGATAATCTGCCCTCCTTTTTTTATTCCATCGAAATAAATATATACTTTTATAAATAAAATTAATTGATTTTTTCTATTATAAAGTAAAAAAGAAAGAGCTATATAAATAATAAAAAGTCATGCGATCGGGATTGGGGGAGCCAACTTTAAAAAAAAAAAAGTGATGATATGCTTGCTACCCATGTGTCTTGCTTGTGTCACTGATCGTTACCCTTTTTTCACATGCAGCTTTCGGTAGATTTGATAGAATGATAACGATCAACGAGGATTTGTTCCGACACATTATATGCTATTTTTGTAATTTCCTTATTTCCCCTGTCGTCTATGGTATATAACAAAAAGATCGCTTGTTACTCCAACTGACCCATGGTAATAAAAAATAAGAGGTACTTTGTAGTAGGTCTTTGGAATCCCTCTCTCTCTTAGAAATGCCAAGTTTGGTCAATCGTCGCCCATACTCAGCCTCGAATGTCCTGTTTTTAGAGTTGCTCGCCAAGTATTGATTCGTTTTTACACCCATATTCATCATCTGCTATTTTTACATAGATCCTAAATGCACTGAGACAATGCCACTTAATACCCAGATTTTTTTTTTTTTTTTTTTGTTCACACATGCTAACAAAACCGACTAGACGCATATAAAGTACATATGGTAAATAGATATTTTATTCAGAAATAGATACAATATAAACTAAGGCAACTAAATTAAACTGATGACAGACAATATTTTTGATCTGAAGGCTAATCTAATGGCGGTCCCAAAATATAAAATCCAAAATGAACGGATTTCCCCATGATGTTTGTATTGCATTTTTCAAAATGCCCCTAATTCAAGTTCTATCACTAATCCAAGACCATCATCACTTCAATGATGCTTCAATTGAAGATGATATCCTGAAAAAAGAAGAGAAAGAAAAAAGAAAGGAAAAAAAAAAAAGTTGGTTTCATGTGAGTCGGAGTGTGGATGAGTCTGGCGTCCCTTTTTTTTTTTTTTTTTTTTTTTTGCCCCTCTCCCCGCATAAAAGTATTCATCGAGAAAGCAAAGACGGTCGACCTCCAAAGACACCATTCACCACAAGTGCGAAATGGTGATGAGGTCTAATACCATTCCATCAAAAGACATTATTCAGCCAAAAAAAAAAAGTAGTAGAGTGGTCCAGTATGATGGTTACTGATATCTTGGATATGAGTTACACACTGCTTTTCCTGCCTGCACTACAGTCAAACCCCACCCTACCGTAGTCTGCACCTCAGCCCACCGGTAAAATCGCACTATTCAGACAACTGTAGTCAGCATTTCAGAGTACAAAAATACAAGAGGAATCGACCAGAGGTCGTACTACGAGATTTGCGTTTATTGATATAACATATGAATAGAAATAATAATAATAATTGTATATATACTAAATTTATAAAAAAAAAAATACTACTACCATTAAAGGGTGGATGATGGATGAGAAGATATATAAGTGGTGGAAGAAGAAGAAGAGTAATGAGAGGAAGTGGGTAGGGAATGATGATTCTTGCTACTACTAATACTATTGCTATTGCTATCCGTGCCGTTGTTTGTATGAGGATCCATGGTTGGTGTGTACACAAAATCTGCAAATTTGAATAAATCATAGAGGTGGACGTCGTTGTTGAAATCAAAAGCTGAATCCATTGTAGCCATTGTGGTAGGAGATACCGTTTCTGCTGCACCTGCCGCTACCGTCACTTCTTCAGACTCCATCCTTGTATTGACACCAAGAGGTTGTTGTTGATGATGATGTTGCTTTGGTTGCGAAAACCATGACCACGGATTGATTGGATTGTTGTCGACTGAATTGTGTAAAAGCGTCGACGGTGCTACATTATTTTGATTATTGACTAGAGGAGTTGGCAGTGGTGGGAGTGTCGATGGTATGTTGGTTCCAGGAGGAAAGAGGGACGACTTTACTACTGGTGTCGATGTCAAAGGATTCCTTTGTTGTTGCTGTCCATAGGAATGTGGTTGCTGTTGTGCTGGTGTGGATGTTGTATTCGTAGCAGAATCTTCAGTAAGAGTTGTCGAAGCCGTTCCATTTAATCCCACGGTGCCTGCGTCTTGGTGCTGAGTCGCCGGTATTTCTGCATGGTCGTTTTGATTTTCGTTGGTATAACGTTCGATTCGTTCCATCAGCGCCTTGACGTATTTATGGTGTCGGACAGGAGATGTTTTCAGCACTGTGTGAATCCTAATCATTTGCCGTTTTGTTGTAGCCACCACCTCGGAAGATGGATTTCGTAATTGATAGCTGCTGTAAACCCCACATGCCATCACCAGTGTACCCAAAGTAAAATGACACCATGGTTGCTCCAATTCCGCCCAATGTTCCAAGAGTTCCGTGATACTGTCAGCAGCCTCCACACATATTCGTAAGGACAATAAAGCAATGGCAGACAATGATCCTGAGAGTTCATCTAGACGAGGCAGAAACATAGAGTATAACTGGCACATTTGGAAATGGTATTCAAAAGTCAGCTTCAGACATGCCTGTTCACGGAAGGAAGTACTGCGCCAATTTCGGTGTCGGTCATATTGGAAGTAGCTGGGTAAGTTCCTATACCAGCCTTTCAAACGTTGTTCCAGGTGAGAGATAGATGATAGTCTCGGATTGCTGACAGAAGACAGAATGGTGTCGTGGATGGTTCGGTCGATTTGGCTGATTTGATGTCTATGGATTGTAAATTCAACCCTGTAGCGTTGTTCACCTTGTTCTTGCATCATTCTTGTTGGAGGACTGGTCGTCACATCATCAGTGGAGGGCAGCATCATAGGTTTGTCTGAATGGCTCGCACATAGAGTTTCCATAAATTCAATAGCAGCAAACAGTCGTCGTTGTTTTTCAAGTAGAACCGGATCATTTTCATTTTCTTCTCGGCGATAATCACAGTTTTTCATGTTGAATGAAATTCCAGATGGTCTGCTGTCATGGTGATTGTTGTGATGTTCAAGATCATCGTCCATCAAATTGTTGCTAATTCCACTAGGTCCCGCTTCTTTTGCTGGTGATTGTACGGAGGAAAAAGGTAGAGGAGATGAAGTTGATGTTGGTGATCCAGAAACTGTTGAAGTCGGAGAAGTCGTTGACATTGCCGATGATGTTGAATATTTTTGATGTAGACCCATATCCATTGCCATTCGAATAGCTAACCCCAAAAACACATAAGCTTCCGATTCCGCCTGTGCACGCCCGGTCCCAGTTTTTCCAATGCTGTATATGTACATTAACAAGAGAGCATGCACTGTGTCCAATGTGGAAAGTAAAAAACAATCCCGAAGTAGTTCCTTGGCTTGATCAAAGTAATATTCACCCACCGTGTTCGGATCTTGACCAGAAAACATACCGTGATATATTGCTGCATGTCTTGCCGACCAAGCCAAAATAGCGTTCACCAAAAGTAAATTGATTTTCACTAGGGAGTTTCCACTGTGATCCCCATTCTTGCCAGTATCTTGAGATCGTTTCCTTTTGCCATTGCGTTGTTGCTGTTGAAGTTGTAGATATTGGCGGCATGTTGCTAGAAAAACGTCAATGTCTGGTAGCGGATAGCAAAGGAAACATTCAGCGTAGTGTTGGAGTAATTGGCCGATGACATCACCGTCCATCATTGGTGTCGATGATTGTTTTGTCACTTTGATGTTGCTCATACTACTATTGTCGTGATTGTAACCTCCAATCATGGTGTTTGGGTAAGTGGGTGCAGTTCGTAAAGTCGATGGAGTGTATGATGATAATAAGGAAGATGACAATGAAGGTGTATGACTAAGATTTGGCAATTGCATTTGTTGATGTTGGTGATGTGTAGATTCCCAGGCACTATATAGAGGAAATATGATGCCTTTGGATCGGTATAAAGGATGACTTTTGGCCACAATGACATGATCCGCAAGCTTCGAAGACGATGATGACGGCGATGCTGGTGATGCTAGCGGTGGTAATGGTATTGGTGTAGGAGATGCGGATAGGGAAGGAGACAATTCATCATCAATATCAGGCCGGTGGCCAGAAGTAGGGTGTTTCTTTTCGGCAGTTGTTGGTGATTTTTGTTGTTGCGCAGTAGGGGAAGATGGACGAGTGCTCGAGTTTGACAAATCATGACCAGATTGGCGTTGGAATTCAGAAGCACCAGACAAAAGTATAGTATATAAATCTTGAAGAGAGAATATATTGGTGTCAATCCGTAAACCAGTTGTAGTAAGAGACAATGCCCAGTTGGTTTTCAATTCCGTAGGTATGAGGGTACGATCCCGATCCGCACAATTTGCTAATGGAACAGAAGAGGAGCTGTTGCTGCTTTTGCTGCTTTTGCTGTTGTTGCTGCTGTTGTTGGGATTTATTTCACGAAGAATGATTTGCGTATCGTGCTGAATCGATTGGAGTTGATGCTCAACAGTTTCCACCTTACTGTTCAGTTTGGTGATGGTTTCGTTAAGCTGTACCAGATTGAATATGTCTATTTGAGTGGAAGTACCGGTGTAAGAGCAAGATACTATGAATTGAAAAATAAAAATAAAACTAAAATAGGTGAGGGGACTGGAAAAAAGGAAGTGAAATAGGCGGTTTACCTTTCAAGTTTTCGCATCGTCCACATGTCGGGTGTTGGAAGTCACAACGAACTATGTAACAGGAAGAAAGCTAATTAGTATCATCATCAAGAGTACTAGTATCAACTTGATCGAATGTGTACCTTTCTTCGTTCTATTTTATCAAAAGAAAAAAAAATAGCGCAGTTTAGTATATACAAAAAGTCAAAAAATCAGGTCCTGGTAGTTGAGCTACTTGCCTACATCTTTCACAAGCTAACGTCATACGCATTCTTTTGGTTGTTGAATGGGGTCATGATGTTGGTCATCTTGTTCTTTGTCCATTTATAAATAAAAAACTACGTAAAAGAAAAATAGAAGAGGAAGAAAATAAATAAATAAAAATAAAAATAAAAATACATGCATATTTTTGAGCAAGATTCAGGTGACTTATTCCGACCCCGACCCCGACTCACTGACAACATTTAAGTTGAAGTAAAATTCATGCATATGATATTGATACTGACGTGATATCTCTTTTGAAATAAATTAGCTGGTCAAAAGGAAAACACACGCCCCCTTATTATCCACACTATGCATTCTATATACACATTGATCAAATATAAAGGCCCAATTTTTTGATATGTAAAAGCACCTTTATTAAACCCCAACAAAAGTCATAAAAATATAAAAGATAATATACTAATGTAACTACTATTCTATCTATAGTTAAACAGAATGAAATAGTATCAACACACACACACACACACACACACACACACAGAGAGAGAGAGAGAGAGAGAGAGAGAGAGAGAGAGAGAGAGAGAGAGAGAGAGAAAGAGAGAGAGAGAGAGAGGCGAGCTAGAAAATTCGCATTAATCCAGAGCCTTGAGCACCAATTTGTTCTTATCAGGGACATGGATACAATAGTTTTTTTTTTTTTTTGTATTGATCTATTGCAGTACCACCTAGGCAAAGTCAGTAACAGGCCTAATACAAACGAATTCCACCAGTTGTTATTGTTTTCAGAATAGAACGATCAGTTACCATTGTGGAGGAGTAAAATATATGTAGTTAACTATAATGTCATGTCGCTATATTGATCATATATGATAGTGATGGTATGTAAACTGACGATAGTAGCAATAATAATGATGATAATAATAATATCAATGGCTTAAAAAAATTGGAAAAACAATGATTGAAGATATTCATAAATAATAAATAACAATGGGATGGTATAGTAAAATAAAGGGTAATGCTACAAAGTGGGTGAAGGACACGAAGGAGATGCTGGCGATTGCAATAACCGTTGCTTGAATGTGTCCAATTGCGCTTCAATATGTTGTATTTGATCCACAATTCGTCGACGATGCCCAGGTCCAAATTGATCCACAAATTCGTAAGGTATTTGTAATCGAAAGCCTTGGGTTTGATTCACTTCTTCTTGAGGATCCAGTTGGAATGTTACCTTGGGGTGACCAGGTCGAAGGAATTGCATAAACAACGGTCCATATTCCACTTCCTCTTCATCATCGTTATTGTCGTTGATTTTCTTTGGATTGCCACTCGCTTCCTTTTCACTTTCATCAGAAGTAGTTTCAGTTAACGGTACAGTATGCTGCTTTTGACCTTGTTGTTGTTGCTGGCGGTTTGCTGGAATTGATTTCACTACGGATGCAAAGTGGGCTTTTTTCGAAAAGTCTGTTGTAGGTGAGCTTGTAACCTGTATTTCCTATGAATAGCCGTAGAATTTTGAATTGAGTCTCTCGATTTTCAAGTAATTCGGATGGCCTGTGAGTATTCGTGAGATGCTTACCTTCAATTTTGGCGCCTTTTTGCTTAAGATAGCTGAATCATGGGAATTTGCACCGGGTAATTCTCTAAAATATAGATAAGCATCATTATTCTTTTCATCCATACTAAATGATACTTCTACCATTTTTCGTTTTCTTTACCGTTTTTTACTAGGAGTCACTAGCTCTGTGCCTTTGCGCTTTCTCGACTGTTCGTCCAGGAAGTAATTTGTATCAGCGCGGTATTTGTTGCAGTAATCATCCATTGTAAGTGTTCGTACAGACTGAAGTAATTGATTGATCGTCATATTTCCCTGAGCTCTCAGTGAACTGCAAATGAAGTCCACGTTTTGTCGGATTTCATCAATCCTTCGGCTTTCTAAAAAAGGGTTAAATGAATAAAATATAAAATAGATAATAAATCAAGAATCCAGTCTTACCTTCAGCATCGAGAATACTAATGGCTTCATTGATCATCGCTTCACTTGCCATATTTAAAAAAAAAAAAAAAAGTGAAAAACACCACCCAATTTTTTTTTCTTTTTTGCTCCGTGAATTAGAACGCCGCTCCAGACCAATTCGCGTAAAAATATATCGCCATGTGAAGCATTAAAGAATAAAATCTTTATTTTTGAATATATGAAAAAAAAAAGTACATAGACAAAATATGTAGATACTATTGTTCAAATGGTAAATAAACTAATAAACTACAGGCTAAAAAACTAAACGTCGCACACAAGAATACCATGATCATAGAGGGACGATACTAGCAGCTTACCGTTTTGAGAATCCAAAGCACCAGTAGAGGATGCAGCATAATAGTGGCCATCATCGCTAAAGACCACCTTGGGTGCGCTTTGGGAAGAAGAATTCCATTCCATAACCAGCGATCCAGCTTTGGGGACAGACTGAAGAGATCGATCACGAGCAAAAGCATATCGTATAAAGTCCAACCCTTTGGGATGTCCAGCCATCACCAAGATGCCACTGACACGATCATACTCTAGATTATCCACAGCCATATCAACATCAACAGTCTGGAGATAGTCCACATGCACGGCTTTTGTTTCATCCTTTTCATGAGGTCGAAGAGTAATGTTGTACTGGTGTACACGTCGTTTGTTGCATTCGGACACAAAAAGAGTGGAATCGTTACCGCTTATCCCATTTGCAAAAGAAAGGCCACCAATGACAGGATATGCATTGTTAGACCGAGCATCGTAAAACATAACGTTTGAGATGGGAAGAATTGCCGTGTTCTCCAGCATCTTGAGTAGTTTCTTTTGATAATAATGATCGTTGCTGAAGTAAAAGGACGGTGTACCATCTGATGCTTCCCATTTGTGATCGTCAACAATATGTACGGCATTGGGTGTATATAGATTTTCATGTTGGATAGTGCGCTTGTGTAACAAGTTGCCGTCATCTTCGATGGAGAATACCTCAATCAGGGCTTTTTCGGAATCAAACGGAAGATTGATGGCCAATATGAGTTTGCGTTCTTCGTCAATAGCAAGTCCCAATGGGTGAAAATCAGATGGTTTTGAATATGTGCTGATGGGTTTGGACTTTGGCGGTGTCTAGATATGAAAAGAGGAACAGCAAAAACAGAATAATGAGTTCATGTTTGCGATATGGTTTTCGTACTTACACTTGTATAGTCAATTCTCCAAATATTCCCAGATGGTATTGTTTCACCTTCGCTGAAATAGTTGTAGTCCAGAACCTTGTTCCGTTTTTCACGCGCTGGATCGCAAGAAGCATATGCTACACCATTACCAAGGACTATGTCCTCGCAGAAGGATAAACCCTCAGGAGCTACCAAAGAAAACAAATCCAAAATTTTCAATATCTTCCCAAGCATTCTTTTTGTAGTGAATAAACTACTTACAGACTATTTTTGCACAAGTATCTTTTCCAATAGAAGGGACGACTTTATTTATACTAGCAAGTCCAATAAGATAGTCTGCAAAAGTAAGCAAAATGACTAAGTATTCTATTTACCAGATGGTAGTAACATACTTATAATAATATATCATTTGCTACTTACATAACGGATAGGCAACTATAGATATAGCACCAACAACAACCCATAATCGATTTCCAGTGAAAAACATGACAAACCTGGAGGAAAAAAAAAAAAAAAAAAAAAGGAGAAGGGGTGAATAAAAGGGATAGAAAACATTTCAGATTCCGCACTATCATCAATTTGTGGCCTCTATTAGAGATATATGCGCAAATACTTTCCACCATAAACCCATTTAGTAAAGTAGCCAATAACATTATAGCTCTGTACAGCGTATCAGTCAATACCAAAGGATATCTTGTGATAATAAAATTAAAAGATGAGTATGCGCGTGTACCACGTTGTCAGGAATAGTTGAGTATGGAATTTATGCAAGCAAATCATCATCTTGGATCAATGTTGTATATAGAACCTTTGCTCTCTTTTCTGTACGTTTTACCTTTTGCAAGAAGTGAATCAATCTTTGAGGGTGGCCATCCTAATTTGGATCACTGTAAGCATCAGTACATAACCTAGTAGTAAGTGAAGGCTCGTTAAAATACATTGGATAAAGTAGCCTAGGCAATAATGGAAACGTGCAGCTATCTGTACCAATATTAGAAAAAGCAATCAGTTTTCAAAAGACTTCGAAATATGTCCCAATACTCATCATTTTAAATCATGTTGGAAAAAAAAAGCGGAATTTAAAATCGCGCAGTCCTTTCGATTTCCCATTCTCTTCGTGTTTTCTTTTCTTTTTTTTTTTTTTTTTTTTTTTTTTTTTTTTTTTTTTTTTTTTTTTTCCTACACTTTTCATTTTTGTTTTTAATTCACGGCAATCACTTGTTTGATTACACTCCTTTTTCTTTATACCACCAATGGATGATTTTAACCCGGACACATGTACTCATGAAGTACAGTTCAACAATCTATGCGCTTTCTGTGGTAAAAACCTGGAGCAGTAAGTCTCAATATGAATTCTCTTCATCCACTCAAAATAACGACTAATGCGCTATTTATTAAACAAACAGTACCGAACACCAATCAGCTCAAGTAGATATTACACATAATAGGCCAGGACTCACAGTATCTCGGAGGGTAAATAGAATTTTTCGTCGACCATTCTACTCATCAATAACTCAATATCTTTTATCTGTGTACCAATAGGAAGCCGAACGTATTGAACAAGAGGATGCGACACGGTTATTGAAGGAACGCAAACTTATCTTGGTGGTGGATCTTGATCAAACGATTGTCCATGCAACTTGGGATCCTACTGTGGGTGAATGGATGGCCGATGAAAACAATGCTAATCACGAAGCAACAAAAGACATTCGACAATTTAAACTACCTGAATCCACCATGATTTACTACTTGAAACTGAGGTAAGGTTAAAGATTCCATTGTTTGAAAATCGAAGATGTCATTGATTTTTATTTCTTCTATTTTTTATATAGACCGGGAGCAGCTGAGTTCTTGAAAAAGCTATCTGAACTATATGAATTACATGTATATACTATGGGAACTCGACAATATGCCGATGCTGTGGTGCAAGAAATTGACCCCGACCATTCTATATTCCAGGACCGTATTATGTCTCGTGATGAAAATGATCGCAAATCCAAATCAGAAAACAGAAGTAAATTGATCTTTTTATTCAACCAGTATGTTTTTATCCATGGATTTATTTATATTTCGTTATCATGTAGGTTCTACTAAGAAATCTTTGGATCGACTATTCTCTAGTGATAAATCTATGGTAGCTATTATCGATGATCGTATGGATGTTTGGGATTATTCACCTCATTTAGTACATATCAAACCATGTAAGTGAAAAAACAAAAAACAAAAAAAGACATAATATCGTTGAGTTTATTTAACTGACCGCTCTTTTTTTGGTTTGCTTGGTTTAGATGTCTTCTTTAAAGGTACCGGAGACATCAACTCTCCTTTTGCCAACAAAAAGGTAATATAAATAATAGTCTTGACTTCATGATTTACTTTTACTAACTTGTTTATTCATAGCAATCTTTGGACCAACAATTTAATGCAAATGAAAATCAGAAAAAGTCAACAGATGAAAGCAAAGGTAAAATAGTGGAGGGGCTGAAAATAACATTACACTTTACTAACATTGCGGGGGGGATGGGTTTATTAGCCACTGAAGAAAGTAATGAAAATGATTTGGCTGAAGTACTGGAAAGCCAAAAACGGGAACAAGATGCCTTGGCAAAACAACAACAACAAGAACGTCCTTTGGCACAAAAACAGCGAGAACTTGGTGCTTCCCATCAAGCTGTATTAGTGGATGATGATAGGGTCTTATATGAAAAATTGGATGTAAGAAAGAAAACGAGTAAAGTAAAAAAAAAAAATGACACTCAATATGTATGTTCATTTGTATAGATGTTTACCAGGATACACAGCAAGTTTTACTCAAGTTACGACGCTAAACTCCAACAACTAGGTGATTCGGCAGATACAACCAATCCTTTTACAACTATGCCAAGTATTGTAGACTGCATCAACCCTTTTCGAAAGCACATTTTGTCCGATATACACATCCTTTTCTCTGGTATGATCAAACTTGATGCTGACCCAAAATCGTCTCATTGGTGGAAAACTTCTGAATCGTATGGTGCTACATGTCATGTCAACCTTTCATCGAAGATTACTCATTTGATCGCTGCAAAGGTAAAGCCGTTTTATAACCATCCCTATCATTCTATATGGGGCAAGTGAACTGAATTTTTTATATTTCTCTCATTTGTAGGCCGGTACTTCCAAAATGATTGAAGCTAACAAGCAATTCCCTGATGTCCATGTCGTAAATCCAAATTGGCTGATTGACTCCATTTACCATGAAGGCGCACAAGACGAATCTCTATATCGGCTTACCTCGGGTGGTCCATCCGCTTCTATGGATAGTTTGAACGGGAATGATGATGTCGCCAATCCTGAATCAACCCCTTTAGATTTAGAAGACGGGG
Source organism: Absidia repens (assembly GCA_002105175.1). Classification (NCBI taxonomy): domain Eukaryota; kingdom Fungi; phylum Mucoromycota; class Mucoromycetes; order Mucorales; family Cunninghamellaceae; genus Absidia; species Absidia repens. The sequence goes on from MCGE01000009.1 coordinate 243,725, forward strand.
CCTTCGACAACCACGAACTGGATTTACAACACGTTGATTGGAACGATGCTGACGACGAAGTGAATGAATTTCTAAGCGATAGTGACGAAAATGACGACGATGCTTCAGTACCTGGGGATAACGACAATAATGTTGATGGTGATGATACCACGTCAAACCAACAAAAGTAAGTCAATAGAAGAAAAGAAAAAAAAAAAGGCGGGAATGGAACAAGTGAAATTGTATTTACCGTATACATATATACGTAGATCCAACGAATTATCAAGGAAACGGACGCGGGAAGGGGATTCACAAGAACTGGAAGACGATAAGGAATATATATCTGATAAGGACGAAAGGGCTATCAAGAAAACAAAGCTGCACCTCAATAATGACACCAATACAACGGTGACAGTGTCGGAACACTCGGACCAAGAAGGGTACTCAACCGGTGAAGACAGCAAGCATGAGAATGGATCGAACGGTCATAGAACGAACAGTGGGGACTCGGAAAGCGACTTTGATAATGGCTCTTCAGAATTGGATGACCTGGCAGATCTGTTGGACGAGGGATTGGACTAGTTTACTTTATCATTATTTGTTGTTTTATTGCTGTTAATGCCGTTCCCCCTTCTCCTCATTCATCCCTTTGTAGTTACTCTTATTATTCATTGTTTTGTTTTTACTTCTTTCATTACCATTCCTCTTCATAGCTTTATCACTATGCTGCTTCTTTTTTTTTTTTTTTACTATATTTATCATTTTGTAATATATTTATACTATCTATCTGTCATGATGTATCACTACTGATGGCCTTTTTCTAATATTTTTTTTTATTTGTTTGGTGTGTGGCGTGTGTTTGACGTTGACCGTTGGACAGGCAGAGAATTGCAGAATGATGTGTCAAATAGAAGAAATAAAAACCGTATTGTCGTTATTTTTAATGTTTTGTATTTTATTTACGTATGATATGATATGTTTGGGGTGCGAAAAAAATAATTTGTAACAGGTGTCTCAAAAAACCATTTACTTCGTCTCAAAATTCAGTTTCCATCGTCCAAAAGAAACCACATGTTGTCTCAATTGAAATTTGAAATAACCGTATGCAAATGCCTGTTGGTTAGCTGCTATTATATACGGTTGTTGATTATGGAAAACAGTTTTAATATATGTGCTTGTGTGTATGTGTGGGTGCGTGGGTGTATGAATGTGTGTCTTTATATACTTGTCCTTGTAACTTACAGACGGCCATTTGAGACTCAAACGGTTTTTTTTTTTTTTTTTATCTATGTATATATATATATATATATACATATATATATATATATCATATTCACAAATTAAAAATAATATACCGGAAATATAAGGTATGCCCATTCTATTAAAGGTTACGTTGGCAAGACTTGATTGGCATGGATGGTAGAGCGGGAATTCCATATTAAGTGACCTAGGGCTGTATGTAGATCAGTCGTTTTCTGGGGAGTCAAGTTAGCTAGAAAGCAGTACAAAGTCTTCTATGGCAGCGAATACATGCATAGAACGACTTAGATTTATTTATATGATTGGTTGAGCAGGACTATGGCTATTTTTGATGGCCAAGTGATCTAAGACTGCCAATCAGCTACTGGGGCATGCGGGAAAGTAGTCGTAGTGGATAAATTAAAAACAAGTGTTTGGTAGAAAATTAGCAAAGCTACTATAATAGCGACATTGTATATTATCAAATGAATCAGAGTATGTATAATAAAATGGACAAATTTTATTGGAGTATATTGATAGATACTAAGGCTATATATGAGTGCCTTATTGTGACAAGGGATTTAGCGGACAGATCTATTTGAGGAAACATGAAGGAGACTAATGTGAGATCTAAGGAGCCATTCAACACTAATATAAAGAAAACGCTTTGAAATAGGAGCTAACATAGTGTACAGTAGAAGGTATGGGAAAGACAAAGAACATATCTGTTACTGAAACATAACACCCATCTGCACTAATCAAAAGAATGACCGCAATTAAAAAAGGAATCTATTGCAGAAGACATGAGAGAGACTAATGGGACATTTTTCATTGATGTAAGTAGAAAGAGTCATATTTTATTATTGATATATTAAAAAGAAAATGGATCGTAAGAAAACTCAACTATAGTAACTTTAACTTCGCTTTTTTGGCCCTCCAACTTTTTTTTTTCTGACCCACCGCTAGCGCCCTGCCCACCATAGGAGCCGTCCATCCTTTTTTTCTCAATCACTGCCCACTCGTAGTGCCAAATCACAGAGTCTTCCATCCCATGCCATCAAAACCCACACTTCAGAGCCCCCCCCCGCCACCCATTGACCACATAATTAATAGTATTCTCAACTTCGCTCTTCAATATACCGCACCACAATAAAATACACTGTAATAGCTGTTTTTTCACAAAAACACATCCCTGTACTCTTTTCTACGCACAAGCTTATAGAGTTGGTAGAAGAAGTTTCCATAATACCCAATCCGTTCCTTTTTCAGATATATATAGACACACTTTTTTCCATGCATATATAATGTACATTCGATGAAGCTCATCATGTAAACGTACAACAGAGAGACTAATTATAATAAAAAGAACATATTTATTCAGACCTAGATACAAACGATGGCAAACTATTACTAAACTAGTGAGTGCTAATCTACTGTCGTTCCCTAATCCTACATCCAAAATGAAAGGGTTTCCCATGATGTTTGTTTTGCGTTTTTTAAAACGCCCCTAATTCAAGTTCTAACACTAAACCTTGATCACCAGTACCCCAATGAGCCTTGCCATCATATCATTCAGATTATCATGAAGGAAAAAAAATAAAAAAGAAAGAAAAGAGAGGAAAAAAAAAATTGGTCATTTTTTGACATAAAAACAAAAAAGGCAGGATGATTCAGGCTCCGCATTTTGCTTTCTATTTTTTTTTTGGTCCGAAATGCAAATAGAAATTAAACGAAGGGGCAATCGCCATAATAATAATAGAGCATAATTCATTTTATCTTCCAGTGGAAAGGCAGTTGCAACCGCTACATAATCAAACTCTAATCTCTCCGACACCTTTCAAGTAAGCTATTATTTCAGCACACAAAAAAAAACCTCCATTGACGACGCGCTGAGCACGACGGTCGGGCCTCAAGGGGGCTGCCCACCGAAGTGCGAAATGGCGGAGGCTTTAATCCTATCCCATCAAAACCCACACTTTAATAAAAAACTGTGACACCCAATAAATCGAAAGATTTTCAAAAACTCCAGCGGAACGCCAGAGCGTTTATTTATTTAACAATAGATATGAGGCAAACCACGACAAATTAACACTAACCTAAGCTAATGGACGCTCCAGAAAATCAACTAATGGTGGTTCCAAATCCTGAATCCATAATGAAGGGTTTCAATCCCTGTTCTGTAGAGAATAAATAAAATATCACATGGATGGGATTTAACACTTTTTTAGTCTCCGGGAACCTTTTTTTTTTTTTTTGGCGGATACAAAAGAGGTAAGATTTCTTCCTATTTACATAACACTACACAACGTCATCAACGAGGAGGTTGGTTGTTCACTACTTTTAATGTCTTTGTAGTCAAGATGGAACAACCCCGCTAGTTTTAGGTAGCTTACCCTGTCCCTTGTAGAATAGTTTGTAACTCACCATAAACTAGCTTACCCTCTTCGGTTGAATCAGTTCATCTTACGTTAGTGCATTTTTATTCTATCATACAACAAAGCGGCGACAATTGTATATGTAAAAAAATGTAGGATGATTGAAGCGCACTGGAGGGTTGGTTTACCTGCTCAACTTTCTCTTTCGGAGAGCACACGTCTTGGTTTCGCCATTCCTCGATCCTTCAGCCAAGTCAGTCAACTTAAAATGTCTTTGCATAAATTTTTTCTTCTTTATAAAGTAAAAACCATCCGGACCACGTAAATGTATTTAGTTTTATATTTACTATCGTAATACTGTACATGGTTAGGTGTTTTATTATTTCAAGTTAAATAAATATCCTTAGCATTTTCCTTTATACCCAAAATTTTTCATGTTTTTGCGGAACTGCGTCATAATATATATGAAATTTACAAGTATTAAGTATATCGATATATCGAGATATCATTTTCTGAAATAATACAGTGCAATTGGTGAAGGAATAATTTTATAAACCTAGCCTGAAGTTCAAGGTTGATGAGATAGCAACGAGTTGACTAACTGTCAAACAATATTCAGTCCCAGAAACATATTGACCAATGAATGTGAATGCATTGAGAACGTCACTTGCCTATATTAAATTCTCCTTCTGGTTTTAGCTGCCCCATACCTTTTTCTCTTTTGATTTTATTATTTATCAGTGTTTTCTGTCTCCTTGTTGATTTTGGCTTTATATATGTATAAGCAATGCCGAATACAGCTGTTGACGAAAGTCAGCCATTACTAGCGGGATTTTCCGGTGATAACAACGCAGAATCATTTGATGTGACAGTTGACACCTTAAGCAGTCTTGTAGAGTCGAAAAACAAGGAAATGCTAGATGATATGGGAGGTGTAATAGGACTTTGCCATCGGTTAAAAGTGGATCCATCATCTGGACTGTTTCCGGATGAAGGCGTTTCGCAGTCGTCGGATTTACCATTTGCGAAACGAAAAGCAACGTTTGGAGAAAATATTTTACCTCATACTCCACCGAAATCGTTTTTAGAACTATTATGGTGTGCTTATAACGATAAAACACTTTGTAAATAAATAAATAAAAAAAAAGAACAATAAACCCCGGCATCATTATAACCCTTTTTTTCGCTCTTTTGTGAATATATTTCACCCTATAGTTATGCTGACTATAGCTGCGCTTATCTCTTTGGGGATTGGTTTATGGAAGGACAACAATGATCAAGGCATCCCAGATGAGCCCAAAGTTGGATGGTGAGTAATACTTTTAAATGCCGCTTTCTATTTCTGGAGCTCAAGTTCTAATTTTTTTTTTAATTTTTTTTGAAGGATCGAAGGAACAGCTATTCTTATAGCTGTTATTGTGGTTGTGTTGACAAATGCCATCAATGATTATCAACGAGAATCTCAATTCAAGAAACTCAACGCCAAACATCATCAGAACCAATTTATCAAGGTGCTTCGTGGTGGAAGGGTGCAACGGCTTCATGTGCAAAAGATATGTGTGGGTGACATTGTAGATCTCGTTCCTGGTGATGTTGTGCCTTTTGACGGTATCTACCTCCATGGGTATGATTTGGCCTGCGATGAATCTTCTTTGACGGGTGAATCGAACACGGTTAAAAAGCAAACTTACGACAACTCTCTGGTGGCCGGGATGGCGGAAACAGACGAATCACTGGCTCTGCAAGACTGCTTTATTCTATCTGGTTCAAGGGTTTTACTTGGTGTGGGTCGTGTAGTCGTTGTAGCCGTTGGTGTGAATTCTTTTTTTGGAAAGACAATGGTGATGACAATGACCTTGAACCAGTGTCATCAACAAGAACTGACTCCACTACAACAAAAACTGGATGTGCTGGCTGATCAAATTGCATGGTTTGGGCTGATATCTGCTTTTTTGATCTTCGTGATACTTTCGGCGAAATTCTTTATTATGGCTTGGTGGTTTGATCATTCGCTTCCTGCAGGTACAACAATTGCCTACTTTATTATCAGCACAGTGATTGAAGCGATTACAATTATTGTTGTGGCTGTTCCTGAAGGTCTCCCTATGGCGGTTACTTTGGCTTTGGCTTTCGCGACCACTCAAATGTTGAAAGACAATAATCTCGTCCGGGTTTTGGCCGCATGTGAAACAATGGGAAATGCTACCACAGTTTGCACCGACAAGACTGGAACTCTCACAAAAAACAAGATGACTGTTGTAGAATGTACATTTGGTGAAACTTCTTTCAAGATCAATGCGCCAACAAGATTTGATGATGAGGACGACAACGACAACACCAACAACAGCAACAACAACAACGACGACGACGAAATATCATCTAGTACAATGTTGCATCACAAGCTTTATCCATTCTCTGACTATGTGCGGAAACTTATTAAGGAAGGTGTTGCAATCAATTCTACAGCATACAAATGCATGGACGATCAAGGCCGTTGGCAATATACTGGATCCAAAACGGAATGTGCATTATTGGAAATGGTAGAACAGTGGCAAGATATTACATCGGTTGATAGCTGGCGGCAGGATACGATCGTGGACAAAATATATCCCTTTTCTTCTCAAAACAAATCGATGACTAGCATTATTCGACTCACTTCAATTTCTGTTGGAAATTCATCATCCGCAGCAACAGTAACATCGTCCTTATCGTCTTCCACCACTACAGCTCACAACGCTACTACGGACCAGCCCAACTCAGTCTATCGCTTACACACCAAAGGCGCACCAGAAGCATTATTGGAACACTGCACTCGGTATATGGATGAACAAGGGCAGGTGCACTTGATGGAACATGAAAACTACGTGATGTGGGATCAAATCATTCGAACCTACGCTCAACAAGCTTTGCGTACAATGGCGTTGGCTTATCAGGACTTGACGACCGATGCGTACGAAGATTTTATCAGCAAAAACGTGGAAATGGCAACTGAAACGACTCCTCCTTTACAAGATTTGATACTCCTCGGTGTAGTTGGCATTCGAGACCCTCTTCGATCGGGCGTGGTAGAATCAGTAGCCGCATTTCGGCGGGCGGGCGTATCGGTACGAATGATTACGGGGGACAACATTTACACCGCCAAGGCGATTGCTACTTCAGCAGGAATATTGACAGAAGGTGGTATGGCATTGATTGGACCTGAATTTCGAACGATGTCAGAGGATCTTCAACGTCAAGTGGTGCCGCAGATGCAAGTACTGGCCAGATCGAGTCCGCACGACAAAATGACCGTGGTGGCAAGGCTACAAGAATTGGACCAGGTTGTGGCGATGACGGGTGATGGAACAAACGATGGACCAGCGCTGAAATTAGCAAACATTGGATTCAGCATGAACTTGGCGGGCAGTGAGGTTGCAAAAGAGGCCTCTGATATTATTTTGATGGACGACAACTTCAACTCGATTCTGAAGGCGTTATTATGGGGGCGGGCAGTCAATGATGGTATCCGCAAATTTTTGACCTTCCAACTCACGGTCAATGTGGCTGCAGTGGTTCTAACTTTGGTCAGTGCTATTGCTTCCGAACAATCTGAAAGTATTCTTGGCGCCGTACAACTCTTGTGGATCAACTTGATTATGGATACGCTGGCAGCACTTGCACTAGCTACAGAACCGCCGACCGATGCACTCTTGGATCAAGCTCCCATTAAAAAAACGGAACCAGTTATTGACGGCGGGATGGCATACCGTATCCTATCTCAAGGCATCTTCCAGGTTTGTATCACGCTGGCTGTGATGCATTATAGCCCTTTTTGGTTTGGTTTGGACCCTCATCAACAAAACAACCATGATTATTTGATGGTTCGTTCGATGGTCTTCAATACGTTTGTCTTTCTCCAGTTCTTCAATGGATTTAATTGTCGGCGGATACATGGCACTACTCTCAATGTCTTTGAACATCTCAACCGGGATTGGCTTTTTCTCGCGATACAAGCTCTAATCGCTATTGGACAAGTCTGTATTATTACATTTGGTGGATCAGCACTGAAGACGTCGCCATTGACACCGCTTCAATGGGTGATAACAGTGGGTATTGGGTTTTGCTCTCTTCCCGTTGGCTGGCTATTTACATCCATAGCAAGAATACCCCGATTACAGAACTGTGGCTACTATGTTTGGCATGCCTTGATCCGACGAAACGAAAATCAGGGTTGGCACAACAAATCAACACTGCCTGAGTCCAATTCAACAGCTTCAGGGTCAACAACAACAAACACTATACCTCCTTATTCATTAGACTGATGTATTCGGCGTTTATTTGGGAATTCATCGTATTTATTTAGGCATCAAAACACTCGCTCGGGTTTTTATTGTAGTTATTATTTTGGTTGATAGTATTATTAGTGTACTATGTAGTTATTAGGCTTAGTATAATTATATATCCCTTCTATATTCATACAATCAATAAAAATTTATTAACTTTTACGATGTTATGATTATGAAATCTGCCGTCTTCCTTTTTTTTTTTAAGTGTGCAATTCAGTAATTTTAATATTAAATTTCAAAACATCCTCACACTTGCAAAAATTGAAGTGCCCGTTTTTGTTCAAGTTTGAAACTCCCCCCTCCGTCATTTTAAACCTTGATAGATGACCTCTTAGACCCAAGTGGCTTCAGTTTGGGCTATCATTACTTTTTATTATAGGCACGCCAAAAAAAAAAAAAAAACGGCCTGGATTACAGTGTGCTATATGTCTAGTATTGCGATGAACGGGCTAGCTGTACATTCTATATTAATTTATATACGTGATAGAGCGGGAATGGGGGACGTCTGTTTTAAAACACAACAACAGTCAATACTAATTAAATGAATGATGGTAGTAAAGAAGAGATCTATTGCATAAGACATAAGAAAGACTAATGGGACATTCTTCATGGAAGGAGGTAAAAAAATAGACATATTTTATTTAGATGTAGATACAAGTTATAGACTAACTAAGACTAAACTAAGCTATTGAAGGCTTCAAAAAGCCAACTAATGGTGCCTTCAGATCCTAGATCCAAAATGTAAGGGTTTCCCCATGCATCTTGTAATCCCTGAGCTGAAACCCTTTCTAAACTAGTCCTTGCACTATTATAAGTCCAACATATCCTCAAAAAGGTTCAATGGTGCAGAAAAAATGAAAATGAAAAAAGAAAATGAAAAGAAAGAGAGGAAAAAAAAAATTGGGAGTAAATAAATATTCACGTGTGCGGGGTTCCAATTGGGGGTTTTTGGATGTCTTGCGACATTTCTTTTTATTGCAGGATACGAAAAAGAAAGTCATTTTTCTTATACACATTAATAGCATACAACATTATCAACATTGTGATTCTCTTCTAACGAAAGTAATCACCATTATTTAGTATCGGCGGCACGGCTATTCTCTTCCTTGATACATTTGCAGACAAGCCGGAATACAATATGCTAATTCGCACTCCACTATGATATAATATTTTTGTCACTCACCGTAGGTTAGCTTCCCCTCTTTGATTGTATTAGCCTATCCGACATTATGTTTACTCTACAACAAGATATCCATCCCCTCCCCCAAATACACATTCCACTCTAACCTCCATACAGTACACCCCTAATCATTTTACATTGAGACATATGTCATCATCATTAGCGACAGTTTATATCTACTTCTGAATAAAATATGTCTTACATTTTTACTTCAACACCGTTTCTTACATAATCATTTTCTTTTGTCGAATGAGTATACCCATAATATACGGTACTTATGCGTGTAGAAAAAAAAAAGAAAGCTGATGTGCCTGTGTCTGAAAATAAAAGGAATAGCGATGCCATCAATCAATTACTATGCTCAGCACTCCGTCTATAATACTGTCCAGTATTGTTCTCAGTTTTTAAGTATAGGGCTGATGAATTCTTGAATGGTTTTAGAAAATGGTCGAGGGTGAAGGTCAAATAAAAATTAAGCAGCGAAGAGCGCATAAAATTAATGGTTGAAGTGCACTAAAACGTAATACAATGAGTTCATATAATAAAAATGTATACACTATTTCTACTACTATAACGCCATTTAATACTAATAGAGTTCTACACATCACCATCAGGAGCAGCGCTTGCTGCAACGTCAACATCATTATCCTCACCAGCATCAGCGATAATACTACCATTCTCATAAGGGTTCCGGTTTTCAATTACCGACCGAGAGGTGACCTTTATAGAAGACATTTCGATTACTAAACTTAGTCGAGCATCCAATGCTCCTCTTCCTAAAGCAACGTTAGGTGTCCTTTCTTTAGCATATCAAATACAAAATTATCATTGAATCAAACATAGAACAAAATTCTTGAAATAGAAAATGATCAGATTGACACAAAGTTCGGTATTATGGTTGAGGAACATGATACTAGAAAACTTTTGTGTGTGCAGGTTTTTTACATTTTACTATATAAAAAGTGTGATCGTACATCAAATGAAATTTAGATGCAAACATATTCACAATTTTTGAACCGGTAATGCAATGGCACACGTCTCTCTTTTTTTTTTTTTTCTTTGCCATATGTTAACAGGCTTTTACGGCCAGCATTAGTCCCTAGTAGACGAAAAATGATGTACAAGTGTGTGTATAGCCTTTCTATATTGACCAGAGTCGATTTGAACAGAAAACAAATCCAATTTTTTTGAATTTTCCATTTTGGAAATAAATGATGTGCACGCCCTCGGTCGTTGAAGTTAGGGGTAATCATGGGGTAGCAGTAGCATTTTTTGCAGAGGTTGTAGATCAATGGGAAATGCCAAATTTTTGTTACATTGAAATAACTGCCATTTTTAACTGAGAATAAGTTTAGAATATATTGTAGTTGAAAAAGTAATACTATCCCCATTGCTGCTCTTTATAAAGTCACTAAAGTGTGAAATGTCAAAGGGAACAAAACAAAATACTTTGTATTGTATGTAGTGCAGTTATAGTAAATATTTTCAAACGACCATGATCAATTATATAAAGAGGCAAAAAAAGGGAAAAGTATATCTTTATTTAAAAAAGAAGGGGTGAAATGAATATCATAGTATCTCATAACTACAAAATGTAATGTCGTCTTTTTTGTATAATTGTGAGCATTCTAAATCTACATATCATCAATTCCCGTTCAAATGACTGTGAGTGATTTTATATGAGTTTTTTCCCTTTGGTTAATGCGAGCTTGGCGATATAGGACAGCATCCCGAGGGGCAACGCGTCCGGAATGTGACAGCAGGACTAGTAGCATAAGCGAAATGATGTTCATAATAACAGTTTATTTAGAATGTGTACAAATGGAATAAATAATGTAATAAGTATGTGAGTGTGGAGAAAAGATACAGAAATATGACTACGGGGAATCACTAACAAAAGCTACTACTAATACTACTACTATTGCTACTGCTATTACTACAGGGGTAAAATATGGCATCCCAAAGCGCCGCGGCCACCCCATCCATTTCTTGGCGTGAGAGATAAAGTCAATTCTGCTTGATTTCGAAGTACCTTGATTTCCAAAGGTCGATCCAAATGAGTTTGTACGATAGTTGACAATGCATGGAGTTGTTGGTGGTTGTCGCTGGTGATAGTTCCAAACTGTAAAATAAGGTCATTTCGCTGTAAGCCAGAAGCAGAAGCAGGAGAATCAGGAGAAACCGCATTGACTTTGGCAAAAGGTTGAAGAGGCGCAGGTTCTTGTGTTTGTTGTTGTTCTGTAACACTGTTGTTGGTGTTGTTTGTGCCACTGTTTTCCGGTACCGATTCGTATTCCTCTTGAGAAGACCGACTGGCTTGATGAAGATGATGTAAAACAGTTTCTATTTCAGCCATCACCTTTTTGTGGTCGTTCCGTAATCTATATACTTGGTTTCGTATGTGTCGTACTGCGGCTACATCAATATCAGACCGAGGGTATCCTTCACTGTCAATCAGAGGTTCATCCATTCCAATTCCTTGTGCCAACAAATCCTCTTCCAATCCTTGCAGTTGAGAAAGAAGACGATCTTGCTGATTCATCAATTGTTTCGCTTCTTGTTTGTAGCGGTCTTGTGGTGTTAGGTTATGCGCCAGGATGCCCATATTTTGTAGAATTATAATGACGTAAAAATTAGCGCTGCAGGAAAGTGCAAAGAAAAAGGGATGAACCTCTTGCTTTTTTTTTTTTTTGAGCAACGCCACTAATCAATTGTAAACACCGCTGTGTGAATTAAAATGAGATATGGTTTGTAGTGCCGTTGAGGTTATCATATTCTATCATTTTATTATTTCACCTTCACTTGCCTTTTTTTTTTTATTTATTTTGTACTGGTTTATTTAATTCCTGCTATTTTTCGACAATGGGAGAAAACCTTCCAGGCATCAAACTATGTGCGGAAATTTCTTGCTGTTATTCATAATCTCGGAAAAGATAATCAAAAATACGCTCCAGTTAGAGCAGTTGTAATATCGACAGGCATCCTTTAAATATTATTAAGTAAGCAATCAATTTTCGGTCAGATTTGACTGATTAGGCACATGCCGATTCTATTACTATTGAGGAGTTTTTTCTATCTTTCTTGTGATTACTGTGAAAAAAAAAATAAAAAAATAAAAAAAAAAAAAAATAAACAATAAAAAAACACAACAATAAAGTCTGGTTAGTATTGATCAGTAATTGATCTTTTGATTTGGCCTAGAAAGAACATGCTTTATCAGGTCGGGAATATATATCGCCAAACTCTCAATAGGTTTAAAAAGCATATTTTTTTCATCTCTTTTTCAATAGAACTTCTCGATTTTCTTAAACTCCTATTATCAGAACTAAAATGAAGACCTATTCGATTGCTACTCTTACAGTTGCTCTTGCTGCTTTTGCATCTGGTAAATGAAATCGACTTTCTCATAAGATTTGTAGAAATAATTTTTTTTATTTGTCACCTTAGCCGCCGATCAAGCAAGTTCAAGTGCAACTCCTGTTTCAGAAGCCTCTATTACTGCTTCTCCAAGATCCGTTGTCACTGTCTACACTACTGTCACTGGCACATTAAGGGATAATGAAGTGGTAAATTTATCCTGATATCAAAATTCATGCAGAGCGCAGCGGATGTTTAATTATTGTTATTCTTTTTTTTTTTTTTAAAAAAAACAACCGATGGTAGCAAGTGAAGCCAGAATACGAAGACGAAAAAACAAAGACTGAACTTGAACGTCAAAAAGAAGAAAATGACCTGCGAAATCTGGAAACCAGAAAAGATATTAATCAACCACCTGCCAGTGGCAAGAGAACTGAAATCAGTCCTGAAGAAGAAGAAGAAGAGAGAGAGGAGTTGGCAGAAGAAGAAGAAGAAGCTCTAGAAGAGTCTGAAGAAGAAGCTGAGGAAAATGCCGAAGAATTGCAAGAAGAAGCTGAAGAGAAAGAAGAAGCCATGGGCCTCAACTCATCGGGGAATAAAGACGAAAAAAAGGTCGACAATCAACAAGATCAACAAGTGGAAGTCCAAAACAATCAAGATGAAAAGATCAACAGTGCTGCACAGCTTGATGACAAAGATATCGCTGGTGTCTCATTTGATGATACTGAAATTTTGGCCAATACTGTGTCTTCATCTGCCGTCCCTAGTGCACTTCCTTCCAGCTCTGCTCAAATCTTGGCTGCATCATCATCATCCGGTGTCTCCAAGGCGGCTAGTTCCAGTGCCAAGCCTGCCTCAGCGTCCGGTACATCCTCGTCGAATCCAACATCTTCTCCGGGAGCTGCCTCTTCTGCTTCTACCACTAGAGTCGCTGGCACAATGATTATGTCATTGACTGCTTTTGCTGCCTTCTACTTTCTCTAGATGATTTTTTAAATTCCCCCTCCCTCAAACATTCTTTATATTTGCTCTTATCATAACTATATTTTTAGCAATCATTCAAGAAATAAAAAAATTCATTTTCAAACTCCCAAAGGGACTGGCTCCTAAAAATAAGAAAGCTATGTTGCAGTTTAGCAAGAATGTAAAAAAAAAAAAAAAAAAAAAAAAAAACAGGCTCATATTAAGAGGTAGATATAAATTGTGTCTAATGATGATACTATGACATATGTCTCGATGTAAAATAATTAGGGGTGTACTGTATGGAGGTCAGAGTGGAATGTGCATTTGGGGGAGGGGATAGATGTCTTGTTGTAAAGTAAACATAACGTCAGATAGGCTAATACAATTAAAGAGGGTAAGCTAACCTACGGTGAGTGACAAAAATATTATATCATAGTGGAGTGCGAATTAGCATATTGTATTCCGGTTTGTCTGCAAATGTATCAAGGAAGAGAATCACAATGTTGATAATGTTGTATGCTATTAATGTGTATAAGAAAAATGACTTCCTTTTTCTCATCCTGCAATAAAAAGAAATGTCGCAAGACATCAAAAAAAACCCCAATTGGAACCCCGCACACGTGAATATTTATTTCCTCCCAATTTTTTTTTTCCTCTTTTCTTTTCATTTTCATTTTTCGTTTTTATTTTTTGTGCATCATTGGACCTTTTTGAGGATATGTTGGACTAACAATAGTACAAGGACTAGTTTAGAAAGGGGTTCAGCTCAGGGATTACAAGATGCATGGGGAAACCCTTAAATTTTGGATCTAGGATCTGAAGGCACCATTAGTTGGCTTTTTGAAGCCTACAATAACTTAGTTTAGTCTTAGTTAGTCTATAGTTTGTATCTACATCTAAATAAAATATGTCTATTTTTTACCTCCTTCCATGAAGAATGTCCCATTAGTCTTTCTTATGTCTTATGCAATAGATCTCTTCTTTACTACCATCATTCATTTTGGTTAGTGTTGACCGCTTTTATGTTTCAGTGGAAGCTTTTGTCTTTCTCATGCCTTGTACTGTGCCATTAAGTTAGACCCCATTTTACAATTGTACCTTTAGAATAGTGTTGACCATTCTTCAAGTATCATCTTAGTGTCACTCATGCTACCTCCAATAGGTCCCTTAGTACAATGAGGCCTTTTTTTTTTTGGCTTGATAACACACTTTATTTGAAAAAAAGATCATAGGGCACTGATATTAAACATGGCCTTATTCTTTAGAGCATTTTCTGCTTGCTTTCTGGGTGTACACTGTCAACATAGTAAGAAGAAGAAAAAGCAGCCCATATGTGTATGATTTTTTACTAGGTCCGCCCCACCATTCATATTAGTCAACCAACGTAGGCCATATCAGCGTATAATCTCCTGTTATGAGACTGGTCGTCAGCGCTAGGTCGTGTGATATGAAGGCTGACCATATGACTGCTCCACTATTCAACTTCATCCACCAATTCCGTGCCGCTGGTGTAGTTTCCTCTAATGCGTTATGATCTCCACCAGTGTAGCAATACTCTATATATTTATTCAGTCCATGATTAATATTGAATGTATAAAAAAAAAAGGAAAATAAAAAAGCACGTGGGCGGAATGTGAACATAATGCCATCCCTACTTTTTTTTTTTGCCTTGCCCGTTAGAACACGACGGTTGTCCAACCCTCCACAAAGTACAAAATGTATAAATTGTGTAATCCCATCCCATCAAAATCAACGTTAAAAAAAAAAAAAAAAAAGCCCTGATACTCCATAAATCGACGATTTCCAAAAGCCCCCAACGAACGCCAGCGTTGTATATTATACCCAATAAAAGACTGTTCAATTGTATCAGTTATTTATTTGACTACTTTTTGACTTTTCTATATCTACATCTATTTCAAAAACTAAGCAGCAGTAAAGTTATGCTAAACTACGATATGGGGAATAAAGGCACGGCTAGTGCTACAGGCAAAAAAGACTGAGGATTTAATAATGGGCGTGATGAATATTGAGGCATGAACACGCGACGGAATCGGGACGATGCATTTCCAGTACTTTTGTGATGGATGTGGCTAGACATAAACACGACACTTCCAGCAGGGATGTTGATGATTTCCTTGATTTGTTGATTGGCATTTGTATCTGCCGATTTGTCATTTAGGGGTCCTACCAATAAGGTGCCGTTGTTTTCGTTGACGTCGTCCAAAGCTATCCAGCATGCTACAGTCAGTTCATTTTGGAGTGATACTTCCCTATAGTAGTCCGAATCCTATAGATGTATATAATAAAAAAAAAGAAGTAGGATGTTAAGTAGATCATGCCTATGAAGCCAATCACCCACTCCAATTGTAAAGAAATACTTACGCAATGCCAAGCGAATTCCGATACCGCCTTTGTTTTTGGTGGTTTGATAATGTATTGTTCATTGAGCTATGATCATATTGAAGAAGGTCAGAAGTATGTCATCATCACTTGTTCACACTTCCGTTTGCCCATTTCTTTTGCATCTTACTAGATAAACGGGTTGACTCGCTCGCCTTCTAGACCAGTTGATATGAGCATCACCGTATAAAAGATTCCCGGCCCATTGTCCTGCAGTGGTTGTCAAAAATCGAGCCGTCCCTGGTGTCAGCTCGTCCCGCCGTTTACTGAATGCTTCTAAATTGGTTTTATACGATTCGTTTGACTTCGGTGGGTCCAAATAACCACATTCTAAAGGCTCTACAAATAAGACGTTGAGTACTAATAATTGATCGTACTTCATGTCCATTGCACATAAATATTACCTACAATACTGCCAAAATCCCGCACAAGATCGTAACCTTCATTCATCATATAATTCGAGAGTTCATCTGCTTCATCGTGTAACATGGTTAGCTCATCGTCTGATAGAGCTACAAAAAAAAAAAAAAAAGGAATCAATATGAGTTTTCAATATTCACTTTCCCAGTCTTATAGAAGAATGCCACAATATTTAACCCCAATGATTTTATTTTCTTACCGTTTAACAATACAGTATATCCTTCGCAATGAAATTCCTCGACATGTCGTGATGTGAGCGAGGCCATCATTCATGAGAAAAAGCAATCGCCAAAAAAAAAAAAAAAAAAAAAAAAAAAAAAAAAAAAGAGTGGTTAATCTCCGTCTGTGCCTAAAATGAAATCCGGTCCATGACCTCCAAATTTATTTACTAATTCAAGCATCAAAATAAAAGGTCTATATAAAATCTAATGCAAGCTAAAATAAATTAAGTATAACTAACAGTCCAAAGATAATCTAATCGTCAAGTTTATAAAACCAAGGCAATGAAGGAGTGTCTGTTAATGCTGGTCGTTTACGGCACCGGCCATCAAATGGAGGTGGTGATAGTGATCCAGGGGTCCAAGAAAAAGGTCATCGCCGTAGAGGGGTGGGGAAGTTCCGACAAACCAGAGATATGTTGGAGCGATTGGGATGGAAAAGATGGTAATAATGAAACAACAGGAATGGAAATGGATTGGTCACAAGAAAGAGAGTAATATTGGAGACGTCAGTAGAATTGAGTGAGTGGGGACCGAAGTGGATTGAGGCAGAAGAAAATGGTGGTTGTGATATAGATTCCAATGCTGTTGATAAATTCCCGCTGGTGATCTCAAAAGGCGAGGCAACGTCGTGTGTTTTACAAACGTGGCTTCTTCTCATGTACAAGATCGACTTGGTAGAGGTATGGTGCGGCGTCCCCGAGTCGATGGTATAGATAGTGCATTGCTGTAATATTGGTGATAGTGATAGCGCTTCGTTCCATCTAGATATTTACGCCCCCGTTCTCTATTCACTAGTCCACTACAATCCCCAATCCAATAGATGTTGTGGTGGGTTCCCCAATATGTTTGTCTGACGTGCAGATGTCATCCTATGATTTTGCAAAATAAAGGAGGAAGATTAAAATCAAGGAAGTCTAAGACATACGTTGTTGAAAAAATTACCTTGCATGAAGTTTCAATCTTCGTATTACCTGAATAACGATTATCCATCAGTAGGGAAAGCTGAGCAGGTGTTCATGCGGTATTCCAACAAGAGTAAAGAATGTATTTGATATGAAATAGGGAAGTGTGTTTTGTGTATGAAATGAACGAAAAATCAAAAAAAAAAAAAAAAAAAAAAATAGAGGGTGGTCTGGGAGTGGAATAAATACAGGTAAGATAGGTGGATGGAGAATAAAATAAGGACTAGTCAGAGATATATGTTTTCTAAAGATGAAGCTATGTTTCCGTTACAGGGTGTGTGGTAATTCCAGATGAATGGATCTCGTCGGCAGTAACTGGATCCTTGCCACGGAAATTTTGTTTGCATAATGGACATAAACTGTTCAATCCGAGCCATTCATGGACACAGTCTTTATGGAAATGATGACCACACCTATAAAAGATGACAATAACAAACTATGAGATCTAACCTAGTTTTTGTTCTTCTGACTTACCATAATTTACAGATCAGATCGCCAGTTTCATAGTCAGACAAACAAATAGAACAGACGGCATCTTCCAAGGAGTTCATTGTAATAGGTGGATAGGACTTGTTTTCAATGTCGTTTTTTTTATTTTTCGATCGCAAAAAGAGTCGCCGGACCCAAGACATGGTGATAGTGGAGAATGATTTTCGTTGAGTGTTGATAGCCTGGTCCTTTGTCAATACGGATCCTGATGCTGCAGCATTGAATTCGTCGCCTTTGTGAGATTCATATTTGAAGATGGGTATCTTGAGTATTTCTTCTTGACTTGCCCCTGTTGTCATCCAAGGGACTTCAGTAATATTGAAGAGTCTTAAAACCACTATAAAATGAAAATCAGTATTTTTCGAATATAGCGACCGTTCAGTGTATTCGATTTTTTGATTTTCATCTTTTACCTAGAATGCCGGGTAAGCAGAATATCACTGATGCGCACAAAATAATAGGAACCAATATGATAAGATAGTTCAACAACACCCACCCTAGTATTGTATAGTACTGACCAGGAGCTTTATAAGTACATGTTTCGGATGTAAAAATAAGGTAGTTTCCAACAATAAACCAAAGAATACCAAATAGCTCCAATAATGACTTCAACCTAACACAGACAATAGTTTATAGTGAGTTCTACCATCATACATTTACGAAGTTGGAAGCTGATATTTTACCTTTCACACCATTCCTTTAGAGCACCATAACTATTACTGTGGTTTTGTACAGAAAGTATATTGGAAGCAAGCGGAAAACCAGGCCTAAATTCGCGTTGTGGAGATGGCGGATCCTGTCTAGCGGATAGAGAAGGAGTTGACGGTGACGGTCCGTAGTCTTGTGTTTCGCGAGCCACCGGTAACATTTGCTGGTCACTGTTTGGTCTATGTTCTTGCTGTTGTTGTAAAAATAGAGGTCGCGTGAGATATCGATGCACCACAAGAGGTAAAAGAAGTCCAACACGTACAATATGCACGGTCAAATAAGTATCCAAAGGTTTGTCACAAGTATCCTGTCTGTAGAGTACGAGGACTGCAATGGATACAGTGATCTATAATAAAAATTAAGGAGGAGTCAGTCCTTCAGTATGAAAATAACCATAATATTCCTTCTCCTTACTTGTGACACAGTAAAAAAAATCGAAGCGATCAACATGAATTTGCTTGCCGTGGAGATGTTCTGCCAAGACTGCCTGATAAAGTGTATACCATGAGCTCGTACCGCTGTTCCAGTGGTTATTTGTGTTTCGTTGTATTGGGTATTGGATGCTTCTGGAGACGGCGACAAAGATGGATTGTTGACGAGAGACGCCATTTTGTTTTATAAAAAAAAAAAAAAAAAAAGGAGGAGGGAAAAGAAGTGCAAAAATTGGCTTTCAAACATGAGGGTTTGCTTTATATTTACCGCATAAATAATCATGTAACACCCTTTCTGTTTATTTTCATAATATACACGTATAAATATAATAAAATAAAATAAAAACTATTCTATACAATAATTCTACATTTTTGTAAAAGCTAGCCAGGCTAGAACCGCGGTTACAACAATATCAACCAGTTGAGCGACCAAGTACAATACACATAGTTTCCCCAGGCTCCGGATATTTCGCTTTAATTCACCCATTTTGAGTCCCAGACCGATACTGACAAACGAGAGAGTTGAGAAGTATTCAGAGACATAAAAGCAGTAATTTTTGACCAGTGTACGTTCATCTTGACCACCAGGAATCACTGTATTAAATAGAACAGCAGTGATAATAAAGCCGAGGACAAATTTGGGAAACCGCTTCCATAATAAGATATACGCCTTTTCCTGTTTCTTGATTGTTTTGTTGTTTGTCAAGGTATAATTGTTTTTGCGTCCATTTTCAATTGAATCCAAAGGTATATCAACATGGCCATTGTTGACTGGGGTGTCGTCTTGGTGATTGTTTGGATGTAAATGTTCTTGTTCGTCCATGTGGGCCTGTCGCAATTCATATTGAGTCCAAAGCCAAGCCATGGCGACAGATAAGGGTCCAATTAATACATTTTGGATCATCTTGACCACAGCCGCGGTGGAGATTGCTTGAGGATCATTGTAAATACTTGCGGAAGCTATGACCGCACCAGTCGAGTCAACACATCCACCAAACCAAGCGCCGGCAACATTTGGATTAAAGTTTAAGCTTTTGGCAATATAGGGAAGGGCGATAATACTGGGTATGGTAAAAATAGAAATCTATGGTAAATAAATATGATTAATTCGAATCAACATCGTTGAGAATAAATTGTTTTTCATTAAAATACTTTACAATGGCAATGGGCATATCTGTTTTGTGTGTAGCACCTTCAGAGTAAAAAAAAAAAAAAAAAAAAAAAAAAAAAAATAGAGCTGCCTTAGTTCATCATTAATAAATAGTAAGGTGTGCAATTTTACCTAAAGCTGACCCTAGAGCAATAGCAGCCGAAGAACCACAAATAAAGGTGGCACCCGACATAATAATGGATGTTTGTTTGTCAATATCTAACCAACGCCAACCGATGAAGGCCACCACCATAAAAAGACTAGGAGTATCAATCCAACTGACAAACAAAGCCCGAGGGGCCAGCGGCTTCAACTCTGATATATCAATACAAAGCAGTACCAAACTGATGGCAATATATAATTCCGTCTGTTGAGCGATTTTGAGCCAAGGAGGTATGGGTTGATTCTTATCTTTTTGTAAATAGCCCACAAGGTTACGCAAAAGACATCCTAAAATAATAGCCCAGATCGATGCACCGAGACTGGCACTATGAAGTACCGCTTGAAAAAAAAAAAAAAAAAGTGATGTCAGATTTCGTAATTTTTAATTTGTACGCCATCCAATATTTATTTCCATATATGTATTTTCTGTGTACAGTACCATTGCTAGCTAACATGTTGCTGATCAAGGCCACAAAGAAGACCACCACATAGCCTATTGGAAGCAATTGCCAATAGGTAGGTTGATACAATGCCATGGCTAACCAGAGTAGTGCACCCATTACAAAAAAGAGAACAATTAGACCATAATTTCCCACGTTTGCAAATGTCATGAATGGATTGTGTTGCCATTGTTCAAACACAGGAGCAGGGATCCCCCTGAGTACAGCGCCAGTAATGCCTCCAAATAGAATAAAACCAATCCAACACGCCATCCATTCTTCTGTATTCCACCAAAGTAACCATGGCTTTAATTTTTCATATCTTGTCATTTCTTGTTGTTGTTTACTGCTTATTGAGGTATCATTCTTATTGTTCGTGTTGTCCGACGCAGCATCTACTGACCCAGAAATAGTATCGTTTGATGAGCCTCCTTCTCCGTAAGTTGATCCAGTAACATTCTTGGTTTTGATCCTAGACCCGAAGTTTTCTTCATCCATTGGGCACTTTAATTTATTTGTAAATAGATCGTGTTACTGAGAGATAAAAAAAGTTTTTAAGTGAAAGAAATAGAAAAAAAAAAAAAGAAAAAAAAAAGTGCCTTTTTTTTATTATCGGGTGTTAGATTTTCCAGGGGATGGCAAAAATGGGCTGACAGCGGTGATTGAGATGGTATTGACTGTAAAAAGCAAAAATTTTTCTCACAGTCTTGAAATCAGAATGTCTCACTTCTCATTATACTACATATCCATATATCCACTCGACTTTATGTCGTTACACTTATACTCAACTATAGCACATGATCAATTTATTATTATGTATTTGTTATTATGGAAAAATAATAAGAGAATGGGAAGATATGGACAGTCATGTCAGTAGCATTAATTGTACCTTGAAACTCAACAGCGAGTGAGCTGATTTTGCGTCCAACAAAAATGATTCCCCGCAATCTTTTTCAAGCGGGGAAGAGCCGTGGGAGAAAATAGATCACGACGACGCTTTCATTGGCTGGGATTTCTTTTGGGATCAATTTTTTTTTATTATCAACTGGAATTTATCTTGTTCTAATTCTTTTATTATATCAATTTACTGTCATGACTCGAGACATCACTCAACCGCTTATCACTTCATGCAGCCAATACCATTCTTCTGGTGCTAGAGATTGTACTAAATGTCGAGCACCAAACTATACTCAATCTCCAGACGACAACAGGAAAGAAGATACTTCCATCAGCTGTTTCAACTGCAACACCCAAAACACTCCCCTTTGGCGCCGGGATTCCAATGGCAAGAACATTTGCAATGCGTGTGGTCTATATTACAAATTGCATCTGACCCATCGGCCGGTCACCATGATGAGGTCTGTCATTAGACGAAGGAAACGAGGCTCGGATAGGAAGAGAGAACTAGACAGAGACTGCAAAAAAATCAAGTCTGTGGCGACGATCAAAATGGTACACACTATTCCTCCACCTCAACAACAATCATACCAGTCGCCCCACTTTATTCAGCAACAACAACAGCAGCAGCAACAACAGCAGAAAGATCAGAACTTGGAAGCAACTCATCATACCAAAAAGTTGACACCAGTGGTGAAATCCTTTCCTCCTCCGGCTCTGGTTGACGTCACTTCACGACAAATATCTACTACCTTTCATCCTTCATCATCAGCGACCCCCTCTACATCACCTTCACTCCCGAATCTCACGTATCACCATCACCATCACCATCACCATCAGCAACAGCAGCCACAGTCCACAAATGTATCATCTTCTACAGGTCCTTGTCAACATATACAAAACCAACAAGAAAAGCGACAATATTTACAAAATGAGGTGACCAGATTGACTCGTCTACTCGATGAAACAACTGCTATGTTATCGTCCGTTGACAAGGCACTAAAAGATAGCACACCAACACCATCAAACAACTGCTCTCAATGTCAACGACCTTCTCAGGAACAGCAAGTTGCACAATCACTGCTATCTCTTGCTCAATCTCAATCTTCGTCTCGCTTTATCATACCATCAGCACCATCTTCTCCACCATCCACCCCTTCATCTTCACCGTCATTATCACCCCCACTTACTCTATCACCATCCTCAATACCAACTTCGCCAGTTTTACCCCTAACGGGTCTTTCCAGCAGCAACCACCATCAAAACCAAGACTACCCCAAATTACCGCCTATCATGGTGATTCCCAGGTCTCCTCCTGTTCCTACCCCATCATCATGTACCTCTCTACTGCCTACCATATCGGCGTTACATTCCCGTTAGATTTATTTTAGTTTTATTATTATGTGCCATCTTTTTTCATCGTCATATGATACACAACATCCATTTTAGTTTGTGCTTTTCCCATTCCCTTCATATTTTTTGTTTTATCACCACATTCCCTTCTCATACTTTTATATTATTTACATGACCATTCAAATAAAATAAAAATTGTATTTATACTTATTTGGAATTGTTTTGGAAAACTTATACTACATATGATATTGTTACATTCTACCATAAAAGAAAATGGATCAAATATTATAGTGGGGTTTGGCATTGTTTTAGGGCAAAAGAATATATTAGTGTTCTATTTTTAAGACAATAGTGTATACTAGATAAAATATGCTGGAAAAGAAAAACAATACCTGATGATAAATATTAGCACTGGAAAAAAAAAAAAAGTCTGTCATACAACGCAATGGAGAATATAAATAAGAGTTGAGGGAAGGATATCATATATTGAACTAATAGAGTTACTTTTGAGCGCGACCAGAGGTACGACCTTGACTTGACTCTTCGTTCACTATCGTACCGATCACTTTTTTTTTTTTTTAGCTTGCCCCACAGCGCACTTTTTTTTTTGTCTGAATTCAGCGTACCATTGCTAACTCCGCAAGTTGCAATCAAAAAGGTTACAATAGAAAAGCGCTGGCATAAAACTGTAGAGATGATGTAGCACCTCCAAAGTGTAAGTTTTTAGACGAGCTGAAATTTATTCTCTTTTTAACACATGCCCTTTGCTTTTTTTATTTTTTTTAGTTGGAGTTTTTTTAACCCACAAAGCTCAACCAGGAAAAAAGCATTTCAGACCCCGACGTCATGAGGATTTATTTCCTGTTTTTTTACTTTTGATTTTCCTCTTCCCTCTTTTCATTTTCTTTTTTTCATTCACCATTCAACTTCTATGGATTTATATTGGACTTAGATTAGTGTCAGGACTAGTTTAGAAGGGGTTTCAGCTCAGGGACTACAAGGTGCATGGGGAAACCCTTTCATTTTGGATTCAGGATTTAGGACGACCCATTAGTTGGCTTTTTGGAGCCTTCATTAGCTTAGTTGAGGTTAGTTTGTCCATAGTTTGTACCAACATCTCAATAAAATATGACTTTTTTTTTACACGCTTCAATAACAAATGTCCTTCCAGTATGTATGATGTTACGCCATGTGCAGTGTATTAGATATCTTTTTGCAATCGCGCCTTTAGATTAGAGCTGACCAGTTTGCTGAACTCCCATTAGTCTTCCTGTTAGTCTCCCAATACTACCTCCATTAGAGCTCTTGTGGCAAAGAAACTCTTGTCTATAGTTTAGCACTTATCAATATACCCCAATAAAATATGCCTTTTTATTATTTAACCATCCTATGACCCATAATATAGTGAGAAATCTCGTTACTGTTGATCTTTTGTGAATGACATATATCGAGCACCTGTTTTCAAGTTTACCCACCACCCTGTCTATTTTTGTTCACCCCTCCCCTCAAAGCCCAAACGACAATATTTTTTTTTTCTACCATAGCATCCTCACCTTAACTAGACTATATTTTTGTGGGGTGTATTTACAGGAAATACCCATTAACTATCGGTGGATACAGTATCTTCCCGCGTCCGCCAAACCACGGAGATGTTTAATTTGCTGATGTTATTCTGAATATGGTAGCCATGAGATAAAAATAGCATTTTATTCTACGATATGATATTCTTGTACTGATGCCCTAAGGGTTTGGTAAGAATAGGTTTTCGACTCAAGAATACATTTTGCGAAAACGGAAATTATTCTTAATGCGTAACAATACTTTTCTGGAAAAGATTAACAATCTTTTGGATCTCTTCAGCACCATCCAGTTCAAGTATTTTGGGAGGGGGAGTGGAGGGGGGGGGGCGTTTAAATGCAAATTTGGGCGGGCACTCATCTATATAATGAGATGTAGCGTTTGAGCTATCAGTATAACAGGTCGAGTAAACCCAGGAGTGCATTCATATTGACTCCAGAGAATAGTGGAATGGTAGAGGGCTAAATGTAAACGAAGAAACTTGGTCTTCAATGACCGTCCAAACGGTTAATTGGGGCTCAATTGGATCTAGAAGGTTTATAGAGCCATTCTACGGCATTGATAATGTATACTTCGAGGAAAGAACACCCCCCCCCAATTTGATTGGGATTTTGAGAGTTGTAGTGGAAAGTGAAAAAGAGAATTGAAGTAGAAATGAAGTGTGAATAATCAATATTTTCAATATGCTTTTACATATTATGTGCTGAGCATCTCATTATTTGTTGAAGATGAGATGTTGTTATTGTAGTACAATTATCCTAATTTTTCCAGTATTACATTTTATCATAATCCATCGTTATTCCAGATTTCAAACAGTGCCCAATCAATTTCAAAAAAAAAAAAAAAATTAAATGAAAGATAATGAAAATGCAAACATCTTTTGTACAGGGACCTAGGCCGCTCAAAAGCAACCATCTTTAGTAAATGGCGAACAAGTCATACTTCTCATCAAAAGGTATAAAAATATTGGCGAAAAATTCCCATTTTGCCCCATATCGTCATGGACGAGTCCTATATACTGGCAAAACGCAATAAAAATAATAAGGTCGACTGAAAAAACACCCCAGACTGAATCACGCCAGCAACACACATCAAAAAGAGGTAGCGTCAGGGAACCTACCACGGTGACCTGAAGTATGGGCATCACTATAAATAAAGACAATCGTAAAAAGGATCTAATATACTGTTCAAGGTAAAAAATACATGATGAAGACTATAAGGGAATATCTTTTATTGAAGTACGACAACTAACAACATTAATTTAGTGGGACAATGTTTAAAAGGGATCACTTATAGAAGACATGAGAGAGAATCATGGGACATTTTTCATTAAAGTATATAAAGATAGACATATTTTATTCAGATGTAGATACAAACTATGGACATCCTAAAACTAAATTAAGCTAATGAAGGCTCCAAAAAGTCAACTAATGGGCGGTCCTAAATCCTGAATCCGAAATGAAAGGGTTTCCCCATGCATGTTGTAATCCCTGAGCTGAACCCCCTTCTAAACTAGTACTGACACTATTCTAAGTCCGATATAAACCCATAGAAGTTGAATGGTGAAGAAAAAACGGAAGAAAAAGGAAAGGAAGAGAGAGGAACAAAAAAATAAAAAAAGGAGTAAATAAAAACCCACGTGTGCGGTATTTGAAATATTTTCTCTGTTCTGTAGTGAAGTTACTAAAAAAAGGAGGAAAAATTATCGGCTAAGCATTTTGGAACCGACAACAAGTAACGAATGTACAGTACTGACTGTCGAGAAATGGGTGTAATGTAAGTGTCATGCTTTTAAAATGGATTATTTGGCCTCATGGATTACTTTTTCCATAAACAATTACTAAAGCGAGGCATCAGGATTTAGCTTGGTTTGCTGCTGGAGGCAACCAAAACTAACCAATCGAAAGCAACTTATAATATTTTTCGACACGACATTAAAGTTTTAAAAAACCAGCCGACCTATCGGAACCTGATCCATACTTTACATTTCATTCCATTATTGACGATGATATTCGTAAATAGGCAATACTATTCTCTTAAAAAGCATAAGCATACCAGAGTGCACATGAGTAGGGGGCCTTCATTATTATTATATCTTGATTATATACGCAAAGCGCAAGACATACTGCAACAATTCGCTATACTGGACTTCCTTATTTTGGTAAAATTCGGACGATCCTTTTTTTTTTTTTTTGGATCTCGATTCTCTTTCTTTGCTTTCACTCCTTCTTCCTTGCTTTCATTTCTTTTTCTTTTCTTTATATTATATTTTCTTCGGCAACAAAATAAAGAACAAGAGATACTCCCAAGGCATACCAGTACATTGACTATTAGAAAAGGTGCCTTTATTGGATTAACGACTTTACACATTTGACATTTTATATATCATCAGCAAGGTCAGTATGTATGATACGATATGATCAAAATTTATATTTGGAAGCGGCAATAAACACCAACAACGTTCATATCTTATTTGTAGATCTTTACCACTAACGCTTATGCAAACTATCTATGTCACCTCAGGTTATGGCTGGGATCAAAGCGACAAAACCATCATGTAAGAACATATGTAAACTTTGCTATGAATTATAAATAAGCTAACAAGGTATTATATATTTTGATACGATTTACAGATTATACATCCCTATTCCAAAGGCGAACGAACTAAAAAAGGAAAAATGCACTCTAAGTGTTCAAGCTCGAATTCTTCAATTTGATGCTGTACGTGTTGGACAGAGCAATAACAAAATAGCAATACTCGGCAAGTATGATATGACACATTTGACATTTTTTATGATTGAACCGTAGGATGATCATCAAGGTGCCAATTACAGTTTTAAAATCAGTAACCTTTGTGGGGACTTGGTGCCATCAGTGTCGGAAATTAAAGTATATAAATATTACAAAAAAAAAAAAAAAAAAAAAAAAAAAAAAAAAGCGTCAATCACGGGTACTCATTCTTTACGCTTTATATACTTTTAGTTTAAATCAAACAAAGTGATCCTTCATTTGCAAAAAAAAGAAGTTGGAAAACACTGGAATGACATCAAGATGAAAAGGATAAGTGACGTTTATAATCAAATGCAAAGGCGAATAGATGCTAGTGACAGTAAGTGACTGTCAAACCAAATCAATTCATGCGTTATTCTCAGATAAATATGTATATATACTCGTCTAATTTTTATTTTATAATTTCAGATGGGAAGTCTAACCAAAGAAAAAAGGATATGGAGGGATACGGTCTCCCCTCATTCCAAGATGCTATTAAAGGTGCCTTTATAAATGCAAGTCCAACTGTAAGACAAGCCGCAGAAAAAATGTTATCCGAGCAACAGCAGTCAAACCCCCAATCGACTTTGAATCCCTTCGATATAGCTGATTTAGTATCCTCAAGATCTTCCTCATTACCTCATAGCAATTAGTTTTTTAATATTTTATCCTCAACAAATAAAATATCTATTCTTTTTTTAAGTGGCCGTCTCCTTTTTTTTTAATTTTTTTTTTCACCCCAGCACAGTACTGCACAGTACGTACAGTACATACAATACGATAATTATAACTAATGTTAACTACTACACCAGTGTTTATTGGGATTATGTTTTTTGACGTTCCTATCAATTCTACTTTCTAGGAGCGTTACATTTCAAAAGCCATACATGATAAATAAGGTTTATGTATTACGCCCTGACAAGTATACGTACATAGTATAGCATATAAATCAATTAAGACTTTCCATGGCGATCGGTGGTCTTTTGAATAGGGTCATTTGCGTTTCTTTAACCCCATTTGCATTTTATTATCAACGCACAAGTGTTACGCACAGGAAACTAAAATAAGGTTTATGTCGTGAACGCCCTCCAGCAAGTGCACATACATGGGACGATACCAAAATAAAAGGAGGAGGAATATTGCTCTAAAAAAGTATTCATGTATGCCAAACATAATTACACTCACTTTCTAAATAAATATGTATATGCGGGTTGCATGCATGGCACCACCACCCATAATTTATAATTTTCAAATAATAGAATTCATATAATATTTATAAAGCCATATGTAGATGAGTATATAAAAAACGATTTTGTTTATTGATAAAAATAGTAGCAACATGAAGAAAATAAAAATAAAAATAAAAATAAAATGGAATAAATCAATAAGGGGATGTATACAATAACTAATGTACAGATAAAACTAAATCATACAGTAAAGACATAGCTGTGTGGAAAATATAATATAATATAAAAAAAAAAAGAGGAGGGAGGAAGGGGGAGGGTCGTGGATAAAAACGTAGGTGATATCAAAATATATTGCCCATCAGTCGTCCTGAAAGTTGACCTTGATCCGAATTCCAAAAAATGCACCACGCCATAAATACCCAGAAAAGAGTGCCATCAAAGTAATAGGGACGAGCCAGTCATGATCGATACCCATTGTGCTGGAAAATCCAAGAAACAGTGTCATTAAAACGAAAGGAGCAAATGGTTCTTGTCCTACAAACATTGACCAGATGATTTGTTTTCCCATATGACTGCCGTTCTTCACCTGCTGTCCTTCCGTTGTTGTTGTTGTTGTTGTTGAGGTTAATCGGTGTGTCGTTAGTGGATGGGTAGGCGAAGAAGAATAGCTGCCAGGCATTTGAACCAGTGTCTTGGTGCCGATGACAAAAATAGATGACAAAGGATACATAGGCAATGCTGCAGTGAGAGGATAAGAAGTAAAGGTCACCATGGTCGATGGTTTGTATCCCGTGGTTCCAAGTGGTTCAGGTAAATGTGTTATCGTCGTTTCCGTACTCAATCGACTGTCAACATCATCCCAGCTTTGTATCCTTGTTGATGTTGAAGAGTAGATGGAAGAAGAGGCAGTCCGAAAGTGGTTTTTTTTCGTTCTTGCAGTATGAATATCAGGAGTCGAGTCGTGTTTGTTGCTGGCTGTGGTGGGTCGCAGATCATATGTCATCTTGTCAAATGTATCCCCGTCATTTTGACATCTCCCCTCTCCCTCTTCACCGCCAAGCAGAATACCCTGTCGTGTTTCCAAATCCAACGTCGTGGCACACTGAACTTTGTCCTTGACTGTCGTGGTAGCAATGGGTCCATCATCACCAGGTTTGTTTTCTTTAGCGCCAATCAACCTTCGTCTGTTCCTTGTCCTCGACGTAGCATTGAGCATCATTTGCATCTCCACTGTTGTTGATTTGATAGACGGAGATGCATAATCAGAAGTTTGAGCTATGATGCCACCTTCTTCTAGCATCTAAAGAAACAAAATCGCAATAGTAACGTTAGTATTCATGCTATTTATTTATTTATTCTTTTGTTGCATTTCATTTCCCAGTAAAACTAAAACCTAAATTACCCAGGGCAAAAGAGAGAAAGTCTGACTTACATGCTGAAAAGACTGTAGCTGATTGTTCATTTCACTAAAATCGTTTTCCAGTTGAGCCACCAATTTATCTTTCGTTGATAATTCAGACTTATAATCCAATGCTTCTTGTTCACATACGCCAAGTTTTTGATGAGCAGTATCTAAATCTTTTTCCAATAGTTGTATTTTATCCACCAAAACCGAGTATTCAGTGCAGTTTTTTCTATCTAGAGTGTCACTGGTTGTTTTGCCGCCTAATTTGTCTTTACATGAATTCTGATTGCTGATCTACAATGGTGAGAACACCCCCACCAAAAAAAAAAAAAAAAAATCAAAGGGTTAGATGATCGTTTTTTTTTTCTTTTTTTTCTTTTTCATGCAGACGGGATGGGGGGAATTGTAAGGGGGTAATATAATGTCTTTTTCCTTTTTTTTTTTTTTTTTACCTACCTGAGTTTGCAATTGATGGATCATATCGACCAAAAATTGATATTCAGGACCCATCCCAGATAAACGAGTGAGTTGACCAAGTTTCCAATTGGCCAATTGATGTTGCGCCTCTTCCAAATCCTGCTGTAGTAGCTTTGCCGCACGCTGCCAACGCACATGGGACATGGTAAGTTCACGGATATGCTGCTCCAAAGGTTTTACCCGTCTTTCCAACCAGTTTTCTCTGTCCACCTTGAGTAACCGATTCGCTCGTTGCAATTTGGCATTTTCCAGCGTTAATGTGTCGATATCCACTTTGTGTAAATTTGTGTGCCATAAATTGTATATTTGCTGTTGTTGCTGTTGTTGCTGCTGTTGCTGTTGCTGTTGCTGTGGCTGTCCTTTGGTTTTATAACCACTTGACCTTAAATATCGATCACAGGTGTTTGGTGATAGCGGAGGAGAGAATAAGTTGGTTTGCGGTTTCCAAGCACAGTTGTTGTTCGTGTTGATATGAAGATCGCTTTCTTTTCGCAGAGGTGGTGGAAAGTAGTTATCTATTGGGGAAGGGGGCAAGTGACTTTGTATGGAGTTTTGGTAATCCATGTTTTGAATCAGTTGAGGAAGCTAGGACGGAATTAAAAGAAAGAAAAAGGAATAAAGAAAGAGACGATTTACAAACCTTTTTCGAATAGCAATTTAAAACACCGCCATTTTCTCAAAGTAGGGCAGATTAGACATACAAGTGATAAAAATAAAAAAAAAAGAAGGCATTTGGTCGCTGCTGTAGTCTCTATTTTCTTCATTTTATATATTCTATCTATTTTATCAATTTACACTATTATTCGACATTAGAATAGGATCGTCCTTTCTCAAACCGATTTTGAGAATCAACATATATAATATATGTGAGCAAAAAATCAAGTATTGATCCGTTTCAGAATAACCCAGGCACAAGGGATAGCACTTACATAAAACATCCATAGATGGATAATAAAAAACCAAAACCAAAAAAATAGAGGATATCATAAAAATGATCCTTTTATTACATTGTGATATCAAGATAATCAATAACTACGCCTTAATGATGAGTATGATAGCATCTAATAAAATTATGCAACCAGCTTTCGAACGATTGTGTTATGCTTCACTGTACAAATATAACAAATCGTCTAGATATCTTACAAGTGCATTGGTAGCAGACCTGTTAATTATTCATTGGTTCCCCTTTAACTAAATGCAAGCCGGACTTTGAAATGTACTATGAAGTGTATTCTTGCCTAATGTATGGTTTAGGCCACCCATATTCATATCCGGCATCATTTCGCATACGATCGCAGACAACGTGATTTAGTCCTCCTCCCTACCACAGCCATTTGACTGATCCTTTTTCCATTCTTACCAAAGTATCATCAAGTAGATCACTTACTGCATTTTTATTATTAAAGGAATGAAGTACTTGATCCAAGTGTTTCAACGCCCATTCAGTCGGTAGTACAGACTGTTGTAGCAGGATTAAACAGGTTCTTTATAATTATGTAGTACAATAGTTGTCCCCTATATCCAGCTTGTTGAATTTTTTCATAAGGACGCTTCAACCATATAACTTAACAGTGCTCGGCAGTTATATATGATACTGTAAAATGAGATTGGCGAATTAAGACAGTCGCCCTTGATTGCTTTCAAACTCGCGTCGTGCTTCAGGATCATTGATATTCCACGTAATTATTCAAAATAGACTTTGAAATACAGTAATTTTATTTCAAAGAAGTGCAGTAAAGTCTAATGAAAATAAATGTCTAAGAAGGAAGATGGAGAGTGCGTGACTTTAAATACTAACCTTTTAAAGAAGCATAAAAGTATAAATGTCTGCGTTGAAGATCTTGAACGATAAAAGTGATGGTGAAGATTAATTCCCCAACCACAGTAAATAAATGAATTGTGGATCTTCTACTGGATTGGGCTGGATTATAAGAATAAAAGGTGAAAAATAAAGTAGAGTAGTATGTATTTATCTTTTTGTTTTTCAACAGCTTTTCTTCCCCTTTTTCTCTCTTCCCATATCTTTTTTTCTTTTACCAGTTACTTTATTATTGCCATTTGTTCATCTATTTTATTATCAATGTCCACCATCAATGTACTTTATTGGTAGGTTATTTTTTATATTCACTTACTTTTTTCAATAAAGGTTCTAATGCCTTAAATCATTTCAAATTCCGATTATTTGATTTTTCTATTTTCCCCTTTCTTTTCTTTTCTCCACCATTGTAAGTTCTTGGGAGGTTATGATGATCTTTAGATTAGTGTCCGGACTAGTTTAGAAGCATTTTCCAGCTCAGGGTTACAACATGCATGGGGAAACCCTTTCATTTTGGATTCGGAATTGGACCCATCATTATCTTAGTTTAGTGTTAACCTGGTTTAGTTTGTATATACTTCTGAATAAAATATGTCTGTTTAAATATATATATATAATCTATTAGTCTCTTCTGTATTTACCACAAAATATCCATTTTACATAGTGCAATAACAGATTTCCTTCTTACTTTGTGCAATTATATCGTTTTACCATGGTATTTTTTTACTCTTTCAGATACAATGCACAATTGAATGTTTATTTCATAGCATCATTCTTTTAGACTAGTGTTGTGTATCTTACAAAGCTCTCTTTCTTCAGTTCCCTCATCAATCTCCTTCATGGCTGTGCAATGCTCCTCTTGTTAGCATCATCCCACAGCTTAGTGTTATAAACTTCGCATACTTCAATAAAATATATCCTTTTTTATGACTTCCACAAGGTGTACTTTTCTGTGCCAGCCCAGCGTCAGGCTTCCCCACATTTTTAGCCATTATTTTAATACCCGCGACTTTATGTTCAATGGGAGAAATTTTATGCCAACTCACTGATTATTCTATGCTCCTTATATAGGCCATTCCCCCAATAACAACCTCGTATAATACTATATATCCTACAAGATTGATTCTATTTCAGTCACACTCTCTCACTTTCGTATTTGTATGAGTTCATGGGTGGTGTAATCTCCGCTTTGCTTTCCCGCCATATATACAGCAAAGTAGAAAGGCGCCCCTATATGATGCGTTTCTTAGTCTAAAGTGTCTTCATACCAAGACAAAAACCAAGCAGGCGTTTTATTACATCAACCACAAAGGTTTACTCCCCACACCTATTCTTTGATGATTATTTACTACTGGCTAATCGAAAGCAGAGGTCAAAGAAACAACATTCCAACTCCGTTAATTTTTTCCCTCTTCTTCTTACTTTTTTTCTCTCTTTTCTTTTTTGGCTCTTTCAACTTGTTCATATTGACACATCCTCTCATCCTTGCCTGCCATTGTCCACACCAACACCACTAGCAGAAATTTTCCCCTTGGTCGACTAATTTATTATTTCACTACCCCGTTATCAAGTATATGCGACTTTTATTCTATCGCCATTTACACTCCCTTCCTTCGCCATGCCGCTATTGTCCCGCATCATCATATCCTCTCAAGCGCTCTATACATATGAATCCAGTAAGTTCCGAAACCAGACACTACGATTGGAATTGACGAATATTTTATTTTATATATAGTTCACACCCGCTCTCCCAGTTGAAGAAGCGGAAGTGCCGAAGGTAAAAGAGAAATTTTTGCCTCAAAAGAAAACTACTGGTACTGATATCATACAAAAACCCTCACTCTGTAGACTCATGTTCTTCATCGGAAACTATCTGGCGCCAGGCTGTTTATATTGAATCGACCTGAAAAGCTCAACGCTTTGAATCTTGCGATGATACGAAATATTGCTCCGCAGCTTAAGGTAAATATTATCAAATGATTTAAAAATATTATTACTAACCCTTCTTTGTTATAGGCGTGGGATGTCTCTAAATTGGCTAAAGTAATTCTGATGAAAGGCGCTAACGAAGGAAAGTTTAGTGTTGGTGATGATGTGTTAGGTAAGCAAAGGAAATATAAAGTGGCAATGATGATTTATTTATCCAACTCACCTGATGTATCATGCCTCGTTTACTAAAAAAAAAAAAAAAAAAAAAAAAAAAAAAAACAACAACTAGATATTATTCACAAAGTCAACACAAAAGATCCGGATGCGCTGTATTATTTTCAAGAGAAGT
Organism: Absidia repens; assembly: GCA_002105175.1. Taxonomy (NCBI): domain Eukaryota; kingdom Fungi; phylum Mucoromycota; class Mucoromycetes; order Mucorales; family Cunninghamellaceae; genus Absidia; species Absidia repens. The sequence continues at coordinate 278,286 of MCGE01000009.1, forward strand.
CTGCATTGGTCCAAATGATATCTACTTTGTCAACACCCTATGTTTCTATTCTCGATGGTTATGCATGTAAGTCGATATACTGACGGGTTTTAATTCATTTATTTACTGGTTTTTTCTTTTCTTTGTATTTGCTTTTTTAGTAGGTGGTGCCTTGGGTTTATTTGCTCATGGACCTTTTAGAATCGCTACTGAAAAGACTATTTTCTCTATGCCCGAACCAAGTCTAGGCGTTACATTCAATGCTGGGTCGAGCTTCTTTCTACCCAAATTAGATGGTGGTATTGGTACCTACTTGGCTCTCACAGGAACAAGAGTGGAAGGGCTAGATGCATTGTAAGATGTGAAAAAAAAAGGAAACATATGTACAAAACGTTAATAATTAAACTTACAACCTTGCAACCCTCACCCTCTTTTCTTTTTTTTTTCTTTTTTTTTTTTTTTTTTGTGTGTGTGTGTGTATGTACACATTCAATAGTTACGCTGGCATTGCTTCCCACTACATTCCTTCATCAAAGCTACCGGCATTGGAAGATCGATTGATTGATTTGGAAACTTCAGAACATGATATTATACAACGCGTTCTAGAAAAATTTTCTGAGCCATTACCAGCAAAGCGAATTGGGTTCTCGCAATCAATCAGAGAATCAATTGACAGGTAAAAGGGGAAAATAGGTAATGATGACAATGTAAGGCATTTCTGATTGATCTATTTATTTTTATCAATACAGGTGTTTTAGACACGATCAAGTGGAAGATATTATCAAGTCATTGGATGAAGAGAAACAGACCTCATGGACTAGGGAAACTAGGCACAAGTTATTGTCCATGTCACCAACCAGTTTGCGGGTCACACTGAAGGCACTACGGAAAAGCAAAAATATGTCTCTCATTGATTGCTTGAAAATGGAATTTGACTTGATGCAGAAATTTTTGGTAAGAGATGTATTTATTAACTTATTTACTTAGCGAATGTTATATACTAAACTCACTTTTCAGGTTACCAAGGATTTCCATGAAGGTGTGGAAGGAAGCCTTTTGAACAAACCAAGACGAAAACCACAATGGGATCCACCAACATTACATGATATCACTGACGAAGACATTGAGCAGCTCTACTTTACAAAACCATCGCCAAATTCATTGACGCTTCCATCCAGCATGGATCTCTTCAATTATCCTTATGCTCGATTCTCATTACCCACAGAAGAAGATGTACGATTGGCTGTCACAGGTGAAGGGCGGGAATTTGGCTTTGAAGGCAGACTCACTACTGTTGACGAAGTTATTTTTTGGTTTGAAAAGGGACACAAGAAGAAGGCTGGCGTTAAGGAAAAAGTGATGGACATATTGAAGAGAAAAACATACATTATCTTTGACGCTGACAACAATGGAAAAGAAGTGCTACAATGGAACAAGGCCCCATAATCGACGATATTATTGGTATTGGATATTACTTACCCCCTCTTTTTACCCCTACCCCTTTCCGTCCCCCATATCTCACATAGATTCACTCACCTTCATAGTTTAGATAGTTAGATACTTAGTAGTTATATTTTGGAATTATGTGTATTTTTTATTCCTTTTACTTGTTTATACAATAAAGACTGTTTGATAGATATCAATGACTGAAATGATTAATGATTAATCGTATTTGACCTTACCCTTTTTACTTCCTCCCATACATTTGCACCATGTTTTGCGTCATGTTTTGCTTTGTTTTGTTTTGTTTGAAAAAAATCAATCAGACGTACCGAAACTTCATAAGACGAAGAACCAAAAGAGTACCATTATACACACATTATTGCCCCCGTGTGTTTTCTTGATAATGATCTAGCTCCATCCAATCCGATTTGCTGACCTTGAAGCATTAGATCAAGTCACCGTATTATATTTTACGATCATTAGTAAAATAAATGCGAAGGTACAAGTAAGTGATACTATTGATTGGTCTCTTTATTTAATATTCAAACATGGCATATTTATATGTTTTTCTAAGCTAAGTGAGTCACCATGTAATGGTTACAAATTGAGATGAATTGGAGTGATGTTAGGGGAGTAAATTAGGGGGGATGAAGTATGAATGGAATAAGGTGTAGAATAGTATACGTCAAATGTTAAAAGTGAAGAGGTGCGGAGCGGGGTACAGTATAAATAAAATAAAGATGAGGAAGATGGGGGATAGATTTGGGTATCACAAATACAACATACAGTCGCATTCCTAATCCCCGATAAGCGATATACATATGAATATCTTCGTATATTCATTATTAAAATAATAATGGTAGCGCCTTTGACATGCTGGTAAATCTCGAATGAATGTGGTGGAGGGATCAGGCTTTTTTGTTCCATAATAAGATTAATAATGCGATGATAATGTACAAAAAAAAAAAAAAAAAAAAAAAAAACCAGTTAAAGGACGATAGTTAAATCATTAAGGTGCTGCTACCAACCGAAGCATGAAATGTTAGAAGCGTCTAATGTTCGTCCTGTTTTGTTTTATTTTTTTGACACACAAAAACCCAATCGACGGAGTATTGAGCGTAGAGCCAAACGATCAGTCAACACCCCCTCCCCTCCTATACACTCATACCTCTGCATTCAGAAGCCTGCTGTTCTTACTTACATGACATCAAAAACTACTCTAATCCAAGTATTTCTTGAAGCTTTGTGTAACTTGATCTGAAGTGATGTTTTTTGCATACCATTTCTTCAGGGTCCATCAAGTAGAAGAAAATGGAGTGATCGACCAAAATTTCGCCTCCTGCCACATTTGGAGCGGAGGACACGCCCAGAGGAAAAAAACTTACTTCAGTCAAAAGAATTATTTCCAATCTCCGCTGGGGTTATTAGAAATATGTTTTTCCATTTCATTTTTTCGAATTTCTTACCACTTTTTTTGAACAAGGACAAATATGGGTGAACGTTAGTTTTATAAAATAACGCTTTTTTTTTTATGCCAAATCTGATCTCATTGTTTTCTCTCTCTCTCTTTTTTCTTCTATATTATTGTTCTTTAGGACGCTCCTCGCAAAGAGATGATGACCGTAGCAACAGTGACCGACGACGCCGTCATGATCGTGGTGCTCGATCTAGAAGCAGATCTCCTTCCGTTTCAACAAAACAAGATCGGAAGCATAAAAATGCCGGACGTGGTAAGAAGATGAGCATGTGGCAGAGTGGAAAGATGAGGCAAATGGGGTTTGTATTGTGGCTAACTTGGATTTATTTCTTCTTTTGATATATCTACATTGGACAACCATGAACTCTTACTTGGTATTATTGGCCGACTGACTGACTGACTGACTGACTAATGACTTTGTATATCAATTTATTTCTTTCTTTCTTTGTTGCTTCTTGTCGCTTTGGAACTATTGGTACGGATGGCTTATCCATCCACTGTTGGAATTGATTGTGTATAGACGACAATAGACGACGATCAAGATCACCACCATCCAGTTCATCTCGACACGGAGTCACCAGCAGCAGCAGCAGCAGTCGTCGCTCCTATCGTGAACGTAGTGTCTCTGTTAGCTCATCAAGTGACTCGGAAGGTAAGTACCATCACATATAAATATATCATTTATCAGCTGCCTTCTTACTCTTCCCCCTTTATATTATACATGATAGATGAAAGACGGCATAGAAAGAAACATAAGAAATCATCATCCTCCAGTCGCAGTAGTAGCAGTAGCAAGAAAAAGAAGAAATCGGTAAGGATGTTGCACTGTACTGTACAGCGCTTCGTGTTTGATGAAGGATAACAAACAGGGTGTGAACTCACCCATCGTCTTTTTTCTTGGATAGAAACGAAGTAAAAGGTCAAGCACAAGTGACGACGATGATGATTCCAGCGATGATGGCGATCAAAGAAGAAATCCAATCACTGGCAAAAAGGTATGCATTTGTATTCGTGGACGTACATCACTTGAGGACTGACGAAATACTGATATCCTTTTTTTTTTTTTGGCTCCTGATAGATCAAGTTAAAGATTCACAAAACATCCGACGATAAGCGACGCGATGAAAATCGATCGAACTTACTCGATTTTTTGAATTCCGCCTTTTAGTTTAGATGGCTACTAGCTTAGATAGTCTTGACAACAGTTGTAGTAGTAATAGTAATAGTTGGTAGTAATGGCAGTAGTAGTACTGTAGTGTAGCTTATCCTGCCTCATACTTTCCCCATTTGGCCCCATTTGATTTATCCCAATAAATTCCAATAAAACTAGTATATATATATATATATATTATTCACCCATCCATCACAAATGTTTATTTGCCATCACCTTCTTGATTCCTTTTGATTCATCACATATTTTCTTTATTTGTAAATGAAATAAGAAAAACACCATTCGATAGCCAAAAAAAAAAAAAAAAAAAAGCATCTATAGGCACCATTTTGTTTACCCCTATCCATTGACCCGTTTTGCTTCATCACAATAAAATAATGCATATATAAAACAGACGACTGATTAATGCTATGTCCTTTTTAATTGAAGAATATATTCTACAAAAGAGTGCTAATTCTAAATGATTCTAGTAAAATAAAATAAATGATGTATGTGTGTATGTGGGAAAGGGAGGGGTTGAAATGTTGAAGATAAGTAAAGGGGAGAATAGTGTAACTACAAACTGAAGATATTGTATGCTTTGCCATTTGTGATCGCTTGATAACGAAGATCAAAGGATTCCTTGTTTGAAATTTCCTTGGTTGCTTTCCAGTATACCAAATTGGCTTTTTCGAATTTCTTTTGAGATTGAAGATAAGACAAATGAGAGAGGTAGATATCTATATAATACAATAATGTTAAGTTGACTCTTTCATTCGCAAATTGTCTTTTTTCTTACCTTCTTTAACATCTTCCAAACGTGTTGCCATTTCAAACAAGAATTCCACGCTGTCGTGCCCATCCTTATCCTTTTTGCCCATTGTGTTTTCCAAGTCTAGACAGGTCTTGTAAAATTCAAACGTAGGATACATATTGCGAATCACTCTTTTATATGCAGATCGTACACTTTGGATACCACCCACCAATCCGGACCATCTCACGTAACTTGATAAAATCAGATCCTTTATAAGGTTTCGGTCTTCAGTAGCCATTGTTACCGACGGAAGCAGAGAAGTGACTTTTTGGCAAGCATCCTGTTAGATATATAGCCATTAGTGTCTAGATACATTCATCATCTCTTTGCCGTTTTTTTCTTACCATATAAAGATCACCCACTTCTTCAGCATCAAGCGTATTTTGCTCTGACTGTCGGTGCAACCAATCATCGTATGTGGCCCACAGATCATAAGAGCTTGGCAGTTTGTCCAAGGCAATTTTGTATAAAGCTAACTGGGGTTGATCTAATAATAAATTAAAGAAGATGAGTCAAGGAACTAACAAGTACCGCACTGATATGCCGACTTTTTTTTTATTAGCTTTACCATCACCATCTTCCCTTTGAGCCAAACTGATTCGGGCAATCCATAGTGGTGCTGATTCGGAATAAATTTTGGTAGCTTCTTTTGCTTTGACTTGAGCTATCATGAATGTATGTAAAGAGAGAGCGTGAGTTATTTTTTTAAAAAAACAAAAAAGATGCAAGTGATAAATAGTATATAGGATTCCTTACCATTGACCAGCTGATCTTCGTCTGTAAGGTATTCAATCCAGGAAGCATATAATGCCTCAGAGAGACATTTTTGCTTTTGACATGCTGTGAATGTTTTTTGCAACAATTTGGTAAGGTATAATTTCTACAAATAATATGATCGAATAGATAAGCATTGTTTGCACTCTTCACCCCTTTTTTTTTAGGCAACCTACCAAATTTTCTTCACTGATGACTTTTCTCCATTGATCAAGGAATTCCACATATAATTGCCACATGAGAGGAGTACAAAGTTCCTATTACAAAAGTAGTTATTAGTCTACTTCTATATTATTTGAATACTAATATTATATTTTTACCTTGACATCGGTGTTGAATTCATCTACAGACGCCTTTAGAGCCACTACAAAAGCAGGATCTGATATGGAGATATACTTCTTAGCATCGTCATCGCCTTCCAATGGGGTGTCAGTCTTTGTAAACAAGTGGCGAGTAGCGAGATAAGCACGAGCATGGGCATTATCACTCATGTCTTGTCGAATACTGTCATACACCATTTTGCAGCCCTTTTCTGAATCCGAGAATGTACGATAAATGTCGACAAAGGTTGTTCTAAAGCCAAGATCATTGGGATGAGCTATCGAAAACAATAATAAAAACATTAAAAAACAAGTTGCTTGAGATAACAAACTTTTCCAATGATGCTTTTCAATTTTACCTTTGATTGCATTCTTATAGATGATGGTGGCCAATAAACCTTGCAAAATAGGATTGGTACCTTCTTTCAAGGCTTCGGTGGTGCTTTCCTTCAGCTGATCAACATTTTCCGAGTCACTGTTATCCATATCTTCTCCTGTCAATTTTGGTAATCGAATCATGTTGCTATCATCTTGTTGTTGATCATTCTCATCGTCATTGTCGATGTCCATATCCGTCGCCGTCGTCGTTGTGGTCGCCTTGTCATCGTCATTGATACCCAAGACTCTTCGTCTTAACTTAATTTTTTCCACATAAAGCAATTCCAAACGGAAATATTCATGCCACAAAGTAGGGTGATTAGGATTGAGACGTAAAGCTCGTTGTAATAAGAGTCGCGCTGCTGCCATATTCGCATTTTCTTCATATTCCCATGAAGCGGCCAGGACCCATAAACTTGGCTTGGTAGGATGAAATTGAAGCGCCCTAGCAAAAGAAATATTCGCTTTAGTCCCATGTAACCATCATTCCCTTAATACATGACTGTGATATACTTACTGAACAAAGATAGCACTGAGCACACCTTGAGCATTGTTGCTTTTGGCGAATTCAATATACTGTATCCACAATGATAAATCGCCTCTGAATTTGTTCGTTGCTCGTTTGAATAAAAGGAAAATACGTCGGGTGATGGAAAAGGCAGTGGTACCCTTTTTTTCGTCGAGTGCTATATCATAGGTAAAATAAACATACAAGTAAATACATGATCTTTTCAATATGCCAAGGGCAAGTACTTACACACAATCCTGGCCTTTCGCTTTTTTCGTAGAGCTTCCAAGTTGATTTCATATTCAATACTTCGCAAAAAATCGATCTTTTTTACAATGCGGCGATTCATAGCATACTCTTGATTAGTGCGTTTCTTAATAATTGATTTGATTTCGACCTATTCATCGGACAAGAAAAAGATCTATGGTTAGCATACTGCTATGTACGGTTGATCATAAAAAATGCGATAGAGCTTACGTCACTGAAGTATCCTTTTCTTTCAAGCTCTTCAAGCTCTGGAAGCATACGTTCCATATAGTATTGCACTGTATCCGCCATGTTGAGTGTTGTTTAAAGATTGATCACGAAACCGTTCAAAAAAAAAAAAAAAAAAAAAAAAAAAAAGTGGCCATTGAAGGAAAAAAAATTCCGGACTTTCAATTGGACGAGGAGGTGGCTGATGCAGCATTCTTTTTTTACTTTTGGCAGGGAAATGGATATTCGCTCAACCCCGAATCATACCACACCAAAACATTATAACAACAGAAAAAGAAATATCAGTTTCAAAGACATAATTTTCGTTTACCAAACGCCAAATGATACATGTATACTGTATGTAGTCAAATGCACACATATCAACCTTGTTTCCTTCACAAATCACATTTTAAATACAAAAGCAGCAATTCAAATACCGATGCTTCGGGATGATTGTCGTTGTCAAACCACATTTCATGCAACACTTTTTATTAAATTTCATATCCTACTAACTAATCAGAACTAAACAATATACATTGCAGCTATTCCACATAAACTACAAGTTAACAACGTCGACACCAAATTCACCTATATTTTATAAAAAAAAAAAATTGGTGAACCTACTTCATTTTGTATGTTTAGCCTTCTTTTGTATTTTTTTTGGATATTCTTACCTGATGATTATCCAAAACATTCCAACCTTTGACATCGATAGTGTCCATATTTCCCGTCGGCTTATTTGAGATTATCATCTTTTTGTCCTTGGAATACAATGTTTCTTGAATAGTGGCCCCGAGGACCGAGTCGATCTATAAGTGAAGCTTTAGTTCACCGATATATACATATATAATAGCTTTCTTTGTCTCCATCTTACCAAGGAGCCACCAAGACCAGCCAAGGCACCTAAAACAACAATATCCCAAGCAAACCCATGACATCGACGATCCAAAAGTAAAGATAAAGCACCTGCTAATCCAACACTGAGCCCACCTCCCAAGGAAGCGGCAAGACCAAGAAGAGATACACCTCCATTTGTACCTGGTGGAACACGTGTCCCTGTGGTGATAAGGAAAGGCCATGATGAATTCAGAATACCTAATTCACTAGCCCACTAATTATATAATATAGAGCATCAATACACAGTTTTGTTCATTTTAAATGGATATTGAAATCATACCGTATCTCCAGCCGCGCTAGCATAGTGGCTAAAGAGAGAGAAAAGCAAATAAGAAAGAGTCAGTGAAGAACACTTCACGCCAGGCGTCCATTAAATCATATCTTGATGTCCTGTTTGTTTACCCGATATAGATCCAAAGAAGCACCGTTCCCCATCGGGTAGACGAGTAACACATGGTGGACGAATCACCTAAAGCATGGAAAACTGACACCGCCAATCCACCGGCAAGACCATTACACACGACTTGCATCAAATTTCGTTCAGACGACTGATCATATTCATCTTCAAGTTGTCGTTTCCGATCGGCCTTGAACTACAAATATATATGTAATGATAGAGAAAGTAAGCCAAACAAAAAGATCATAAGGGCAGAACTTACCTTAGTCAGCTTAGAGCTGATCAGGAAAAAAGTCAGTAACACCACCGTGAAAAGCCAGTAAGAAGAAGAAAAGGTGGTCAAGCCCAAGACAAAAGCACCAGCGGCACCATCCCTTGTCAACGTTTTCTTTTGTCGAGTATAAATTACTAGTAAAGTGGATAAACCCAAGGCAAACAGTAAAGGCTGCATACTAACTGATATATAAAGAAAGACGAAGAAGAAGAAGAAAAGCAAAACATGTGGCCCCGACCCCTATTTTATCCCTGTTTTTGTAAAAGCGCCCGCCGCCCACCGCAACAAAACACGATTCAGAAAAAGGAAATTTTATTTTTTATTTTTATTTGTAACAAAAAAAAATATATCAAAATATACACAGAATTCACTACATCAATCATCAGTATTATATAAACTAAATATGTATATATATAAACTACATTGCCATAGGTTCAGGGACAGCACCATCATCACCTTCGCCACCACCAGTAGCACTACCAGTCGCACCACCACCACCATGATATTCGCTCAGGTCTTCGCTCCGAGAAAGAGGAGGATTATCGGTGGACTGCCTATTTTCGTCATAGTGTTGTCGTCGTCGGTCATCATCCCGTCGTCGCCGTTCTTCCTCTTCCTTTTGCCTTGCTTCCCGCCGTTTTTCCTTGACTGTCAATCGTTGTGCTTCCTTCAAATCCCTTCCAAGTGATCTCGACGGGTGCTTCAAGTGCATAAAGTTACAAAATCCACCACGATTACATTCCGCTATTTCATTTTGTCGACAACACGCTTCTCTAAAATCCGTCACAGGTGATAATTCTGCATAAAGAGGTCGTCCTATGAGAAAGTCAATACATAAACAAAGGAGTGAGTGATACGTTGATGACAGTTATCTATCAATATCGTATAGTATAGAGGGCCAAAAGTCCGTTAGTACATCTTACCTGCATAAAATCGATCATTCAAGTTTTCGACCGCTTTTCCAGCATCTTCTTCGTATCGGAATTGACAATAAACGTTACCCACCAAGTGATCGCCCACATTGTCACAGACGATCATTTCTTCTACTTCACCAAAGGACGCTAATTCGGTGAAAACATCTTCATAAAACATATCAAATTCTTCTTGATCTTCGTCAGATGATAGTCGAGGAGGTTGATCGTGGCTTGGGGTACGATACATATTGGCAATCAACATCGTTTGTGAGAAGGTAGGTTTGACATGCTTTCGAGAGCAGCGTTCACCATGACGACAAGCACCAATCTATTTAAGCAATAGAGAAACAAAACAAGTTTAGTTGACAAAAGGAAAAAAAAAAAAAAGTTTTTTGCACCTACTTTGAAATAAAAGGAGCAATTGACCCTATACAAAGAATATACAAATAAGATGATAAGTAGACATAATAAAGTGAATGAATTTATTCCATTGCTTGTTATCCACTTACTTGTCTTTTTCAGTACCATAAATGCTTGCGAGATATTCAGCCATGATTAATGAATTGAGTAGAAAAAGAAGAAAAAAATAAAGGAGACAGAGAAATCGCTAGAATAAAATAACACAACACCAGTGCTTTTTGTATATTAAAATTCCGCGACCAATAATAAAGCGAAGGAAGAGATGATAGAATAATAAATAAACAAGTGTAGTATGATAGGGACATAACAGCAAAAGAGACCATAGCAGAAGGGGCTTCATGCAAGCAGAGTGCACATTAAAAAAAGGTATTGTGAAAATGAGTATCTTTTTGTACGAATAGCACATGGCAATAAATATCTTGGTTCTTCTTCTTCCCTTCAGTGCAACACCCCCGGACCCGTGCATCACATAGGATGGGGTGGGCCACCCGTAGTTCGCATCTACGAGTCAGGCAGCCAAGAATGGGAAAATTAAATCAAATAACATTCTTCGTTTTTTTGGGAGGTAGATGTGACTTGACAGAGAACGACTTGAGGGCAGACAGCAATAACAAAACCAGGACGGGGGCTTTTTTTTAAGGTGCATTGGATGCTCAAAAAAAAAAAAAGTTAGTACGGAGCAAAAAGATCACACGGTACATCATATCATACACATAAAGTGAACATCATCCCCTCCCCACCAGCAGACCAGTCCCTAGTTTTAAATTTTTCTACTTACCTTTTGGCGGTGGAACGAAGCAAAATAAACCACAACGACTTTTTCAAACAAACTATGAGACCTTTAGCGAGCAAACAATGAATAAATAGTCAAAAAAAAAAAGCAATATTTATAGAGAATCACGATTCACGAAACCAAAATGTGGGAGTATAGTATGTACAGTACTGTACAGTACAATACAATACAAGGAACAAGCGCTTCAAACCCTGCAGGAGTCGGCGTTTGAAATATCCTTTAGGGATTCTTTTTCTCTTCTTCTTTTCCGGTGCCGGTAACATGGATGCCTAAAGCCCCTTTGTACAATAGCCTAATGCTTCAGATATGTAATTATTCTGTACAGGCGACATTTCCTGACTGACTGTAGGGCGAAAAGGAAACTTTGTATAGAAAATATTACGGACAAAATCCGTCAAAAGACGACTTTATTGCAAACTTCCAAGGAAACTGAAGCCAATGAACAATATTGCGGAAATGTGTACAAGGAAGCAGCAGAACGTTGGAATGCAATAAAGGAAGGTATGGAAAATGAAGGTAGTTTCCCATTAAACTAAAAGGCTGAAAGATATGGAAAAGTATACATAATTCTAATATCGCTTTTTATTTTAATATAGGGGAGGACAACACACCAGGAACAATGACCCCACAACCTCGGGCAGGTAATGTGCATCAAATCCTGAATGCTTTGAACGCTATGCGCAACACAGCACGATCCGAGCTCGGCATGTCGCCGCCGTCACAAATACCAGGAAGATTGGTCTATACAAAACGGGTAACTGGCATGCACCATCCATTGTTTGAGCGATCCAGCTTTGGTGGCTTGACTTCTTCGGGCGACCAAGTGTGCCAACATTCTTTTCGTCCCCAAAGCCGCATAGAAGCCATGGAACGTCTGCGCCTTGTGAATTATAAGTGTTCTATCTCTCTCTCCTCCTTCCTTCTCCTTACTTGTTGTTTTTATTGTTATGCTTGCTCAATTAGAATAGTTCATCTTTATATCTCTTCCTTTATCCTTGCGATCTCGTTTTTATTTTTTATTTTTTATTTTTTCCAATAAAAAAAAAATTGTCTATTCTTGCCACTTTTTGTAAGATGAATGACTGTGTCCATTGTTGTTGATTTGCAGATAGTTGATCAGGGAAATGGTCAGATCTGCAGTTCAGCGGTAGGTTGTGCTGGACTTCAAATTCGAGAGTCCTTTTTTTTAGATTCTACAACTTCCTTTCCCTTTTTCTTGTTTTTTTATATATATTTTACCTTCTCTCTAGTTTCTCCCCGTTGTTTGGCTATTCTTTATTATTTAATCGTTATCCTGCAAATATATTTTATTGATATGTTTATATTCTTTACTCACTTTTTCATTTTTATCAATAACGGTACTAATGCCTTCAACAGATGGATATTGCTCTATTGACTCTTGTTACATACAGATGAAGACCAAAAAAAAAAAAAATCTGTTTTCAAGCCCCGCCCACGTGGATTTTTTCTTTATTCCCAATTTTTCTTGGTTCCCTCATTCTTTCTTCACTTTATAGGTTACGATGGACTTGACTTAGTATCAATACTAGCTTAGAAGGGTTTTCAGATTAGCGATTGCAACATGTATGGGGAAACCCTTACATTTTTGGATTCAGGATTTTTGGGATCTCCGTTAGATTAGCCTTCATTTGTCTTAGATTATCATTGTGAAACCGCCATCAGCTTAGTTTAGTGTTAGTTATCATAGTTTATATCAACAACTGAATAAAAATATGTCTTGTCTTTTTACCATTTGTCTATTGCATACGTTTCCGTATCTTGTTGAATGGGAATCGTATATGTGCATGTAAAAATAAAAAACTGTAGTGTGTATGAAAAAGCGAAATGGGTTCGATATTATGGCGACTTCGTCCACCACCTCATGTACTTTATACTATATATTTGTACGTAAAAAAAAAAGCAGAGATGTATTTGTGGCGAAAAACCCCCACTACATAGTAGTTTGATGTTGTCTAGTCTATGTCGCACTTTGATGGGTGAGGGATAGCTTCAACTGATTCTCAACCCATTCCGCATTGCTAGCGAAAATGACAGCCATTTCATATTTCCAAAATATTGATTGGAAGATTTGGAAAATATCCTTTTTTCTCAAATTGACCCTGGATCAATTTTGAAACATTGGAAGTACGTTATGAATCTAATTTTCTCTATCGGGAACGCGCAAACTCGCTTTTTAGCTCGTATTGTTCATATAATTCCTAAAAAAAAACGTTGGTGGGTACGTAGCAAAGAAAAGCTTAGTTATTGACTTCTACGTAATTTATATGGTAACGTAATGATACAATGACCCGGATAGATGTCAATGATTGAAGAATGGTAATAAAAAAAACAAGAAGGCATAAAAGCTTTCGTTTTAGTTAGTAATGCATTTAAATTATCAATTTCAGGGGATCACATCCCTCAGGGAGAAAAAAAAAAGATGGGTCGCAAACAAAAAAAAAAAAAAAAAAAAAAAAAAACGCTAAATACTTATGAGGGTGGTTTTCACCTCCCACTCACCCATCACCCATCACCCATCCACACATTGCAAAAAGAGTAAATAATCAAATGTTTAAATATATTTTATTTTTATTTTTTCAAATGTTTGAATTTCACTATACAAAAGAAAAAGGGACAAGGGGAGGAGAAGGAGGAGAGGCGTTTACAATAATAATCAAAGATATCATGTAACTTTTTTTATGTGTACGATGGAAGGTAAAGTGACAAAAGGGAGTGGGGTTTTGTAGGTGACAACGTATATATATAACTAAAGGCAAAGACAGTACAATATATATATATATATATATATATATATATATATAATATACTAAACTAAAAAAGTGATAAAAAAGATAAAGTAAAAAAATAAAAAATTCTAAGCAGACAACATGATACCAACACCGAATTTGCTTTGACCCTTCATATGATCCAAATCACCACTGATGAGGAAGGAGAAGCCAGGAGCCATCTTTTCTTCCAATACAGCAGACACTCTACCAGTTGTATCAATTTGACCACGGAAAGTAGCTTGTCTAAAGTCGAATTTCCCGCCCACGGTAGCTACAGCTTCACGACGACCATTTTGCACCATGATGTTCATTTCAGCACCGAATTCCACCTTTTCGTTGATACGTTGATAATAACTTGCTTGGATAGCACCGAGACCTTGGAATTGTGCTGTGGCCACATAATCACTACCTGTGTATTTACCCACCAAGGACATGGCAGTTTCTTCCATATCGGGTGTAGGACGTTGCAAGACCACTTCAGTACCGAGCGCCAATTGAGGGGTCACTGATTGCAAGTAGTTTGCCATGTAAAGACCAGTCAGTTCAAGAGGGTTGGGATTCATGGCCTTGATGTTACAAGAAAAGTCGGATCCTGTATAATCTTGGTCGACTTGTAACATGGATTGACCGGGCATTTGAGTGAGTTGGGCAACAATCTTGGTGGCCGTTTGAGCAGACCAGGCGTGTCGAACCACCGCATTCAAATTGGTATCGTTATCCATAGTACCTTGAGCCATAGTCTACAAATAATTATAAGACGTGTTTTTTATTAGCATGCCCTCCACACACACATATATATATCTATATGTATATATTTCCTTTTATACTTACTCTTTCAGTCATATAACCGGACATGAAGTTGTACATGGGGGGCATGACTTGAGAACCCAAGGAAAATTGATGTTGAACATGGAAGTTGCCAGACAATTCCTTGACGATGTTGGCTTGAGCACCATCAAACAAGTAGTTGGTCACAAACGTGTCTAGTAGAAAGAAAAAACAAAGCGAGAGTGTGTATAGGTGAATTAATAAACGTTCTTACTTCCGCAAATAAATAGTGATAGACTTACCTTTAGCTTCGCTGTGTAAACGTTCAAACTTTCCAGGGTTAGGAAGGTTAAGCTTTGATTTTTGGTAGGAGAACCATGAACCCCAGTGAAGAGGATTGTAGGGTGATCCACTAGGCTTTTGATCCTTCACAGGGAAAGAAGAAAGAGGAGAATAGATGCGAGGAGTGGTGGAAGCAGTAGGAACAGCAGCGGGGGCTGTAGGGTTTGGTGTAGCAGTAGTAGGAGGTACGACAGGTGTGGCCATGATGGGGTAAGTATTAAGGGAAAAGTCTAAATAGGTGGAAAACTTTTTGACAAGAAAAAAAAAGAGAGAGAAGGGGGGGGTGTCGAAGGAATTTGCCAGCCACCCGACAAAGCGCTAATTTTTTTTTATTTTTGTTTGACTCTTTTTTTTTAAAAACCCGCGAGCCTAAATTTTGCTATATTTTTTCTTTGACTCTTTTTTCTGACATCACATCCAAGTAAAGCGGGGAATTCTATATATTTTCTTCCTTTTTCTTTATTCAATATGTTTCGTTTTAACTTGCAATCATGTCGAACTTACTCTACGAAACCACTCTTCCCAACCAAAACAATACGATCTTTACTTTGTGAACAACCTCAAACAAATGTCACTTTACGTGGTTGGGTCCGTTCTGTCCGTCAACAAAAGCAACTCTCGTTTGCCAATATTAACGATGGCTCTACTCTTAAAGGTATTCAGGTTATTTTAAACGATGCCAAAAATGCAGCAAGGTAAAATAGTGTTATATATATATATTTTGGTATTGCATAGTAACTCACTCCATGTCAACCGTATTCACCATAGACTATCGACAGGGGCTTGTGTGGAACTACAAGGGCAACTGACAACTAGCCCTGGCAAGGAACAAAACATGGAATTACAGGTGGATAAGCTTAAAGTATTAGGTGAATGCGATAATGTAAGTGCTCAATAAATAAAAACGGAATTGTGTGTAATCGATTGCTGATATATGTTGTATATATATATGTATATTTCTATTAGACATACCCTCTTCAAAAAAAACGACACACACTGGAATTCATGCGGACAATCAATCACCTTAGATCCCGTGCAAATACTGGTAGTGCGGTATTACGAATGCGGCATGCTGCTGGTGAAGGCCTTCAAAAATTCTTTGCTGTAAGTTTAAATAATAATGATTATCATAACACATTCAATTTGATATTGATGCTTTGTTTTATTTTTAGGATCAAGAATTCATTCAAGTAAATACACCTTTATTGACCTCATCGGATTGTGAAGGTGGTGGCGAAGTATTTAGTGTGGCACCCTCTGATTTTTTCAAGAAACCCGTTTACCTGACTGTCTCCGGCCAACTACATGCTGAAATCATGGCGACTTCTATGGGGCGTGTTTATACCTTTGGGCCTGTATTCCGAGCTGAAGAATCCATGACATCCCGACATTTGGCTGAATTTTGGATGGCAGAGGCAGAAATAGCATTTATTGATGAGCTGGACCAATTGTTGGACGTGACTGAGGCAAATATTCAACAAACTACACAACATGTTATGGATAAGTGTTATGATGATGTGGCTTTTTTTAATCAGTGGGTCGACAAACAACTCTTGAACAGACTACGCACCAGTCTCGACAAACCATTCGTACGCATGACCTATACGGAAGCTATCGACATCTTACAACGCAGCAACAAGACATTCCAATTTCCAACCATTTGGGGTGCCAGCTTGCAATCGGAACATGAACGTTACTTGGCCTCCGACGAATGTTGTGGACGACCTGTGTTTGTGACTGATTATCCCAAAGAACTGAAACCGTTTTATATGCGCGCGAACCCCGATGGGAAAACTGTGGGCTGTTTTGACTTGCTTCTTCCTGGTATTGGTGAATTGGTGGGTGGATCGATGCGTGAAGACCGTTATGATATCCTACAACATAAAATGGAAGTCGCTGGTATGAACTGCGAAGACTACCAGTGGTATCTAGATTTGCGAAAATATGGATCAGCTCCTCATGGTGGTTATGGTATTGGGTTTGAACGGCTAATGCTATGGTTGACTGGACTGGACAATGTACGCGAAGTGGTTCCCATTCCAAGATGGGCTGGTCACTGCAAGTATTAGTTTAGTATTCATCATTGTATCATATTATCATATTTATTTATTATAGACTACTGTACCTCTTCCCTTCCCTTTTTTTTACATGACTTCCTCATAGAATATCAGCATTTTTGATTTGATTTATATAATAAAAAATGTATATTTTTCCATTACTGTACCATACTGGTTTTTTATCCTTATGGAAGCACACAACACCATTTGAATCAACGACGTGGTGGATTTGAACTCAACATGGAGGAGCTCAGCATATGTTAGGTTAGCTACCCACCCACCCCTCTCCTTTTAGAATAGAATAGTTCGTCACCCGCTGTAGTATAGTATAGTATTCATTTATTTATTTACACTTGAATAAAGTAAAGATCATGGCCCATTATTTGATTTGCCTTTGTGTTTGTGTGATGATTATAGCATGCTTAGAACGTATAATATTGTGTTGTGTGTATGGTTATAGTTGCGTGAACAGTGCAAAAAAACGCTGCGGACGTGTCTATGTACTATATCATCATATGACAAAAGTAGATGGCGTCGCATTCGTAATATTGTGCTTTTATTAATTTGTAATCAATGATTTTTAAGATATTCCAGAGACTTCTCTCAATACTTTAAATATGTCAATCCTTTAGCCCATGTAACCAAACGAAGCCCCAAATTTACTAGTGTGGGGATATCGGTCGGAAGTTGAAACAGGCCAATCCTTTTGATTTGTAAGCCGTAAGCCATTGTTAGATTCGACGCATTGCAATATGTAACTATGTTACGCCATCATTGTCGCAATAAAGTTTAATTTTTTTGATTGCTTATATAAAAAGGGACCATTATGCGTATATTATTATTAGTATTATTATTATTATCTTCCAAGCAAATATAAAATGACTCTTACAAACGTTACTCTTCACTACTTCAAACTCGGAGACAAGCCTTGTAAGTTTGACGGCGTCTATTCTATGTTGATATTGGCTTTTCTAATTGACAAACCTTTCTTTCTCGATTTTAGCTTCTTGCGGCTGGGGTGAAAATTTGAATTTGCTCCTGAAAGACGCTGGCGTTGATTTTGAATATGTTCGTTCCGATTTCTCAAATTGGGAACAAGACAAAGCTGATTTTATCAAGAACAAGAATATCCCTCACCCAACTTTGCCTTTAGTCGAAGTAAATGGAACTTTTTATAATAAAACTGTTCCTACGATGCGTTTTTTGAGCAAAAAGCTTGGTTAGTAAAAAAAAAAAAAAAAAAAAAAAAAAGGTTGTAACGTAAACTTACTCCTTGGACTTTATTAATTTGTATATGATAAAATAGGAAAATATGCTGGTGCCAACGATGAAGAAGAGTACCGTTTGGACACAGTTGCCGACATTGTTCGGGATCACTTTGGATCATATGGACCCCTATTTCGGTCAACCGACCAAGAAAAGCTCAAAGAGCATTTCGAAAAAGACACCAAAAAATATTTAGCTGCCTACAACAACATTTATGGAGAAAAGGATGGTGCTTACATCTTGGGTGACGAAGTATGATAAGCATAATATCCAAATGGAGAATATGATAATGATTATTATCGACTAATATATTTTTTATTATATCTAGATCTCCTATGCCGATTTCCTTGTATATCATATGATTGATGATGATAACTATGCCTTGCGGGATCACTTTGAATTGATTCAAAAAGTAATGAGTATACAATTATATATCTACTGCATCATTTCAGAGGTACTAACACGTTTTAAATATTTTAGGATTACCCCAATGTTGCACGCTTTATCAAAGCCTTTATTCAACGTCCCAAATTAGTTGACTACCTTGCCAGCCTGAAAGCTGAAAATTAAATTAGTTTATTAGTCTATTCTCAATAAAAATATGATTCAGTTTTACGACGGCGCCCTCCATTATAGTTATTTTACAACTGTCTGAGATCACTGAGAAGAAACTAGACATCCTGTATTTACTGGACTGACCCTATCTTCCTATATATATATATATATATATTTGGTCTCTGATCCGTCGACTAGATATAATCTATCTAAAGTCACTTGGTATTGACATATTGAGTGACAGGTACACATACACACACCAGATTTTCTTTTTTTTCTTTCTACACACACGTATATTCCCATTCAACATGACAGTATAACGTATAAAAGATTAACGGTAAAAAAAAAACATGACAGACTTTATTCAGATATAGACATAAACTATGACAACTAATACTAAGCTATGCTAATGACAGTTCCAAACTATGTTTAAGATGAAAGCCAATTTAATAGTGTCCCTTCAGATCATAGATCAAAAATGAAAGGGTTTCCCCATGATGTTTGTATTGCATTTTTCAAAATGCCCCTGATTCAAATTCTAACACTAATCCAAGATCATCGTCACTTCTTGAAGTTTGAAAGAAGAAGAAAGGAGGGAGAAAAAGGAAGGGCGCAAAAATAAATGTGTTGCGGAGTATGAATGTTGAGGCAATCCCACCATACTTTCTTTTTTCTTGCATATTGAGCGCTGTAGGCGACAGCTGCACCCCAGGAAACTTCCCACTAAGGAGCAAACTGATGGAGGTATCAATGGTGTCTTGTTTTTTTCCACCCCATACAAGATTCTAATCGGCAGATGATGGTTTTGGCATTCGCCTCCTGACCACAAAAAAAGAGAAATGGCTAACTCGTCTAGTCTCATCCCCACCATCATGGCAGCCGGGTAAATGTATGATTTCCCTAAGATCTAGCGGAGGGCCGGAGCGTTTAATTTTCATAACTGGCAAGAAAGAACAGGACCCTTTAAATTGCTATTGTTTTTGAACGGCGTTTCAACTGAATAAGTATATTTCCATTTTAGATTCATAAGATCATGCATATGAGACGAAGTTGGATATCATAGCAGTGTATAGGCTTGTCTGCTTTACTGATATCCGTTTCTATTGTTTGACATACAGGTAGCTGTTATCCGTTTCTATTGTTTGATATACAGGTAGGCAATTAGAAACTATTAATTCTCAATGTTACAGGATTTTTCGATTTACTTGTTAATATGCACAATGTGGTTCATGAAGAACAATCCAGAAAGATGAAAATCCTTCATCCTTCTTGATATTCTTGAGTAAAGTAAAGGATCTTTTTTTGTGAGAATTTATTGGCATGAAAAAACAAAAGTCAAATATGATGGAAACAAAAGAGTCATCACCACTAATGTCGTTTCAATGAACGACTCTATTTGGCTAGCTCTTATGGAATTTGTGGGGGAATAAATGTTTAAAACTATCATGTTCAAGTCCTGACTTCATGTAAAAGTTTCCATTGAACGATAATGATCTACTTGTTATACTTGGCTTACTAGTTGGCAGCTTAACAGAAAGCTCTTCCAGCATCAAAAGTATACAGCTTGACGAGCGGAAATTCAATAAAATTTGAAGAGCCACACAGCGTTTTTTTTTGTTTTTTTTTTTTTGCTTCTTCCTCATATCACGATCCCACATGAATCCAACCAGACCTTATTCATCACCTCGAAATGTGATGGATGCACATAGCAACATTGTACATTATTGTAAAAATGGACAATTCAGCGATGCTGAACGGACGTTTCAAAAAATGTGCGAAATGATCAAATTGCAACCGTTGTCATTATCATCAACTACAACTGACGGGCAGCAAGAAGACAAGGGTGACAATAAATGGAAACGGAACTATAGCCATATCCAAATCAACAACTTCCAGAAATCCATGGCGACGCTTGTGCGATACGCACCAACAATACAAGACTCTTTGGATTATGCCTGTTTTTGCTTATATGAAGTGCCTGAGCCTTTACGAAACGAGTCGTTGGAACAGATCATGACAGTCAATTTGATTTATCTTTATAAGCGGCAAGGTGGACGGGACAATATGGCAAAAGCGTTGGAATTGATCAAAACTGGTGTTGCCCTGGGCTATGCTCTTCCATCAGAAACTCCAAGCACTTTTACAAACAATTCAGATGCGGTATTTGTAGATGTGTCCAACTCTATCCTTCGTCACTTTGGATTAGTTCTAGCGCAGGATAAAAAATCTCTCCTTTAGTTTTAGCATTACCCCACTAGTTTACATATATCCCCTCCACCAATATCCAAATATTTATATTTATATACCCTAGACTTTTGACATTTACACCTACACTGTATTCCAATAAAATATATATATGGCGGTAGTTGAAATTTATCTCTATTTTTTCCTTCTTCTTTTCTTCCACATTTCTTTTTCTTTTCTTTCTTTCTTTCTTTCTATCTTTATTAGACTACATCTTTTTATCATTCTACGAATTTATGATTGCTCAACCTTTGACTAGAGATAAACGACCAACTCATCGCTCACAAAGACAAACCACTGATACTTCGTATGAGGACACCTCATCGACTCCGAGACCTGCAGCAAGTCTTATTAATCAACTCTCCTTTTCGGTCACTGGCCCACCATCACGACATCACTGGAAGGTATAGTATAATAGGAAAATTATATATCCATCGGATTTTTAGATTTTAACAGTAAAAGTGAAACTACTGCGTCTATTAACACTGTCGACTTTTTTTTTTTCTTCAACGTATAGTCTGACTCGGAAGTAGAACGATGCGAATACGAAAACTGTGCAACCTCGTTTGGATTCTTTGAACGTAGACATCATTGTCGACGATGTGGTGATATCTTCTGTACTCGACATTGCTCAAGTTATTTTCGTTTAGATCAAGATTGTCAATTTCACCAAGACGGAATGCTCTCTCGTGGCTGTGACCCTTGTACAGCTGAATATCATGCTTGGACAAAGATAGTAAACAACCAGGAGCAACCGCAGCAATATGGACACACCTTACCTAAACAATCATCTTCTTTATTGTCAACAACAACAATAACACCGCCACCGTTGCTTCAAAAGCAATCCTCACCAAAAAAACGATCCTCCGGTTCTAAGCGTGAGCTTGGAGTAAAACAGCAATCTCAAGCAATGGAAACGAGGAACGGCTTTGACAAAAAAGGTATAAACCGAATCAAGTATTAGAAAATCGATCAAGACACTCATGGTGATTTAATTTTTATTGTTCTCTGATAGATGACCAAATATCTGAAATTGAAGAAACGCCACGGACCAAGAATATATCCATCAAGAATAGCAACAACAAAAACAAGAACAACAGTGATCCAGGTATGATGAAACATGAAACGGGTATTATTTGCTTTGACTGATTTTTTTTTTTTTTTTTTCAAGTGTTTAATCCAGCTCCTTCGGTACCTACGGATTGGCAATGGTCGACCTTTTAGTGTAATGCAGTTAGTTTTGCATCATGTTGATGCATGTTATTTATTTTTTATAAACAACTTGACACTTAGATATTTAGATTCTCCCCTTTCCTCCCTCATGAACAATATTCCCCTTTATCTGTCTTTCTCCTCTTCTTTTTTTAGAAAAAAGGGAAGACCCATTTGTTGTATATACAAAAAATATAAATAAAGAACCTGCCCTGATGGTTTTTTTTCCCCTCGGGTGACAATGTTATATGTGAATATTATTGAATAGAGTTGGAAATAATCAATGGAGATGTGTGTGGAAATAGGCTGAGGTTGGGATGAACTAGGATGGGATAGGTCGGATGTTTTTTGGTATTAAACTAGGTATGAAAGCTGAAACCATTGTTTATGATGTGATATGGGATATTGGGCGAATTTGATAACAAAATAAAAAAAAAGGGTGTTTTAACATTGAGAGGTGCATCCGTGGGCTTCTGTCCTTATATCCAGATAGGACGATTAGAATATTCGCCCACCGACTAGCGTGTTTCTTTTTTCAGGACATGATCTGAAATGAGGTGATGATGACTTTAAATTACTGTTAGTGTATGAACCATTTCAAAATATGAAATATAAACATCATGCGGAAGTCATTTCATTTTGGGTTCGAGGTTTGGAGCTATCATTAAATTAGCCTTCACCTCAAACATTAGTCGTATGAGGTTTTTATTAATTTAGCTTATCATAGCATTAGTTGTCATAGTTTATATTGTACCTGAATCTGAATAAAATATACCTTGTCTTTTTACCATCAATCAAGCCCATACATTTTTATATGGATCACTTTTTATACCTATATCGTTTATCTCTATCATACGCTCTTATTTGTCTATTTGAGTTCAGGTAGAACTTGCCCATGCATTAGTGCTTTAAACTAGTAACTTTTTTTTTTATATTCTCTTGTAGAAATTTAAAAGACTTATCTTGGTTAAAAAAAAAAACTACTCAGTATCTGGAGGAGCCATTAATATAATATTTTTTTTCGATTCATTAAGAACTCTTATCAAAGTTTAAATTGTATGTCTTGCGAAAAAAAAAAATCGCAGTTTAAAGTATTTAAAGTCGGTTAATGGTTGGAAATTTTGGCCGAGTTGGAATTGAAATGGTAATTTTTAAAAAGGGTAGGGTTTAATATAAACGACGCTGCTACAAAGCATTTTAGAATACTAATCCTGCTCTCGATAGTCCTTGTTAAAGGTCTGGAAGCTATTTCGCCATTTATATCGTATTTAAATTCATCGTCATATATGGCATAATATTTAATTTATATCTTATTGTGCTGCGAAAAAAAAGATCGTTCAATACCCGATGGGCCAAATAGAGATTGATGGTTGGAAAAGTGAGAAGAATTTGATTGAAACAATAGGAATAAACTGCATAGGTCAACTACAATCAAGGGGTCGAATGAAACTAGCACGGGAGGATACTAAGGGACAATTGTGAAAAGGAAAAATATACTGTACAGCACTATACAAGACATGAGAGGGATTATTGGGACAATTTCTATTGAGCCATGTAAAAAGAGACATATTTTATTCAGATGTAGATGCAAAGTATAACAAACTAAAACTAAACAAAGCTAATGAAGGCTCCAAAAATTCGACTATTGGTATTTCATAAATCCTGAATCCAAAATGTATGGGTTTCCCATGCATGTTACAATCCCTGTGCTGAAAACGCTTCTAAACTACACCTGACACTAATCTAAGATCATCATAATCTCAATGAAGCCACATTGTTGAAAAAAAAAGAAAGAGAAAAAAAGAAAAGGAAAAAGGGAGTAAATAAAAATTCACGTGGGCGGATTTTGAAATATTTTATAAGGCTTTGAGGATTGGGGTCGCGATCTTTTTTTTTTAAACTGGTGGGCACAAAAATGAAAGACAATCTCCATCATTCACCTCTTTCCCAATTATGGGCTTTTTATGGACAGCACTTTCTGGCCCAACGGCATTACCACACAATTCCTAAGATATGTTGGCGATCGTTCTGGCGAAATGAGTTTTGCTCAATTACCCCCCCGCCTCCTTTTTTTTTTTTTTTTTTTTTTTTGCAGCCAACGTCAGCAACATTGCGGTTCCGATATATTTTTTATAAATAACGCTATCATTCAAAGTCGGTAGGATAGTGGATCTATCCTCAAAATGGCTTTTGCAGTCAACATGGAGCAATTCGACCTAGATTAGTTTATTCCCCCCTCCCTTTTACTGCAAAATATCTTGTCAGTCACTATAGAATAGCTTACCATCTTTGATGCGGCTATATGCATTATTTTTTCCAACCAAATAAACTGACTCTTACGGTATAACTTATGACAAAGTAAAAATACAATAATGCATGGTAGATGTAAATAATTAAAAAGAGAAACCGAAATAAAGCATTTCAGGAAAATAATGCTTCGAGTTGATTATTGCAGACTAACTTGAGGGAGTGCATTCTTGTGGGCAAAAAAATTGCTATTTATATGAGTGAGTGGTATAAGTTGATATGGGGGGGTTCGAGTACTGAATTCGGGCCTATATATTTGCCGCTGAAATGTGAGCTTAGCCAATCACAGGGAATATTTGCAACCACGTGAGCTTCGTGAGCTCAAAAGCTTCTATAATACCAAAATTTTTCCGTTTCGTGGTTGGGGGGGTTAGCACAATTGGTAGTGCGTCAGATTCCAGATCTGAAGGTTAGGTGTTCGAGTCACTTATCCCTCAATTCACAACTCTTTTGCACTTTTTTAATCGAAAAGTGGCTTAGCTACGATGTTTGCCACGAAAAAAAAGAATCTGGGTTGTCACCTTGCTGTTTTTCGGCCAATTTGTAAGTGTTTACAGCTAATTTTGGTGATCATTCGGTAGCTGGTTGTGTTGCGGATGATTTTTGTTATTTGCCTTTAATGGGAGAGTGGTTTTGTAGCGCCTCTATGTTTTGTAAAGTGAACGGCAGAACTTTTTTTGGCTGAAGTTTAAAGCCATTTGTAGCTTGGGTGAATGGAAAATAAGACATAATCACATTTTAAAAATCCGGCGTGAGGTAATATTTCACTGGAGTGGACTTCAACTTGCATTCATTTGCCTCCTTAGGTCAAAAAAAGATTGCGCACGAATAAGCCCTAAGAAGACCTTAAATTGTGTGTGAGGTGCAAGGTATTAACTGTGCGTGCACTGAGAAGCCAATTGTTTACGAGGGCACACACTTACACTTTTTAAAGCTGAAGCTAACTGTGTCCTATTAAAATTTCGCTTGGAAAGCCGCCGACCAATCTCCCGCACGAGATATTTTTCAAAACCCGACCATGTGATTTTTTATTGTGATTTTTTATTTACTTCATTTTTTCCTCCCTTTTTCGTCCCCCTTTTTTTTTTTCTTCATCATTCAACTTCATTGAGGGTATGGTGACCTTAGGTTAGTGCCAGGTCTAGTTTAGACGCGTTTTTAGCTTAGGGATACCAAGATGCATGGGGAAACTCTTTCATTTTGGATTCAGGATTTGGAGCCACCATTAGTTGGCTTTTTGGGACCTCCGCTAGGTTAACCTAGTTTTAGTTTGCCCATAGTTTGAGTATTTATTTGAATAAAATATGTCTTTTTTTTACTTCCTTCAATGAAAAATGTCCCATTGGTCTCTCTCATGACCTGTGTAGAAGATTCCTGTTTTTTTACTGCCGTCACCCCTTTTTGATTAGTGCTGATTATTGCCTTGCTTCAATAAAAGATGTCCCTTTCATCTTTCCCATGACTTGTACAGTATATTGGCTCCATGTTAAAGTCGTCCCTTTAGAGTAGTGTTGACCATTTTTTAGATCTTCCAATAGTCTCCCTCATCCTACCGCCATTAGATTCCTTGTTACAATGAATCCCACGTTCTTAGTCTAGTATTTACTGTAGTCATTCAAATAAAGCATGTCCTTTTATTAAACATCCATTCCATGACCCATTGTATAGTTATTGTAACTCTTTTATGAATATCCTATGAAACATCTGCTTTACCACCTTACAATTATGACCACTCCCCCCCCTGTTCTAGGTCACTTAATATGAAGCTTGACTCTATTTCCACATATTAATCAATCTACACCGTGCCACCAATATCGCTTCCCTTATTAATTATTATAGTTTCTATATAATGAATGACGCACACTCACAAATGAAAACCAGTTAGGCCTAAAGTACGAAATGGGGAGAGCTCTGTTCCCTTTCCACCAAAAACTATACTTCAATACTATCCCCGTTTTCACTCAGCATATCTTATTTGGAACTGTGCGTAGTTTTTTATTTTTATTATTTTTTAATTAGGAGTATAAAGTGATATTGTTCCATGCCTTACCCTCTTTTTTTTTTTTCTTCAATTCCTTTGATCATATAAATTCTTAATTTATTTAATATGTTGTATATGTCTAAGAGAGGGTTATATTTCAATGATTTTTGACGTTGGTAAAAATTCGAAATCATCTGTATTATCATCATTCCTCTGGGATTGGCCATATTGTGAATAGATTACGTAGCATACCAGTCCACAGACTACCTAAATCGAATATAATCTATTTATCATAATCATGCTCTATAATTTTATTTTATTTTATTTTACCTGGACACATTTGATTAACAAGAGAAGAATCGCCCATTGATAAATCATATCACCAAATTGATTTACGACAAGCGAATGACACCCTTGTAAGAGGACCATCGTGTTGTTATTTGAGGAGTGAAGAGATCGGTCTTCTGAGTGATAAAATCCACTACATTTCCATCGATCTTCCATCTGTTCTAGTGTACGTGGGTCTTGTTCGTAAGCCATTTGCCATGCCCTTGATAATTGTTCCTTTAAAAAACTTTCTCTGTCAATGATTGACCATATGTTTTGAATCAATTGAACGGTAGAAAATCCTAAAAGAAGTAGAAAACACTAAAAAAAAAAAAAAAAAAAAGAAAGGTATAGTTGAGTTGTTGGGGGCGTTTCTTCCATCTTAATAGAGTGATGACCTTCTCTCACTTTTATGAAAATATCGGCTCGGAAGTCCAGTACCATGACCACATATATAATGATCATTACACAGTGAGTCCAATCCGTTTGAAATATCACTTTGGGGGAAATCCCGATCCCATCAACGGAACCTGCTGGACGACTCGATTTGAAAAAGATGGATAATAATGTCGGTGAAGGAATCGATTGACAATAGAAGCCCCAATATCCCAACAACACTATCCCCTATGGTGTAGAAGTGTTGGTTTCTTTTTTTAAAAAAAGACAGGAAACCCGATCTCTCAGTCGACTTACAATAACACAAGAGACCAGAGTAATAATTTTTAATTTCAAAAGTCCACTTTTTTCATCCATTGACATCGCTATACTTTATGGTAGAATTGAACACAAGGTATGATAAATAAAAAGAAAAAGGGTATATATCAAAAAAAAAGTATGGCAAAATATACCGACTGGTTGTTAAATTGGGAGGAATGTTTAAATCAAAGGGACCACATATATACGAATTGATATATAAAAGACCCCTAATACCAACAGACAAATAATGCAAATTTAACAATATCATCAAGAGAGATATTTTTATTTTTCATCATAAAGTAAAAGCGTCTAATGTAAACCATACTATTACAAACAAAAAAATAGCTACTCAAAAACAAAACTACATATACTAACTATCACTGCACTATCATCCATCTAAAATCAGAGAAACCAACTGTTTATTCTTCGCTGGCAGACAAGTTGACGGAAGGGTTGAAAAACAAAGATTCGTTGCCCCAGAAGAATTCCTATAGTAGATAAAACACGGGCATTAGTACCTGATTATCAGTATCATACAAAATCTATTTACTGTTCTTGTTCCTTACCCTAGCACGGTAGTTGATGTATTCGTATTTGACCCATTCCTTAGGGTGGTGCAATTGGTGTTCGTGGTGCTTTTCGTACAAGTTGTAGGCATTCAAGCTAGCAGCAGCAAGGCTATCATTCCCCCCAAGAAAAATATAACGGTGAATAGTTCAGTTCATATTCCCAATTAAGCCCCTACCCTTCTTCTCTCAATAATTTCATCACTTACGCAGGAATACACACAAAGATAGAGATCTTCTTCCAGGTATCAGCAGACTCTATCATGAAAGCAATAGGTTAGATTCATGGTTTGTTTTTCGTTTTTTGTTTTTCTTGACATTTACTAGCAGCATGAGCACGGATGGCTTCTTGTTCAGCAGCAGAAGCAGTGGAGGAGAATCGAATGCCGGTACGCTTGACGGATTGAAGTACTTGGTTGTTAAAGAGAACGCGAGAGGCCATGGTTGAAAAAAGATAAAGTAGATGAACGGGAGGAAAATAAAAACAAAAGAAAACATTTTTTCCCTGCCCTTTTTCATTTTCCCCTGTCGGAGTTTTCCCGCCCAAAAGACGTCAGCGATTTAGGCATTTGGTTTTTGGAACTGCCCTTAAAACCACTGAAGTGTTTAATATCTACAAAAGACATCACTTTTTTTGCTTTATTATTCACATTTTTTTTTTTTAAAAAAAAGATGTGCTTGCTGTAAGAGGAGAGGCTTTTGAAGTGTGGTTCCGGTAGTATTAGTCTCTCCAGCTGTTTTGCACCTTAGTAGACGACAAATTGGGCACAGTACTCAAGACAATCAAACAAAAGAGAAAGAGATATACAGTATGTCCAATATAGAGGGACTACGCTGACATTATGAGATTGGAATTGATATAACTGGTAGAACAGGGAAAGTGTCTTCTTCATATCAATCGACATAGTGCAGCCAATTAGTCGCTGGGGAAAGGTAATGGCTTCTAGCCTCAGATAACCCTTTCAGAGCCTTAGTTTGCATAATGGAGTGACCATTTAAAGCAGATGGAAAATGGTCTATAGCATAGTCACTGTAGAGATTATGGTCATCAATATAATTTGTCAAATAGGAATAAAGTCACGTTTGACGGTGAGTAGCTTAGGATTGTCGATCAGTCGCTGGGGCTCTGAGGGGAAAATCATCATAGCGGGTGGACTAGAAAACGGGCGAATGGCAGACCATACACAAAATAGCCGGAATAATACCCCTCCCCTTCATTATATAATGAGTAGAGAATGAATAATAGAAAAGTATATTTTACTTGAAGGAATATGGTTGATACTAAACTAAGAGCGTGATATTCATTGTAACAAGTCGTCTAATGGTGGGGGAAATGAGAGAGAATGTTATGAATTCTGAAGGATGGTCACCTAAAATACGACTGTAAAATAGGATACAATATACTATGCAGTACAAGAGCTGATAATAAATAAAGAGCTATATTTTATTGAAACACAACAATGGTCGGCACTAATCAAAAGGGATGAAGGTTTTATTTCACAAGACATGAGAAAGCTAATGGAACATTATTCTTTAATGTAAAAAACAGAGATATGTTTTATTCAAATGTAAATATAAACTATGGACAAACTAATACTAAACTAAGCAAATGAAAGCTTCAACGAACCAACTAATGATGGTCCAAAATCCTGAATCCAAAATGAAAGGGTTTCCCCATGCATCTTGTAATCCCTGAGCTAAAAACGCTTCTAAACTAATCCTGCTACTAATCTAAGTCCACCATGAACCCATAAGGGCACAATGTTGAAGAAAAAAAGAAGCAAAAAAGAAATGAAAGGGGGAGAGAGCGAAAAAATAAAAATTGGGAGAAAAAAAATTCCACGTGGGCGGCATTTGAAACATTTATCTGGTCTTGTGTGTGATTCTTTCTTCGTTAATGACTATGGTAGATACAAAAAAGGAAACCCGTTGTCTTTTTTATAACCATCAACACCATACAACATAATTAGCATATTAGTTCCATTCTATTTCAACAACTACCATAATTAAACAATGCTGATATGGTGGCTCCCTGTCCGCTTCGAGCCAAGTCCACCATATAACATGGGCAGTACCGTGGTTCTCTCTTTTCTTATGATGTTGGCTTCTAGTATTCAATTGTGGCTCACTCCTATAATGACAGCAATTGGCTATATCATATATCTCTTTTTTTTAAAGGGGATGTTGAATGAAAAATTGCAAAACCACAATATTTTAGGGGAAAGAGGTAAAAAGCACAGCACACAGAATTCCGACGCTAGTAATGATAGATGACAAAAAGACATACAATGACAAATTCAGATAATAAATAGCTTTTTCTTTTATTGGAGGATGATATACAATTGTATATTGAATAAAAAAGAGGGAGGAGGAATGATAATACAAGGGTGAAGGGTAAGGGACGACTATATAAAGTAGTAACAAAGTAATAAAACGATAAATACAAAAAATAATTATAAATGAAATGAATAATAGTCTATATCTAATGTCGATCATCTTCTAAGAGACGAAGTTGGGTACAAGTCTTGAGAGCTTTTTCATATACACCCAAGAAAATGCTTCCACCAATCGAGATCCACATCACTCTAGGTCCTAGTCCAGATAATAAAGCGCGGGGTCCTTCTTCGGCAGCAATCCGTTTCATGGTTGATAAAATCCCAGTATACTGTTTCGTACTTTGATTCTACAATTTGATTTATACCGAAAAAACAAAATAAAATTGGGTGGTGATTAATTCCATCCTGTTTCTCTCTCTCTCTCTTTTTTTCCCTTTTACCTTGCTCGATAACATGATTCTTGTTTTGCAGACATCTAATGGAGTAGTGATAGCAGCCGCAATACCACCAGCCAAAGAACCACAAAGAGCTGCCTGGTAAGGTTCAGCGGGACGACCATAATGGCTGGCATACACCCGCTTGAAGTACTCGTATAAAGGAAATTGAATGCAAGTAAAGGGGATTTCACGTGCCACTGTAGATAAGAAGCCTCGATAAAGTCCAAGAATCCCTTCGGTCCGAATCACATTGGAAACCGCCGACGACGCCGTGTTGAATTGTTTGGTTTGCATTCTTTGTTTGACGACTTCAGTAGGTACACGTACACTACACGCAGTCTAACCGTACAAACGTAACCATCAATAACCACAGATTTCATAAATTGTATCTATTTAGATATACACTTACCACTTCACCACACGAGGCCGCTACCATATGTATAAGTGGGGTATAGGCAGGATCGATCGAAGTGCCCAATACGTGCTTCGTAGCTTCATAAGTCACAAAAAAGAGGGACGCTAGAAAAGAAAAAAATACAAGGAGTTAGTCAGTGAAGCCTTATGTAACTATTAGCTTACCACTTGGAGCACTTCCAATGACAGCTGCGAGTAAACCAGAGTATACACCACGCAAACCGCCAGAGGCCATGAATCCAGCTTGAGATTGAAGCCGTGTTTTTATGGTATCTGTAAAGGGGGCCAGATAAAAAATAATTATACCATAATGTTAGTCAATGATGATTGAATGAATAATATCTATCACATTGTTTTTTTGTTTTGTTTTGTTTTACCTAAAGGAAACAAGGCAGTGTCGACAGCGGTACCAGCCATCCCACCAGCCAGTAACGCTTGCTTCAAATTGCGTTGGCCTTGTTGATGGATTTCCATGGTCTCTACTTCGGTACTGTTATTCATATTGTGGCTATTCTTTACACTATAGTGGTCTATTCGGTGTAATCGTCAAGATTGAGAGCGTTCCCAAAAAAAAAGTAGATTAAGGAAAAGGGTAACTTTTTTTTTTTGACTCGTCCCTCGTCAGTTTTACACGGTGATTGGTTTAAAAGTCCGATTTCGACCCTTCCCGAAGGCAAGCCACTCTACTTTTTAAAAAGGGTACACTTAAAGCAGTAAAAGAACCACAGCGTCTTCCTTGAATATAAACAACATCATAAGTATCATTACTGCCAACACATCTAGGGAACATAATAAAAATGCTGTTGGCAATTCATGAACTATCTTTTACTTTCTTTTACTGGTCAAGATCAGATCGGTTTCACACCTATCATTCTTTCTCCTAGGTACTAAATTCATGCGCCTTTTTTTTCGATCATTTCATTTGTTGTACCGGGGAAAGGGGTTCTGTGTGGCAAAACATTGTCAACTTCTTTTACCTTTAATACACCTGCTATTATGTTATGGTCATATGGTCTGGATTGTACAATGTTGGATACAGTTTAAAAATAGATAAAGACCGCGCTCATACCTATTTTTGAGTTCAACCCAAAGAAAAAAAATAAAAAAGACAAGAGGCTAGAAATATATGGATCAAAAACAACATTAAGAGAGAATAGCATATACAATGGAAATGAATCTTTTATTATATATAAAAAGTGTGTACTTGATGAGAGTAAAAAAAAAAAGTATAATAATAATAATGTGAGGGAAGGTGTATATAAATAAGAAGATAAGGGAAATGAAGATGGGAGAGGGGAGGTAACTAAATTAAGGCCACCTGAGGATTTCGGTCTTGATTTGAGGATCCCAACCACCACAGTGAGAACTTTGGCTTGAAGAACCATCGCACAAATTTTCGACATCAGTGCTGACCCAGTTTGATAAGGAGTTGATAGCATTATTGACCAAACCGTTGGCATATTCCATCACATGTACATTGTCGGTCATGGAACCAGCGCCATATTTTGTCATTGAAGCGCGTACGGATCGTTTGATGTTTTCCACGAGACTGTGCACCAATAATCCATTGTCAAAAGTAGCATGTTCTTTCAATTGAGTTTTGATACGGTCAACAATACGTTCTTTCACCTATACAATTATATAAAAAGAGTCAATTGTCGTTAGTAACTCAAATCCGGTTGGTGTGTATATCATGCGCGTTCTAGGCTACTAGCATACCATTTTCAAATGATGGCAGATGGAAGGAGGGTTACCACAAATATAATCCATTTTTTCACCTATAGGAAAAAAAGGAAAAAAAAGAAGGTCAGTAAACCATGACATGAATATATATAAATAGAATATGCCCTCTCCTCACTCCCAAGCCCCGCCGTGGCTGCAACAACAACGACGATGACAACAACAACAACAACAACAAAACTTACATTCTAACAAAGTCCAAGATTCACCAGGAGGAGGCATTCTTCGGTCGACTCGTTTAGGGTTGTTGCAATCCCCTTTGAAAGGATCCTTTTCATTGAACATAACTTGGAAGATACCATTTTCCAAAGTAGCACCTTTCGCCCGATCGGTATAAGCATCCAAGGTTTCTTGAACAGCATTAAGCACAGCATCATGAATAGCTTTTTCAGGGACCACGGAAGTAATTTGTACAGGAGGTGTTGAAGATTGGAACAAGTTGGCCTTTAGATTGGAATGAAGCTGTACAACGGTATCTTGCACCACAGGAGCGTAGTTGTCGGCAAAGGCTTTGGCAAGACCATGGCGACAAGGAGGTTCACATCCTGAAACCATCGTTGATGATGCCACCAAAGCAATCATGGCTAAAGTTGATTTTAGTAACATGATGTATAAAGTTGATGCAAAAAATAAAAATATGGATAAAAAAAAAAGGGAAGATGGGAAGACAAAAAAAAAAAGAGGGAAAAAGGAAAAAATAATAAAATAAATAGGGGTTGGTGAGAGAGTCAGCGAAAAGAAGAAGATTTTTTGAAGCCCGTTGATTGGTTGAGGTATTTTTAACTATTAGGCGGCGATTAAGGAAGCACTAAAAAAAACAGACTGAAACGGTCTATATACCCTTTTTTTGATATTCGAGCCTGCCCAAAAAAAGATTCAAAGAATCCATTGAGTTACCGCCATGTGCGGTAGTGGTCTTCTACGCTAAATATATTTACAAAAAAAAACAAAAGCCATAAAAAAAACCTGAGCCCAGATATTCAATGTCAATTGAAAGAATCAGCAAGATAACTATTTTTATTATAATTTCGACATACAAAAAAGGAGAAGGAAGACATAAAGATAATGATACTAATAATACTAATATTAATAAGAATAATATACTACTAAATAACTAACCATCTATTCATACAATGGTATTCCAAAGTAACGCAAATCTATCTTGCCATTGTCCCGCAACAGAAATGCCAATTTATTTTCAATAGTCAATAGCCTATAAATGCAATAAAATAAATACCCAAAAGAAGGTTAATTTTTTTATTTTGATGTAAGTGATGTAACCATGAGGCTCTCCCCCACTCCCATCTAGACCTCACTAGTCTTCTTTTGGTCACCACCCTGTTTTTTCCATTTTCTTTCCAGGTCTTACGTTTTCATGACAATGCCGTTGGACATTCTCGAACACCTTGAGAAGTTTTCGTCTTGCGCCAATCGTATTTACACCGGCATCTATCATATCTTGATCAGTCATTCGAATCACTTGTTGCCATTGTAATCCAATAAAAGCATGGTCATATTTGTGTAGCCTCAAACTCCGGAGCCAATTTTGTACATCTATAGAAATAATAAAAACTGAGTTCCTTGTTGTTATTATTTTTTCCCCCCTACCTTTCATCAACTCCAGATCGACAGTTTCCGCTGCAATTTTATCTTTCAAAGCCCTTGCAGCTGATGATCGTTTGCGTCGTCTTGCTGCCCCTGTCAATTCCGTTTCTTTGGCCTCGGTGGTCGATCCATCGCTATGATAATCAGTGGTGCTGGTGATGGGAGTCGAGGTAGACGTGCGTAAGACTTCATTTTCATAGACTGTAGGAGGTGTCAAGAACTGTCCAAGCGATCCAGTTGTCGAAGAGGGAATGATCATTTTTGGTTGCATGTCGGGTGTTTCTAATGTGGTAGTTGTTGAGGCTGGTGCTGAAGAGAGAACGGGCGACCGTGGCGATGAAGGTTGTGATTTTGAGGTAAAAGTGGGCGACTTGGGAGGTGAAGATAATGGTGTTATTGCTAAGCTAGTGTGACTTGTATGACTGCCAGTGCCAATGCTTGTACCGCTGCTATTGCTTGTATTTTCTCCAGACGTCGTCGGTATAATGAGTCCAGATTTCATGGTTGTAGGATGGTCAGGTTTTGCCAATGAGCGAGAGCCAGCACGTCTATGTTCCGCACGTAAACGAGCCTGCGCCAATTCCAAAGTATTCAAGCTATTGTTCAAACTAGATGTCAGCATACCACCACCATTGGTTCCAGTTGATTTGGATAAAGAGGGCGAAGGGGGTAGTCGGTTATTCAAAGATCGTGTTGATGATGGTGATGCCATGCTGTTGGTAGGAGATTCCTGTTCCTCGCGGATGGGTCCACTTCTTCGACCATTCCAAGAGGGCAAATCCATCAGTTCCTTTTTCTTTTTTGATAATGAGCCAAAGGACCAGGCGTCATCTATAGACGATTTACTTGAAGCGGAGCGATAATCGCCAATTCGGCCTATTGTTGAAGGTCGTTCTTGTCGAGTCATAGGAAACGGCCAATCTGTGACGCTGCCATTGCTACTGCCATTGCCATTATTCCTGTTTCCAAAAAGTGAAGAATGCTTTTGTTGTTGCTGAAGTGTGTTGTTGCTGCTGTTTACAGAGTTGTTGTCAAGTGATGATGCTGAAGAAGGAGATAGACTAGTCGGCGTTGACGATGTGTTGGTCAAATGAGGTTGTAGACGTCCATTCATCGCATTTGATTTCGCTGAAGCCAAAGTCGCTGCAGCCGCTGCCATTCTATTTCCATTTGCTGCCTGTATTTGAGCCCTTGCCGCCAACG
Organism: Absidia repens; assembly: GCA_002105175.1. Lineage (NCBI taxonomy): Eukaryota > Fungi > Mucoromycota > Mucoromycetes > Mucorales > Cunninghamellaceae > Absidia > Absidia repens. The sequence goes on from MCGE01000009.1 coordinate 314,143, forward strand.
CTTTTTCATGTAACAAGCCTTGTCGCCCCAATGCGCCACTGCTGATTATGGAGGAGGAGGTTATCGAGTCCGCTAAAGATCGCCCTGAACTACTGCTAAAAAATCCACGGTTCCGACGACCAAGATCATCAGGTTCGCTGGATGCTGAAGTGATTCGAATAGCTGATCGTGTATGATTCATTGGATTGCCATCAGAAGTAGTCGCAGTAACAGCAGCAGTGGTGGTAGTAAAACCGCGTCGATGAGTACCGGATGGATATAATTGTCGTTTTCTTCGTTCGTATTCTGATTCTGTTGACACTACGGAGCCAGCCACCGGAGCAACAAGTGAGTCTATTTAATAAAAATCATGAGTAATATGAATCAGATATCTATTAGTCACTTTTACCTTTGTCCTGGCCAGCAGAAGTAAGAAAATTCCCAAAGGGTTCTTGATTTACCAATTGTTGGAGCACCATGATCAAAAATCGGATTTGTATTTGTGAAGCATTTTGAACAATCGAATACAAAGCGGCCGTCCGTTCAGCATCCGAGCGACATCTAATCCATTGATTGACGTGGTGTAATTCATCCTTGAAAGTTTCATCCAAACTAGCTTCTGCCACTTCCTCCAATAATTGCTCGTATCGTTGGATATTTTCAAACCATTCATCGATTTCTTCAGCTAGATAGAAAAGAAAAAAAATGAACACGTTAAATATAAATACATAGTCCTTGTTGTCAGATAGCAAGCAATAGGAACTTACATTCAGTCAGCTGAGGATGAGTGGGCCCATTATAAAGGTGAGAGTTGATAAAGTCAGAGGCAGGACGGGTTCTTGCCATGCGAGCGCGTTGTTGGTGTCGGTGCTGTTGTTGTTGTTGACGATGTTGATATGGTTGTGAAGAATGAGGGGTGCCAGGTAATAAGCCAATAAGATCAGAGGCCGTCATGGACCGAAAGGAAGTCAAACTCGCAGTTGCAGGAGAATGGATAGAGCTGTGGCGTTGGTGGAAGTTGTTGAAAAGGTTTTCCTCCATGGTACGATGAGCATCGTAAGAGGTGGTTGTAGTCATATTGGTAATTAAAGTAGATATGTGAAGTGGTAAGTTCAAAAAGAATATGGTGTCATACAATAAAAGTAGTTCAACCGAACGTGTAGATGTAAATAGTAACAAGTGGGTATATCTAAGAGAAAACGATCAAGATACCAAAAAAAAGGATCGGAAGGGTAATTCAATAAAAATAAATAAGCACTAATATACACAATGTCAAAGTATTAAGAAATAAAAATAAAAAGAAAAGGAAAGAAAGGAAAAAAAGGGGAAAATCAAAAATGTGATATCGCGTACATTTTGAACGCCGCACTAATAGACTATTGCAGCCATGTGTTTTGAAGTGGTATTGCGTTTGATAACAGTAGAAGCGTTTACATTAGCTTTTTTTTTATTTTCAGCAAACAAACAATAAAGCAATATGTTTCCATTTTGAGGGTGCTGGTATTCTAAACAAAATATAATTCAATCCGTCATCTTTTGTGTTCCAACTTACTGGTAGACATACCGAATTATGAGCAGGGTTTTACTGAATTTCTCCCTTTCATTTCAAAAATGACCTGACTACTTGATTGTATTACTACTATTTTATTAAGGGGCTGATGTCAAGTAACAACGATGCTGTAAATGATGATTTTTTTTTTTACGCAATTGGAGATGATCAGCGTCATAAAAATAAAATAAGATTCAAGACATGACAGTGAAAGCATGTTACAGTTTATAAATGGGTAACCACTCGAATATAGTAATCCCACATAAACGGTAGGAAATTCTTTTTCTTCAGTTTTATGAATATAACAATTAAATATTGACTTTCTAATCTAATGGTGATAGTACGATGGTGGACTCATACGTATTATAAAGTAGCGGAGCCAAAATTATGCGACGATACTTGATTTCCATACACACTATTGTTTACTTACGATGCTATTTTGAAAATGGTACAACCAATTTTGTGTGGTGTTGTTGACGATCTTTTTTTTCCCCTTTGTGTGTGCTCAGACATAAGGTGTTACAATATCTACTTCGTGACAGGAATAGTTTTACTTTGTCACTAATGTGATTTACATTTAAATACAAGAGTGAATGTTGGAAAAACAAAACAAAACAACATCACATTACAAATCTAGGTTAGAGTTTAAAGTGAAAGGTCCTCGGTCTAAATACAAATCAAATGCATGTATCAAAGCACTACCTAGTTTTTAATCCAAAACTATTCAGATATTATTTTTCCTTGACTCTTTCCTCTAGCTAGCATATTTCCAGACATTACATTGATCTTTTCTCCAAAAGAGTCTCAAAATTTTATAATTTTCGCCTTTATCACGCCAATCGAGTATCCGTGGTTGTGTGTCACTTCATGTGAATGTCGCCCTAGGGTTAACGCACGGCACATAACATTAATCCTTCACTGTACGAATGCTGATTGACGAAGGACAGGGTAGGCCATCAAGGTCAAATCCCAGCATCGCAATTTTTTTTTTTTTTTTTTTTTTTTTTTTTGGCTCAGACTAGACATTCAACTATGACCCATTTTGCTCCACACTACATAAGGTCACCCTCTGTCCGCCAATATAGATAAGCTACTAGTTTTCCGTCCCTAATTGGGGATCGAGTACACTTTTTATTCTTCTCATACTACACTTTGTCCATGCATTCAATAAAGCTTCCAAATAAATTTAATAAATCCAACACATCACCCATACGATCAAAGTTCCTACCCATTTCCAATACCAATTCACATCAAACTACACACAAAAATAAAAATTGTAAAAAGGAAAACACAAATTTTTTTATTATGAGAAAAATGTCATGTGGTAAAACTAAAAACTGCATAGATAAAGCTAATATCCTATATCCAATGAGACCAGTGCCTTGCTTTTTTAAAGAAGCGTGGTGGGACTTTTCGTTGCCTGGCCCACTGTTGTTGTTGCTGACAAGAAGTGCACGTCCATCGATGATGTTTGCTGTTTTCTAGTTGTGTGCTGCATGAGGGTTGACCACATATTCTTCTGGGCAGATGGCATTGTTGACAGTGGAGCGTGCGCCACGACGATAATAATGAGGCAATTTTGGTGGTATCCTGTTGGGTCGTGTTGGTGTTGATAGGTGTAATTGTTGTTCCTGCCGCAAATGCTTGTTGGTGGAGTGACTCGTTTTGTGTTGATTGGCGGAAGCGTACTTGATGGGTATGGTGACATCGAGGACATAGAACAGCATGGCAGGAATGACATCTGCACTGGGCACAGACCATCGGTGTAGGGGCTTGACACGCATAACATAGAGACCGGCGTTGACAGGGAGGAGGGGCGACATTCCGATGGCAAAGAGGGCATGGTGCCAGATCAATTTTCACTGAAGATGAAGGGTGATCTTGTTCCGTGATTTGAATAAATTGCACCAAGGTGTCTGGTAACCATGGAGGACGGAAGTCTTGCCATTGACGACCTCGCGGATGATCACGCTGCTGCTGTTCGTTGTCATTTGTTTCCTGTCCACTGTCATCCCATCGTAGCATGTGTGATCGGAGCAAAAGCCAGAACTGATATAGTGCGTAATGTGCTTCGCTGAGTTGTTGATAGATGGGCGCCATATTTTCATCGCCATCTTGATGCTGTCCAAGTTGTAGCAACGCCTTTTTGATTTCACCAAAGCAATACATTTCATGTGTATGGGATTTGTACGATCGTTCGCTTGGGAATGCACCTTCCATATCCAATCGCGTCAAGTGCTTCAAACAAGGAAGAAGGGCCTCTGCTGGACTGCTGCCATTGCCGTTGTCAGTGGTGTGGGTTTGATGACGATGATGATGGTGGTTGGTAAGACCAAGAATATGATCACGCGTTGAGGATGACGACGAGAAACCAACATCGGAAAAACCTGTCCTGGTGAATAGAGTCATTTTTTGCTGTTGAGGCTGTTTGGTTGTTTTGAGTGCTGCCAAGAGGATTTTGGATTCATCAGTGGTGTCATCTATATGTCGCTGTTGTTGTTGTCGTTCCTGGGTAGGTTGGTATTGTTTCGCCAGCATCGCTAATTGATAATTTCCCTTGATAGAAGCCCTGAGCATATACAAAATTTGCCAACATCCAATCTGGGGACAGTGCACCAAAGAGAGTCTGATCAAGTTGGGGTAAGCCCGAATCAAGGTATCCAGTAAAGCCGGGTCCAAAAAAGAGCACCCATCCAGAACCAACGAGTTCACATGTACATGAATCCCACTAGTAACCATAAAACACACCAGTTTGTAGAGTTCCAAAGGGGTTTGTTGTTGGCGACCGGGTGGCAAACTTGAGTCTACCTTCAGTGTCCGCCAGAGCATTGTTGTTTTTCGTAATAGATGTCGAAACAGGGAAGAGCAGAGACACAGTTGATACAAGGTGATACAATCCAAGCGAGCCAAAATATCTTGAATCAATTCCATGGGGAGTTTGGTCCATATAGATTCCACACTGTCATTGTTGAGATGGCTGTTTTGGTTGCTGGTATCATTGAAATGATGACGTTGGCGAGTTTGATGGAGTTTGGTTCTGCTACCATGAGTATGTCTGCCATTGAAAACCACTTCACCCGCTTTATCTATATTGATGTTGTTGCTGCTGCCGATGTCACTTTGTTGTTGTTTGTGTTTTCCAAATGTATGAACTTTCGTGATGGACGCCACAGAGAATGTTGGCGCTGATTGTCTACATGTGAGAGGCGATGATTTGCACATGAAGCGAGGCATCCAGCGTAATGGTATCGAAGGTGTAGAAAATGAGGTAGAAGAATATGAATTGTTCGATGTATTTTCTTTTTTCATTGGTGATAAGTATAAATTAAGGTAAAGTAAGGAAAGAATAAAAAAAGAAAAATAAACAAAAAAAGGAACGAATAAAAATAGGTTAGCCATCAGTTGACTTGTAGCTGCGTTTGAATCTGACAGCCTATAGCCAATCAAACTCTGTTGCCATTTTCTTTGCATAAAGTCCTTCACTGTCTAGTAAAAGCAGATGGTAGATGATGCATATTTGATTTTGTGGGGACGTGTTTTTATATATACATATTAGGCAAATTTTACTAGTAAGTATATATTGACAATTTATTATAAAAGTTGTGGATGAAACAGTAAGGAGGGCAAGGGGGGGGAGGGTGGGGAAGTAAGGAGGCGGCGCAAGAGGTAATAGATCATAATGGAGTGATTGGCGGGAAACAAAAACCAGATGATATAATGTAACAAGTTTTGGGTTTTATAAATATATAATGCCCAAACTGTAAGTTGAAGTTCATGAATATTGTATTATTCAGTACTTAAAGGGGAAAGGTGGAAAGATTTATGCAGCATTTTGATAAAATAAATCACAAAGTGAATGGATAGACTGGTAGTAGTGCAATAACAGATGTTTGAACCAGTATAAACTTTCATAATATTGTTGAAGCTATGTAAAACTAAATAATTTAATTAAGGATCCCAAAGGCATCAAGATAAGGTACCATGATTAAACAAAAACATATGCGCATATCAAAACATAACACTTCAATAAATGATAACCCATGCCTGAGTCCCACGTTAATCCCCATACTGACACCATAAAACTGAAATGCATATCAACAAGATGATAAGTCTCGTGTGACTCAGCATACACCTTCATACACATACACACATGTTGACAATAAAAAAGAGCAAATGAGATTTGTTTATTTGGAGATACTTGTAAAATGTGTAACTATGTGCATCTAATCTATTTTTCAAACATCTTGTCAAAGACGACCCGCACTTCTTGATAAACTTCGTCCACAGGTTTAACACATGACACCTATATTGATAATGAGTGCAAAAAAAAAGACAATGATTTAATAAAGCAATCTTTCCACTCTATGCTTCTCTTGAACTTTTTTCTTCTTCTAAAAACTTACGGTTTTGACCTTGTTTTCCTTTTCAAACGCTTCAATAACGGGGAAACTTGTTTCCTTGAAGACACGGAACCGTTTCTTGATAGATTCAATGTTATCATCAGACCGACCCGAGTTTTCACCACGTTTCAAAAGACGTTCCAGCATGACTTGTTCAGGGCATTCAAAGTATAATACCATCTTGGAGGGCACCACAGCTTCTTCAAACTTGAGGGCTTGATCCATTTTTCGGGGGAACCCATCAATCAAGAAACGGTACTTGTGATCCTTTTCCATAGATTCACGCATGGCTTGTTCCAACAGCGCAATGGTCACTTCCATAGGCACAATCAATCCTTCCTTGATGTAATGCTTGATCAGCTCACCGTATTTGGATCCTTCCCTGTTTTGCTCTTCACGCAAAAGATCGCCGGCTACAAATAAACAAAGGCCATATCAGCAAAAGCGGTTAAAGGATAGAATGGAATTAAACTTACCAGATAAATGAACAAAGTCATAATCCTTCTTTAAGCGGTCGCATTGTGTTCCTTTTCCAGCACCAGGTCCACCTATCATATGCAAAAAGTAAAAGTGATGAATAATAGGATCGTATGACATTTTAACCACACTCAATCAAGTCCATTTTGACTTTACCAAGAACAAACACAACAGTGACTTGATCGGTTGTAAACGCAGGAATGGTGGTGGTTTCTTGAGCTTGAGCAATTTCAGTGGGCTTAGCTTGTTGGTCAGGTTTTTGTTGTTGTCTTCTAGGCAAAGCTAGAAACAGAAAAAAAAAAAAAAAAGGAACGCACGTGATGATTAGACAAAGGCACATACAATAATAATAATAATAATAGCTATACTAATCAAAAAATGGTACGTTTGTTTACCTTGTCCTTCTCTTGATTTCACCAAGGTGTAGTAAGCAGCAAAACCCATAGAGGCGACAGCAAGCATAGCAGGGATACTGGGTGTACCATTACTTGATGGCTTGTCGCTGGTAAAATGACGACGAGTAATGGGAATAGCTTGTTTGAAAGATGAGCGAGGTGCGCTTTTTACAGCAGCAGCACGTTGAAATACAGTACGAAACATATTGTCAAATTTGAATAATCGTAAAAAAAAAAAGATGAAGGGAAAAGAGAAAGGGGAAGACGGATTTACGGAAAAGAAAAAGAAAAATATTAAACATTCAATGTCCGATGCCCGGCGTGAAAAAAAAAACTTATGAGGCGGTTTTTTTTTTCTATTCATCTTTTTTCCTTTACTTTTCAAGTGTTTCTTAGAGCGTCTTGTATCCCATCCATAGGGTTAAATCGTTACTTGCGACAAATCAAACACAACACATCCATTTAAAAATTATCCCATCCTTATTCATCCATCATGTCTGCTGAACTTGCTGTTGTTTACGCTGCTCTCATCCTTCAAGATGACAATGTTGAAATCACCGTAAGTGTTTGTACATGCATGTGATTGTAACAATCGCTCATTTTTTATTTATATTTTCAAATAATAGGCTGACAAGCTTCAAACTCTTGTCAAGGCTGCTGGTATCGACGTTGAACCCATCTGGTTCTCTTTGTATGCCAAGGCTCTTCAAGGCCAAAACCTGGGTGAACTTTTGTTGAATGTGGGTGCTCCAGGTGCTGGTCCCGCTGTGGCTGCCGGTGGTGCTGCTGGTGCTGCTGCTACCGATGCTCCTGCTGAAGAAGCCAAGGAAGAAGAAAAGGAAGAATCCGATGATGTAAGGGATAAAAGACAAATACTAGATGAATAAATACTGAACGTTCTTTTGTTTTTTTCGCTATCATAGGATATGGGTTTCGGTCTTTTTGACTAAAGGACGAATTGTAGATATGATTTTTATTTTTATTTTATTATTTTATATTATTGAAATAAAACAACATATGCACCTTTTTGTTTGTAAAAGGATAAAAAAAAACATTTGACTTTATTGATTGATTGCGAAAATACAGATGATGAGTGAATGGAGGGCTGATGTGCAGAGGGGTGATAGTAAGCTAGTTTATGGTGGGATTAGGGATCACTATCTTTCAGAATAAATAGTAGTTATGAAGCGGCGGGTTGCTGCATGCATATTCTATAGTCACCAACAAAAACATCCATCATGTCATAACATTCATTCAATAATACAATGCAAATGACTTGATACAAAAATTAAAATCAGGGTCACTGTAGTATGTTTGAAGTATTTCCTATTTTATATTGTGTTACCATGCGGAATATTGCCTTCATTACAGCATAATGCACCATTTTGATGGTCAATATACTGACTAGTTTCAAAGGATATGATATGTATGGGTAGAAATTGTTCAGGGGCTACAAATAGAGGAGAATGAATAATAGTGTGTGGGTCGAATAGAGAAGGAGAGTGATGGAAAGAAGAGGAATAAAAGGCAAAAGGGACAATACTTACTTCGAAAGGTATAGGAACTACACTCATTATGTAATGTCATATTATTTGGTATGGTGGTTTCAATTAGGAGAGGAGGAGAAATAAAAAGTGCTTTTTCTTGGATAATAATAATAAAAAAAGGAAGTATCTTTATTTGGGAATTTTAAAAAGAACACAGAAGATCGTGTATAATGAGCGAGGTCCTTTATTTTTTGATTCTTTTTGCTAAAGGTTTATCGTCCATGAAAATATCATCATCATTAACATTATCCTCATAGTCCCCATCATTGTCGTCACTCGGAGGAGTTGATCTTTTGGGCGAATTGGAAACCGTGATAAATTCATCTTGTTCAAATTTCAAAGTAGAAAAAGGATCAATATGCAATTTAGCACTATACAAAGCAGACGTTCCAAAAAGTGAGGAAGCCATAATGAATTCAGCAGGGTGAGGATGGTGGTCAATAACGTGAGCAGAATTTAAAAATTTATACTGATCCATCACCAATTTATCGTCAGCGAGGCCTTGTTCTGAGTACGAGTTCTCTATAGAATAATTCATATCAGTTGAGGTAATTTTGGAAAGAGCACATCGGGAGACACTGTTGATGTCTGATAGAGATTCACACCCTATATCGAAGATATATCAAAGAGTTCGTTAGTTACAGTCACACACAAGAGTCAAAGATTTACCTTTTTCTTGTATCGAGTTTGGATTTTTTTCAAAATAACTAAACCATACACCCCGACAAAATGCCATTATGGAATCCTGGCAATCCATTCCAAGTGACTTTAGGAAAGGCTCGAGCTCCAAGGTACCGAATTTATCGTATAAAGCCTTGAGAGCGGGGTCAGATAGAATAATAAAAGATATAACCACCGACTGAAAAATATCATTTGTTAAAGAATTTAGTATATCATTTGATCCAGTTCTTCGGGTAGGATGAAAGCTATACCCACATCGGTAAGCTCGGGAATGGGTTTGATGATATGATTTAAAGGTGATAGGGGCAAAAACGTCACCATAGCCAAGCATAGTATAAGCATAGTAAGACTTGCTATTAAGAAGAGCCAAAGAAGCCATTACTGTTTATTTCGATTAGATTAATGATCCATATATTTAAATAAATCTAGCATTCGAGTGAGGGACGGGTAGTGTATATTTATACTGGTAGTGGTTCATTCAACGATATTTTTAAACGTGAGCGGAGTTTTTTGTTCTCCTGTCTCCCTTTTATTTTGCGGTTCTTTATATTTTTTTTTTTTTTTTTTTTCAGTCTCTTTGTTCAATATATACAACTTTATTTTATTATCATGTCGCAGTATATGGATGGTGATTCTGACGATGGTGGTGGTTGGCGTGATGCATCCATTTTAGTTGATGACAATTCGAATTCTGGTTTCCACCAAAATCAAAGAGGCAGTGCGGATTACCCTTCTGTGGAAGATGCTCCTGATCGACAACCTGATGATTGCTGGATGTTACCCTCGAACAGTTCTGTGATGGAGGTGTTGGGACCCAACTGTGTGCGTTTGGATGATATCAGGAAAAAGACGGAAGCCTATATGACCTTCAACTCTGGCAAATATCAAGTGGATATTTGGGGCGATCGGTCATGTATTGATGAAGCGAAGAAGTACTTGGATGTTATTGGCAACAAAGTCAACGAAAGAAAACACCCTATGCGAAGCACCAAAAAATGGGAAAAGCCTGCTCGTGAACTGACGGAAAAGGAGAAACGACGCGTTGAAAAACGACAACAACGGAAGACCGAAGAAAAACGCTACCAAGGCCTACCTGCAGTTCCGCAACCATTTACTGCCAGCTTTACTATGCCAGACAGCAATATTCCCCTTCCGAAAATCATTGGTGAAAAGGAAGCTTATTTGAACCAAATCCGGGCGTCCTGCAAATCCTTTATTTGGTATGACGAAGGTCTTCATATCTTCAAGGTGGCTGGTCAAGACAATGAACTGGTGGAACAAGCTGCTGGTCGTGTGCGCAACCTTTACCTCAAAATACGACGTGGAACGGATCCAACAATGCCTAGATCTTCTGAATTACGGCTTTTATATCAACCTACAAGGAATATTGGTGCCCGCTTTATCAAATTGCCAAAGAACTTTGTCTCGTGTGATCTCTACAGCGATGAACAAATTAGCTCTTATCGTATTTTGGAACCTATTGCTGGTGGGAAACCCTCCGCATCTCTTGTGCAATACAATATGCTTACTGATGGGGTGAAAAAGTTGGATCTCTCCACAATGCAACAACAACAACAGAAACAACAACAACAAAGTGTGTCTTTGATTGATTTTGGCGACAACAATGACGACGATAATGCGATTCACCCTGGTCAAAATCTTGATACTTCAGAAATTGCGGAAAGTCTTCGCGATCTCAACATCCGAAATGCGAAAATGATGGAAAGAGCTCTGGACGAAGGTTTGGAAAGTTTGCGGCTATTGGATTGGGAAATCAGCATGGAAGTGGCATTTGGACAGATTTACTTGTTGAACTATCCCAAACGTGACGACTTTTATACTTTCTCATCCGAGCAATTGGCGAACCTTTACTTCCCTCACCATGTTTTCAACTCCAAATTGGCACCTTGCATTGGCACCACTTACAATCATGTTAAGGGATTATTGGAATATCTATCTGTTTGTGGTGAAGAATATACCGACTCGCCCCGTACCTCATACGTTATTGAAGCTATACAAAATCCAACTCTACCGGAACCAGCAAGGCCTGAAAGCAAGTATTCTCATCGTGGCGGCGGTCCATCTCGAGGTGAACAAGCGGCTGCTGCTGCGGCTGCCGAGGCGGCGTCAGCGGTGACTTGGAAATCGGTGCTTACGGTCAATACATTTACGAAGGAAGGGCATGCGGGACTGTGGAATTGTGTGACGGACAGCAACACTTTGGTGAACATCAGCTGTGCAAATTTGGAAGGTGAATATTCGTGGGAAACCCGACTGAACTATGCGCGGCGGTTACCTTCCGACTACGACACTCCTCAAGGCCAATTTGTGAACTATCTTCGACGATCCAAAGACAATCGACTAGTGATGTCCGTGACACCAGCCTATCGACCACATATTATCAAACAGCGGACCAAGTGGGTGTATGCATGGAAGCGATACATTATTGAAGTGGAAAAGGAAGAAATGTGGGACATGTCAAATATGGATGACACTCATCATACTATCATCAACAGCAACGATCACAACAATCATCATTCGACTGCAGCGGCCGCGGGCTTGCCTACGGATTTATCTTCTTTTACCCCACACAGAGTCAATTATTACGTGACCATGGCCCGCGAAAACTGGAGATATCGCTTCGCAGAAAACATTGATTTGGCAATTGGTGAGGCACCTACATGGACGATCCGTGATTTTTTGGCGAACAATGTGGATGAAGAGAATACAGCGATGTTACAAAAGGATGCCAAGGAATTCGCCGATATCATGACCAAAGTGCTTCCAGTTTTTTATGAAACTCGTCCAGCTTCTCTAGTTTAGATTCGCACTTGACTTTATATCTTCCCTTATTGTAGTACCCTTAGTATAGTTGTTGCATTTATCAATCAATCAATCAATCAATCAACCTATATATATATATATATAATAAAATACAATCTCATATCTGATTTATATATGTATTCAGCATTTATTTACAAATTGATATTATTTTATTTTGCGTTTACTGAAAAAAGTATGGGATGTGATAGGTGATGGGGTTTGGATGTTGCTTTGGAGGATCAAATAGCGATTATGAATGGGCGATAAGGTGGGTGATAGTGATGACAGTGATGTGTGTAGGCATCAGATGACCGATCTAGCAAACACTTCCCAGTATTTACCACAGGACACAACTTTTTTAGCATCATGTGTCTTTTTTTTTTCTTCTCTCTATGTCTTTGTGTAGATTCCTGGGCCTTAAGAGAGAAAGATTGATATGATAGACAAGTACGCCAAATACATGTCCTTATATTATATAAACGCACTTATAAATGATACGTTAGACAGTAAAGATTTTTTTATTATAGAATAAACATAATTCATAATAAACTAAGATGTTAATTACTTCTACAGTGAATCTATCTATTCTAAAATGGAGAGGTGGACTGTTTTACAGTGTGTGATAAACTATCCTGAAGAGCTGGGGAATGTGAAGGTGTCGTGGCAGCGTGTCATGAGAAGGAAGCTACCATGCAGCCGATCGCTGTGATGAGAAGAGAGAAAAATGCCGAACAATGGAATTTTTTCTGCCATAATAAGAGAGCTATTATGTTTGCCATGTTTTATAGTGTCGATTGTTGTAATAACGAAGAGATGCAAGATCAAAAGATCAAAAGATATATTTTAAATGCCGCCCACGTGAAATATTTTTTTCTCTCTCTCCTGCCTTGTTTTTATTTTGCGGCTCTCTTTCTTCCTTTCTTCCTTTTTTTTTTTTTTTTTTTTTTTTTTTTTTTTTTCCATCATTCAACTTCATTAATGTTATGTTGGACTTAGAATAGTATCAGGACTAGTTTAGGAGTTTCAGCTCAGGCATTACAAAATGCATGGGGAAACCCTTTCATTTTGGATTCAGGATTTGGAACCACCATTAGTTTGCTTTTTGGAGCCTTCATTAGCTTAGTCTAGTATTACTTCGTCCATAGTTTGTATCTATATTTGAATAAAATGCGTTTCTTTTTGATTGCTCTAATGAAAAATGTCCTATGAGTTTCTGTCATGTCTTGCTTAGAGTAGATCCTTTCTCAATTACCATTACCCTTTTTGATTTGTAGAGACCGTTGTGCTTCAATAACATATACCTCTTCAGCCTTTATTGCACCTTGTGTAGTATATTAGATGCTTTTTGCGTAGATTAAAGCTGACCATTCCTCTAAACTCTCATTAGTCTCCTTGTCAGTCTCCCACCTACTGCCTCCACTAGATCTCTTGTGGCAATGATCCTCTCGCCATTAGTTGTGTACCTATCAATATATTTCAATAAAATCTTCCTTTAATTGGTTAATAATCCTATGACACATATGATAGTGAGAAATATCGTTATTGTTGATCTTTCGTGAATGCCTTATCGAGCGCCTGCTTTTTAATTCACTCACCTTGCCCATTTTTGCTCGCCCCACCCCTCAATGCATAATCGATTGGTGGGCATTCCTTGGACATTTAATATTAAATGAAGGGATGTTGTTGCTCTACCAATCAATATTAATGAACCTATGCCATATCACTGGTGTAATCTCCACTATAAAATGCTATAATGTTAGCTTGACTATACATAATGTACATATCACTTCATTGTTTTTATTACGCATGCCATAAATGATGATAATAAAAACTCCTATAAAAAAAGCCCAAACGAAATCACTGAAGCTTAAAGGAAATGACTCCAAAGTGCGAAATGGCATAGGTATCGGTACCCCACTGAATTTCTCGCCCTCCTCCCCAACACACACAAATACCCCAGTCGAGGTGTCCCCACTAAATTGTAAAATATGGCGGGTGCCATATCCCATCCCATCAAAACCTACACTTCACCAGTAACCGTTGGCACCCAATAGATCCTTGTTTTTTTTTTTTTTTTTTTGTTCTTTGCAAGTTGCCTTTAAACCCCGTATGATCGTTAATTTTTTAAATTTGGGAGTGTTAAATGAAAGTGTCCCTAGACTTACCTACTATTCTAAACTCGACAAGAATGATTTACACCTAATATTCAATATTTTCTGAAGTTTTACTCTTAACCCGAACATTATCCTTAATGCGAGGACTTACTGTACACTCTCTCTATCAGTCGGGCAATTTTTTTTTTTCTTAAACGTCTTCCTTACTAGCTTTACTACCCACTTCTTTCCATTTTCCGACAACAAATATTAAGCAAGACAAGACAGTAATAGAATGATATAAAATAATCCTCTTTTTCTTTATTCTTTATAATATGTATATATGAAGGTAGAGAAGAGATTGCAAATAATTTTTGATGATACTAAAACTAAACTTAAGATCTATCTAATAAATAATAAATACATGAATACTAAACTATGTCTACTTGTATATCCATTCTAAATCTACATTGATCCGCCCTTATTTTTTAACTGATATGTTGTTTTATTGAATCAAATCTATTGTTGGTTGGAACCAGCAGCGTTGTTATCGGAGGGAGCGGCACCACCTTCGTTTTGGCTGGCACGCTATATTCACATAAAAAAAAGAGCAAGTCAATTTCACATATGATCACCCTATCACGTCTATCTTTTTCTTTCCATTTCACTTACGTTCTTGTAGACCATTTCAAAGAGCTTCAAGCTAGATTGTTGCAATTCATCGATCTTGGCCTTGAGTTCTTCAGGGTTCACATCAGTTTCACCAGATTGAGCCTTCAAAGCTTCACCACGGAGATTGGTGATTTGTTCACGGAGCTTGTGGGCTTCGGCCTTGTCCAATTGATCCTTGAAATCATCCATGGCCTTTTCGGTTTCACTCATGACGGAGTCGGCACGGTTAGCCATTTCAATGGTATCACGACGAGCACGATCGGCTTCAGCATTGGCTTCAGCTTGTTGAATCATGTTTTCGATTTCATCATTGGACAAACCAGAAGAGGCAGCAATGGTCATGGATTGATCACGGTTGGTGGCCTTGTCCTTGGCGCTGACATTCACAATACCATCGGCATCAATATCGAATTCAACTTGGATTTGAGGAACGCCCTTGGGAGCAGGAGGCACACCGGTCTACAAAACGAAAAAAGAGTCAGTCAGTATGAATTCGGGTTCCTAATTTTGCACTTTTTTTTTTTTTAAAAAAAAAGACTTACCAAGTTAAAGTCACCCAATAATTTGTTATCACGGCAAAGTTCACGTTCACCTTGGAAGACACGGACTTGGACTTGAGTTTGACCATCAGCAGCAGTGGAGAATACTTGAGCCTTCTTGGTAGGGATAGTTGTGTTACGGTTAATCAAACGGGTGAAGACACCACCGAGAGTTTCAATACCCAAAGAGAGGGGAGTGACATCGAGCAACAAGATATCAGTGACACCACCTTGGAGAACAGCACCTTGGATAGCAGCACCCATGGCCACGGCTTCATCAGGGTTGACAGCCTTGCTAGGTTCCTTACCAAAGACAGACTTGACAGTTTCAATGACCTTGGGCATACGAGACATACCACCAACCAAGATGACATCACCAACATCCTTGTTGGAAATACCAGCATCCTTCATGGCCTTTTCGCAAGGAGCCACAGTACGTTGGACGAGGTCACCGACCAAAGATTCAAACTTGGCACGGGTCAACTTGAGGTTGATGTGCTTAGGACCACTGGCATCGGCGGTAATATAGGGCAGGTTGATATCGGTTTGGACAGTAGAAGACAATTCGATCTTGGCCTTTTCACAGGCTTCACGGATACGTTGGATGGCCATGTTGTCACCTTCCAAATTGACACCAGATTCCTTCTTAAAGTCATCAACCACCCAGCGGACCATATGAGAATCGAAATCTTC
This sequence comes from Absidia repens, assembly GCA_002105175.1. Taxonomy (NCBI): domain Eukaryota; kingdom Fungi; phylum Mucoromycota; class Mucoromycetes; order Mucorales; family Cunninghamellaceae; genus Absidia; species Absidia repens. Next base: position 329,991 of record MCGE01000009.1, read on the forward strand.
ACCACCGAGAGCAGTATCACCATTGGTAGACTTGACTTCGAACACACCTGATTGGATTTCAAGAACAGAGACATCAAAAGTACCACCACCCAAATCATACACAGCAATGGTTTTGTCGGTGGCCTTGTCCAAACCGTAGGCGAGAGCAGCAGCGGTAGGTTCGTTGATCACACGCAACACATCCAACCCAGCAATTTTACCGGCATCCTTGGTAGATTGACGTTGAGCATCGTTGAAGTAAGCAGGTACAGTAATGACAGCGTGCTTGGCCTTTTTACCCAAGTAGCCTTCAGCGGTTTCCTTCATCTTGCCCAAAACAATAGCACCCATTTGAGAGGGGGAGTATTTCTTGCCTTGTGCTTCCACCCAAGCATCACCGTTGCTGTGAGCCACAATCTTGTAAGAGACAGAAGGGATATCGGCTTGGACGGCAGGATCCTTGAAGGTACGACCAATCAAACGCTTGGTGGCATAGATGGTGTTTTCAGGGTTGACAACAGCCTAATCGTTAAAAAACCCCAAACATGTAAGTAAAAAAAAAAGTTTAAGACCTTTTGATCACTCTCCTTCCATCCTCTGTAATAATTTCCCACACTTGTCTGTGCATTATGTATTCCTCTACTTACTTGACGCTTAGCAGCTTGACCGACCAATTGTTCACCGTCTTTGGTGAAACCAACAACAGAGGGAGTTGTACGAGCACCTTCAGCGTTTTCAATGACACGGGGCGTCTTACCGTCCATAACAGACACACAAGAGTTGGTAGTACCCAAATCAATACCGATCACAGGGCCAGTCACGCCAGAGCTGTAAGAGCGTAAAGGAGTGGAGAAAGCACCAACCTATTGGTCGATATTGATCATGCCAAGAAAAAAAAAATAATAAAAAGGTCAGAAAATTTCAATCCTGTCAAAACAAATGTGAACGAGACATGGTGCCTTTTCTTTGAAAAAGGAACCATTCAAATAAATGATAAACAGATATAAATACTTACGTTGCGAGCGGCGGCGGGGAAGAGGCGGGCACGAGAAACCTTTGCCAAGTTGTACATGGTAAAATAGATATGTATAAAAAAAAAGGTGGGGAAAAGAAAAAAAAAAAAAGAAGTAAACAAGAAAAAACAAGAAACAAGGCTGGAGCGGGATTTGAAAAGTTTTTCTTATTTCTTTCTGTGGAGTGTTCTGGCACTTTCATTTCAGTCCGCCAGGGGTAGGGTAGGACAGTCCGCCAGAATGATATTTCCCATTGCGAGTGTGGAGAGAGAGGTTGATCTTTTCCAAAGGAATCCTTCATTTTCAATTTTATTGTTAAAAATAGTATGGCTTTATTAATTATATCAAACCATAATGTTGTGATTAATGCTTATACGAAAGATGAGTCAAATTTACTGCTATCATATTCCGTTATGAGCATCTAGATGAAACATCATCATTAGTGATACTTTTATCCGCTTTTGTAAAAATCAATATTACTCCATTTGAGCTACCATCATAATTATTATTGTCGCACTTAGTGATCAAAGTAGTAGATACAGACAAGATCAAAGGATAATGCTGGTCTCGTGATTTCAGGTACCTGAAACTAAAAATGACAATAGTAAGCGTGAAAGTGGCTTTCATCATTTTCGAATGTGACGGAGATTAAATAAAGGGCCAATCGAAAATCATCACATATTTTCAATGGCATATTTGAATTGAATTTCCCCCTCTTTTTCGCTTTTCCTTCATCTCATACTCATCCACACATCGAACAACATATAAATATGGTAAGTAACTACTGAATGAAACATATATTATACGCCACCTCGTACTAACAGGATGTTTTGCATCCTTCCCCCAATTTTTTTTTCCTAAAAAAATTCTTATTCGCGTTTGCCAGACTGCTTCATCAGTGCCAACACTTCGCAAAAAGAATGCTGTTTATCAAAGTAATGTAAACAAACGAGGACAAGTGAAAACAACACTGGTAAGTACTGGTCAATATATATTAGAGCGAGAGAGAAAACAATTGAAGGCACAGACTGATAGCGGCTCTTGCATTTTTTTGTATCGTAGAAACCGGCACCAGGCTTCAAATTACCTGTCTCTTATTGGGTGCTTGGACTTTTGGTTTTTGTACTGGCTGGCGGTGGTAAGTTTTAAAAAAGAAAAAATACCAAATTTGAATTCTTTTGTGCTCACATTCTTATTGGCTTGGATTTTGGGTGGTTTTTACAGCTATTTTACAATTAGTTGATATTATATTTTGAATAAAAACCAAACACATTTTTTACCATTATTACTGACTAAACGGTTAACAAATATGTTCAGTGTAATAGTATTGCCTTTTGTCTTTTGTTTTTTATTTTTATTTGATTGTATTACATATGTGGCAGATCCGTATGGAAAATGCGGTGGTTATCCTCTTTATTGTTGCACTGGTATTTCCTTGCCACCACATGTGTCGTCTGTTTTTGGGATTTAGCATTTTTCTCCCCCGAGAGAGAATTTAGGGCCAAATGGAAAAAAAAGAAAAAGGGAGAGCGTGGTTGGTTGTTGCTCTTTCTTTCTTTCTTTCTTTCTTTCTCTCTTTCTCTCTTTTTGTCTTTCTTTCTTCTTTGTTTCTTAAAAATATCCCCTCTTTTTTTTTTTTTTTTTTTAATATATCTCATATACACTTTTTTTTGTTTTGTTTTTTGCCTGGACTTATTCAAGAATACGCACGCGCATACACATACAAACACACACACACACACACACGCACACACAGTCGTTATCTTTAGAAAATATCATCAAGAGAGACAAACAAACGTTATGACAAGAGTAAGAAAAAAAAAAAAAGAAAAGTCCATGTCTGAAATACACCATTTTTCTTGAAGACGCACTCTTTCTCTTTTTTTTTTTTTTTCTCATCATGTATATTTATTATCGTATCGCTATTGTTTTGTTTAGATTCCACGAAAGAAGCTTGTTGTGGTTGGTGATGGTCACTGTGGTAAGTGAACTGAAGATGTTCTGTTTTTGCATACTCTCTTAAAAAGCGAATGACAAATAACTTTTTGACGATACTTTTTATTATCACTTTAGGGAAAACAAGTTTGTTGGTGGTGTACCAAAATGGCACTTTTCCGGAGGTAATGCTCATTGATTCTTTTATTCATGTGCATGGACCTGTATGATATACATATGTAATATTTTAGTGAGCTGACTCTTCTTCTTTTGTTTAACATACAATAGCGATATGTACCAACCGTCTTTGAAAACTATATTGCCAATGTTCAGTTAGACAACAGTCGCACAGTGGAACTAGCACTTTGGGATACAGCTGGTAAGCGGGCGGGGAAATAGTAAAATAATGGCACACGACGACGATGTTTTGATATATAACATTATCTTGCTCTCATTACCAGGTCAGGAAGAATATGATCGATTACGACCTCTCTCTTACCCCGAAACTGATGTGATTCTTATCTGCTTTGCTATTGATCAACCCACTTCGTTTGCCAATGTACAAGATCGGGTAAGAGAAATATATTTGTATCATGGTTTCAACAATGCCGCTGACCTGCATTTTTTTTATACATCTGCCAATCATCATCATGAACGATACACAAATGCTACTTATTGACCATTATACATTAATTTGATTCTTGTTGCAGTGGTTGCCAGAGGTGACGCATTTTTGTGAAAATGTACCCAAGTTATTGGTGGGAACAAAAAGTGACCTTCGTGACGATAAAGGACGAATTTCACAGCTTACTGCAATGGGTCATCAACTGATTTCTTCTGAAGAGGTAACTGAAAAAAAAAGGGATATACTCAAATGTGTCATAATGACGCTCAATTCTTATTGCTATTGTGAATAGGGGGAACGATTAGGAAGGGAAATTGGTGCTAGATACTATGAATGCAGTGCAAAGGAAAACCAAAATGTCAACGAAGTTATTACCGCAGCTACAAGGTCGGCCATGAGTGGTGGTATCATGCGTCTCCATCGAAAGTTTTGTAAAGTACTATAGTAGTGGTAGCATTGGTATTAGTATTAGTATTAGTGGTAGTGGTAGCTGTAGCATTGGCATTAGTATTAGTAGTATTAGTAGTAGCAGTTTATTATCCCCCTCCACCCTCTTATTATTTTAGTTGATTTTTCTCTCTCTTTCTCATCATTCCCTTTTTCCTTTTTTATTACTATACACTATGTTTATGGGATACCCTGTTGTGTTATCTTTTTTTTTTTTTTATATTCGTTGTCTTTTATATTAATAAAAATAGTATTTGAACCACTTTGTTGTTATGATCAGACTCAAGTTTTACTGTTATTATTCATTGATTGCGTTATGTAAAAAAAGCGATCGTCCTGAAGACACTGAATGTCACATGGTTGTTCAAACACTGTGTTCTATGGGTGGCTAGATAGTGTCCCTGGCAACCATTAGGTATGATGATATTTACATCCCAAGAAAGGAAATGACAACCAACATTCTAGCTATTTATGCTAAGAAATGAATGACATATTTGTTTATTTGTTATTGATTATGACATACCATATTCTTCTATTCATTACACAGGGGAGTATTTTTAACTAATGATTCAAAAGAAAAAAGAAGTCTCTTAAAATATTATTTCACGAATTCACGTCGTTATGTATCTATCATCTGTGCGTGCATATTTGTGTTTCTAAAACAAAATTGATGACTAACAATAGAACTGTTATCATACAAAAAGCAACGTTGTATTGTTTATTTTGAATAGGAATTAAAATCATAAACAGAGCACTATTATCCTGCAAAAGGAAAGAGCGGTGATTGAACAACGTTCCAGGCACCATGTGATTTTAAAACTCCCATGCCAATGAGAATCAACGTCTAGCTGTGTTCGTAACTGTTTTTTATTTTTTATTTTTACAAGTATATTCAAACCATTCAAAATACAGATGATTGTTTTGGTTTTTTTTTTCGAACTGTATATATATGTTGTACCATACCACATGTATTGTAACCTCGTACTGAACAAATAAAATCGAAGTTGTGTAAAATGTGTCTTCTTTTTAATTCCCGCTTGTCATCAGTTTTTGTGTATAAAAGCAATAACTGAACAGTAAAGGGCATTTTTCAACAGAACACCTCACAGAATATGCCTGCTGATAGATCCGGGAAGAAATTAGCCTTGCCAAGACCATATCCTGTCCCCCCGAATCCAATTGTGCCCCTACAGCCGCCATGCCCCACAGAATCAATGCCGTCTTCTTTTCAAGCTAAAAGCGTATGATACCCTCTTGACAATAATAGCTCCTGATCCACTCTCATAATTATATCATTATTCTTGGAAGATGCTTTTATGATGTATCCTTTACTAAACTCAAAGTTAATAAACTTCGTACCATAATCTAATACAGTGATATCACTTTATTTCAAAAGTCCCCTCAATTTAGACCCTGTAATAACAGAAATATTTCTGTATATAATAAAACAATGAAAAGCGAGAAATACCGTCTAAAATTTTCACCTGCCAATGGAGCACTCAGCACGACAACTGCTTCCCAGTGGCTGACTACCATAGTTCGAAACGGCAGAGGCGCGATGTCATACCCTTCTTTTTTTTTATATACCCTCATGCACCCACTTAATAAAACAAACGATAAAAACATATGACAGAGAGACGAATAATAAAAAGAGACAAAACATATTTTATTTATATGCTGATATAAACTATGACAACTATCACTAAACTAAACTAATGGCGGTTTTGCAATACTGAGGTGAGGCTAATCTAATGTCGGACCCAAATCACGAATCAAAAATGAAAGGGTTTCCTATGATGTTTGCAATGCATTTTTTTAAAACGCCCCTGATTCAAGATCTAACCGCTAATCCAGGATCACTTAATGCACAATTGAAGTCGAAATTCTGAAAAAAGAAAAAGAAAGAAAAGAAAAATTAAATTTATGACCGCGGAGTGTGAATATTCAGTCGTCCCTTACAAAAATATCCACTGGCGGAGCCCTGAACACGACAGTGAGGCTCAAATGGTGAAGTCGTCCAATCCATCCCACCAAATCCCCGCTAGACACCAATGAAATGAAGATTTTCCAAAGCTCTAGTGGAGCTTCAAGGCGTTTATTAGTTAGTAAATAATAACAATAATAAGAGTAAAGGAATAATAAGTACCAATAAAAAGACAAAATACTAAACTAACACGTAACAAGAAGACAAAATCAAAAATATCAACTATTCTAGAGGCAAATGACCATCTAACGTGCCATTGTTGCTAGCTGGCTTCAGTCCCAACACACGAGAGATAACTTGATACAATTCCACGTTCCAAAAAGGTTTTAGCACCGCACCATCGTTGTTGTCCCATGCCGGACCGTTGGCAACAAAGATCGCCCGTGACTGATTCGATAGATTGTCATAACCGTGAGTGCCTTTTGGATGATACACCGTGTCCCATGGTCTGGGTCAAAATCAATCTTGCGCACTAGATTCCATCCAGGATCAGGAAGAACCAACAAAGGGGCAATGCGTGTGTTGTTGTTAAAATGATAGCGTAGAGGGAAATCTTCACGTTTAAATACTTGAAAAGGCGCTTTTTCCTTGCCGCCATAATGATCCCACAATCGAAGAAATGCCTTGTAAAGTCGATCCACCACCTCTGCTTCCGAGTCGCCGCCAGGTATCACTTTGGGCCGAATACCAAGGGTTGGGTACATTTCAATTTTCCAGATTAAATCCAGTTCCTCGCTGGTAAGTATATCATCAATATATACCAGCCGCGACGCATCCGTTGCCGACATACCGTGATCGCTCACCACCATCAGATTCACAACGTGAGTCAGGTTCCGATCTTGTAAACCTTGCATGAGTCGGCCAATGCTTGTATCTGCATGTTGAAGTTGCGTCAGAGTCTAATATATAATATATAAAAAAATATGAATCGAATTGCTTCTACTTTACACAGATAAATTAACGGGATGAAGGAAATGGTTTACCTGATTAGCATAAGGTCCATATTTGTGCCCAGCTTGATCGATTTGAGGAACATAAAGGCCGATGAACTGAGGTCGAGATTCTATAGGTAAGTCCAGCCAGTCCAAAGCAATATCAGTTTTTTCGTCAAAGGTCATGGCGTCACTGAACGGCACCATAAATGTAGGTTGCATATCGTCAAAGGTTGTACTGCATCCTGGCCACATAATCACCCCAGCCTTTTTGCCTTGTCGTACAGCAGTAATCCAGATCTATTATACAAAGAAAATTTAACACAGACATACGGACAAAATCCTTCGTTCGCCACTTACAGGTTCACCACCCCACCATTTTTCATCCCAGCTATGTGATGGATCCTTGTAATTGAAATCGTCGTCAAGCTCCGCATCGTAAAAGTAATTGCCAACGATACCGTGTGATTCAGGGTATAGACCTGTCACCAAAGACCAATGGTTGGGAAATGTAATAGGCTATAAAATATCAACTAATAAGTAAGTGTGATCATGCATGATAAAAAAAAAATCCGATTGTTCTATTACCGGGAACGAAGGGGTCATCCAATGTGCACGGGTACCAGTGTCAGCTATTGCCAAACAGTCAAAAGAAAACAAAAGATTAGCTGAAAAATATTGAAGTACGAGAAAAAAGATTTACCAATATGTGATAAATGAGGTGTCAAAGAGAGATCCAAATCATGGTTGACCACGCCATCCAAAGAGATAAAGATAACGCTGGGCTGGAAATCGTGTGTACCGTTGTTGTAGATCACGCCGTCTTCAAGATGAGACCACAGAGGCATAAACGCAATGATCAAAAGACCGGCGGAAGCAAGGATGACAGCACTGATCAGTATGTTCTTAAGATAATACCATTTTTTTGTGGCGAAGGAGGTTGGCGCGGTTGTGGAGGTTTGGGTGGCCTGCAGTAATGAGAATAAAAAAATAAATAAGAGAATACAAGAAACGAGAATAATATATTGGGGCAACTGACTTTATATATGTATTTATTGACTTACAAGTGGTTTATTCATAGGTAAAGCATTGTAATCCGAATGAGAGGCAGGAAGGAGCCGACTTGACTCGTTATCAGGTTGCGCCATGGGAGGGAGGAAAAAAAAAAAGGAGTTACTGAAAAGAGGGAAGGCATGTATTAATTCCGCCACCGCGCATTTTTGCAATCAGTCCTGCGGACTTTTTGCAAATTTAACAATACAAAATATACATAAGATTTACCATTTTGCCCATTTTGTTCGGCAGTAATTTTAAAAATGCCACAGGCAACTGCGGAAATGCTCGAGACATTCTCACTTCTCACGGTATGGTTCGGGGACACTAAAGTACTTTAACCATTTTCACACTTTTTTTTTAAAAAAAAAATTGATCTACACAGCATCAGCGTCGGCGAGTGGGGGAGGGGTGCTCGCTATTCCATACGGAATGAAAATAAAGACCTGGGTATCCACAGAATATCCAGAGAAAGCTATACTATTCAAAAGGCTGCCTACAATGACAATATAGTTAGGTTAATTAATATAGAAGTTAAAGCAAAAAATAAATCCGACTTCCGTATTAAAATGTCCTAGAACCTATCGACAAAGAGCCAGAGAAAAGGAAGTAGTCGTAATTAATAAACTAGAAATCATGCGAAAACAATTTATAGCTGTGGCTAAGCTCATGGAGCTGCCTATGCTTGTTAATATGGTTCACTGACCAGGAATCGATTTCCATTTTCCTACAAAATGACCAAGACTGCTAACTATCAGTGGAGCTCTAGGGGAAAACGTAGTATAGTGAGTGAGCTATGAAGCAATGCGTTTGATAATATAGTGAGTGAGCTACGAAGCAATGCGTTTGATAAATCACTCAAAACACAGCAACAATAGCGAATTTAAGTATTATCTAACGATCAGATGGTAGTTAATAGATATGTGAGTTTTATTGAAGTGAAACAATATGGTCAATACTACACTAAAGGTGCAGGGTTCCTTTAGTAAGGGATCTACTAGCGGGCATGAATGATACTAATGGGAGATTTGAAGAATGGTCGATGCTAATCTAAAGGGACAATTGCAAAAATAAATGTAATATAATGGTCATGTACAATGCAAGGCATGAGAAAGACAAAAGGGACGTCTTTATTGAAGCACAGCAACGGTCAACACTAATCAAAAGAAAGCAATGGTAGTAAAAAAGGGATCTATTGCACAAGGTATGAGAGAAACTAATGGAACACTTTTCATTGAAGAATGTAAAAATACACATATTTTGTTCATATATAGATATAAACTACGGACAAACTGATATTAAACTAAGCTAATGAAGGCTCCAAAAAGCCAACTAATGGTGCCCTCAGATCCTAGATCCAAAATGAAAGGGTTTCCCGATGCATCTTATAATCCCTGAGCTGAAAACGCCTCTAAACTAGTTCTAACACTAATCTAAGTCCAACAAAAGTCTCAATGGGACCACAATTGTGAAGAGTTAAAGGAACAAAAAAAAAAAAAAAAAAAAAGAAAGAGAGAGCGAAAAAAATATTTTTTTTTTTTTTTTTTAGGGCAAGCTCTGGTAGGAGTGCTGGCTTTATTTAACGTCCTGCCGCCTAGATATATAAAGGGAAATAGGAGGACGGTTTTTTGCACGGAAGAGGGTTGCGGGGGAGGGGGACGGGAAAAAGGGAAGTGAGAGGAGGGGTGGAGCTGGTAGGATTCGAACAGAGCGAAAAAAATAAGAACTGAGAGTAAAAATAAAATTTCACGTGGGCGGCATTTGAAATCCTGTCTATGGTCTCTGGAGTAAGTATTAGTTCGCTTTTCATTACCTTTGTGGATACAAAAAAGGAACACCTCTTGCTCTATAATTTTTTTCCCAACTATAAATACCATACAAAACGAATAACATACTAGTTATGCTCTCATGGAAGCAACTGCAACCATTTCATAGTGGCGAAATGATGGCTCACTCTTCTTTCACAACAGCTAATATTGGCAACATCATGGTTTTCCCTCTCCTTTTTAAGAAATACACGTCATTTAACAATGGCAAAATTGTAATCGTGTATTTTTTTCCGTTTTTGTTTAGTTTTTTATGGCAGCCAGCATCATTCAACAGTGGAGACATGGTGGGCCTGTCTTTCTTTTCAGCATCGAGCTTTGATACCTTGGTGGTTCTCTTTCATGACACAGTCGTCATAATTCCTTTGCAATACCCTTTCAACCACTATGGAATAGTTAACAACGTACATTGTTGAATAGTTCATCTATCCATTCCACTGCAGCCACAAACTGTAAAATGTTTTAGCTTCTCTCCCATTCATTTTCGAATAGTTTGTCACTCGTCTTTGAATATATTGCCCTCTTAATTTACCATACGACATGTTGAACTTTACAACAATAAAGATTTAGTTGTCTTCAATTGATAGCTTCCAAAATTCATAATATACGGTGCTACAATGTGATATTTCTTCTCCAAAGACTGGTCGGAGCATGCCTGCCCCCCTCTTCGTTTCTTCGGATCTTCTCCCACCCTCGTATCCTTTCAGACCCAGAAACCTCAACCAATTATTATTCTACTTTATAAAATTAATGGATTGCAGTAATCACTTTTTGTTTATTCAACTGAGGTATAGGAGTAGGAAAAAGAAAGCAGAGATTATGGTTATGGCTAATATTATGTGAATTTAATAAAAAAAAAAAACGCCATAAAAAAAAAAAACTGCAATCATATGTAATCCCTTGGGAGCCCAGCTGCTGTTGGATTATATCCCTGGCACTTATGATCAAGCAATATGTGGAAAGGGAATTGGTGAAAAAAAAAGGAGGTAAAGCCTATGAGACGATGAAGATAACGAAGGGAAAAAATAAAAACAGAAATACAATCATAACATTGTCCAAGTAAAGCAGAAAAAAAAATAGAAACAGCAGATACAATTTCTTTACTCCGGGTATAAGTCTGGGCAGGTCACTCGTTCACCAACTAATTCGTTCCTCAATAAAATCAGAATTTTTCTTGGAAGTGTGGTATTTTTGAAGTCCCTTTCCCCTCACCTTATTTTTTTTTTTTTTTGGAACTTGAAGAGTGAAGTAAATGTATTCTGTGATAATGTAAAAAAAAAAAAAAAAAAAAAAAAAAAGCTGAAGCGTATCCAAGCGTTGCTCATTTTAAGGAGTGCCCTGAACCTGTCCTCCACCCGTCTTGTGTTAGCCCAAGGGCGGAATTTAAAAAAGAGAGAATGAATGACTCGCCATTTCGAGTCTAGTGTTCCATTTTTCTACTTTTCTACTTTTGTTCAGAAAAACAACATGAACACTATTGCTAATCGCTTAGCACAAACTAGTACCAGCGACAATACCGAGGAACAGCAGGATGAATTTCTTGATGAACAAGGTAAGATTCCTTGCTTTGATACACATACGATGCGAGGATGGAAAGCACTCATCACTTTGGGTTTGTTGTTTTTAGAACAAGAAATGCTTTTGCAGGACCTGCGAAAACAAAATGAACAGTCTAATCTTTTGATTCAAGTAAGTCAAATCATTTGAACGGAAGGGCAAGTCTTTATTATACACATTAAACTACGTCTATATTTTTTTTTATTAGTGTGGTCTTCTTTTTATTGGTGTTCTTGTATCCGCTATGTAAGTATTATTGGGAGGGAGGGGGTGGCGCGGGTTTTGGAACAAGTGATGTCGTTGACTCACTGAAACACATGCTTGTTTTTGTATTTATCTTGTCCTCTTCTTTTTAGCTTCATAGTGTACCTTTACGAACTGTATTTCTCCACTCGTCTGTCTCAAGCGATCTTGCCCTTCCCTTTTTTATCGACACCAGTGGTATCACAACTCGAATATCCTCAGCTTGGGATTTTTCTCAGTGTTGGCTCAGTATCTGCTTCTATGGTGAACCTCATGTTGACATGTAGAGTGACAGTATATGACGTGATTCGCATGACGCCTTCTCATCGTGGGCTGGGTCCACAACTTTGCTCTACTGCTGCTATACTAGCGGTGCTCATGGGTGTCATTGTACCGATGATTTGTATATTCAACAACAACGTGACATGGGTTGAGGTTGGTTTCTGGTCCTTACCGATGATGATGTTTGCCATGGATCAGCTAGCCATACATATGATGCGTCAAGTCGAAGCAAACTTCACTGAATTGGAAAAATCAAGATACAAATACAAAGGAGCCTGAATCTTCTATTCTCTGACTGTTTCTCATGATCTTGGTTTTGGTCTTGTTTGGTTAGATATAGCTATAGTTAGATTTATCGATTTTGTAGAATATGATGTTTTGTGTATATATTATATATATTTTGTCAAGGGGTTGATGTGGGTAATTGATGTATTATCTTGGATAATAATAAAAAATGTTTGACGGGACCTGAATCTGCATAATGACAAGGGACATTATGATTGAAATAATAAACTACGTATTTATGTTTTATTTATGGTTTGTGAATCTCAATGATGATACATACTTGGTCTTCTGTTACATAGACCGTATGGTTCTCGGTGATGTCTCGAGGTGATTTGTTATGACGAGATCTTGAAATAGAAAAGGGGTGGCGGCGTCAAGTTAAACACAGTTAGTTAGAGCCCAAAGTGGGAAGGGGGAGTGTTTTGTTGTATGTGAATTTTTATTTGTACTGGGTACTCTGATGTACAGGAGTTCAAAACAGATGGCTTTTGCATGTGCATTTGCATTATTCCTATATGACGTACAAGTAGTGGAAGTCTTTTCAGATGAAATAAGAATAGCAAAAGACGAAATTTTCAAAGTGGGAAATGAATACAACGTTTTTTTTTGTTAATGCGCTAAATGACGATATGGTGCAGTTCAGTAAGAAGATAGAGTAAACTTTAATCGTTGTGAATTTATATGCTTAATTACAAAACATTCTCACATTTGCAAAAAATTGATCTACCGAATGTCAGTGAAGTGTAATTTTTGATGATATAAGAACCTCCCACCGCCATTTTGTACGTTAATAGGCGGTCCATTGGGCTCAAGTGGCGTCAGTTTTGGGCTTCTTTTTTTTTTTTTTTTTAAATATAAGGCGCCCAAAGAAAAAGAAAAACGCAATGATAACGAGCGTGACATATACAATATAGCCAATCTGTTGGAGATTACTGGGGCAGCATAGACTAGTTTGACTGATATGAACGACAGATAGTACGACCGATTTCATATAAAGTGACCTAACGCTGTTAGCCACTGCACTCAGCAGGGTGGCGCAATTAGCCATAGATAAGTTAGAAAGGAGTGAAATATGTTCTATGGGGGGGGTTACACGCGCAGAACGATCAAAAATTAATTTATCTGATAAAAAGAGCAGAATATGGATGGATTTGATAGTAAGTGACTTGAAACTACCAACTACTTTCCTGGGGCAGAGAGGAAAAAAATCAATGTGGGTGAGCTACAAAGAAAATGTTTGGTAGGACGCTCACAAAACACTACTGTAGCGGTATTGTTTAATTAATATTAAATGGATCAGAGGATGTTTAATTAATAAAGAGGCATATTTTATTGGTGCATATTGATAAATACTAAAACTAAAGGAGATGGGTTCATTGCAATGAGCATTTAATTGAAGGATCTATTGGAAGGATCATGAGTGAGACTAAATTAGGATCTGAGAATGGTCAATACTAATCTAAACAGACGAGTGTCAAGCGGGAGCTAATACAATGTACAATACAAGGCGTGAGAAAACCTGAAGATATGTTTTTTTATTGAAGACAACCGCGATTGACACAATTAAAAGGGATGGTGGTAGTAAAAAAAAAAAAAAAAAAGAGAGATCTATTGCACACGACATCAGAGAGACTATTGGGACATTTTTCATTGAAATAAGTAAAAAGAGGTATATTGCATTCAGTTGCAGATACAAATTATAGATAAACTAACACTAAACTAAACTAATGAAGGCTGCCAAAAAGCCAACTAAAGGTAGCCCCAAATCCTGAATCCAAAATGAAAGGGTTTCCCCATGCATCTTGTAAACCCTGAACTGAAACCCCTTCTAAACTATTCCTGAAACTAATCTAAGTCCAACAGAACTTCAAAAAAGTTGAATGGTGAAGAAAAAAAAGGAAAGGAAAAAAAAAGATCAATTGGGAGTAAATAAATATTCACGTGGGCGGGATTTGAAAAGAATTTTTTCGTCGCTTGGGTTGCAATTCCTCAATCCCTCAGACAAAACCGGTCAGCTTTCAAGTGGCAAAGGATTTCCAATAAAATCCCTAACACGCACTATTTATCCTTGACATCTTTATTATCATACCAAGTGTTTAAATTTTTTTGTCAAGTAGAGTAAATATCGCTGGCCCTTTCCGTGAGAGCCAGATTTTTTTACACTCTTGCTGAACTGCACCATTTAGTAATTGCCTTCCACAAGAAAGAATTAAGAAGATATTTATTTGTTTGTTTTCAAAGAGTTATAACATATAATGGTCACTATAAAACTATGAATAAAAAAAAAAGACCTTTACACAAAGCTAACTAGAAAGGAAGCGATAAGAGGGAATGCTGCAAGATTTCTTTAAGCCAAAGACCAGTCAATGTCAATGACACCTTTATCCATATCCTTTTCGAGGGACTTGAAGACGGTGTGGGTCAAATCCAAATCGCCATAGGCACATTCAGGGCAAGCATCCTTGATGGTAGCATAGGTAGTCTTGCCCTTGTAGGAAATCTTGATCTTCTTGCCGCACCAACCACTCTTCTTATCCATATCACCATATTGCTTGGAGTTCAATGCGACGATGTTGGCAGTGTCGGCTTCGTAATCACCACAAGCACCAGTGGAGCCACCTTCAGTTGAGGGATTGAAAAAGGTACCAGTACCAGAATATTTGCCACGTTTTTCCATCAACTTCTTTTCTGCACGGGAGAAAATACGACGACCAGCATCTTTTTGAGCGTCAACCAGGACGAGGAAACAGGCAACAATGGCAGCAAATACAATGAAGGAACGCATGATGATAAGTTTGTTATGTGTATATATATATATAAATGAGGGATGTATGTATAAAAAAAAAGCGTCCGGCGCAAATAGAAATGAGATGAATGAATGAATTAAAAAAAAATTGTCGTCAATGAATACTTTATATTTATATGTTTAAAAGAGACTGTCAGGTTTTAGATTATAATCTAAGCGCGCTAACTTGAGATTTATCATCATTGGTCAAGTTCATGAACTTTTAGTACAGCCGACATGGTACTCTCAGGAACCTATCAGGGGATTCTCGTCCCCTGAGTTTAAATAATTTCGGTTGAAGGTTTTTTATTTTTTTAACACCCAATCGTACTCAAGAAGAAGTGTCAACGTAAAAGAGAATGATTCACGGTTTTTACCACAAATGGAAGAAAGAGTGATTAAAAAATGACAGATATATTTTTTACTTGGTTATGTTGTTGTTTTTGTTTTTGGGTATTAGCAATTACCATTGTTTAGTTCACAAAATGATTAGGCTGGGAATCTAAAACAGCCCAAGAGGCGGGGAATTGAGTCATTGTTAAAAAAAAAAGGTCTAGAATAGATGTGCCCCTGAAAAAGGAACGTTCGCGACAAATGATTTTTAGTGGTTGTTTCTTCTTGACTATAAACCTCTCCAATGATGGCAGGTTGAATATGGCAAGGTTTTTCATTCAAGTCCAGGAACAACATTTATGAGAAACATCGCGTTTGTAAGTGGATCAAGGATAAAAATAAATAAAAAAAGGGGAAAATTTTGTAAAGAGATGGACTGCAGGCCAATTGGGGAAGGGGAAATGAACAACCTATCACAATAAACGATCAAAAAAGGGTCAATCCTCCAAAAACTTCACAAATCATTGATGTTTTATGTGAAATCCCCCTTTTTTATGCGTATATTGATTAATTACGTGGTGGAATAGTTTCAAAGTAATCATCCAAGTTTAATAAATGCAAAAGTGCTTGAGATCGTAAAGCAGCAACATTTGATTTCAGATCCCGACCCCCTTTTGATTTTTTTTTCTTTGCACTATCGTGCGTTTTCGTTTTCTTTTTCTTTTCTTTTTCTTTGTTCTTTATGGATGACTAGATGAGGTTATTGGTATTGGACAATAACACTGATTGTTTGAATTAAATCATCTCTAGGACGCTTTGAATTTTCTTAAAGGTAAGTTATTATTACTCCTATATTTTTGATCCTCCCCCTCCTTTTTTTTTTTTTTTTTTTTTTTTTTTTTTTTTACTTTATAATACGCAACCTTCATCACAAGGTTTTGTTTTCTTTTTCCAAGGAAAGGAAAACCTGCCCTTTTCAACTACAAACTATAGTTTACTCACCTTTTATATATTTTGAACGTTTATGAATGATAATGATAGACGAACCAAGCTACTCACAGAAACTGATCAACGTTTACTGAACACCAATTTTACATACCCAATTGACATATACTCAATGAAACCTGCTATCAACCTTTCAGTAAGTAGAATGATTAGAGCAAAGACAATTTAAAGGAAAAATATGATGTTTACAAAGCCTTTGTTTACCGTAGTGTCTAGAAGAAGAGTCTTCACCACTATCTATGCCATCCTCCTTATCATCATCATCGATCCTCGACTCCCCGCACACTTTTGTAGATAGCAATTTTACCTTATCAAAGTCATTTGACCCATTCGATTTTACATATCTCAACAACCTTATACCAACAACAACAACGAAATCTAACACTAGTGCAACTTGTAGCATTCCACCATCACTTTGGACGATACAAAGTGGCGCTTTATCTTATTCAGCAACCAACGGTGGCGACATGCATGACCAGTATGGCGAAGAAGACTATGCAGAAACCGACGATCATTATCCACCGCACTTTTTGATTGATCTGGATTTGTTGGACGACAATGCAATGGGTTCTGCTTTAATGGTGCAATCGGAATCCGAATCCAATTTACCTTCTTGTCCTGCGAACAAATGCCGTGTAGGGGCTTCTCTTTCTCCTGTTGGCGTTGGCGTCGGTGCTAGTTCTGGTGGTAGTGCTGTCACTGGTGCTGGTGCTATTACAGCTGCAGGCATGATCAATCGCCGCTTGCTTCACCTACCTTACTTATTTATCTCCTCTTCCTCCTCTTCTTCTTCCTCCTCCTCGTCCTCCTCCTCTTCTTCTGTTACTGGTGTCAACATATGGTCCAATAATTATTATCGATATCTCGATCCTTTTGATGACGATGAATTTGATCCGACTCAACCAGCATCGCCCTCCCTGTCTTCGGATATCTCTGTATCACCTCAATTCACTTGCGCATCCCCTTGCCGACAACAATCTACTGCAATTGATATGCTTACGGATTTGATACCTCATTATACCCAACAACAATTGGCATTGACTTTGTCCAAAGCCAATTATGATATGGATCGCTTTTTAGAACTTGTATCGTCAGGTGATGATGATGCTGGAGTACCTTTTATCTCATATACCAAGAAAAGGCAAGTCTGTCGTCATTTTTTATCGGGCGATTGTCATCGTCAGGACTGTCGGTTTGCACATGATATCAGCATTAAAGTTTGTAAATTCTGGTCAGTCGAAAAAAAAGAGGTAAATAATGATCATGGCGCTGACTCCTTTTTATTATTATTATTATCATTAGGTTACAAGGTGGATGTCTCAAGGGTCCTCAATGTGAATTTGCCCATAGCCTTGAACCCATTTGTATCCGATCTCAAAACGATACCGCCACAACAACATCAATAGCATCAACTCGGTCACCCAAACCCGGCACAAAATCAGCCTCATCCAAAAAGAAGAGCAAATCACCAAAAATTGACAAACCATACCTTGAAGATCTACATCAACGCCAAGATCAGTGTTATACCCTCGACAACAGCATCTTTACTGACGGCAACAAACAGCGGCGACGAGGACGTAAGAAGATAAAGCGCAAGACCAATACACCTGCCAACGATGATATTATCACAAACAACATCAACAACTGCGACAATACTCATCTTTCGCCTGCATTGATTGATCACCCTGTTGATGATGACTTCCCGACTCTTCTGAGTTCGTCACAATCACCTGCGGCTACTGGGGTGTGCCCTCTCCCAATGTCAACTCCGTCTTCATCGAACTTCGCTCAAGTTGTGGCGAGAAGCAAGGTGGAAAAATGATACTACTAAAAAAAGGTCTGTGCATTTTAGTAGCATTACTATGAAACCTAGGCAAATGTATAATATTTAGCTAACTTTTTTGTTTTTGTTCTGTAGAACATATTTCAGCATGTATAGGACGATCATGATCCTCTGCTTACAATGGAAGTGTGTGGATATATATTTATGAACATTATTATTTGATAGTACATGGTTTGTTTTTTGGGGGTGAATGGGTGAATGAATTGCAGAAATCTTGATTGTTGGTGCAACATGGTGGTACAAGGTATTATCTGGATTTTTTGAATCAAAATATCGGGTATTTTTTATTTTATATTTCTTTCTTTTTGTTTATGTTACAAAAATGGATGTTAAGCCATTCATTATTCTCAATAAAATATCATTTTTACATCATTCGATTGTATGCGTATTTAGCTATCTTGCCTTTATTTCGGTCATATATATATACATATTTTGATTTATGTTGTATGCATATGGTGGGGGTACCGAGTAAAAAAAAAAAAAAAAAGGTGATGGGGAAATATAGAGGGAGGACGTTCAAATGATACGTTATCGATGATTATGGATACAGTGATGATGGTAACGCAACTGGGCATGAGTTTAACATGAAAATTTTTTTGTTCTGCCGATCTCTTCCACCCCTCAGTCATACCTTTTGTCATTCAATTTTTTTAATTGGATGAAATCAAAAAAGCAGTTTCAATTACGTCATTTTCGCACTCCGAACTCAACTCTTCTGCTTGTACCTTGAAAAAAGAAACTTTCATCCTTCTCTTTTTCTCTTTTTTTCTTCTTTGTTCTATTTTTCTACTTTCTATTATTCTACACGTTATTTTTACTTGATATTATCTTTCTTTTATTCTTTTGCTTACTTATTTGCCCTTTCCTCTATATCCTCTTTTTGTGTTTATTATATACACCACTATCATATTATATACACCATCATGTCACAAACTGAAACCTCTTACTTTACCTTACGGCCTTGTGATAAAGAGATTGGTACAACGGATCCCAAACTCGAATCTCATAAATTAGCAATGGATAATAGTTATTTACATGACTTGAACGTGCCATCTTTACCGCCATTATCACACCTCTTGATAACAGACGGGGACAACAAAAACACCACTTCCGTACCAGCTTCTTCTCATCAGGGGAGTACCCTCACCACCACCAACTCTAACAATTCTTCTCCAGTTACCGCCACTGCATCGCCTACTACCTCTGTTGTCCAAGCTTTGGCCAACCAAGAACAACAAGAACAACAACTATTTGGCACCTCCAACACCACAACCTCACCCATTCATGCCTCTTTACCCACTAGCTCCTCGCTTTCGATGGCATCTTCAGCAGCGGCGGCTATTTCGGCCATGACCGGTTCTATGGAAATGATAGCGCCCTCCCCAATGCACCAAACCCCTGTCTCCGCGTCTCCAATGACCATGCTGATGGATCCTACTTCAGCTGCAGCTGCCATGTATTTACCACCTTCTGATGCCACTACCTCCACTTCGTCTTCGTCCTCCCCGTCCTCCAACACTACTGCAGTTGCCGCCGCCGCCGCTGCTGCTTCTCTGATGACAAGCAACTCCATGTTATCTACAACAACTACGGACCCTTCTTCATTTTACAACATGCCCCCAGCTTCATCAAGTTCCTCACCTGTCAACAACGATCATACATCTAACAACACCAACGCTGATTTGGTTTCAGCTTTCATGATGCTACCCAACACCATTGATTCTCAGGATACTCTTGAAAAGAATTACTCATTTGTGTCCATTCCTGGTGCCAATCAACGGAAACGACCACGACGACGTTATGACGAAATTGAACGACTCTACCATTGTACGTGGCCGGGTTGCACAAAATCATATGGCACTTTGAACCATCTCAATGCGCATGTCTCTATGCAAAAACATGTAAGTTTATAGAGCGATGTCTAAAAAAAAAAAAAAAAAAAAAAAAAAACTCATGCCATTTTTGCTTTTTTATTTAAACAATAGGGCGAAAAACGACATCCTTCGGAATTCAAGGAAATGCGACGAAACTGGCGGCGTCAAAAGAAGGAACGAGAAGTAGCAAAAAAGGCCGCTGAAAAGGAAAATTTGAACTCAAGTGGTATAGCGAATGCTGCTGCTGTTGCTGCTGCTGCCACCATGATGACTGCTCCAGGTGGGTCAATGATGCCTTCTTTCCAATCGTACAACACATACGCTCCGTTCCCTTCTATGTATACATCCTTACCTCAAAACATGGCTTCTATCAGTGCGTTTTACTAAGTGTGTCTGTTAGTCTTATATATATTTGAATATATATTCATCATAGTAGTAGTTAGTATTTCATATTTTTTTTAATTACACCCCTTTGCAATTACTTGTCTTTATCATCACCTTTTCTCCCTTTGTTGCTCTACTCCTCTTCAACCTCCCCCACCTCCTTTGTACATGTCATATCCTTTATGTTATCATTTTTTATTATTCTCTACTATTAGTTTTTGAAATTCCCCCATTGTACCATAGCTCCCCCATTACATCATGGGCATTTTTTATTTTCATTTTCTTTTATCAATAAAAAAAAAAAAAACCTTCAGAAAAGACTACAAGAACAACGTGTGCATACTTGAATGAAATCATATTGGATAGGAATGACATCATTTATATTTCTAAATTTATACGTCCCGACTTCTTAGATATATATATTCATGCTGTCTTACATCTCTTCATTAAACACCTGCCAGCCTATGGTGCACTTCAGGGAGAACCTTAAATGTTACTTTTTTTTTTTTTTTTGTATTGTCAATTGTCCTCATTTGCCCTCCGTTAAAAACGGTTTGGACGTTTCTCACACTTCCAAAAAAGAAAAAAAAATTACTGGGTATCAATGGGAGTTTGTTGAAGTATATGTTTGATGGAGTCAGATACTCATGGCATTTTGCAACATAGTAAATGACCCCTTGAGTCTCAACGGATTTTAGTTTGGGGATATATACCACATGCACCAAAAAAAAAAAAAAAAAAAAAAAAAAAAAAAAAAAAAAAAAAAAAAAAAATAAAAAAGAACAACGTGCTGTGATATATACTGTATGTTCAGTTGGGTGGAGACTATAATGGCAGCACGTCCTTGGCTCATTGATATAAATGGTTGAACAGGATTAGAGCCACGTTTTATATCAACTGACATGGAATTGCCAACCAGTTATTGGGAGAGGAGAATGACTATTGGTGTATTACGTGCATGATGAAGAGCAGGGAAAGGGGAATCATATGAGCTTTTTTTTTTTTTTTTTGATCAATCATGACAATGTGTAGGCAACAAAGCAAAACAAAATACTCTACAATATTGTGCATACAGTATTACCACAACAACATTCACGGCATGGTCTAGGTTTATTAATATAGTTTGTTGATTAGGAACAAGAGCACAATTGATATTGAGTGAACTTGGTCTGTACCAGTCACTAATACTCTGGGTGCGGAAATATAACTATAGCGGCGAAGTTTGAAAGTGGGTATATGGTAGGACACTCACAAAACAACAATGGTAATAGTTTTGCTTACTATCTGGTGAGTCGGAGGATGATAAATAAAATGGCTTATTTATTATAGCATATTGGTAGATATTAAAATTAAAGACGAGGGATTCATTGTAACAAGGGATCTAATGAGGATACTAGGAGGGAGACTATAAGGAGATCTAGGGAATGTCAACACTAATATTAAAGGGAAGATTGTAAAAGGGGTTCAAATATAGTATACAAAACATAGGAAGGCTAAATGGATATCTGGTGTTGAAGCACAACAGCGGGTAACACTGACGATGGTAATGAGAAGGGATCTATTACACAACATATGAAAGAGACTAATGGGACTTTTTTTTTATTTGAAGTATGTAGAAAGAGACATATTTTATTCAGCTGGGGATACAAACTATGGACAAACTAATACTAATCTAAACTAATGAAGATTCCAAAATGCCAACTAACGGTGGTTCTAAATCTGAATCCAAAATGAAAGGGTTTACCCATGCATCTCGTAATCCCTGAGCTGAAAACCCTTCTAATCCAGTCCCAACACTAATATAAGTCCAAGATAACCTCATAAAAATTGAATGCCGAACAAAACAAGAAATGAAAGAGAGTGAAAAAAAAAATAAAGTGGCTAAATATATATTCACGTGGGCGGAATTTGAACTGCTTTTTTTGTCTCTGGTGAGGAATTGGCGTGGGTGGGGGGGGTTGGCGTGTGGATTTAAAAAAGGAACTCATCATTTCCTCTATACAATAGTGTTCTATTTTAACAAAAGCAACCGCCACCATTCAGCGTTAGGAATAAGTTGGTTGTCTTCTAATGATGGCGTCGGACTCATCAGGGGGAAATTTGGCTTATGATGTTATCATCGCCGCTGACCTTCGTTTTCTTCCATAGCATCTTCAACGACATAATTAAGAGGTCTATTAAAATTCACATCTGGTGCCAATATATGTACTGTATGCTCAAAGGCCTAATTTATATATACAGTATCATACTGATTATTTTAGCTTGATTATTTTTGTTATGGACTCATTGCATGAAGCGGGTTTGTGTTTTATTAAAAATACTGTATAACTTTTTGCTATATGCCTAAACTGGCGTCAAACAAAAAAGTACACAAAGCGGTCATAATACCTGGCCCAATTACACTGCGGGACTATCCAATTCGAAACATAGCCTCTTGTAGAAACACCTACCATAGAATCCATCCATGGACATGTATTGGTAGCATTATTCTTGAATTTTCCTCTGTTCTATGATATCAAAAGTAAGTTTCTGCGTATGATAAAAAGAATATTTACCGGTCAGCGTGAGTCTTCAAAACGGTACACACTTTATAAAAGTTGACCCCAAAACCATATTCTCTATCAATGAAATCTGAACCACCCGCAGTTCATGATGGTGAATAAATCACATGTGAATCCCTCGTTTATCTTTGATACCTCAACGCCACAGGATAATTTACATTATATCTGAAAAAAGCGTAGGCCAAGTTCTGACCATTTTCGTTCCATAATGGATTCTAGAATTGGTCGTGTAACATTTGAAAAATTCGCCGGACATGGAATTTCCTCAATGAAATTGCTGAATGAGGTTGACACTGCAGCCCGTTTCGCCTTAAAATTCATTGCTCTCATGAAGCTTTTGTGATTTTCCCCCCTACACGTCAACTTTTTTATTATTATTATTTTCAGTATACGTTTTTATTCTTTAGATAAATTTGATAAGAATGATAAAACTGATGATCATGAATGAATGAACGGGCTGTGTAAGAATCAAATAACAAAATGTGCAACCACTATTGAAGCAGCACGAAACTCCGACAGGGACACACGCGCAAATTCTTAGTTTTCCTTTCGAGCAGTAAAACTTCTTTTTTTTTTTTTCCTTTTTACTACCTATTTTTTTTATAGATACTTAATAAACCTGGGGATTGAAACGACTTTATCCTCTACCCTTCGCCCTTCTTTTATTTTATTTTGTAACTTTACTATATATCTATATATCAAAACAGGATCTATATGATTCTCTCGGCTTTACTTTTAACATTTGCTTTTGGGTCAGGCACCATTCAAGCATTGGAGCATGCGCAAGATCCACCACTCATTCGATTACCCTTGGTTGAAAGAACCGATTTGCAGGCTAGATACTTCAAGCGTGACGGATATACAAGTCTACTTTACAACTCACATGGTACTCAATATCTCGTAAGCTTATCTATTGGAACTCCTGCCCAAAACTTTACTGTGACCCTGGATACTGGAAGGTAAATTGATTATATGTATTGAGATTGAGATTTTTTTTTTTTTTAGTTGTATCATACCATCAATTTAACCGAGTATTTTTTTCATTTATATGTATATAGTGGTGATTTATGGGTCCCTTCTAAAGATTGTCCATCCCAAGTTTGCCCTGTCTCTCGATACGATTCGCAAGCATCATCTACCTACAACGCTACCGACATTCCATTTAAAATCACATATGGTATTGGTGGAGCCGACGGTGTTTTTATCAAAGACACAGTGACCATTGGAGGTGTGTCCGTCAAGCAACAACAATTGGCGATCGCAAGCAACTCGACGAATATCTTTACACGAATGACATCCATGGGGCTACGAAACACAACAGCAGACGATGCAGTCCCTGCGGATGGACTTTTGGGATTGGGCTACCCAGACCTCACCTCCAGTGCACATCAAAAGAACGGATCAGCCTATACTCCATTTGTCTTCAATTTGGTGCAACAAAACTTGATTAAAGATCCGGTGTTTTCGATCTACCTCAACAGCGCAAATGAACGGAACTGGGCAGGTGAAATCATTTTTGGAGGTGTCGACTCAACGAAGTATTCTGGAAATATTAGTTATGTGCCTGTACAACAAATCACTGCAGCATCAACATCCTCCTCAGCAGCTTCTAGTAAATACATGTTCTGGGTGGTATATGGTCAAGGTGTGGCTGTGAACGGTGGCAAAGGCACCAAACCGCCCAACATCGAGTATGCGACCCCTCTTCCTACCATCATTGATACTGGTACTACACTTTCATATTTGCCTGCACAAATGGTATTGGCGATTGTCGAAGCGATTGTCGGCCCAGGCTCAAACTACCAACAGGACCCAACTACTGGCATGTATGTGCTCGATTGTTCTCTGGCCAATCAAAAGACAACTATTCAACTCCAAATGACTTCCTCTTCTGCAGCTAGTAAAACTCCGGTGGTGATTGATGCATCGATCAATGATGTGCTGATGAAAGATCAACTTGGAAATTGCTACTTGGCTATTGCTCCTTCGGATTCCACTTCTCCTTTTGGTGCTAACTCGGCTTTAATTGGTCAATCTATCCTCCGTAGTGCTTATATGGTCTTTGATATGGGACAAAATCGCATCGGATTTGCTCCATCTATCTTTAGTGAAGGGAAAAACAACAATGCCGGATCAAGCGGTGGTGGTTCAAACAACAACAATAACAATGGTGCAAGCGGCGGTCAAAGCGGTGCTTCCTCTTTAGTAATATCTAGTATCCGTTGGCCCTTAGTTGTTAGTTTATTTGTCGTTTATTATTGTATTTTTTAATAAAGAAAATCCTCCTATCTTGTCTTTTACTTTTTATTTTTATATGAAGACTATGTTACTGTATGATTATTGGACCAATAGGCAATGACTCTGTCTTGGGAGTACTGTCTTGGCATCTGCGCTGTTTGAATCCAGCTTTATATATATTATTTATCTCTTTTTTTTTTCCCTGTGCCAAGAACCAAAAACTCCCCTCATTTTATTTCTATTTTTATTTCAGGCATTTTTTTTTTCTTCTCTCTTTTTCTTTGGAATATCCTTCATATCTTCTTCCTTGGCATACTTTTTGATTCCTTCTTCCTCCCTCTATCTCTCTTTCTCTTTGCCTTCATTATTTTTAACATATTATGGAAAACGAAATCTTTACTTGTCTTTGGCAAGGCTGCAACCACCAATACTTTGATGCTGAACAACTCTATAGTCACTTGACAAATGATCATGTAGGGCGAAAATCAATGGGAAATCTATGCTTGACTTGTCATTGGACTAACTGCGATGTTACAGTGGTGAAAAGGGATCATATTACAAGTCATCTCCGTGTCCATGTCCCCTTGAAGCCTCATCGATGTGCCTATTGTAAAAAGGCCTTCAAGCGACCCCAAGACCTGAAAAAGCATGAAAAAATCCACACCGAAGAACACTTGAACGGCCTAAGGAACTATCCTCGCCAGCATCAACAGCAGCACCCCTTGACTCCTCCAAGACAACCTCAGTATGATATGGGTCATCTTAGTCCTCTGAACAATACCACTTCCCCTCTTCAACCAGTGTCACCTCCTCATAGTACATATTCTGAAGGTATGCATATAAAAGAACCCGAATTGGAAGAAGAATCTTGTACTAATCGAATTGATGCATTAGATATGAACACCGCTGCTTCCAATGAAAATGGTAAATGGCCGTATTCTAGTATATCACCTTCATCCGATATGTCTGATCAATTCCCTGCTGATCCTGTCTCCCTCAATACATTACCTTATCAACAGCAACAACAACAGGTGTTCTCGTTTGAATCTCCTGAACAAGCCATGTCTGGACTCATCTTCCCTGGTCAAACCAATGCAAAAGCGGTGTACAATGACGACGTGGCGCAGCGCTTGAATTATCTTCAAAATATGATGGACACAGATGGAATCACTCCTTCACAACTCAACATCAATATTAGTAGCGAACAACAATTAGCTGATATGAATGCATGGCTTGCACAACTCAGTGAAAGCATTGGTTCTCCTGGTATGTTACAACAACAACAGCAACAGCAACAACAACAATTACCCATGGATGACTATAATGCTTTATTACAAAATCAACCAACCCCCCCACTCCAACAACATCATTATAACGATCCTTCTTCCATGATGATGTATCCTACTGGAAATGATGATATGTATGTAAGATCAACACCTATACATCAACCAACAGATGATATTTATCAACAGCAACAATGGATGAATGTCATGACGTCGGAGCAACAACAACAACAGCAGCAATCTATGTTAATGACGACCGGACAGCGACAACATTATACTACAATGCCAGATCTTGCACCCATGTTCCAACCCGATGTGCGTACAACAATGAACTTTACCAGTGCAAAAGGATTGGAAAAGTACAAAAACCCCTCAAATGCAAAGGTTGACAAGGAAGAAACACAGTCATTCAAACCTACCAAATCAACTACTAGTGCCAATACCAACCACGTGGAAGAGAAACAAAATCTGACAACAATGATTAACGTATTTGCCAGCTTTGATGTGATGAACAATAACAAGAGTCCATCTGTACAACAACAAAAGTCCACATCGAAGGACACCAACAGCAGCAACAACGAAGACAAAAAGGATACATCTGCTCCTGTGGATGGCCATGTCACGGACCTTTTGGTTAGTTTCAACGATTTATCAGTGTCTGACAGTGAAAAAGAACAAGAGGAGGAAACCGTATTATATCCAAACAACAATAGCAAATCATCACCACCACCATCATCATCAGCAACACTATCTGGTACAACCACAGGTACGACAGATATGTCCGATCGTCATCGACAATTACTACATCAAGTAAGCCGCTGGATTAATGATATTTATGAGAAGAAAAACGTGGCCTCATCATCATTATCATCATCATCGTCACCGAAATCAACATCTTCTTCGTCCCCTCCTCCGTCTATCCAAAACACTGTCAAGGTCAATTGAAGTAGAAACCAATTCCCCTCTTTTTAGTTTTGCTTTTTTGTTTTGTTATACATTCTCCTAGTAGTATATATCAAAGTTTTAGTCTTCACTTCAATATTGATGTCCCTTTTTTTTTGTGAATAAAAGATCAATTTTTAAATTTTTTTTTTTTTTTACACTCCACTCCTTTTTACATATATTGGCCGTGATGAGCAAATCCAATATAATATTCTGTGTGTCTCAATTGTCTCTTTTTTTTTTATTATGAAATTTTCACCATGGAAACCCCATTTTTGATCAATAGGCTTACCCGGAATGTGAAATCCACACCGTCAATTCAATCTGAAAATGATATAAAAAATCATGTGAAGGATTTCACCCTGCCCAGTGACCCCATTTTTTTTTCTTGCTTCGATCGGCATTTTAATTTGATGAAAGAAAAAAGCATAGAAAAAAGGTCGTGCCTTTTTCTCTCTCTCTCTTCTTTTCCACCTCTTTTATTTTTTATTATCCGTTTAATATATTTATTTTAAAATGGTTGCTGGTAAAGTATATGCAAATTGAAAATATATATATATATATGCCTTTTCTTACTAAACGTTTGTTATATGACAGATTCTTTATTGCCTGTGGCAGTTGCAGGTGTTGGTAGTTTTATTGGTAGCATGTACGTAGATTCTCGCCTTTTACTTAGTAGGGATTTCCACCAAATTAAATCTGGGGCAGCTGCCGAATTTTAGTAAGTGTTCATAAACATCATAGTGATATCTTACTAACCATGTATCTCTTCCTTTCTTCAACCTCAATTCTCTACTCCAGTCACAAACTCTGGACATTCCAAGATAAACTTCACTACTATTATCGATTCAAGGAAAGAGCCAAGGCCAACCCTGACCATGTATTTGTCTTGTTTGAAGGCAAGCCGTACACTTTTCGACATCTCGAAAAAGGTAATATCAGGTTTGGGTTACACGGATTTTCCTTATTAGAGGAGTTTGGACTGACACAATTTTTTTCTAACTTTTTTTTTTTAACCGCTGCAGCTTCAAACCAATTGGTAAAAGATATATAATTCCCTAAATCATATGAACTAGATCGCTCACGTTTCATTCTATTCAATAGGCTCACTGGTTATTAGCTCAAAATGTAAAACCTAAAGGTAAGGAAGAAGGGAGAAACAAGACAAAGAGCATGCATCATCTCCAAAACAAGCAATACTAACTATTGTCCTTTCATGTTAGATATTGTATGCATGATGCACCAAAACCATCCTACCTTCTTCATCTCCTTGTTGGCTATTAGCAAGATCGGTGCGGTGCCTTCGCTTATCAACAACAATCTGGCTGACGACCCATTGCTCCACTGTGTCAACATTGCCGAAGCCAATCTGTTTTTATTTGATCCTGTGTATGAAAAGCAGGTCGCGACTATTACCGACCGCGCAACCAATGTGCGGTTCTTTGCTTATGGTGAAGCGACTGAAACGGCTGAAACGACGGTGGCTTTATGTCCTTCTATCACTCCCAAAGTGCTCCAACCTTACTCCACGCGCGATACCGATGAAAAGTACCTGAAGGGTGTTGGGAACTCGGATGCCGCCTTTTTGATCTATACAAGGTAAGTAAAAGATAAGACGTGAGGAATGTTATATCTGTATATTGCCATTCATATGACTTATATATTCCTGGTGTTTTTTTTTTATCATCATAAAGCGGAACAACTGGTATGCCCAAAGCTGCTGTTAGTCAACATTCCCGTGTTAACTGTAAGTAGAACTGAAAAAAAAAGTGGCATCCTTGTACTTATTTTACTCTTTGTTTTATTAGTTGGTATGCTCATTTACTCTGGTATCACTGGTGTATCCAAGGATGATCGCGTTTATTGTGTTTTACCTCTTTACCATAGCTCTGGATGTAAGTTGACATGGAGTGGAAGATATGAATCAGTGCAGAGCCGATATATTAACTATATCATGTCCTCTTTTTTTTTTTACATCAATATATAGTGATTGTTTCTTGCTCTGTGACTTTGCAATCTGGTGGTACGATTGTTCTTGGTCGAAAGTTTTCTGCACGTAGATTCTGGAACGATTGTGTCGATTACAAGGTCACCGTCTTCACTGTAAGTATAAAGACAACTCCCCACCAAAAAAAAAGAGAGACATGAATTATTAATCCTTCCTTCGTTTTTATTGAAAAAAAAAGTATATCGGTGAATTCTGTCGTTATCTATTGAGCCAACCTCATCATCCCGAAGAACGCAACCACAAAGTCCGTCTAGTATATGGGAATGGCATGCGTCCTGATGTTTGGAACCGCTTCCGTGATCGCTTCAACATCCCACGTATTTGCGAATTTTATGCAGCCACCGAAGCTCCTACCAGTTTATTCAATGTTAACACTGGCCATTTTGGTTCTGGTGCTGTAGGCCACCGTGGCTACCTCTTCCGAGCCATCCGACGTGAACTCAAATTGATCAAGATCGACCCCATTACAGAAGAACCTCTACGACTCCCAAATGGCCTCTGTGTGGAATGTCGATTCGGAGAACAAGGCGAACTAGTGGTACGCATGGATCCGGACAGTGCACTCCAATTTGATGGTTACTATAAGAACAAGGAAGCGACCGACAAGAAGATTCTCAAAAATGCGTTTGAAAAAGGCGATGCTTACTTCCGTAGTGGTGATTTGCTGAAATTGGATGCCGATGGGTTCTTTTACTTTGGTGATCGTGTGGGTGATACCTTCCGTTGGAAATCTGAAAATGTCGCGACCACTGAAGTGGCCCAGGCCGTAGGCTTGTATCCTGGTGTGGCCGAAGCCAATGTGTATGGTGCCTTAATCCCCCATCATGATGGACGATGTGGTGTCTCGGCCGTCAGTGTGCAAAAGGACAAACAACTGGATTTCAAGGACCTATATGCATACCTCAGTCGCAAATTACCCAAATATGCCATCCCTGTCTTCATCCGTATTGTGCCTTCCATGGAACTTACCGGCACATTTAAGCAGCAAAAAGTAGAATATAGAAATCAAGGTATTGATTTGGAAAAGGTTCCTCAAGATCAACCCATGTACTGGCTTCGTGGTGATACCTATGTCCCTTTTACCCTCGATGATTTGCATGCGATCAATGATGGCAAGGTCAAATTGTAGTTTTAGCTTATTTTTAGTTTTAGTATTATACTTTAGAATAGTATGTTATTTTGTATTATCAGTCACTTCCATAATCCCAGTATATCCCTCCATCCCATTAACACTATACACTCCAATTTTTTTTCAAGACAAAAAAAAAAATACAATAAAATGAACTTTTTTGATACATTGTTATGGATAGTTATTGATCCAGATGAAGACTTTGATAATGGCGGTTGCTTTATTAAAAAAAAAAAAAAAGTAGTATAGTACACTATATAGAATGATATCCGAAAAAAAGGCGTATTTTTCTATCAACAGATATGATGGAGTTGAAAAAAAGTAGTCGTTTATTGACAGATCTGATTGGGAAAAAAAAATAGGGTGGTTTTTATTGACAAATATAATGAAGGCAAAAAACAAACAAACAATGTATATAGACATATATAAACTAAGCTAAGGTAAGCTATACTAAAAATCCACAATCACTAAAAACCACCTCGAGAAGGAGGACCTGAACGGCCTCTTCCACCACGGAATCCGCCACCTCTACCACCACGGCCACCTACGAAAAAATAAAATAGATCAAAACAGCATCAGTCAGTAGTTAAACGAGACACGTCCTTCATAATGACAGCCTCCAACATACCTCTAATCATTGTAGTGCCTCGTCCTAAACCAAGTCCTCGACCTTTCATGGCACCTGGTGTCGCACGTTTAAACATGGGTGCATTCTTGAGCATATCAGGGACAATGAAGAATCGAACACTTGATCCACGGATATATACTTGGTCCAGTTGTGATACGCGTCCATCCCGGGTTGTTACTGTGATTTCTTTGAGTTGAATGTTCATATTGTCTTCAGCTGATTGGAGCGATGATCCGAAAAAACAAAGAGATATCGACGTGTACAAGTTCGAGCGTTTCGTTGAATTCGCGAAAAATGTCATATTGAAAAAAGTATAAATGTATTAAAATGGTGTCGTCATCAATAGAGAAGTATATGGATAGATAAAATAAAATGAAAAAGCAAGAGAAAAGGATACAATGAGTAAAAACAATCATGTATGTATCTATTATTATAGCGTATTTGGTGCACAGAAGGAAAATATAAAAAATAGCAACATACCTTCTAACAACTTGCCACGATACAGTTGACCGGTCTTTAATTCTAAAGTAATGATGTGACCTTGCGCTTCATGAAGGAGTTTGATGGGGACGCCGATGGACATGATGTGAAGTAAAAAAAAAAAAAAGTATTGAAGAAAAGAAATAGAAAAAAAAAAAAAAAAAGGCGGAAAAACATGACGACTTTCTGAGTTTTAAATGTGTCCTTCAGATAGCAAGTGCCTGGTAGGCGAGGAAAAAAAAACTCCCCCACTATCAGAGACTTGTTTCCTAATGAAATCGACTTGAACCAATCCATATGAATAAATACATAAAAGTATAAAATAAATAATTTTTATTATACTCGATATTCAAATAAAAAAGAATGTAAATGATTATTTCTAAGAGTAAAATCTAAAATGGCTAATGATACAAGAGTCGGGGTAAAATGAATAATGATCTATAATAATATGAGGAGGTGTGGAGAGAGGATATCATGATTTCAAAGTCTTGCCTTGGGGGTATTTCGTTCCCATGGCAAGCATAAGCATTGATGTCTATTAAAAAAATAAAAATAAACGTTAATATAAGTAGTCATACGGCGTGTTTTTTTTTTTATTCCTTATTTACCTTGTTGTAGCCAATAACTCACCGTTGTTATCCCAAATCCAACCATCAATATCAAATCGACTATTTTTCAATGTATGGGTAACAAAGCTTGCCGCTACTTTCTTCAATCCATCGGGACATTTGCGTTTAAATTGGACTTCCATTTGCATCGTCGCACACCAAAGAGGGCCATCAAACACGGGACCAAGGAGATTGGGAGGAGAGACGAAGTTGTCACACCAAAAAGGTATGGATTTGAAGTCTACAGGGCGTTGATCGCGGAATCCAATGGTTTGGTGCACCTCCATAGGCTTTGTCCTCTCAGGATCAGGCAAGGACGCGGCATCCACCTCCAGTTCGAGCAGTTCTTTCATGTAAATAAGCTTAAAGGGGGCGAGTTGTCGGTCACCATTGTTGGGAGGAGCAGGCAAGTCATAGTCGCTCGATGCTCCTTCTTCATTGTCCATGTTTCCCATAGTAAATACACCTAATACCTTGTCCACATAATCGGCGGCATGATAATCTTTCAGTTGTTGTAAAGGAGCTTGTCCAGGTTGACTTGATTTGGATTGCTTGATGGTCGCTTGCGTCACACAGTAGCCTTTACGATTCACTTTGATATCCTTGATTTCTATAATGATCGCCGTCGTTTCGGTCTTGCGAAGGAAAAAGCAGTTGAGTGCAACAGGATCTACTTGGTACCTTTCAGAGTAAAGTTGCAGGACAGAGTCAAACATGATAGAGAGAACGTAGCCACCCTAGAATGCAAAACTCAAAATTGTAAGAATCCAAAGATCACTATTTGATTGCACTTGGTTTTTCTTTTCTTTTCACTTACATTAGGAACTTCTCCAATGGCAAATTCCTATAATCAAGATAATAAGAGAGGATGAGTTGATCTATTATATCAGAAAATCCCCTGGAAATGGTGCAGCAAAAGTTTGTTTACCTGTAAAGCTTGACCAGAGTATATATAAGATCCTTCAGAAGTTTGACCTAGATACGTAGTATTGGTGCCACGATCAAAAGTAGAAGGTTGTGCGGTCGTAGCAAGTTCCGTGTTCGCCATGTGTATAAACTTAAAAATATAATAAAGAAGGAAAGAAGCCGAGAAAAAAAAAGTCGAGCGGCCCAACAAATTTATCAGTTTGATTCGATCCAGCGGCATTTCAATTAAACATACTTATTCATCTCAAATCTCGGTAGAAGTATTAACCTTGGGCTGACCTATTTTAGAAGGATAATGTTTTTTGGGCGGACCAACAGCCTCAGAAACATCAAAAGGTGGTTGACTACTGGTTGTATTTGATCGCTCACTCCACACCCCAGAAAAAAAAAAAAGAGAGAGGCTAACTTATTTACATTACATATTTTCACAAGCGATGGAGAGACCTTGTCTTTTTAGATAACATGACAGATGATTCATGCTGTATAAATAAAACACTGAAGGCATCTTCCTCTATCAGAAGGGCACTGGATTGAAATGCCGCAGCTCTTTTTTTGGGGGAGGAGAAGGTGTAAGTATGATTGATCAGCATATACTTCGGATCTCTTCCTGACCTTCTGCGATCTATCTATTTATCCGAAATTAACTTATAAGAACACAATAAACTATTGATAAACATCCTGGAAACCACGTTACCCTTATCTCTTCGAGTTCTTTTCTATTTACAAACATCTATTTTTTTTCTTCCTAATTGCATTTTCAAATTCAGACAAGACGATATGATATGATGATAACGATTGTATTTTTATTATCAAATCATAAATAAAATAAAATCGCTAAACTAAATGTGTAAGCATAGAGGAGGAGGAGAGGCATACAGCTAAGAAAGTCATCGACGTTTCTTGACAACGTTGGTTTTCTTTGATAATGGTCTTATTTCCTGATGATGCTTCGCACAAATAATGAAATAACTGATTAGTATTTATTCATATGGTGGGAAGGGTTCATTTACTAAAGGCCATATGTATTTCAAAAGAGGAGATTCATCGAATATATTCTGCCTCCAGAGTGACGTCGAACTTGAGCCAAGTTTGAGAATTTTATTAAGGCATTGGTTTCAATTGACATGCAGTGTGGTGTTGTTTCGTATGTTTGAAGTAGTTAGAAACCAACGTCGCTAGGATATATTTCCCAATCTTGTGCCATGTTCCAGTGCTTGCTACGCTTTTGTGCATACCCGCCAATTATCTTATATCATAGTTCATCCATGTTGTTCTACAACCAAGCCTTTGAGCATATTGAAACCATTGGATAGCTTCAGAACAACAGACGCCATCAAAGAGAGTAAAGGAATAAGAAATGAGTTTATGTGTGCTCGTGTGGAATATAAACTAAAATAAAAAATAAAAAGAGAAAGATGCATAAAGGTTCAAATAGAGGTCCGACAAGAAAAAGAGTTGTGTGCCTTTTTTGTACCACCGCAAAAATAATGGTATGTCTCAACCCTACCCAGCCCTATCCTATCCTTTAGTCTACATTCACCCGACACATCTTCTTCGTCCACCGTAGCCCACATTTTCCAATTTTTTCACAGAATAATATCATTCATGCCTAAAACACAACATATATGATTCGAAAAATAAGTCCTTTTTATTGTAAACGTGGTAAAAACAAAAGAGGAGAAAATGATAATAATCTAATGCTAAAAATGGTAGATCCAAGGAGGTGAATGTTGTATATAATATGAAAGAGATGGTACATCATAAGGAATTTTCTTCATTCAGGGATATCTTTATACCGGCTTTCAGCAGAGATGGCCAATATATCAGTATGGTTGGACTTGATAGATAATGGAGAGGAAGCCCGATCCACATCGCCCGAGCCATCGACTTTTTTCACAGGAGAGAGGGAGGAACCACCGCCACTTGCGCTGATAGTGTTGGTTTGAATCGAGAACGACGTTGACGATGGTGCGGTTGACGTTGAAGGACTGGCAGTGTTAGATACGGAGTTCTTGGCGCGTGTATGCAAATGATCCTCCAGATGGCTTTCCAAGACTTTTAACGCAGCCGTATTTTCATATCCACGAGGAATAATAATATCACTATACTTTTTCGACTATAAAAAGAGAAACATACATATAAATCAATACTGTACCTTCGCATATTCTATTTGTTTTGTTTTGTTAACTTAACTGGTGCTACGAATTCTTCGTACATTGGCTTGACAAACGTAACAAACTCAGTCAACAGCTCCTTGATTGTCAATGTTCGACCGCTTCCATTCATCAGTTTCTTGGCTATAGATATTATAAAAAAAGGATCATACCATCAGTAACAAAGCGGTGTTCTCATTGTAATTTTTTTCCCATACTTCTTTGAATCAAACGTTGATCACTATCGACATCAATAAACACCTTCATAAACATCAAATCACGAAGATCCTTGGGATATAACACCAGGGTGCCCTCCAATAAAAGTACATCCACCGCATGAATTTTACGCCAACCCTTTCTATACAGATCATGCACAATATAGCCGTGAGTAAAAAAGTTTTAGTTTGAGTGTAGCTTTTTTTTCAGTTTACCTGGAGTGAGACGCGTGATCCCATACGGGTATATCTGCGTCTTTGTTTTGTAGAAGTCTTTTTAAAGTGGATACCAGTAAATCGAAATCAAATACATCTAAAAATAAAAGGGTGTTAATTTAGAAAAAAAGAGAGAGAGAATCATACTGAAGCAAAATAGTTAACTTACTTGGATGATCCAGGTTGAAATCGCCAGATTCGAAGCGTATACGTTCTTCTGGTGTGAGTTCACGATAGAAGTCTGTTAAGCTGAGAATAGCTACCTTCGTTTCATGGTGACTTCCTTTAAACTTGTTCATAAGGAATTCACAAATTTCAAACTAGAATAAAATAGAGTTTAGGTGAGTAGGGTAGTAGTAAAGTAATCAAGTGAGTAAAAAATGATAATAATTACTTTTCCAGCTTGAGCACCACCAGCAATACCAACCAACATTGGTGTTTGTAAAGAGACTTTGAAATAGTCAGGATCGGAATACGCTGACGAATCAATCGACATGATAATAAGTAAAAGTTTGCGAAAAGAAAGAAAAGAGTGGGAAAAAGCAGTGTACAAAAAATATGGCAAAAAGCTTCGAATTTTGAACGCCCGCTCAAAAATTTTTGGCGACCGGCCAAAAAAAAAAAAAATTAGTAGTGACCACAAAGGGGTGCCTTGCTTAAATGTGTCACACCACGTCTTTCAAAATAAGTAAGGGTGGCAAATGGGACGGTTTAGACAGTTCGGATGGGGTGAGGCTGTTTGCGATGGGACTGGACCTCAAAAATGCTGTCCCATGGAACAGGGATGAGGCAGAGCATGCCATACTTTATAATAAGCTCTTTTTCCTTCGTTTTAAACTTGACTATGAGGAATATCATGGATCGAGCTCTCATTACGTCATAATTTACGGTCCTGCTTTTAAAAAAGGTCAAAACCAACCTTTTTTTTTTTGGGAAGTCCTTTTTGTTTGATGTGATGGTTTTGCGAAGTTTTTATGTGCGGGTATTAAAATAAAATAGCTTTTTCTTTTTTTGTTTTTCTTTCCTTTCTTTCCCTCTTCTTTTATTAAATTCCGTTGTTTTTTAATACTCCCGCCCCCTTTATTATTATTATTATTACAAGCCATTCCAACAAGAAAAAACGTCGACAGCAGTTGGGAAACACTCTGTCTCTATTTTAAACTTGAAGCGACATTTGACACCTCTTTGCAACGATTATGGTAACAAGCGAATTTGGACATAGCAACACCTTACCCCTGGATATGCGCATTTATCCTCTCTCCTCTTCTCCCGCAACCAATCCATTTTTTCAAACAGACACCAAGTTACCTTTGACTGACGATGTTACTACTATCTTTGTAGTTGGGTTTCCTGATGACATGGCTGAACGAGAATTCCAAAATATGTTCCTGTTTTGCCCTGGTTTTGAAGCAGCTTCTCTCAAATGGCATTGCAAGGATCAAGAAGACGACACTTCGATCGGCTCAAATAATGGGAAGAAGCAAATGGTAAGTATAGAGCGGGTGATGGAAATTGAACCGTCTTTGTGTATATGTATATATTTGTAGTAATTGGTCTGACTCATGATTTTCTGTGTTTGGTTTTAGATTGGTTTTGCAAAATTCCATACTCGCCTAGAAGCAATGGAAGCGGTGGACATTATTAGCGGGAAAAAAGTGGATCAAGATAAAGGCGTGGTACTCAAGGCGGAAATGGCAAAGAAGAACTTACATGTGAAACGGGGTTCGGTTGCACCTATTGCCAACACTCTTCTTCCTGCATCCTCTGCCACCTTATTACAGCAACAATCAACATTACCTTTGTCAACTCATATGATTTCTGGTGAATTATCTTCTTCATCAACGACTACAAGCACAGCAATGACGGCGGATACAACAACAACAGATTCAGGTCTAGAAACAAGTGCTATTATGGTAGCAGCTGATCCAACACCAACGGTCACTTCTACCTCATCAAACTTATCAACACCTACACCTATATCATCAATAGGAGGTAGAAATTCTGTGGCGGGCGACGGTACAATGAGCCTTTTATCTAAAAAATTGGCCCGGCACCCGGCGTCTTCTATATCCTCTTCCAATGGATCTTATGATGCCTTCTCTCCTTTGCCAAGTGACCTTCTCTCGCCTGCTGATTACAAGATCGATCCCTTTTTGAATGATCCATTTACTACATATGTATCAACACCGTCTGTGCCAGTCTTCCAGGACTCCTTATTTCGGAACACTCGATCCAATTCGTTTGATGACCGGCCTCCTTCTGAAATTGGTTTGATGTCTCCTCCTCGTCATCGTCATCTTGGTGGTGGCACGTCCTCTGGTACCATGATAGGATCCAATCAAGACGGGCACGGCAATATCATTAGGATGAGTACCGCACCTTCTTTGGCAACATCATCAACCAGTGCTGGACATACTATTCAACAACAACAATCGCATCGCCCACTTCAACAACAGCAGTCGTACCACCCTCTTCAACAGCAACAACAATACCATCCCTATCAAATGACACCGTCACCTTTCAAATTGATCGACGATGATCCTTATGATTACTTATCGAAGTCAACACCTGTCTCGGAGGATCGTTTATTTGGCACCTCACCTTTATTTGATGACTTGATGGCGAATCGAATGGGCTCTTTGACAATGCAAGCCAACACGTTGACGGACGCAGCACGCTCACCCAATGTCCCTTCCTTCCAGCATCGACCTTCCAACCCGACCGACCAGAATCCCCTTGCAACACATTGTATGTTGGCAATTTACCACCCAATACCAACGAAGACGAACTCCGACAACTGTTCAGTCCATGCCGTGGCTACAAACGCATGTGTTTTCGGAACAAGCCTCAGGGTCCCATGTGTTTTGTGGAATTCGATGATGTGGTATTTGCAACGCAGGCATTGAATGAACATCAAGGCACCAGTTTGACCACTTCTGTCAAAGGTGGCATTCGGTTGTCTTTTAGCAAGAACCCACTTTTCATCAAAGGCGGCCACCCTGGTGCTCCGTTCCTCAACGGCAAGTCAGCTTCTGCTTCTATCGATCCTTCTCAACTGTGACACTTCCTCTCTTCCTTTGTTATTAGCATCCTTCTAGTAGTATATCAGGTTTTCTCTTTTTATTTTTATCATGCATTTTGTCAACTTTTCATTTATTACTACTTTTATTTAAAATTATCATCCATTCTTCTTTCATGCATCCCTTCACCATTTCATATCGTTATTTTATTGCTGGTTATATTTGACCATTTATATGATATTATATCTCATTTCTTAGACACTCTTTATCTGTTATCGCATTATCATTATTATCATTATTATCTATCATTATTATTATTATTATTATCATTATTATTATCACTATCATTTATTCTACTCAATAAATAATCTGGCAGTTTGCTACAGGTTTTGAAATTTACATTATTTTGACTTCAAACAAAAACGAAAATGCAGATTATGGTGGGAAGGGATTAGGCAGCACTCTTGGAGAGGGTAGAATTCAGTAGGGAATGCGACATCTAACTGATTATCCCACTGTAGAAACATGATTAATGTGAAGTATTGACTATAGGGGGGGTTGTCGACGATGATAGGATAGCGTGATTACCGTTGGCATGAAAAAAATAGTAATAATCTGGAACGGGCTGCATGATACCTCGATGAAGTAGCTTAGTTCAAGATTTTGAATGGACTCTACAGTTCGTGGTCAAAGTGACGGTCCTATGCATCGTTTTTGAAATTTCATTGTGGTCGGGTTTATATAAGATATCACAATGGGTTGCGAGATCTTGGCGCCGGTAATAAATAGCTTATTTCGATTATAAATGTTTATATTTATAATACATGTATATGTAAGTACGGATGTATGTATAAAGTATTGCATCGTTGCATATTTTTGATCTGATTTATTTTAGACATCTCATATTGATGAGAGTGAAAGTTGAGGATCAGATAAGATAATCCATGACAGTTAATAAACTAAGGGGATATTCGGCATCATTTGGTCGGGCCATTGATTTTCCGTCACTCAGACCCTAATCAATGAACTTTGATATAAACC
Organism: Absidia repens; assembly: GCA_002105175.1. Lineage (NCBI taxonomy): Eukaryota > Fungi > Mucoromycota > Mucoromycetes > Mucorales > Cunninghamellaceae > Absidia > Absidia repens. The sequence goes on from MCGE01000009.1 coordinate 369,825, forward strand.
AAATATATATAAATGTATTGTATATTTCTTTTATTTATTTGTTACAAAAAAAAACCACACAGAAAATAATGCGTACTTGCGTGATAGTAGGAGCTGGCTATGCTGGCATTGGCCTTGCTAAATCGTTGGAGAAACAGTTAGGTGATGACAATGTGAGGGTGATTTTGATAGACACAAAGTCACACTTTTATCATAGTATTGGAGGTCTTCGTGCCGGTGTTCAAGACTTGGATGATCGTATATTCATTCCTTACTCAAAGCTATTCTTATCTTCCAAAAATCAAGTGGTGCATGCCACTGTTACTCGATTTGACGAATCAATGGTATATTTAGACACCGACGTTCCTGACTTTGGCAGTGCCATCGAATTTGATTTTTTGGTACTAAAAAAAAAAAAAAAAATCCCAACTCCTTCTTTCTTTTAAACTCTTGCTCTTGTTATTATGACTGCTAGGTCGTCGCTACTGGGATGCGGTATGCTGCTCCTGCAAGAATTCATACAGCTACTTTAGAAGAAGGACTTGCTCAACTGCAACATATTCGGCAACACATTCGACAAGCAACCTCGATATTGATAGTTGGCGGTGGACCAGTGGGGTTAGAACTCGTGGGCGAAATACGACAAGTCGACAATGAAAAGAAGATAACACTTATTCACAGCAAGTCTCAGCTCGGCAATCCTGACTACATTCCACTCAAAATGCATCACAAACTAATGAATTTACTGACCTCCAGCAATGTCGACGTGATTCTCAACGATAGGGCAACACTTCCTTCTTTGCTAAACCAGCAACAGGAACACGAACGAACCATATTTGTCCCAAGCACCCCTTTACCTCCTACACAAAATGGAATAGACATGTCAAGTGTGGACTTGGTCCTTTTAGCGAATGGAAGCAAACCGCATGTGGATTGGATCAAGAACAGCTACCCTTCATTGGTACAAGAGAATGATGGATTTGTCAAGGTCAAACCTACGTTACAATTGGATCATCCTAAATTAGCCAGCAAGTGCTTTGCTATTGGCGATGTTGCTGCTCTCAATGAATCGAAAATGGCCTATCGGACTCGTGCCCATGGTGCTGTGGTTGCTGCTAATATAGTCAAACTCTTACAAGATCCAAAGACACCATTGGAAGCTCTCAAGAAATACAAATCAGGCGCTCACCTTGGTTTGATCACTTTTGGAGAGGTATAGTAACACATAAATATATATCTTTTTGGTTATTATCTAATATATTGACCCTTTTCTCATTTTTTTTTTTTTCCAATTTGTGTAGGATAGAGGTGTTTTATTGTTGCCATGGGGTATTGTTGCCGGGAACTGGATATCTAGTATGTTGAAAAGCAAGAAACTAATGATTGATCGGATGTGGAAGGAACTGAATCAGCCTACACCTCCAAGGTAAGGAAAAATAAACAATGTGTGGTTTTGATTGAACTAAACTCATCTTTTATAATAGATTACCGTCCAACTCTACGTCTTCCATTGGAGCACCATTCTATGTTGCTCTTTTTGTGGCGGTTACCTCGGCAACCGCTGCTGCTTACAAATATTGCTGCTCTGAAAAATGAATTTTGCCTATCTTAGTTTATTTTAGTATGATCATCTTCTTTCTTATATTGCATTTTTCTTTATTTACATCTATCAATAAAAAAACAATTTATATACTATTGTTATTTGTCTTTTGTTTTTGTCTGGCGTGGGGCGGGGGCGAGAAAGACAATAAAACATAAACCGGAGTTGGGGAATATTTTGACTATCTCTGAGGATGTGGGAGGACGATGTTTGGTTAAATAAGCTTGGATGACGTGGGGCCAAGAATGACCTAGTAGAGTGTTCATTTTACTGAGGGCACACATACACATATATACACCACATTAATAGAGAACAGTCAAATGAATTTTATAATATTAGTTAGTAATTATTGCATAGGAAAACATATGTTAACGAGGAAAATGATATTCCAATAGATGATACTTAATAAAACTGCAAATTTTATTGACTCAATATTGTTAGATATTAAAACTAAAGAAGAGTCGTTTATTGGAGTAAGGGATCTGATAGAAGGATCTATTGCAGAAAGTATGAGGGGGACTAAAGTTGGATCAGAAGAGCATTCAGCACTAATCTACAGGGCGTTTGTAAAATGGAACTGGTATACTATACAATATATGAGAATGACTAAAGGGTTACTTTTATATTGATGCACAACGATAGCCTGCACTCATCATCAGAGATTGATGGTAATAAAAAAGGAATTATTTTATAAAATAAGATAGAGAATAATGGGACATTGTTCATTGAAGTAAGTAAAAGAGATATATTTTATTCAGATGTAGATACAAGCTAGTGACGAACTAAGACTAAACTAAACTAATGGAAATACCAAAAGGCCAACTAATGGTGGCTCTAAATCTTGAATCCAAAATGAAAGAGTTTCCCCATGCATGTTGCAATCCCTGAGTTGAAAACCCTTCTAAACTAGTCCTGACACTAATCTAAGATCGCCATAACCACAATGAAGCTGAATGATGAAGGGAAAAAAGAAAGACAGGGAAAAATAAAAATTAAGGAGAAAATAAATATTCATGCTGGCGGGGGTTGAATTGTGTTTTTGCTCCTCTATTTTACAACGTCGACATAATACACAGCATCGTCAACAAGGTGGTTCTCTTCTGATAACAGCAACTTCCGTCATCCAATGTAGTATTCACTGTTTATTACCTCGTTTAATACACACAGGCAGCTTTAACGCCTCGCATTCAGACATGTGTCATAGTATTATAGTTAAACTAGTTTAGTTTAGTTGTCTTATTTTACATCGCATCTGAATAAAACATATCTTGTCTCTTTACTTTTACTGCATTTCTCATACGTTTAATTTTTCTTGTCCAATAAATATACCCACATTTTACTTCACTGTACAGTCTACCGCTCTATAAAAGCTCATGTATCTGCGCAAAAAAAAAAAAAAAAAAAAAAAAAAGAACAAGGTTAGGGATGACGCGACATTGAACAGCTGTTGTACTCAGTGCTCATTGGGTGTCAAATATAAGGGTTAAAGAAATTTCTTGAATAGTTTAAAAAATAGCAGTGCGCATGACAAAAAGACAGCGAAGGACGCATCAACGTGTGATGATTGAACTGCACTAGATGGTATTTAGATTACCCACATAAAGTTCTCTTTGAAGGGGGTCGGTACTGTAAACGTCCTGGTGTTGCAATTCCTCGACTTCTCAACCAAAATCAATCAACTTTCAAATGTCTAAGGCTTTTTTTTTTATCAAAAATCAGCCATATAACTTTGTTCCTTTGCACCTTTACTATCATATTACGTGGCGGAAAGCTCTATGACCAGGTCAAAAATAGATCTTCGCATTTTCTGTGCAATTCGACTTTATTTTCACCTTTTTATTAAATTGCACCTTTCGATAATAAAATAAAATGAAGTGGCAACAGGATAAACAAAGGTAATAATAAGATAATATGATATAAAAGGAGCAATGCTATTAAGCTGAATAATTTAAAATATAATAGTAGTATCATAACGGCGTGTTGGTAAGTCTGTAAATGAACGTTGAGTTTTATATTGACATGTCGGAATATCATTTCCTGTGATGTGAGTGTCATGAATATCAAAAAGGAGAGCAAATTTCTAATGGATTTGGAATGCATGGAAATAAAATGGATACGTACACAGATTCACAAAGAGTCAGTAATAAATAGAAGAGCGTAAAATATATTTATTGATACATATGCGTAATGGGACGAATAAAATAATAAAACTAACTAATAATCTAAAATCTACACTATATACAAAAGGTCCACAAGCAATTAACTAAAGTTCGCCATGTTCCACCTGTCCGTCCTTGTTACTTCTTTGCCTTATTCTTCTTCTTGGTGGATCGTTCATTCAAATACATGGACAAAAAGTCACCCTGTCCACCAATGGTTTTCTTCTTTTTTGATGATGCCTTGGTGTCACTATCGTCGTCGTCACTGTCACTGTCCTGGGATGATCGTTTACCGGTGTTGTTCTTGTCCTTCACCCACGTTTTACCTCCTTTTCCCGAGTCATTTTCAATATCACGCTTAGTAGCCGCTCGTTTGTTTTGATTAAGGATCTTGTTTTTAAGTTGTACTTGATGTCGACTAGGAGCGGTACCGTTGGCGTCCTGTTGCAATTTCATGGCTTCACCGTGAGACAAATATTTAGCACCAAGACCTAATCTATTGAGAATAAATCATGGTAGTTAGTATCCTTATATGCACACAGCCATTCTCTTTTTCTTACCGATCAGGTCGACCTGTTGAAAACTTGGCAAAGAGTAAATCTTGATCCTCATCGTCGTCCATTTTTTCACCAGGTTGAGGTGGAGGTAACCAAGAGTTGATAAGGGAACGTGCTGCACCTATTGAGACGTCGATTTTTGTTTTCAGCACTTCATTTGCTTGGGTATCCAATTTGTTTTTTTTATTTGATATAGGTTTTGACATAGCGTTTCGTTCAAAGGACAGTAAAAAAAAAAAAATAGCAACATCCCATTTTTCAAGTTTTATTCTGCTACAAACTCCGCATCCTAAAACGGTAAATGTGATGGCTTCGCATATCATATCAAAGTGAGAAGGAGCTGGTTTCAAACTGAAGTAGGTGTACGCCTCAACACTGATCGAATTTTTTTTTTTTTTTTTTGGGCATAGATACTAAACAAAACTTCTTTTCAGTGGTCAGTGGTAAAAGTGGGTGGAATTTTGAGGCGGCTCCCTTCAGCTACACGTTGATTTTGAATTTAGGGCTAGGCAATCAAGGTCACAGGATATTTTGGCAGTCATTCCACTGAAACGAAAATTTTTTTTTTCAAAAAAAAAAAAAGATAAATAGTTGGGGTGGGGGAACAGGTTTTTCAGATTGCTCGTCTTTTTGTTGTTCATTTTCGTTTCAGGTTTATCATAAGTAAGTATAACATAATAAAAAATCATGTATGACCCAAAAGAAGAAGGCGAGGAAGATGATTAAGGTATCCCACCTTTTCAGAAAATCATGAAGACTTGGGTTAAAAACATGCATCACCATCTGATTCCTCTTCTTTTTCTCAATGATATATGATAATGCTATATTAATAGTAATATAAATTATTAACATTATTTATTTATTTATCTAGACAAGGTGATGGGATTTCATTCTTTACTTTCTATTCAAGAATAATGAATGGTAAGTGATTTATATAATATATGGGAATATGATTGATTTTATTGTTGAAGAAAATGATGAGAAACCAAAAGTTACGAACACGCCAGTTCTGCTTCTGAATCTAGTGAAGAGACTTACTTATGCATTCTCCTGAGGTTCTTCAACAAAAAAAAGATCAACGACATTATATTTTTTGATATGATTTATTGAATTCGATTATTGACCATCTTTCTTTTCTCATAGTGCTCCATTTATCTTATGATTATGCTTAGAGTATATTTTTGTAGATAGTTTTGTAAATAGTACATGTAAATAATACATGCATTCCTCCAATAAAAAATTTTTGACTTGAATTCGTCGTATATTGCCAGTAAAGATTTGATTATTTAAAATGCTGAAAAATGAGGTAGTAATCGGCACGCCCCACTTCGCTGTCCCAGAGTTTGCGGGAGTTGAACGTCGATGCGTGTTTGAGATTTGCCCCAAGATTATACGCTTTAGTGGGTGACTGATTGGGGCTTTCCCGGCATGCTCAACGTTCAACGATATGCCTTTTTTTGTGTACATGAAAAAAAAAGAAAAGGAAAAGAAAAAACATGATAGGAATATACGCCTCCGCCAATTCTCTCCTTGGTCCGTAACCCTTAGCATCCAACTGACCTTTATTTGGGTTTTACGTGATTTTCATTATACCATCCGCAACGAAAATAAAGAACTGAATACATATAGTATATCTAGTCTAGTGGAGCGATAATACTTTATAGGGAAGACTGCGTTGACGACGTGGCCTAGACTTATTAATGTAAATAGTAGAGGGCTAGGGGAAAGTAGTCGAAGTGAGTGAGCAAGAAAGCAGGACACTCACAGACATACTTCTTTATTTGAAGGACAAAGTGAGATTTAAAGAACTGTCAACACTAATATATATTATATGAGAGCTAAATAATGTTTAGCACAGAGTATTAAAGCGACGAACGCCCCATCTGTTTATGAACTTAACGATGGTCAACATAGTCAAAAGGCATGATGGTGGTAAAAAAAAAGGAATCTATGACACAAGACAGGAGAGAAACTAATGGGACATTTTTCATTGAAAAATATAAAAAGAGACGTATTTTTATTCAGATATTGATACAAACTAACACTAAACTAAACTAATGACGGCTCCAAAAAGCTGCCTGATGGTGGACTCAGATCCTGAATTCAAAATGAAAGGGTTTCCCCATGCATGTTGTAATCCCTGAGCTAAAACCTCTTCTAAACTAGTCCTAGCACTAATCTGAGATCACCAAGACCTCAAAGAAGTTAAAATGGTGAAGTAAAAATGAAAAATGAAAAAAAGAAAAAATAAAAAGAATATATGAAAATCTCGTGTGCGGGATTTAAAATGTGGTGATGTCCTTGAGGGTGATTTTCTAACAGTGAATACGAACATCCATGACATAAGAATATTTGCGATATTATATAAGAGGAGAAAGGTGGGAAGGTTTTGGTTGATAAGCGTACAATATAGTAATATATTTTTCTGCGATTGCGCTTGACAATAGGTATAATTTTTTATTATTGAGCCAGTTAAACAGTCTTTTGGGAAAAGTTTATTTATGACGGTAATGCATAGGTCCAAAAATTGCCATGAGCTCGGCGTCTAAACTTCATTAAAAAAAAATTATGTCAACTTTTTTTTTTTTTTTTTTTTTTTTTTTGGTCTTCTCGCTTTTCACTTATGGATCATGCCATTCCCTACAAATCCGAATCGATCTTCAACTGGGTTTCGCTCCCCTAGTTTAGCTCCTTCGATCTCCTCTACTTCCACTTCCACCAGTTCAAATGATCTTTTGCGGCCTACCATGCAAGTGAAGAATATCTTGAAAACCCGTCAAATCACCAGTCCTTATTTTACACCAGCCTCTCACCAATCACCTTCAAAGTCTGATATGAAGCACCCCATTAGTGCATTACGCAGAACTGACAACTCCAGCAACAATATACCTCGCATGCTCTCCTCTTCTCGATACCAGCGTCCTACTTCTGGTTCTATGCCATTGGCACCATCTCTATCTCGTAAAGCGGCACCACAGTCGTTTGTTATCAATGATCAAGATAGTGACGGCACGGACGACAGCGACAAGGACAGGGACTTACATCAACAGCAACTGCAACCAAAACGAGGACGAAGCGTGACGAGAAAACACAACAGCATGGACGAAGATAGTTTTGACGACATAGCGAACAAAACTGGCAGAGAACCCGACAGCGATGAAGATCGATGGATGAACGACAGCGATGATGATGATCTGGACAACTACAAAGCGCACACCAAACATCAGAACAGCCTACTGAATTCATCCTCTTTTGAAAACAAAATAGCCATGTTGCGTGAACGATTTCCTTCCGTCGATCGCAGCATTTTACTGAAGGCCCTCGAAGACAACAATGGACAATTTACAGCCGCTTCAATGCAGCTTTTGGATACCAGTAAGCCAACACGATTGTCTTCATCAACACGATTATCACAACAAGTACCATCAGCAAAAAGAAGGCGAACGAATGGAGGACGGCAACGACGCTCTCGTACCACAGCTTCTTCTGACTCGGATTCGGAGGAGGATCAACGTCCAAAGGCATTGCACTGGAAGGATCGACAGGAACTATTAGAGGCGGTTCAGACGGTGAATTTTTACAACACGGCCAAATATCAAGATATTATGGATGTCACAGGATGCAAATCGACTTCGGCGGAAAAACTCATTGCATTGCGACCATTTGAAACACTTCAGGATCTTCATGACAAACTCAAAATGGAACGGGGACTTAGTGTGCAATATATAAAGGCTTACATGGAATTGATGGAAGGTTACTCTGCTGTGGATCAAATCATTCAAAACATCGAACACACAGGCACTCAGTTACAAAATATTTTGGACATTTGGCAACAATTCAGATCAGCAACAACAACCGCACCGTTGGACGGAAACGACGATGACGACACAGGAATGCATTTAGTAGAAATGGACAACATGAAGGCGGATGGCGATGGTGATGGTTGCGGTGCTATCAAAGGGTTGGATACGTCAAGTCACGCTTACAAGGACGCTATGGATGGATTCTTGACACTGCAACCTGCGATTGTGAACCCAGCATTCAATCTCAAAACCTATCAAACCATTGGTGTGAATTGGATGCTTCTATTATACCGAAAAGGAATTTCTGGCATTTTGGCGGACGAAATGGGACTGGGGAAAACCGCACAGGTGATCAGCTTTTTGGGACGACTGTACGAACTTGGTGAAACTGGACCTCATTTGGTGATTGTCCCTGCCTCTACGATGGACAACTGGCTTCGTGAATTCAAACGCTTTTGCCCTACACTCAATGTGCGGTGCTACTATGGGACACAAAGCGAACGGGTGGATTTGCAAGACGAAATCAGCGACGATTTAAAGAATATCAATGTGGTGGTGACAACCTACAGCATGGCATCAGGCAGTGTGGACGATCGATCATTTTTACGGCGCTTGCGGTGTAAATCTATGATTCTGGACGAAGGGCACATGATCAAGAACTATACATCCTCAAGATATGGCCATTTGATGCGATTGGGCGCACCTTTCCGACTCTTGCTGACGGGCACACCTCTTCAAAACAACCTTCAGGAGCTGGTCTCTCTACTGATTTTTATTATGCCCAAGGTGTTTAGTGGCAACGAAGAAGATATACGGAAGATATTCAAACTGAAAGCCCAACGAAGCAATGGTGGTGATGACGATCAACCAACAACAGCAACTACTGAATCATCGACAGCAAAAGCAGCACAAATGTTATCACGACAACGAATTGAACGCGCCAAAAAAATGATGACTCCATTTGTCCTTCGTCGACGGAAAGCCCACGTGCTCGCTCATTTACCTCAAAAAGTACACCAGGTGCAATACTGCAAGATGACACCCAACCAGCATGCGCTCTACTCGAAACTAGTTATGGATTCTCAACAGCGATTCAGAGAAGAAGCTCCCTTGGATATCAGTAATAACAACAACGATGACGATAGCAACACAAAGAAAAAGGTGGAAAAAATCAGCAATATTGTCATGCATTTGCGAAAGGCGGCCGACCATCCTCTTTTGTTTCGACGCATTTATGATGACGACACGATCAAACAAATGGCCAAGGAAATCATGAAAGAAGAACGCTACTTGGATGCGGATGAGCAATATATTTACGAAGATATGGAAGTGATGTCTGATTTTGAATTGAACATTCTTTGTCGAGACTTTCAGGTAATACTATTCCCCTTCAAAAAAAAGAAAAAAAAAAGGAGTATCATCAACATATGTTTTTATTTTTATTTTATATGATACCTAGACATTGCGACACCGTATGCTGAAAAATGAAGAATGGATGGATGCGGGGAAGATTCAATATTTACAAGAGTTACTCCCTCGAATGAAAGAAAACGGCAGCAAAGTGCTTCTCTTTAGCCAATTTACCAGCATGTTGGACATTATGGAACTTGTGATGGGAACGCTTGGTTTGTCGTTTATTCGACTGGATGGATCTACCAAAGTGGGGGAAAGACAATCTTTTATCGATGAATTCAATCAAAATGAAGCGTTGGACGTTTTTCTACTCAGCACCAAGGCAGGGGGGTTCGGTATCAATTTGGCATCGGCAAAGTAAGATAAAGCGGATGGGGTATTGTAGATATCGGTAGGAAGGGCAAGAGCTTACTCTTTTTTTTTTTTTTTTTGTGCGGGGGCGGTGACGATTTAGTGTTGTGGTGATGTACGATATGGATTTCAACCCGCAAAACGACAAACAGGCCGAAGACCGTGCACATCGGGTAGGACAAACAAAGGATGTGACTGTATACAAGCTTCTCTCGAATCATACCATCGATCAGCAAATATTGTCCATGGCGGAAATGCGACTTCGGTTGGATAATAGTGTGTCTGGCATTGACGGTGATCATCAGCAGCAAGATAACGATGGCATGGACCAAACCAAGATGAAATCTCTACTGAAATCTGTTTTGCTTTCCTCTTGATTATTGCGCCTCTTTTTTTTCAGTTGACATACATTTTAATTTATACCCCACCCCCAAACACACATATATAGTTGCGACATTTTATTTTATTTTTTATGGCTTCTTATACCATTTTATCAAATTATTTACATTCCATTCATTGCATTGCTCAATAAAAAAAAATACATTTATAAATCTGATTTGATTGAAGTATGGTAGACTTTTGAGGATGGGTTTGGTTGATGGCGATATTATGAATTACTGATAATGTGGTGTGGTTTTATTATGTTTTGATACGCTGATGGGTAGAAATGTGATTGAGCATGTCTGATGATGTTGGAAATAATCGTGTGCGAAGATAATTAATTCAAGACGGTAGAATATTTAGCAGGAAGGGTAAAAGTTAATCATAAGAAAAAGTCAGGAGAGAACTCGAAAAAAGGAATGTTTAGGCGGCAAAAAAAAGCCGTGGAAACATGAGCTCCGAAAAATCATGAGATTTTTGGGATCCTTATATCTCCTAAAGAAACTATATGATTCGCTATAGAGAATTGAAGGCATTCGTTGATACATATACAGTAAAGAGTATTTTATTGTAGAATAAGCATAACTTAAGATAAACTAAGAACATATCATGAGCAATCCTATAGTAAATGACAAGTCATCCGACGGCGTGTGGTAAACTATTCAAGAGTGGAGGATCGCGAAGGCAATGTCGAAAATTATCATGCCAACAACATGGTGGTAACTGCTTGAAAAAAAAACCCCCCAATTTGGAATAATCGGCACGACCTCGATTCACTTATATGATGGATCGAGTAGGAGTATAACTAGCATTAATATTGAGTGATCTAACGGTGCCAAACTGTCCCTGAGTCCTTAGGGGGAAAGTAATCATGGTGTGAGAATCAGAGAGAAAGCGCTTGGTAGGACACTCACAGAAAAGCTACAGTACAGACATTGTTTGTTATACGAAGGTTTATAGAACGGTTGAGAAAAGGTATATTTTATTGAGGTGGAGTGGTATTTCCTAAAACTAAAAACGGGAAGTTTATGATAACGAAGGAATTAATGGATGGATCTAATGGAGGAACAATAAGGGAAGCTAATGAGAGATCTGGAGAATGACCAACACTAATCTAACGGGGCAATTGGAAAAAAGAATCTAATAAAATTTACAAGTGATGGGAAAAGCTATAACGGGGTATCTTTCAGTGAAGCACTATTATTGTCTGCGCTAATGTAAACAGGCGATGGTAAAAAGAGATCTCATGTATAAGACATGATAAAGACTAATGAGCGGTTTTGTCATTCAAGCAAGCAAAAAAAACAACAAAATATTTTATTCGATTGATATACAAACTATGGACAAACTAACACTAAACTAAGCTCCCGGGTCCCCAAAAAAGCCAACTAACGGTGGATCTCAATCCTGAATCCAAAATGAAAGGGTTTCCCTATGCATCTTGTAATCCCTGAGCTGAAACCCCTTCTAAACTAGTCCTAACACTGATCTAAGATTGTCATAGATTTAATGGAGTAAAATGATTAAGAAAAAAAAAAGAAAAGAAAGAGAGACGAAAAAAAAAAAACATTCACGTGGGCGGAATTTAAAATGTTTTTTTTTTCTCGTCGCCATTCTTCAACTCCCCTCCCAGCAAGAACCGATCAGGCTCAAGTGCCTTGGGCCTTTTTTTTTTTTGTAAACCCAACCAGACCCACCTCGCTATTTTTGTTCCGTTTTACCATCATTACTATATAATGTATTTAAAAGCTTTAGTGTCAAGTAAAAAAAAAAGGCCTAAACATTTTCCATGACACCCTGAGGAGCCTCATATCCGAAATACGACAGCGTGTGGCTAGTTTGTTACAATTATCATTGCCATTATCATTCCCACTAGAAACAAAACTATACCAAAAAACACGCCAGTTTTACTCAATTGTCAACCACATTGATTATGCAGCAGATCGTCAATGTTTCTTGGGAAACTGGTCACGTTTTTTATGCTCAGAAAACAAGTATATGCACATTGTATTTTTGTTTTTATCTCATTGTTTTGTGGTGAATGGTTTTAAGATCATTCTCGTTTAATTCGTCAATTCCTTTGTGAATATCTTTTATCAAGAATCCTTCTTGCAGTGTTAAGATAATGAAAAAGAATATAAATAAACCTTTGAACTGAAAAACAATACGTGGATGAGAGGAACTTGTGCATTTCTCACAAGGGATAATACAAAACCAATAAGGACGATCATCTGCCAATGATGGTGTTCATGCGTATTATTACAGCCAGTGGTTTTTTTTTTTTTTTTTTTTTTTTTTTTTCCCTTTGTTCTTAAATATTAAACGCAATAGGTTAGGTCGGATTAGAAACTTTTTTTTTGTTGAGGCCACAAGAAACAACATTTTCGACCGCGGAAAACAAACTTTTTCAACAGGTGACCAGGATCGGCAGTCGCAGGGACAAGCAAGTGGATTATTTAAACGCCGCTTACGTCAAAAATGATCAAGATGATATTATCATTATTTACTTCGATGATATCGAAACGATCAAAGTTATACTTCACCGGTTTGTTTGTTGTCACTTAAGTGATCGTGACGGAGAAAGTAAAAAGATTATCCGATAAGTACTCTCTCTTTTTTCGAAACACATAACAATCGTTTATCTGCCCCATGGACTACCCTCTATTATGGGATCTTCGAGAAAAATGTGGGAAAATGAATTTGAATGTCGGCAAACGCATGTAGCTCAATGCAACAAAAAAAAAAAAAAAAAAAAGGTAAATGCTTAATGGATTACGATTAACATGAAATACGATAATGATTCGACTGCGACGCAAGAAAAAAAGTCAGTTGACTTGCAACCTGTACAGCACAGTAATCAGGTGGGTTAAGGTGATACAGGTTTTTGCACCTGTCCAAGGAAAAAGAATAGCCGATGCCACAGGCGATGAAAAAAAAAAACAATAACCAGGGATGACCATGAATTTGCCCAGTTAATCGGCCCGATCCTTTTTAGAAGCGATTCGTTTTCGTATTTTCGATAGTCTCAAAGCTATACAATTCTCATATTTGAACAACAATTCAGTATTTAATTAAAATAAGTGTAAATGCAACTAATATGTGAAGTTGGTAGCGATTTAATCATGTAGCATTCGACCAAAATCTAGACAAATAATAACAAACAAATGAAAACAGCGGTGTTTCAAATAAGAAACACTGAGGTTGGTGCATAATATTTTGACAGGTTAAGAAATGCAGAGCATATGGTTCTTCTCTTACTATGTGAAAAAAAAGGAGGAAGTAATTTGTTGTTTGAGCTGTACTGAGATGATGATAATTTAGAGTATTTTGCTAAAAACTGGGAGATGGCATATATATGATAAATTACTAGTGATGATGATGCAACTGCAATGAGTAGTGTAAAGATTATAAACAAAAAAAAATCTGATGAGTAATTCCATCCGCCCCCCGGAAGCACGAAGATAAAATTTATCCATCAAAATTCATGGTTAAGAGTAATACCGCAAATCATTCACTAAAGTAAAAAAAAAAAAAAAAAAAAAAAAAAAAAAAAAAAAAAAAAGATATAAAAGAGCTGCACGATTTTATCAATTCTAGTTTCCTATTTTTCCACATTCGATTATAACAAATAAAAATTCTCTTTTTATCAAACATCAATACAACATGGCCGTACCTCTTGAACTATTCATCACTGACTCTCATGTCCGTCTAACCTGGATTAGTTTCTTTACTTTATGGGTTCTCTGGGGCTTGGTGTATACTATTCGTTTCATTCTCGGTGAAAGTGACAAGCCCACCCCTCAACCTGATCCTGAAGCCGCAGCATCGTCAGAAAAGAAGAAGTGGACCAATACAGGTGGATTTGCTGTAAGTATTAACGGTTTGTTATTTTTTTTGTTTTATGCGTGTAATATCATACTGACTTTTTTTTTTCTTTTTACCATGTAGTCTCGTCTTGCCAATGCTCATCGAGTTTTGTTTGAAAACACCCTTTTATTGTTGTCTGTATTGGTATTGAATACGTTTGCTACAGGATCTACCCGGGCTGTCATGATCTTGTCTTGGATTTTCTTCGCGTTTACTGTCGTTCATGCTTTCACTGAAGTCGGAGTTGAACATCGCTTTATCCGCCTGGCCTTTAGCTTGATTTTCTATGGTGTGACTCTTGCTATTGGAGGATTGGCCTTTGCTCAAGGTTTCTAAACTACTCACACATATTTAGTATTATATTAGTCCTTTACTCTTATTTTTTCCATTGATGAACAAAATCAAATTGACCCGTACTCTTTATTTTTTAATACACCCTTAATAAATCCAAACACCGATTGTATCTTTTTTTTCCGTTGTATAATGTAATGATTGATTTTATAAGTCAACATGCCTTTTTAATAATTTGACTGTGACTTGACTTCTCTATTCAGTCCCAATATCTACATACGCACACGCACACGCACAAGCACACACATACTAAAATTTGTGACACTGTCCCCTTGTTGACACATTGTATAACCCCAAAGTCCTTCACCAAATTCATTCTATAGTCATCATGTGGTGATTTTGTTTTTATTGTATTTTCATATTATGTAAAGATAAACTATTCTACGTTCGATGAATGCAACAACACACGCACACAAACACATCAGTAAAACTAAACTATAGGGAAGGGGATCAAATAATGTAATATGGGTGGGAAGAGGGGAATCCACAACAAAAAAAAAAATATATATAAATATGATAGGTAACAAATAAAATAAAGATAAGAGGGGAAAGGGATAGATAGAATGGTATTGTTGATTGTTGTTGATGACTTGTTTAAAAAGTTTCATCTTCGTCGTAGACTTCATGTTCATCCAGTTCGTTTTCAGGGGGGACTTCAAATCCATCCTATCAAAAAATGAATATAGGTGAGGCGTTGTTGATTCACTCATATATAACATAAACCGTCACTTACTTCAGTACTATACAAAATAGTTTGAATTTCTTTGAGCGCCAATATTTCTTGATCTTCCACTTGTTCACGTTCGGCGGCATCCACTTGATCTTGTACCAAAATTTCGATATCACGCAACTTGCCAAAGTAAAAATCACGTTCCTTTTCCAATCCATCCACCGTCAGCTTGAGTTCTGAGAGTTGTTTTTTCAAGTTTATAATCTGGGTTGCTGATTGATTGTCTACACCAGCAGATGTCCTTCCAGAGCCAGCACCAGCACGACTAGCACTGCGTCCAGCAGCAGATGAGGCCGTACGACTACCAGCAGTTGTTCTTGTGGTCGCAGTAGCACCGCCACGTGCAGATGAGGATGATTTGGCACCACCTTTACGACGGGCCAATGGGTTGTAGGCGCCACCAGGGTAGTTTTGATCCCAAAATCGCTTCATCCATTGCATGAATTCGAGATTATCTTGGAATCGGCATTTCATGAGCTTATCTACAGGAATAATCTAAGAAAAGCAAAATATCAATATATTTGTAGCCATCACCACACCCACCCCTTGTTTGTATCGTTCTAACCCCCCCCCTCCCCCTTGTTTTTTAAAAGTACTTACCTTGTCAACCCTAAGTGGTGAAGATAATAAATGGGAAAAAAAAGCTTTATTAATGTCAACGTCCATCATATGAAGGTGTTTACTTACTTGTGTTTGTCAAAGGTGTTTTGAAGTACTTTGAAGTTTCCAACATATTCATATTCTTGTCTAGTATCAAACTTGACTTTGTTCATCGCGACATCACCTGCGTTTGAGAGGCAGAGTTAATACTATATTCATTACCTCTTCCTCCTCCCGTCTATTTCAAGATTTTGTGTTCAATTACTTACCATAGATAGAGTCCATGATTTGACAGTAAGCAGATCCTAAATAGATGGTTGAGAAGGGAGAAAAAGGAAAAAGATAAAGCAGATGAGGAATATGGCTAATAGCAAAATAAGGTAGACTATTGCCTTACCGGTACCAGCTTGTTCAACTTTGGTATAGTTGATTTGCAAAAGGTCATTTACCCAAGAGAGTAGTTCAGTTCTTGATTCGCCCATAGTTGTCTAGAAGTAAGATGATAGAAAAAAAGAAATGGAAGAAGATAGAAGAAAAGAAAGCTCTCCACGAGGAAAAAATAAAAAACATCGTCATGGTTTAAAATCCCGACTTGATGGCGATGATTATTTTTATTTTTTATTTTTACAAAGGGAGTGCAATGATAGCTTAAAGGTAACTGCAATGGCAAAAACATAATATAGTCAATTTTCTCCTTGGATATGACCGATGAATCCTCACCTCATCTTTCGTTTGTTGGTTTTATTTATCCTCATTGTCTATTATGAGAGATGCCAACTTCTGGCTTTAAATTTTAAATGCAAGATCAATCATCATTATATTCATCGCTGTCATATATATTACATCTGATCATGATACTTTTCATTGACATTTAGATTCTCATACTCATACCCATAAACTCCATGGCTTTAATAAAGTTGAAAGATTTATGTTGAGGTTTTTCTTCACTCAATCAATCACAAGTAGTAGGTTGAGCATCGACTTGTAAACGAGGAACAAGGGAGGAGGTGACAAGTTTAGGCCAAAATTAGGAAAATTGGGACAGAAGCAAAATAATCCAGCCTAATATTGGTTGCATTCTAAGTGATCATTGCTGGTATAAAAACTTTATAGTCAATATATTTACGACTTTAATCGTAAATGTCGGATATTTGGGAGGCGGGGAGGGACGTAACTGTACAGTTCATACAAGTGGTACTACCAAAATTGGTAGGAGGAATGGCGTATTTTGAATTGAGCAGGAATTTTTTTGATATTGGGGAATACTTTATTCAAAGGCTCGGGGCACTGCCCCCTCCGTACTAAAAAAAAAAAAGAAAAAAAAATAAGAAATGAATATATGCAACATGTCCAGTCCAGCGGAGGTTACGCTGGAAACACAGTCGAGGTTGATCGATATGAATGGTAGCGCTCCAAGTGGATTATGTCTTGTATTACCTAAAACTGTTAATCAACCTGTGATAGAGGGAGAGCGGTGTAAATGAGCTATAAAGTTATTGGAAATTTCGGTGGCTATACGGCAGCACAACCTATTTTTATTTATACATTCGGTTCAGCAGGAATATGACCATTGTTAATAGTAAATGATCTTTTACTACCGACCAGTTTCTGGGGAACGTGGGGGATAAAGCAGTCATAGTGAGTAAATTATAGAAAAATTGTTGAGTAGGACATTCACAAAACAGCTATAATAATTATGACCTTGTTTACTATCCTAGTAGTCAAAGAATGATTAAAGTAAAAGACATACTTTATTGAAGCATTTTGGTAGATATTAAAACTAAAGGCGAAGGGTCATTGAAGCAGTGAACTTTAAGGAACAACCTTTTGGGGGAAGCATGAGGAAGACAATATAAGTTTTGAATAATAGGCAACGCTAATCTAAAGGAACAGCAGTAAAAAGGGAGCTAATATACTGTACAATATAATATAATACAAGCAATGAGAAAGACTAAAGCCACACCTTTTATTACGGTATAAACAGTATAGCTAATGGAGTAATGGTAGTAAAAAAAGAAATCACTTGTACAAAACAAGAGCGAAACTAATGGGGCATTTTTCGTTGAAACAAGTGGAAGTAGACGCATTTTTATTTCATTGTAATTGCAAATTAACACTACACTAACACTACACTAAGCTAATGAAGGCTCCAAAAAGCCAACCAACAGTAGTTCCAAATCCTGAATCCAAAATGAAAGGGTTTCCCCATGCATCTTGTAATCCCTGAGCTGAAAACTCTTCTAAACTAGTCCTAACACTAATCTATGATCACCATAACCCCAAAGAAGTTTAATGATGAAGAAAAAATGGTGGAAAAAAAAAAGAAAGAGCGCGAAAAAAAAATTGAGGAAAAAACAAAAAACCACGTGTGCGGAATTTAAAATATCCTCAAGGGTATCGACTCTCTTCCCCCATATTTCGTTTTCATCTTTTCCATCTTACATCGTGAAAAGCAAAGAATTTGCTCTTATATTATTCTTTTAAACCGCAGAACGTTATATGCACATATGGCTATTCATTTAGAAAGAGCAACTACCAAATCACCTCTTACTAGTCATTTCTTTAAGCCTCCTCTGTAGTCGCTCAACATCTCTCCTCATCGGGTCACAGCAGCCAAACTCGATCTTTCTCAATGTCAACTTGAAAGGTATTGCATGGCATATAAAACAAAGGAAATGATAACTTGCTAACACAAAACTAATATTTTTTTTTTGAATCGTGAAATCCGACAAAAAAGCAACCACGCGCCTGCCCCAGTACCCAGTACAACCTCGTTGAACGATATCGACCTCGCCCGCCTTCTGACCTCTTTAGATGAAAACTTAAACAAATCGTATTTTGATTATCACCACCATATTTAATCCAGTGGGTTGCTTTTGTCTGATTTTTAGCAGTGTGCGCGGGTAATTATCAATTGACTGGGCTTTGACAGGTAATCCTTTTAAGCAATATGCTTACTTTCTAGCTTCTGACTTCTTTTTTTTTTTTTTGATCTGTAATACCATATCCATTGAACGACAACTGAAAACATCGATGAGTTTATGTCCTTACTCCGAATACCAAAAAACCATTTCATATCGACTTAAACCCAAACAACCAAGCGCAACAACCTCTAAAATATGTGACACAACGGTAAAGAGATTGTAGGACAATAATTATGACGACAAGTACGGGACTAATCTTCTGTCTTTCTTGGTTTGGTCTTGATACTATACTTAGCAAACAGAAGGATCCCAAGAAAACCTTGTAGTATAAATGGCACACGATGACCAAATGTATGGAAAAATGACACAAATCGCACAATCAAAGAACGATAATACCGATCACCTGATTACAATGATACATGGGGACTTGGATGACAATATCTTGATCGATCAAAATGTTAAGTCATACGTATACAAGAAAAAATAAATAAACTATTAACCAAAACAATGTTTCTATGCAGGTGAATGTTTTTTGCTTGACATTGACGAAGAATTATTGGCTGACATGAATAGTATGATCATGGGAATTGGAATCCGACACCATCTTTACTTGGCTCTTGGTGATCCTCTTTTGATATATCAACCAATCGGCTCCCTTCTATCAGGTAACCTTCCCTTTACCCATCCCCCCTCCCCCAAAAAAAAAAATTCAAAAGAACGAGGAATTTATTGACTCATTTAGGACCGCCATTTTTTTTTTTTTTTTTTTTTTTTTTTGGCTTCTCAAACTGTGATGTTAGTCTTAAAAACCAAAAAGACTGGACGAAAAATAGCGACACTGTGGAACATTGTTGGATTAGCACACGAGTAAACCAGCCAATACAAATGGGTCAACATTGGCTTCCGGTTCTTGTACATTGTTGCAAAACATCTTTATGCCTAGGACTTTTATATATTCCCCTTTTTATATATTTGTTATCATTTTATTCACACAAAACAACTTTGACTTTTTTATTTATTTATATATACTGTATATTGATTCAAAATAAACATACTATATTCACTATTTTACAAATGGATGTTGTGAATTGTGGATGAAGGGTGGGGGGTATGGGGGGATAGTTTATTTATTTTTTAATTATGTGGAATAGGGTGTAAAGGTTGGGATGGAGGGGAATACAAAAGATGACCGGGCAAAATACCACAAAAGCGCAGAAAGAATACCGACCAGGGCCCCCACCAACACTTGGGAAACGGTATGATGTTGTAGCCGTACCCGGGACCAAACAACAGATAACGAAAAGAGGGAAACACCAGCGACTAGCCATGGGGTCGTTTTATAGGCTGCACATTGGAAATAGGTGGCAACAAACATGATAATTTGAGAATGGGCAGAGGGCATACCGTAACCTGGTCCACTTGGACGAGGCTTTTTATCATCGAGTGAGAGAAGGGCAAAAAAAAAAAAAAAACGGTTAGCATGGTACATAGGCATCGAAATGGGCTGCTTTGTGTATAGACACTTACTTGTTTGATGCATTTTTTTAGTGATTTAGCAAGTGTAGCGGTCCAAGCAAATCCAACAACAAAATAGAGGAAATGGGTTGATCGGGTATATATAATTAGAAAGAACGTGGCAATAGAAACAAGGTATTTTGTCTATCATACAGCAGAAAACAGAAAAGTAGAGTTGAGTTTATAGTGTCTTGTTGTCAGAAAATGCGTATCCAAGGATGTATTTTTACCTGAGCCAAGACAGCCAAAATTCCATCCATAGACTTGTTCTTCATTTTCTAGGCAAAGTTTTTTTTTTTCTTGAATTAGGTTGAGTGAGAAGGTCTGCAAAAAGTGAAAGAGATGCGCAAAATAATCAGCTTGTGCTATCAATTTAACTTTTTTTTTTTTTTCTGAAAACAAGATTTATCCCACCTGCCTAATATATTAGTTTTATATATGCATAAAGGGTCCTTTTACTTTGTTTGTTTCTCCATTCGGCGATCTGATCAAGAAACCAGGGACGCACAGCGGTTTGTACGTTGAAACATGATCGCTATTGTTTCCATGTTGTTTTTTGTTATTCTCTCCTGTTCTTTTTTTGTTTCTGTCAAAGTACGAAAACCATAAAGCTGGAACAAAGAATACTTGTCAAATACAAGATGGTTTTGTCAAACGTTTCCGGAATTTCAATGTCAAATGGACCCACCAAAGCATCTTTCTCTTTTAAACTGTACCACATCCAAACGGAATGTTCTGCCGAGGGCTACTGAAGCGGGATGTGAATTTATAATTGTCCCCAAGACTAATATTCTCATGCCTTCTTTCTTTTACTTTTTATTTTTTATATTTTATTTTTAGGTTGACTTCACCAGGAGAATCAAAAGTGGTGGTACTTTTGATATTATTAGCTTACTGAGCAAGAATATTATATGCAGCGACTGAAAGATACTGATGAAAATGATGGTTACAACGAGGGATTTTTAAATTCGTCCTCACCAAAAGGCTTCCCCCAGTGAAGATCGATCAAGTTACGAGTAAAAAATAGGGACACTTCTTTTTTTTTTTTTTTTTTTGTAATGTGTAGGGACACTTCTGATAATGGGAACTACTCCATTTCTCTTATATAAATTACTATTTGGCAGGTAATAAAAAATGACAGCACTGTACGTGCGGCGGAAGGTTGCGTGATAATCTTGTGTATGTGTGACAATTGCCGATGCGGGGATGATCATGTCTGTGGGAAGGCATTAGATGGATAAATCTGGAAACACCTGCCAACGTTTTTTTTTTTTTTTTTTTTTTTTTTTTTTTTTTTTTTTTTTTTTTTTTGGGTATTATGTAGATAGAAAATTTTGTTGCACCTTCAAAATCGAATGTTTTGATTCAGACTCATCAAGTTTTTGGTATCACCATTCTTAACCTGGAAACGAAAGATAGTTTTAATGATTACAAATGTCAGCTATGGTTATATAGTACTTAGAAATATAGTTTTGTTGTGGAAAATTTTATTAAGTTGTTAGAAATAAAAATTTACACATTGTTGAACACTGCAAAATGATATGTTGCCATTGTATTATACTGTACTGTATTGCAATGTACAGTACAGTACGTAGTATAGCTGTTTTGGGTTGGTGAATTTCAGGATAGTAAGTAGAATAAAAGAAAATATCGATGTAGCATTTGTTGTGTTTTGTGTTTTGTATTACATGTACATATGGTTTTTACTGACGATATCTCTTGAAAAACGTTGAGGATTACACTATCATATTTTATTTTTTTCGTATCACCAATTCTCGCTCCAAGACCAAAGAAAAAAAAAATTGTTAATGACTTTGATTTTTATTTTTTTGCGGGGGAAGTGCAAACGCTGGTTTATCAGTCCAAAACCATGACCTTGGTAACCAACTGCTTTTATTGTCAACGTTTCGGCTTATTGCCTGGAAATCCAATTAGGTTGGGTTCGTGAAACGTGTGTTTGGTACTGCGATATAAAATGGATTTTTCTTACTTTAGTAGTTGGTGGAAATATCAAAGATAGATGCAAGTTTGCATTGATCTCCTTCCAAACTGAAGCTTGCCTTCATTACAATGTTGTATCATAACCATCACCCAAGTCCTTTTTTTTTTGATATTTCTATAGATTTACATCGTCCTTGGTGTCTGCACTATAAATAAAAACCACCTTTTGAATCAAGTTGCTGCCTAAAATTGGATTTCCCCTGGATTTCTAAATTTAGAGGTAGCCTTTTTTTATAAGCCCAGTGGGCTTTTTCTCCTTTCTTTTTTTTTTTTTTTTTTACCTTTTCTTTTGTTTTCTTTTCTTTTGTATACTACCATGTCGGATGATTTACCCTTATACAAGTCAAGCCTGAAGCGATCTCGACGAAACAAACGTTTTATCATAGCATTTACATTGCTAGGTGTAGGGTTTATTTTTTATCTCAATGCGCGATTGAATGTGACAAGCACTGAAACTGACGACGATAGACTATCCAACAACAACATTTACCACTCTCCAACCCAATCACCTAATTATAAACACAACACGAACCCACCTGAACTGACAC
The DNA here is from genome assembly GCA_002105175.1 of Absidia repens. Taxonomy (NCBI): domain Eukaryota; kingdom Fungi; phylum Mucoromycota; class Mucoromycetes; order Mucorales; family Cunninghamellaceae; genus Absidia; species Absidia repens. The sequence goes on from MCGE01000009.1 coordinate 392,604, forward strand.
TGATTGATATAGACGTACCTACTCCTACTAATGACAATAGAGTCTCACCTTTTTTACAACCATCTACTCCTTCTGACTCACACGAACCAATGACGCCATTGCCTGAGAAAGAAATCATCAGCGCAACTCGACATTACTCTCTCCTTGTTATTATTACATCGGGTGCATCTGCTTCTTCAATGGAACGACGTCGTTTGATTCGCGAAAGCTATTTTGGACTCCGGGATAATTTGCTGCCTTGCATGGTTTACAACACAAACGTCTATTACAAGTTTTTAATCCACGGTGATCCTCCGCATGCTGACACCCCTCTACGTCGTCGATATGAAGCTGAAAAAATGGAGTGGAATGATATAGTGGAGATGGGGAAATCGACTAGGCCTTTAGAACAAGTGAATATACTGCAATGGGTAAGCATATAGGCTGGATATATACATTACGTAGGTGTACGTGGCAAACTAATATACTCACATATTATTGGTTGCAATATTAGGTCGAAACAAGTCTACCAGCTCAAGGTGTCACGTATGACTATCTGATTTTACAAGACATCAACACGTTTATCCAACTAGACGTAATAAAGCAGGAACTGGACTCGGGCATAATCGGCAACCATACACACACACCCTTTGTGATCAACACAGACGCACCAACCAGCTTTGTATGGGGAAATTTTGGAGCCGGTGCGACAGACATGGATATTGTAGTGGCTGGATCAAGTGCTGTGAAGCGGGCGTTACAACTTGTTCAGGAAATGGAAACGACAATATACAACAAGCATGAACCGATACTGACCAAAATGTACAATTACTATCAAGTCAATATGGATCTTCTGGAAGATGATGGTCACAGTCAGCAGCAAAACTCCCCTGAATTTATCCGAGAAGACGGGCCCGAAGGAATGCAACGCTTTATTCGCTGGGAAAACAATGTGGAATCGGTGCATTCTGAAGATATCGCTGTGACTCGAATTTATCAGAACCAAGAATTTACTGAACTGGTTTATTGGACTCGCCTCAACCCGGTCTCTGTGTGTTATCACCGTCGTCGTGGCAATCAAGAGGATATGAACCTACCAGCTGATGTTGGGAGCCGTGATGACTACGATGAGGTGATGGAAGTGTTGGTCGAGGAACATCATCCAGTGAAGGAGCAGCAACGAATCGAAGATGGACTGGCAGTGGTTACGTCGTCCTTTATTTATGATGCCTGTATGGAACCTTCAGCGACACGTGCAGCAATGAACAAACGGAATTATGCCTTGAAACATGGATATGCTTTTGTAGCCCGCTCCGCTGAATTTGCGCAAGAAGCAGCACGACGACAACGCAAGACGGTGTGGGGAAAGGTTGATGTGGTAGAAAAAGTGCTTCCAAAATACGATTGGGTGTTTTGGATGGACATGGACGCTGTGGTGATGGATCAAGATCGTGCCTTGGAAGACATCCTTTATCAAGTCAAGCAGCTATATCCTCATGGTGCCGATGTATTTGATGAACAGGTAGACTTTGTAGTGTCTCGTCCTTCCCGTGATCCCATGATCAATGCTGGCGTATTCTTGATCAAAAATACCCCTTGGTCGATGGCCTTTCTCCGTGAAATTCAAAAAACAACTGCTTGGTATCACCGTGGTCCTTCTTATGAACAAGGTGCAATGTGGGAAGTTATGCGCAGACTGGAAAATCAAGACAAAGTGTTTCTTCTCGACCGTGATGATCATACCTTCAACACGTTCCCTAGTTTTTACCAGCCAGGTGACTTTGTGGTTCACTTTGCACCTGACAAGTGCCCGAATGATGCTACTATGAAAGGTCTCGATGCGGCTGACAAGATTTTAGGGGTGGTTTGGTGACAAAGCTGGACTTTGATTAGTTTACATATTTCCCTATATCCCCTCTGTATACATTTTTTTACGTTTACTCTATATCTCTCACTAGTTGTTAAAATAGCTATATACTTTGTCTCTTTATTCTTTTTCTTGGCCTTCTTCCATTTTTGTATGATATCTTATATATATATATATATCCTTCTTCTTTTTTAACACTGAAAATAAACTGATAGCTCTACTATACGTAATGCTTTGCGTCTTTATTTTATTTTTTATTTTTTGTAAATCACTAGCCACACTGTCTCATTCTTGGTACGAGACCCTCCGAGGTCCAACCTACATTGCTCAATGCGTCGTCACCTAATGGGATGGTCGCAAATAAAATCACTCAGAATCATTTAAAAAAGGCATCATTGCATTTTTAGTTATACAGATTTATTACTGTATCCAATTCCCCTACTACTATTATTTTGAATAAAAACCGTTTTATTTTAATCATCCATTTTATTTTGACCTTCTTTGCCGTTGTTGTTTTTGTTGGCTTTGCTTTTTGTCTACATATGTATAGTTGGATATTCCAAAGTGGACATAAAACAGACCATCATACAGGACCTCTCCACCCCCAGAAGGTTGCCTTCTATTTTCGCTATAAAACTCCCAGCCACATCAGAGAACAAATACAATAAATAAATAAAAAAGCCCAGCACGTATGTAAAAATAAAAACAAATTCATGCTGAATTTCACTGCACTTCATCCAGAGGTGCCATCATTTATATCACAATTGATTATCAAAAAACAGAAACTAATAATCATCACACTGAGCAGTATTATTATTTCTAATTCTCTATGATTGACTATCAGATGTTTTTACGAGAGATGTTAAAGATACATTGAAGCATGCTCACAAGGAACGCGAACTAAAAAAAGGAAGACTTGATTCTTAGAAACTTTTAGCGTTACCGCAATTATATTAGGATATGGTAAAATATTTCATTCATATCTTGTCATAGACTTGAAAAAAGAGGGAACTGGTAGATTGTCAATATCCAACGAATTTGATACAGTAATAGGGTATGATGACTAAAAGATATATTTTATTGAAGCATAAACATCAACTACGAAGGTCAACCGCAATCAAGTGGATGAAATGAAGCTAGGATAAAGGGAGTTAATGGGAAATCAAAAGAATCGTCAACACTAGTCGAACTGTGTGACTGTAAAATGGGAGTTGATATACTGTAAAGGAATGAAAAAGACTAAAGGGGCTATCTGTTACTGAAGCACAACACGTCCAACATTAACCAAAATGGTGATGGCAGCAAAAAAAAAAAAAAAAAAAAAAAAAGACAAAGGAATCACTTGTACAAAAATGAGAGAGACTATTGGGAGCATTAAAGCAAGTAAAAAGAGACATTTTTATTCATATATATATATATATATATACACACTATGGACAATCTAACACTAAATTAAGCTAATGGTAGCATCAAAACCCATCTAATGGGGGGGTCTAAATCCTAGATCCAAAATGAAAGAGATTCCCATGCATCTTGTAATTCCTGAGCTGAAAATCCTTCTAAACTAGTCATGATACTAATCTAAGTCCAACATTACCCTATAGGAGTTGAAATGGTGAAGAATTTAAAAAAAAAGGAGAAGGAAAAAGAAAAGAAAGAGCGAAAAAATAAAAATTGGGAGTAAATAAATATTCACGTGGGCGGGATATGAATGATTTTTTTTGTGAGGATTTGGGTAGTCTCACTCCAACCATAATGGTATAGCATGCCACTCACCGTAGAATTATATACCCTCTTAGTTCATCTTGAGTTATGTTTATTGGTTCTGATAAAAAAAAAAAATAGAAGACCTACGTAGTATATATATCTTTCAAATGACCGTATTTTTAGCGAATTAATCCATAAAACAATATTGAAACACAAATAATTGCAGTGGACAGTAAAAAAAGAAATATCTAATTTGACGGATAAAAGGTAGATTGAAAATACACTATGTGTTAAAGGGCTTTTTCTTTTTCTTTTTCTTTTTTTTCTTTTTTTGGTTTCCATGATGATGGGATTTTCAAATAAAAGTACAGTACTTACTTACGTTTTGTGTATATAGTAAGCATAATATGATATATCGTATCTGTACAAAGGGGTACAATAGGATAAAATAACGGATACAAATAGTTAATACTAATGGCCAAGATCAGGAGGTCCTGAATATTATGCTTGTTGATTGTGACCATCAAATCATCAAAAAAGGCGGGGTCTTTTCCTTTTTCATTGCAGACAAGATTATTAATTATCCAGCAAAACTTCGTTCCGTAAATTACCCGGACGTGGTTTTCAAATCATTGTTTAGTACTAAGAGGTGTGATAGAAAAAAAGGCGCCAAAATTTAAATTCCGTCCTCAACATGATCCGGGGCATAACAAGAAGAAATGTGGGGTTATCCACTGACGATACTTTGTTTTTATTTTGCTATTTATGCATTACAGCAGATTTTCTTCTGTAAACACAAGGAGAATCATCAAGTTTATTTCAAGATGGCTGGAGCACATGATTTTCATCCTTCAAATAATCGAAAATACACAAACCACGCCAATGTATGCGCGCGTTTTGATGGTACAGCTAAAACGTTATCTATATTTCCATACAGATATCATGTTTTTGTTTTGTTTTTGTTTTTTGTAACAAAATATTGAAGTAACTGTTTCATTTTATACATATAGTCTTTATCAAGTGATGAAAAAGTCGTTAACCAGGAGAGATCAGGATAGCGGGATTTTAAAAATTAACTAGGATCTCCTTCCGCTTTCGATGACCTCATCTCTGGAGACTTTAAAACATGTCTATTGAAAAAGTCATCACCCGATGCCATGTTTTCTATATTTTCCTATATCGATAAAAATCATTTTATTTTCTATATCTTTATACGCACTTAACGACGGTTAAAACAAGATCATCCTGGGGATTTGATTCCTTTTATCTTGATCAATAGTCACAATGATATACATAAGAAAAATTGTTTACCATTTGAGAAAGCTTATCTTTTATTTTTGTTGTTCCATCTACGTAGATTAATACTTTTGTCCAACTTTAAAATCCAGCGACCAATGATGTAGTTTTCTTCACTCATCTACACTGCATTCTACATACAGCAGAGCACAACACAACACGATATTATATACATCTCGTTCTTACATACGGTAGCTTACCTCATCATCTGAAAAGAATGACGAGATGCTCTTGACATATAGATTTTACACTGCTTAGGAATAAATATCTATCATATATCAGTATATTAAAGTATGATACCCAAAAGTGAGATACTGTATCATTCCAAATAAAAATAAAACAAAAACAAACATGCTCACATGGTCATTGGGGAATAAAAACAAACCATCATTTTCCCTCCTTTTTTTTATTTTCACTGCTGGTCATCATAACACAAGATATAGTAAAGGCATGGATCCGAAAATGACAGAAAATAAATCATCTGCCATACCCTCCTGAATAATAATAATAATAATAAAAATAAAAATATTTATGATATTCTCCAGAAAATGACACTTCGAAGATTGGTGAGCAAGCGGCGATTTAAAAAAGGTACCATTTTTAGACCCTACCAAATTTATGCAAAAAATTGGGTCATACTTTCGCCCACTCGTCTGTTTACAGTGTGAACAAAACACACATTCTCTCTTTTTTCAATGTTACACTACGTATTAACTTGGAACAACACAGCCATTAAATGGAAAAAAAATAGCGGTTATCTATCATATATTTTATTATTATAAAAAAGGGGCTGCGATAACCCCCTATTTTAAAATAAACGAGTGATGTAGGCTCCTTTTTAGCTATTATAAAATTTTAATCCAATAGGAACCATGACTCATTTCTTATAATTCGTGTCACCTGATGTCCATGTATTATACTGGATCCAAAAAGTCTGAAGGAATATTTAACCCTTCAGGCTTTGACAACCAGGCAGAAAAAGTATAAATTCTTCCCCTCCCATTTTTGTTATTTTTCTTTTCTTCTTCTTTTTCAAAACAAAAAAAAGACAACAATAACTTATTGTCACCAGCTTTGCATTATGTTTCCTCCTTGTCGAATTTTACCTGCCACCTGTGAACTTTGTGGTAACTGGTTACCTGATCATCAAGTAAGCAAACTCACTCAAACAAAAATAAGCGATGAATTCTTAATCTTTGAGTTTACAGGCGTCCTGTCCTCGCAATGGCGTACATCCTTCACAATGGAATTTTGATAACAGTATTCCTTGCAATCAAATGGAATACCTCCTAGATCAACAGGAAGACGATGATGATAATGATAACAATGTCAGCGTTTATAACAGGTCCCGAAAAATAACCCTTCCTACCAGCAAAACCATACATTGAATTGTCACCATACTACCTCTCTGTATAATACATCTTCCTATCTACAGCTCTTGTTCTACTTCTCTCTATCTTTGTGATAATTCCGTCCCATCCATTTCCCTTCGAATCATTTGTCTTTATCTTAGTATATACGTACATTTTTTTATACATAGTTTCCTTTTTTTTTTATACCCTTGTTTTCCTCCTATGCAACTGTCCCCTCTAGTATATATAATTTGCCCTTCTTTTATTTTTACTTATATGATGATTAATAAACTGACAGTAAGTGTGTAGATCATACCTTTGCTGATTTGAAAATAAAATCCCCCATCTCACCCATATAAAAATCAACCTTTAGTTCCCGTAGTAGTCTCCCCCCTCCAAAAAAAAAAGTACCATTCCTTCCGAAAAACTCTGCTCTAAAACCAACCAAACCAAAAAAGCAAAATCAGGGACTGTTTCCTGTCACTCCCTTTCAATTCCCCTCTTTTAACATCCATATTTCGTCATCACAACCCTATCTGCATACAAATAAACATACCGATAAGAAACACAAACAAACACACGTCAAACTGATATCAAACGTTTTTTTTTTTCGTTTTTTTTTTTTATTGGAATACGTATTGGGAGTTTTCTATTTACGCAATAAACTAAATACTAATTTTGATTGATCTACACTAGACAGATATACAACACCAGTCACTTGTTCATCAGCTACCATAAAAAGATTTGTCATGCCTAATTGTCTATCATCCCAACTTTCACTCATATACTAGCGAATCGTCATCGAATTGTTCAGAGCTGTCATTCACAATGCTGTATTTTATCATCGCTTCCGAACTCATACGTTCATGTCGTCTATCCATGCAGTTATTCCTAGTAGCCTTCTAGCAGTTGACCAAGCTGTTAGTGATGATATGGTTACAATCCAAAGGTGGTGTTTCCTGGATGGTGTTGGGCCTATCTGTTAAGCAAAAAGTCGTTCATCCATTTATTGCTCTATTGTACATTGATTGTTTTCTTTTATGGTTGTTGTCGTGTGTAAGGATAAGCTGACGTGGAATCTTCAAAATGGGCAACAGAGCAGTGTGTAGAGTTAATGGATTGACAGGAGTGATTGGTCAATCCATGAACTACAGTTGTCAGTGCAAGGTGGTGTGGTGTTAACTAAATGGGCGGATATTTCATAGACTGTTGAAAAGTGATCTACCCCTTGTGCCAGGTAAGAAAAAAAAAATGAAGCAAGAAAGAGAAATTGAAAGAGGCGGATTTTTTTTTCGAATCATCAAGCCTATTATCGGCGTTTGAAAAACAGTGCCCTATCTGAGTTGTACTGACCACAAATGATCCAAATAGTTTTTCTTATGCAATTGGAGAACTGTTGCCAATTGAAGCATCTTTATTTAATCCGCCTATATAAACTCAATGGCCTTTTTTTTTGTTTTTTGTTTTTTTTGAAGAAAAAAAATAAACTCACTCCTATTTATTGAAAAAAACCAAAAGTCCAGGAAATGTATTACCTTACATCCACTCGTTTCAAAGCGGCCTGCGAACTACGATGGTACTCGGCAACGGATGTCCTGAAATATGTGCATGAATTGAGAGACTTTATCCTCAATGGGAGTAGCAAATTATCCTCTGTGTATCTTCCTACGCTCCGATATTACGAAGGGTCAGAATTGTTTGATCTCAATAAGCGTTTTCCCGACAACACGTACTACATTTGCGAGGGAATCGGCAGTTGGAACTTTCGCATGCAACGACTCCAGCTCTTATCGTCCATCGTCACAAACGCCAATCGTCTTCAACGTGACTATGAAGGCGTCTCGACCCTTGGAAATACGGAGGTCTCTATCCTCCTTGATGTGGATGACATTCTCAGTGCCTTTGAGGCGGCAGATTTTTTGGTGGATCGCATCGAGTTTGAAAATCGGTACCAGTTGAAGTGGAAGCCAAATGAAAATGATACCGAGTTCGAGTCCGAGTCCGATACTGATAATCAACAACAACAACAACAACAACAACAACAACAACAGCAACATCATCATCAAGATCAAGATCAAGATCAGCAGCAAAAATAGACCTTATTTTCATCGCTTTGCTTCATTTATACAATACTTGCAGTTTGTTCTTTAAACCAATAATAAACGACATGGTACATGCTCTCCTCATGCTCTTGGGGAATCATAGACTTACTGAGTGACCGATTCTTTTTAATACATAAAGTACGGGTTTTTTGAGAGGAGAGAGCGAGAGAGAGTGTAAGGTAAACACTTCTGTCATTTGCGACTTTGGTGGTTGGCTCGTTAAAGTCCAACCGTCATTCTCTACCTGTGTATGAATGACCCCTCATGTCAATGCTAGACGATTGGGTATGTTCATACTCCGCTTTTCTACATTATTTATTTTCTCTCCGGGCGGTCCTGATTTTTCTTTTTCCTTTCCTTTTTTTTTTTTTTTTAAGACATCAATGAAATATTCATGGGGGATACATGTGATCTTGGATTAGTGTTAGAACTTGACTCAGGGGCATTTCGAAAAATGCAATAAAAACATGCATGGGGAAACTTTGTCATTTTGGATTCGTGATTTTGGGACAGGCATATCATATTATCCATCTGGTTTAGTGTAGTGGAAACTTTGTTAGATTAGCTTATTATTATGGAACCTGTATTAGCTTTGCTAATTGTTAGTTCTCATAGATCATATCTTCAACGGAATAAAAATTATGTTTTGTCTTGCTACCATTAATCTCTGTCATGTAGTTAACTCTCTTGTCGAATGGGGTTTATATGGGTGTGTGCAAAAAAAAAAAAAAAAAAAAAAAAAAAAGAGTTGAGTATTAGACAACTTCGGCAAACCGCCTGCTCAGTGTTCTATCTAATGAATATACACGGTTGCGTATGTAGAATTAAACGTATGTGAGAGTGAGTTTGTATGTGTGTATATGTGTATGTGTGTATGTGTATGTGTGTATGTGTGTATGTGTGTATGTGTGTATGTGTGTATGTGTGTATGTGTGTATGTGTGTATGTGTGTATGTGTGTATGTGTGTATGTGTGTATGTGTGTATGTGTGTATGTGTATGTGTGTATGTGTGTATGTGTGATGGTGCGTGCGGATCTATGTACATAAAAAGGGTTGGGTATTTGACGACTTGATCAAACCGCCGTGCTCAGTGCTAGATCTAATGCATATCCACTGTATGCATATAAAGAGTAAAAATGACGTTTGTGTGTCTATTGATATGTATGAAAAAAAGGGTCGAGCACTAATCACTTTGTCCAAACGCCGTGTGCTTACTCTGTTTAATGGATGTACGCTGTATGTATATGCCTATATATCAATGAAAAGGAATATTCAAGGTATGTTTCACCGCCTATGCTATTTCACATTTGCTGGACAGCCACTTGGCATGAATCATTATATATAAAAATACAGTATAAAACTATCATAACTGTCATGGAGATTACTCTTCCTTTACCCTTGAAGTGAATTTCAAAATAAAACAAAATTCTTTATGGTAAAAAAAAAAAAAGTCTCTAACCCCAAGTTCAATTCAATGAAGGGACATGCTAAGTAAGTAAGCAATGACTGAAATGGAGTTCAAACGGTGCTATAGGGAGAAATCAACTTGAAGAGTGCTAGAGACATGTACATCCAACATATAAATTAAGACAAAACAATAACAAAAAAAATACAAAGTTGCGTAATTGAGTTCAATTATTTTTTATTGTGAAGTAAATAAATGGGATACTATATACAAACAAGGGAGGAAGAATAGACAGATAAATATATATAAACTACAAAAGGAGGGTAGGATAGAAATAAAATAAACTAAAATCGAGATATACAGACATAAACAATTTTGGATGGTTATTCAATCTAAGCTGTAGTGGGACGATTGCTTTGGAAGTCGAAGATGAGACTCTTGATAGAATCAATTGAGCCAAATACCATACCTAATAGTAGAAAAAAAGAAAAAGGCGGTTAAGTATTATTGCTAATTATACGATAATTCCCTCCTGATGTAAACTTACCGACAATACCAAGGAATAAAGTGAAGGCACAGAAAGCGAGTTCATACCAAGGCTTATTTCGAACACCAGTCAAGCGTAAGTAACATCCAATAGGTAACAAAAAGACAAGTCCACAGTTTGCCAAGGCACCAATCAGGCCCATAAAATCATCAAAGTAAGGTACAAACACGGCGAGAATGACCAGAATCACCATGGTACAGGTACGAATAACAGCCCGAGCACACCAAGCACCCACACGACCTAAGCGATCTTCATTGGCACGAGAAAACTTCTCAAATTCCAAGGAGAAGGACGTAGTGTAGATGGGAATAGCAAAAATAACATGGATAGTCATTACGATAATGGCAATCGTTTTGCCAGCACCGGTAGGTAAAGAGTCGTAAATAGGAGACAGAGCATATTTACCGAACGCCCAATAGGCAGGCACAGCAGTCAAAAAGTAAAGACATGTACAAGTAGACAGACCAGCAACCAAAGCCCATTTCCATTGATGAGGTTTCTTCAAAGCATGTTCAACATCTAAAAGATAAATAAATTGGTCAATTGACTTCAGATATTGGCAAGAATAAAAAAGAAGAAAAAGAAAAAGAAAACAAACTTACGAGGATAGGTATTGTTGCCACCAAAGGAGAAAGCAATAGTAGCCAAAGAAGAAGGGAAGCCTGTCCAGATCACACCAGAGTTACCGGGGTCTTCCAAACGATTCATGGGAGATTGAATCAATACAATAAAGACAGCAATCATAGTACAAACAGCGCCAATAGCGGCAATAGCGGTGACTTCTCGAAGTGTCTTCAATACCAACGAGGGAATTAATAAAAAGACACCCCAAATGATGGTCCAGTAAGCATGAGTCAATTCACCAGCCTGTTGTTGCAGAAAAGAGAAAAGAAAAATAGAAAAAAGTGAGAAACAGGAAATAAAAAATAAATCGGCGTTTTAAAACTAGCAGGAGAAACTTACAGTGCCTTTCAATAAGGTGACCATATTACCGGCAGCCAAGACAAGGTAAAGAGCAGGACAACCAAATAAATTTAAAAGATGAAGACAGGAAGAAACAATATACCCAGGCCAGCTGAAGGCAGCAACACCAATTTCCTTAAAATCATGGAGACGATGACCTGGCTTGTAATACAGACATCGAATCAAGACAATACCAGAGTAGACTGACATGAAATAAGCCAACAATAAAATCAAAATCCCCAACCAGCCACCTTGGGCAAATGCATGAGGAAGACCCAATGTACCCGTACCAGCCTAATAAAAAATTGCAATGATTAGTGTTACTAAACAATGTACCTAATTCCTTTTGTTTTAGTCGTTCTATTCAAAACTTACCACAACACAAACAATATTAAAGTAGGCAGTCAAAAAAGACCCTTTACCATGCCCAAATTCATTGACAATGCTGGATGCCCGATCTTCTTCCACATAATCTTCAATCGAGGTATGTTCTACATTATACTTCTCAGGTTGATCTGTATTATAAGCCTCTTGTATAGACATTGTTGAAAATGTTTTTTTAAAGAAAAGAAAAAGAAGGGAAGGTAGGGTAGTGAAGGGTAATTAAAAAAAGAAAAGAAAAGAGATGATCAAAAAATCAGGAAAGAGAAATAAAATAAAAAAATCCCTTTTTATATCTAACCAACCCAAGGAATAATCCAAAATGCATTTCATTGGGTATTTTTGGTTTCAGGACAAGAAAGGTTTTTTTTTTCTTCCCGCTTATCAATGGTTGTAAAAAGACTCTCCTGTTTTTGGTTTCCCTTGTCAAATCAACTCCGTTTAGATAACCGATCATTAAATTACTATAAACTGGTAAATGAATGGTACTGATTCTTACTGTCTCCTCAACGGAGTTTTTTTATTGTTGTTCTTGTTCATATGCAAACTTCGGTTCATTCCCTTTTAAATACTCTTTGTGATGCATAAGGTGATGATCATCATTTCATGAACGATTAGAATCACTGTCTGTATCATAATGATCAAAATAAATAGAATACATATATTCCATTGATATGAAATAATTGAAAAAAGATGAGGTACTCTTTTATCCACCTTATATTATAACATGGGCCACATCATTCGCAAGATTGGGTTTGGTTCTTTTTGAATCAACGATATTCTATTGGCACCGGGAATAAAGTAGATCTTCCCAGGTAAGTTTTTGATTCGTTCAGGTCAAGGCCCAGCTTTAAAACGCCGTTTACATCTTGCCATTATAATGGGATTGTTTTCATATTTTTTTTTTTATTGACCGGATACGTTCTAGTCCATTTCTCACGGTGTGTGATCCATTTTTCAATTTCTCGCGTTGACGTATGTACCCTTGCGAATAAACTGGTCAAATGGGGAAATCCGGAAACCGATCGAAAAACTTTATCTCAACATTTAATATTCTTTCTTTAATCAGAGCATCGTATGATAGATAGTGATAAGGTTTTTTTTTTCATGTGGTGTTTCTTCGGTTTTCGTGGTTTACAGCATTCCAAATGGAAAAAAAAAATATTATCACCTGTTTCTTTATACGGCCAATATTTAGTTATCGGAGTCAAAGATATTTTGACAGCTTCGTCCGCGGGAACACAAAGGAGTATTATTCAAACAGCGCCCATTTCATTTTGTGTGGGGGAGTCTTGGGGAAACCAACAAAAAAAACTAAAAAAGTATTGGGTCGTCCTGAATTAAGGTATTTGATGACAATTTCAAAAAACCAATCAGGACGTCATTCATCATTAAAAAAGGTGGCTGTTCGAGTCAAACCTTAAAGCTTCTGTTAATAAGAGGTCCCATGTTTTTATATTACTGATAATGAAATAAAAGCTATGACGTGTGTTTTTGCTAGTAAAATGTCTGCAGTGCTGTATGTACAGTACATAATATTTGATATGTAACAAAATTACTAAGTTGTCACATACATCTATGACGAGTTCGAAAAAAATTCCTCTAATATCCTGATATGAATTCTAGTCTTCCCAAGTAATAATAATAAAACCCTCATGCTGATAGTGCCATTTTCAGAACTCCGCACAACGTAACAGTTCGTTTGTAGTAAAAGTGAAGATTGTTTATTGACTAAATTGATGTAAGAATGAAGACTTTAAAACTACGGGAAAGAAGAGCAGACAGCAAATAAAGCTAAGAATGTAACTAACATAGTAATAGAGAAGAATGGGGGGGTTCATAACTATAAGTCTACATGGAAATGAAGAAAGACTATAATAATTAAGATTAATTCAAATACACCATCTGAAGGAGACTGCTTGGGAAGCCAACTAGCGATGCTTTTATGTCCTGTCAAAAAAATTAAGCGTAAAACGTTAATACAAAACAGTCATTCCTGCATCACTTATTCCCCTCCCACCCCGCGCTTACCATAAACTCAACCATTGCTATACTAATATCCTTTGTTCACAATCGAAACCCAAGTCAACCCCACCAGGTATCTTTTTTTGTCCTAGTAAACAGTCAAGTTTTGATTTGAGTATGATTTGATGATCGAGGTTAAGAAAAATAGAAAAGTCGCTTAATTGCAATATACTAACCGAAATAAAACAGAAGGATTGAGTCCCAAGAGTGGGAACGTTAATGGCCAGTTTTCCTGCTGCTCAAGGAATATTAGACAGATCAGGTGAATGAGCACTTCCAGTTCTTGTTCATTTGGAAATTCATTGCTGTTCAGTAGTGAGCGGTGATTCGTTTCGTTGAAGGAGGAAATAGAATAAACCTGCTATAAATTGTAATATGTGAAGGAAAGAAAAAAAAAAGAGGAGAGATAAAAACTCAATAGAGCTACATATTCGAACTCCGTCTTCCATATGAACACATTTGTATGTGAAATATTTTGGTAAAACGAGGATTGATGCTCAAAGTGTAGACTTTACGAGCTACTGATAAGCAATCAAGTGGAGATAGATAGATAGAGAGAAGAAGTGAGAAACAGTAGAAAGCAACACGGCGACCTTTTATTCCTATTTTTTTTTAAAAAAAGTGATTTCTGGGAAACTACGCTGGACTTCAATGTACGTATAGTACAGTATCTTGATCTAGACTTCAGATGATGATAGTTTCAACTGGGTTGACTTACCCCTGTGATTTCATATACAACTTGTAGAAAAAAAATAATCTTAAAAATGACATGATTTCATAAAAAAAGGAAACAAATTGATCGATAATACGAAACCATTAAATAGTTTGCCTGCTATAAAGCACATTTGCAAATTCCAATCATCGTTGCTATCTTAATCATTTAAAACGTTCACGATATTCAGAAAAAAAAAAGCATGAATTATGATGTAAACGATCATCATTTTTTTTTCTTTTTCCTTTTCCTTTTGAGAAGACAAAAGAAATGATACAGAGTCATTATTTATTACTCATATGTATTATTTTATACTCCGTGCTCATCCTTAGCGATTTGGTGGAAGCGCAAGAGAAGCCAGTTGAAGAAACACCCTCCAAGAAAAGACTAGGACAGCGTTATACCGTGCAATTCCAATCACCTGCCAACAACAAGGCAGAGGCACAGGCAGATCAAAAAGCATTTTTGGAATACTTGCAACAGCACCATATCAATGTCACAGTGCGATACAAATTCACGGATATTATGAATGGTATGTCAGTTCAACTCGTCCCTACCCAGCCATCCAACTCGTCTTCTTCGATGGATGTGGATAATCTTGATTTGATCAATGATATGATCAATAGTGATGGTAACATAGTCTTTGGGGGCGAGGAGCAAAGAAATTTGACACGACAAGGCACCAATGATGAGGGTGCGGAAATATTAGCTCGACGACGACCGGCTATGTTTCTGGCTCAGACTTTAAAAAGCTGTCCTTATATTCACCGGTATTGGCCTGGTAAAAGATATTCTCGGCCAAATGTATTTCGATCCGCATTACCACCCCTGAAACCCAATTTCAACGCTGGAGAAGGCGGCGGTGGTAACCACGATGCTGACATTGAAAAAGAAGAGGAGGACGAGGATGATGCTGAAGGAATAGATTGGGATGAAATTTATATTGATCCTGGGAGCCCCAATATGAACTTTGCTCATATGCTCACTGGCGTGGATAAAGCGAAACATGCATCGTTGACAGGGAAAGGAATTAAAATAGGCATTCTTGATTCTGGGGTGGATTATAAACACCCTTCCTTGGGTGGCTGCTTTGGGGTAAATGATTTTCATATAACTAACGCATGAATTTCTCACTTCGTCTTCTTTTTTTTTAAAAAAAAAATAAGGAAAATTGTCTCATACAATATGGTTATGATTTAGTGGGTGATAATTATGGAGGTTTGTCAAATGTCAGTAGTATTGTTAGCCCTTTCTTTTTTTCATGCAAATCGCGTCCTTTTTTTTTTTTTTTGCACTAGAATCCACCGATCCAACTCCCGACGCTGATCCACGGTATCTAAAAAATGGGGAAGGGGCAAGTTTTTTTTTCTGACCTTTTTTTTTCTCTCTCCTTTTTTTTTTTTTTTTTTTTTTTTTTTACTCAAGCGATTTATGTGATGGTCATGGGACGCATGTTGCTGGTATTTTAGCTGCCAATGACACTATTAAGGTAAGGTTTAAAACCTATTCAAGTGCGTGCTGAATATATTTCTCGTTTTGTTTTTTGTTAGGGATTCGAAGGGGTTGCTCCTGGTGTTACCCTTGGTGCGTGGAGGTAATCGTGTGTTTTCTATAGCATTGATTATATATTAACGACTCATCTATCTATTTAAACCTGTCTCTTTCTCTCTTAGAATATTTGGTTGCCAGGGTGATACTGACGATGACATCATTCTAGCAGCTGCGTAAGATACTCAACTCTCACCAAATGGGCTATTCTGAATATTAACGACTACCTTTATCTATCTTAGTGACATGGCGGCTAATGCGGGTATGGATGTAATTAATTTATCTCTTGGCGGTGGCGTTAGTGCCTGGGGCGAAGTAAGTGAATTTGTGTGTGTTTTAGGGTATGTCTTCTTTTTGTCACTCGGAATACAAACTACCTTATATATCATATACAATAGGATGCACTTGCTGTCGCACTCTCCAATTTGGCTAATAGAGGCATTGTTGTGGTGGTTGCTCAAGGAAATGAAGGAAGAGATGGTAAGGAAGAAAACACGTATATCATAGCCAGTTCTGACTCCTTATTCTCTTAGGAATTGCCAGGACACCATCACCAGCTATCGGCGAGCATGTACTTGCTGTGGGATCAGTAGATAATGCCAGCCGACTGGGTCACTTGTTACGTGTATACCATAAAGGGCGCGAACTTGGTAGCTATGGTAAGGATGAAATGAAATACGTCGAAAAAGGACCTTGAAGGTAGTAGTCATCACATAGAACAAACACTTCTATTTATATCATTAGAATACACTTTGACAGATGGCTCGCAATTTGTATTGAATGGATCAGACACGGAATTTACCACTCTCGTACGACGACATGAAAATATGACGTCCGAACACACCGAAGATAACGAAACTGGCTGCGACCCCATTATGCACGATATTGTTGGCAAGGTGATGTTAGTGAAACAAGGTGGCTGTGACTTTGGACAAAAAGCAATGCAGGTACAAAATGCAGGTGGCGCTGGCTTACTGATTTACAACCCTGATCCCGACGATGAACCCGCTTCCATTGACATTCGTCGTTACTCCCGTGTGCATATCCCAGTGGCCTCTCTGACTAGTCAAGATGGTCTCTCTCTTTTGCGACATTACTATCAAACTAAGAACAATTCTCACATGACCATGAAATTTATCTCTGAAGTCATGCCTATCAAGAATGTCGGGCATATGTCAGTGTAAGTAGGAAAAGAACAACAAAAAAAAGGGGGGGTGTTAAGAAAATACCTGCGTAAATGAGAAGCTGTATAAAAAATCTCAATCTATTTTCATCAATCGCTAGATTTTCCACTTGGGGTCCTGATCCAGAGGTAATACAATAACATATTGGCAATGGATATATATATCTCCTAATACTCTTTACTGTCTATGATAGTTACATGTCAAACCTGATATAGTAGGGGTTGGTGGCTCCATGTACTCTACATTCCCGATGGAAATGGGTAAGTAATTCAGCATCATGTAACATGATTGATTGTTGTGTACTCTATTAACATTTCTTTTGAAAAAAATAGGCGCCTACACGACTATGAGTGGAACAAGCATGGCAACAGTATGTACAATCCTATTATTACTATGATATAAAGTTTAATTTTATGTTTTTTATGGTAGCCCTATATCAGTGGGTGTGTGGCACTATTAATGCAAGCGACAAGGAAAAATTCACCTGAATCCATTATCAGGCACCTGCTGAACTACGCCAAACCAATTTACTCTCCAGATGGTATCCATTTAGAATCCATGGCAAAACAAGGCTCTGGTTTGGTTCAAGTAGGATAAGAAAAAAAAAAATTGGGGTTTTGAAAACTCGTGGGAATTGACTAAAAAAATGATGATGACTCTATTTTAGATTTATGATTCCATTCTAGCTTCCACCAATGTGCATCCTTACAAGATTTCGCTGAATGATACCGATCACTTCCAAACATCCACTCAGCTCATGATTGAAAATACATCCAATGCCACCAAGACCTATCAACTGGGACATTTACCTGCAATGGCTATTTCTGGTAAAATTTTAGGAAGGGGAAAACGGACAAGAGGGTAAACAGTGAACGTGGGAGGGATTGGATTTTTTTTAATAATTTTTTATTTTATATAGGTTATGATTTCAAGAAAAGTGCTGTGCCATCACGAAAAGGGAAATATCATATAGTCAACGGTACTGTACAATTTGAAATGGATAATATTACTTTGGAACGATATGAAAAAAAGAATGTTACTGTGTACTTTGAACAACCTCCTCATGTAAATGTTACTGTCTCTCCTTTGGTTTATGGAGGCTTCCTTCAGTTGCGGCAAATAACAGAAAATGAATACCCAATCGACGACAAATCAATTCATGTCCCTTATTTTGGTGTGCTTGGCAATCAACGTGATCTACCAATTTTTGATACCATTGTAAGTCCAGTCAGTTAGTCAAACGAAAAAAAAGTCGATGGAAAAGATGAGCTGATGACTTTTTTTTTTCTTTTTTTTTTTTTTTTTTTTTTTTTTGGTGGGCTACTACGGTGTATGTCACTGATTAGCAAGGATATCCATATATAGGAAGTGGGGGAGGAAGTCCAGTGCATTCCGATGTATCATCTACTTGGTATCCAACGTACAATTTCGATCAAGGCGAAAAATTGCACCTCTATGTCCGTCTTGGCAGCCCAACAGCACTATTGAAATGTGAATTGATCAAGGACAAAAAAGTTGTGGGGTATGTATCTCGATTCCATAATGCCTGGGTGCCTCGAAATGACAACAGCCGTGATAATTACGATTATTCGATCAACTGGAATGGCCATGTAGCAACAGATTATCGGAACAGTTTAATCCCTTCGGCAGCAGCAGCAGCAGCAGCAGAAGAAGACGATGAAGCGGATGCTCGGTCCTCACTCACTATCAAGACTTACCCAGCCGATCCTGGTATTTATCATCTTCGACTCTCCGCTCTCAAGATTTATGGTAATGCCGAACGTAATGAAGATTGGGAAACTTGGAACTCGTTTGAATTTGAAATTATCTAGCATAGTTTATTAGTATGAGTATTAGTGGTATAGTACATATGGCTTTAGTTGATAGTATTGTTTTTATTTATTTATTATCTGATATTATACTTTTTATCAATAAAAAAAAAAAAAATGATGGATTGTTTTAGGAATTTTTCCTGATGGATTCCATCAACCTCGTTGTCCCACTTTGGTAATTTAAACAGCGGTCCGCCCTTTTTCTTTTTTTTTTTTTGCTCTTACCCACACTTTTTTTCTTTTTCCTTTTACAATATCAATCAATCCTCAACACAACGAAACAATAGCACCACTCTTTTCCCAGTCAATGAAACAATAACCAAATAAGGGGACACATACTTCTTCTTCACACCCCTTCAGATCAACTTCAGCACTATTGATTTTATATTGACGTTGTTTTAGATATAATTTTACAGCACCACCACTACCACCACCAACAACAACACCCACAGCAAGGAATCTACCCAGTATTGACATGGCCCAATTATCAGAGTATGGTGAACGAGTGATTGACAGAATCAATATGATCGGTATGTGGATCGCTGTCCTTGTTTGTATTCGCAACTTCATTGTCTGTCACCGTCAATACCAACGCACTCGGGGGAAAATGTAAGTATGAGGGTGGCAAAAGCCTACTGAACCTTAAATCTACTTACTCATTATTCTATCTCTCTAGTCATCTTGTCAATATAGCTCAAGTAGTCGTGTTCTTCATCTATCGGTTTTTATATGGCCTCATTCCTCTTTTTGAAATTAAAACGTGCGCCTATTATCCTTTACTTGTATCGTATGTATCACCTCTTTTTATAGAAAATGGAACCACTTTACTGATTTAATGTTTGATTGTCTTATTTTAGACTATGGCATTTGGACTATCTATTATTTTATGCCGGTAAGTCATCTCCACTACTTCTAGTTTTACGGTCCCTTTTTTTTTTTTTTTTTTTTTGTGGGGAAATGTCATTGACTGATTTTTCTCTCTTCAATGATTAGTGATGTTTCTGCGGCTATTGATTATCGAATCCGACAAGAATTCCCTCTGGATAAAGATTGTAGGCATAGCTTTGATCACGTTACGATTTTCAGATTGGCCCTATGAATTGGCATTTTTACCTGGAGAACAATCTCTTCTGGACTCTTCATCGGCATCTGGATCTACTTGCTGGGCTATTTGGTAAGAACATGGGTTGCAACTCGTAAAATCAATCTAACTGACTGACTGACTGACTGACTGACCAACTGACCGACACTTCTTTCTTTAGGGCAAACGGGGTGATTATTCTCAACTTCATTGGCGATGCATTGGCCAATTTGTTTCTCAGTGGCATGTTTGTTAGAAGGTAAAATCGTAAAACCTCATCTAACAAGAAAAGAAAAAGTCGGCGTTTACTAAACACTTTTATTTCAAATAGACTTTATGTGCATATTCGCCGATCCAGAAAAGTGATGAGCCACCGCAACTGTGTGATTGAATATATTGCCCGGAAATCTCTGATATGTTTGGCTCTAACCTTTGTGGTGAATTTGATCATGAACTTGTTCAAGGTGACGATGTTTCTAGGTGATCGATCGGATGTAAGTGTATTACCATTAGGATGCGGGATGTAAAACATTTAAAAAATACTCACAAGCGTTTTCTATCTGGTTTCTTTGTTGTAGGCCTTCACGGTGTATTTTGCTATTATAGAATCAACACTTTTGGTGGAAGCCTTACGTATGGATCATTATGGCATGCATGATCGGTCCTCCTGCCAACATTGTGTGCATTCTGGTTATACTGAAATCCATCATGAACGAGCAAGGAAAAGGAACAACAACAAAAAAGACGAAGAAGACGGATTAAATTCCAACAAAACCGATGGCAATGACAGTAATCATACAACCAGCTTTCACGACCCAACGATCCCTCATAGCAACGATCTTCGACATCACGATTCTCAACACATTGCATTGGAAATGGTTCCAACACGTGCCACTGTCTCTTTGCCGAAATCTTTTTCATTGATAAACAAAAATCTGTATCATCTCTATCCTCCCACTTCCTCTCATCATTCGCAACAACAACAGCAGCAATATCAGCATCGACCTCAACACGCTTCGTTGAATTTGAAAACCTTCCATGGTGTCAATCAAGTTTCTTCGGCGCCCCCTTTTGCTGGACCTATTCGACCTGTCATTCGTTCTAGTGGTGAGATTGAAGTCACGCCAACCGTCTCCTTGGGGTCAATTGAACTTGACCAACCCCCGAAATGGAACCTATCAAGTCGTAGCTCTGGCAAGCAGGACTAGCAAATGGTTCCTACTCGTTCACCAACCTTTTAAATACCTTATTATTGTAGATATATATTTTCAAACTGATTCTTATTTTTTTATTTTTTTTACCCTCTATTTATACGATGTATTACATCTTCTTTTTTATATACACATTTATTTTTATTTATCTATACTCTGTATGACAATAAAAATTACTTTCTGTATTTTGTAATATCAAATTCTATTTGTCTTGATCTGCTTGTCTCCGATTATTTTTTCTTTTCCTGTATGTACATATACTGCATAAAATCACATTCCTATAGCAGAAAGCCTGAGACACTTCCACTTTACACTCCCAAATTCAAAAGAAAAAAATGCGAGTTTCAACATTGGAGTGAGGGTTTCATGTTCCCTTTCTTATATACCATATGCTATGAAAAAGAATAAACTGGATATATACAGTATGTTTGCATGCAGCCAACAATTTACTTGGGGCTTTTGGAGGAAAGTAGTTATGATGGATGATTTAGAAATCAGGTGCTTGATTGAATTCCCACAAAACAGCTATCATAACGACACTGCTTGCTCTCTGATGGGTCAGAGGATGACTAATAGAATAAAAAAAAGACATATTTTATTGAGGGTATGTGGGGGTCATTGATTCTAACAAAGGGATCTGATGAGATGTCATTGGGGAGGCTATTGGAAGATCTAAAGAAAGGTTGATAATAATCTAATGGGACGATTGCAAAAAGAGGTCTAAGATACTGACAAGACATGAGAAAGACTAAAAGGCCTTCATTATTGAAGAACGACAGCGGTTAACGCTAAGCAAAAGGGGGGGGGAGAGAAACGATGATAAACAGGGATCGATTGCATAAGACGTGGGGGAGATTAATGCGACATTTTTCATTGAAGCAGATAAAAAGAGACATATTTTATTCAAATATATATATATATAAAGTATGACAAAGAAACACCAAACCAAGTTAATGAAGGCTTTGCAAAGCAAATTAAATGGAGGTCCCTAATCCTGAATCCAAAATGAAAGGGTTTCCCCATGCATCTTGTAATCCCTGATCCGAAACCCCTTCTAAACTAGTTCTAACATTAATCTAAGTCCACTATGACCTCATAGAGGTTGAGCTGGTGAAGGAAAAAAGAAATAAAAAAAAAATGAAAAAAGGAAGAGAGCGAAGAAATAAAAAATTGGGGAAAAAATAAAATCCACGTGGGCGGAATTTGAAATGCATCCTACGGCTACAGCAGCCTACACCGCCCATAGCGCCAATGTGTCGATGTCTTTGCACTCCCCGTTCTCCGTGGAATAGTGTATCACATATCGTAGAATAGCTTACTCGTCCAATATAGTAATAATTTATCCCAACATTTATTGTAGAGTAGTTAGTTGCTTATCGTAGAATTCTTAACTTCTTTGTATACCTTATGTTACCGCTTATTCCACTTTAAAATTCGGAGGTGTTATTCAACATCTGTGTCATTAATAAAAGACCCTACTGACTTTGCTCAACATTTACTCCATTGTTATCACTGTATCAAAAAAAGAAAAAGAAAAGAGAGATGTAAACTGAGTTCATGAAAACATTTTGCCGCCTACGACATTTCGCACTTCTGAATAAGGACCAACCGTCGTGTGCATCATCCCGCCTATTAGTCCTACTTTAAAAAAAGGGTTGTAGGAGATCTCCTAGAGTGGCTTTAAAATAGTCAACATGTAAAAATCCGGTGATGAACGATAAAGACAATCTGTGGACAGGAAAATAACAATCACCTATACAACGACCTAGCTACTGGATGTGGTGCATATATATATGAACATTTTTACAGAAGCATCAGTCCCTGCAGCCAGTGAGCACTTGCAATCATCATTCCTCTACCGCACAATCGCACTTTTGAACAATCATCATTCTGATAAAATCATGGTTCCCATGTAATCATTCCGCACAATCATCAAGAATACAATAAGAAATATAGTTCTAGTTTATTGATTGTAAAATAATACTAAAGATATATCTAGTTTATTGGCTACAAAACAATAATGACAATGATAACTAATCTACGACATTTGCAATGTAATCTTTTCCAGCACAAGAGCCTGGACATGATCCAATATAGCCGGCAAGCGATCCATATCCATTTCTATGACCTGGTAGTGAGGTTGTCCTGTAGTTTGTAGCTGTTTGTTGGTATTCACTAATTTGTCCTGCCATGCACGCATTCGGTCCAGCAAGTCCTTTTGGTTGAGATTGGCAGCAGCATCATGAGGGCTTTGTTGTATCAAGTCTTGATGGGTAGCTTTATCGGGGATGACCAAGAGGAGAGGAACCACAATGGCTCGTTTTTGGTGAGAATTTTGATCTTCTTTGTTTGGATCATTTCCCTGTAGCAATCCAAGTAAAAGTCGTTGATCCACAAGATCACCTTCTATGATCAGAGATTTTCCATCTGCAATTGATTTACAGACATCGGTGTCCAGACCTTAATAATCCATTCGAAATTGTTAGTCATTTGATATATTCTCTTCATAATCAACAACCTCCTTTATTATTACCTTGGTATACAAGTTGACATTCTTTGGTCATCGTTCGCAAAAATGAGTCGCAGTCGCCATTCATTTCCCAGACTCTCGGAGGTGTTGAGCCACTACGTAAGATAACAAAAAAATGATTAAAAAAACACACGCTCATTCTTCCATCCAATTGCATGATTTGAGAGACTTACTCGATAATAGTGTGCATCAAATCGTAGATAACATCTGTTTTCAAAACCGAGGACAGATTCAGTCGTTCAGATAAGCGAGTAGCCATGGTAGATTTTCCCGTCATGCCTGTACCAGCCAGCAGAATAACGAGAGGAATCCGTTGATGATGAAAACTAGAATAATGCCGATAAATATATAGTTTTAACTTCACAGTCATCTTTTGTATTGTGCTTATATTATTTACCTTGACATGGTTTTGTACCACTGAATATGAATCGCGCCGTAACCATGTTGTTCCATCAAGGTAAACAGTTCCCGTTGGAGATCTTGTTGAGAGACATCGAGTTGACCTTTATCCACTAGATGCTTTTTCAAATCAAGGGCAATACGAATGGCATGTGCATAGGTGATTTGTGCAGCGGTGAGCATGCGACACAGAATGAATCGTGAGAGGACATAATAATGTTGATCCGAAAGATGGACGCGTACTTTGACAAAATCGTATTTCGAGGCCGAGTTTTTCTGACTCGTGAGACCCTTTTCAACCATTATGCATCCTGACCAACAAGAAAGAATAAAAAAAATTAAAATACAGAATATATTCAAAAAAGTTAAAGAGGAAGAGGGAAAAAGTTTTTTTTTTTTTATTATTTGCCCCACCCCCAAAAGCAATTTTTTTTATCACATTTAGAAGTCCGCGCTTTTGCACTATCAGTAGTGGTTGCCCGCCCGGCTCGATGACACAGAAGGCACACAAAATCCCATCATCAGATCGCTGAACAACCTGCGCTCGAAAATAAAATAAAACTTGATTTTTATACACAAAATAATGAATCCATTTGATAATTTTATTGCACAGAAACGTCTATATGTCAACCTCAAAAGATTCATTGAACGGATACCCTTTTATTGTTGCCACGAACCCAGTGTAAGGGAGAAGCAATTTTTTAAACAGCGATCCAAGCGTGTTGAAACAGGGAGAGAACGAACACAAAGGTTATAATATTCCAATGTCAACGGTACGAAGCGGCTCATCCCTTCTTACATGAATAAATGATTCATTCGAATAAAAACCTCTCTTATTCTTTTTTCTCTTTTATTATTTTCTTACGTTGTTTAAATTTACCTGCATTGAATTTGTAAATCGAAGAAGAAAAAATAAAATTAGAGCTATATACAGAAGGTCAACTTTCGATTTGTTACTGCCACTTGGACTCAAAAAGAAAAGGAACAATCAAGGTCATCCTTGATGATGATGATGATTTTACTTTTATTTTTACTTGTTTATTACAGTAGCTTATTCTGGCTACAGAGTGACGCTTACAAACCCGTCAGTCGTTTTGCCCACTCAGCGGTCTTAGTAAACAATAGGTGAATATTTTTTTTTTCTTTTTCTTTCTTATTTTTTTTTAAAAAAATATATTTATAATATGATTCTATTCTCTCAGTATATACTTTTATGGTGGAGACACTGCAGTTGGAACTCCAGCTGATACTCCCCTTTGGCTATCGGATTTAGCTGTCTTACCGATCGATATGCCGTACTCTTTGACTCACATTCCATGGCGATCTTCTTCTGGCACTCAACAAGAGGGACCCCCAGTCTATTCTCAGGTTGCTTTTGTTGGAGGGCATAATGACGGAAATATGATTATTGTTGGTGGTGTCACTCCTGCGAACAACCTGACAGATGAAGCTACATTGGCCTACAGTTACGATTGCAGCTTGGGACGTTGGAACTCATTTGGTTTACCTCGTGAAAACTACTTGAATCGCCAAGGTGCTTTTGCCACTGTTGTTGATAAAGGTGTGGCATATGTAAGGTTATGATATTTTCTTAAGATGATATTGTCTGTGTATTTATTTTGACAACTCACCTTCGTTTTCTCTTTGAAAGATATGGGGCGGTAAACGAGCTCGACACCAAAAATTCAACGGCTCTGCAACACAACTACCATCCACTATGTATCGATTGGACTCGATGTATCCCTCCAACTCAACTATTGTAACTTCTCCCCTTCCAAATCCACCATTACGCTACTCTCATACACAAACTCTGGTCAACAATCGATGGATTGCTATTCTAGGCGGTTTCGATGGATTAACAGGTGGGCCTGTCTCCATGGAGGATATATGGACATTTGATACTCTCTCCCATAATTGGGCGCAAGTCAATGCTACTTTGGACAAAGAAAACAAACCGGCAAATCGAAGCTCACATAGTCAAGCTCTGATGTCTGATGGCGTCTCTATCCTCATGTAAGTAGAGTAGGTGAGCAATTAAGAGTTCAGCTTTTTAACAAACTATTTTTTTTTTCTCGGGTAGATATGGCGGCTACGATGGATATCATGTTTTTAATGACGTCGCTGTACTGGACACAAGAACATGGAGATGGACAGTGAAGAACACGAATGCTGCTGTCCAGGGCCGAGCCGATGTAAGCTAAAAAAAAAAAAAAAAAAAAAAAAAAAAAAAAAAAAAAAAAAAAAAAAAAAAAAAAGGCATATCACATAGGCTTGTAAAAAATCACTCACCATCTTCTTTTTGTACATGACGCCGATGGTTACCTTTCCTTCTACAAGCATACAGGTAAAAAAAGATATAAAAACATATTCTTTTTTATATTAGATAAGCACTAGTTTTCATTTTACTTACTTTTGTCATCTTTAGCTACTCTGGTTGGAAATAATATGATCGTCGCATTTGGATTTACTGGCGTTTCGACATCATTGACGGTAATGTCTGATATTGAAGTACTGGACGTCACCACTTGGAGCTGGACGTCTTATTATGCCCCTTCCCCTGGCTACCCTGGTAATGGTGATGGTCCTAGTATTAATGGAAGTGGCAATCAATTCATTTTACCCGGCACTCCTTCTATGGCAATTGTGGCCGGTGCGGTAACTGGTGGTCTCGTTGTATTTGTCCTTATCATTGTGGCGCTCTATATCTTCAACTACCAACAAAAGCACCGACGACACCATTCACCTCCTTCTACGGACGACCATGATGTAGTAGAAACAACTTCTCACCGCGCTGGCGACAATGCATCCATTCTCTCTCCAACGAAAAAATACGCCATCAGCGACGACGACGATACCTTTGTTTGCAGTGCTCCATCATCACCGCCACCAGCACCCACTCGACATAGCTCTTTACTCCCATCCCCTTGGAAAGATAACACTCCATCGTCTGATTGGAGGATCAGGCGTGCAGTGACTGCATTTGGATCTCTCAGCACTAACAACAGCAGCATTAATAAAAATGTACAGCCGACCAGCAAACCGGACGAACCAATGAATATCAATCAAACCACAGCTGTAAAACGGGCAGCAACGACAGGTACCCCGTCGATGCGGCATCATCATTGTTCCAGTTCTTATATGGACAAGATACAAGACGAAGAAGAAAACAACGGTGTTCGTGGACACAACGCTATTGAAAACGCATCTGGATCTACCCCTCTTCACGCTAATAATGGTGACGATGATGACGATGACGATGGCTTTGATATTCAAGAATTTATTTTGCACTCCGGTGAAATCTCCTCGGAACAACAAACTGCTGTAGATGGAGTTGGCGGTGCAGAAGAAGGACAAGCAACTACTACTTCGGAATGAATTCCTTCCTCCTATCCCGATTCCTTTATCTTTTAGCATTATCATTATTAGTAGTAGTAGTAGTAGTGATAGTATTAGTATTGTTACTTTTTTTTATTCTTTTTTTTTATTATCAATAGTATCATTGTTTTATATTTATTCATGTATTGTACGCATCAAATAAACTTGTACTTTTTCTTCATATCAAAAAAAAAAAAAAATCGAGCTGCAGCTCAGCAGGGACGCCGGAGAAAGCATTTGAATTTCCGCACACGTGAATTTTTATTCTCTCACTTTCTCTTCACCAATGTAACTCCTTTTGAGGTTATGGTGGACTTAGATTAGTGTCAGGACTAGTTTAGAAGAGATTTCAGCTCAGAAATTACAACATGCATGGGAAATCTTTTCATTTTGGATCTAGGATCTGAAGACACCATTAGTTTTTTATAGCCTTCATTAGCTTACTTTTAGTTTTAGTTTGTCCGCAGTTTGTATAGATGTCTAAATAAACTATGTCTCTTTTACCTGCTTCGATGAAAAATGTCTTATTAGTTTCTCTTTTGCTTTGTACAATAGATCTCTTTCTATAATGGCTCCTTTAGATTAGTGCTGGTAGCTTTTATGTTGCATTAAAAGGTACCCGTTTATAACCTTCATCATGACTAGTCTGCTTTATACAATATATTAGATCCTTTTTTACAGTCCTTTAAAGTTTATCATTATTAAGACCCCTAATGGTCTTCCTCATCCTACCTCGAATAGATCTCTTATAGTGTGTTTTTGCTGTGCGTAGCTGGCGCGGAGTTGTGCATGGTGTTATTTCTTGGGCTTTTACTGTGTAGTGGTTTGTCTGTATTTAGTACTCCGCCGACGACGGTATTGAAAAATGGAGGAGTATTACTTGCTCGGCATTATACTAAAAATGGGAGGGGGCTGCCAAAATACATTGTCAACGCAGCAGAATGACTCTATACATCCTCTATACCCTATCGAACCCAATTCACATCTTTAAAGTTCATTGAAGGATCGAATTTCGTTGTTCACATTTAGTCATCTATCATTTCACTAACCATTTCCCAGCTCTCTGAACTCAAAATGGAATGCTCTCCTTTTTCTATTCTAACCTCGGATTACGATATCTCACAGCCAACAACTGATGTTTTCCAGAAAAGTATCGTCATTCTGGGTATCATTTATGTGAGTCCCTATGGTAAGAAAAAATAAAAGTGCCGCTCACTTTCTTTTCAGGGGAAACATCTCATTTGCCCTTTTATTTTTCTGTCTTACATGGTTGGTGTGACAGGTTACAACCATGTAAAACGGACTGCTGCACTCACTGGGCTTACCGTCATTCATGTCTCTCTGGTCATAGTCCAAAGGTAAAAAAAAAAAAAAAAAAAAAAACAGCCATGCGAGTTCCGAAAAAAAACCATCGATTGATTGATGATTTCAATATTTTGTATTACGTAATTAGATCATCATTTATAATGTCTATTCTCTGCAACTCACAAGCAGGTAAGAACCTTCAATTGACGCCACCGAAGAAAAAAAAAATAGCCTTGTTTGCCAACTCAGGTGTGACAGGAGGCTTTCAACGAATTATGTTGTGGATAAACAATCAAAATCGAACAATGGGAATATTGCATCACCTTCAACTACGACACCAAAACATCAACCACACGTGCTTGAAATAAAATACAAACAACAGCGATATCATGTGAATCTTCTATTGTATCAGCTTAGCGTTGGAAAATTCGCTGATGGAGAAAATCATTCAGTAGTTGGCCAATCGATTTATTAAGACACAGCAACCACTATCAAGATCAATGCCACCGATTCAAAAAACGACGACAACGATCCACCATTCCAGCCAAGGATGATCCACCCAGTCAGTATATGAATGATGAATTTTATACGTTGGCTCATCAACATCACGACGATATGATTTGGCAATAGCTCAAATGGAACTTCTTTGAGATCATGGGACAACAATATTGTACTAGAATAGTTTTAGTATTAGCCGTTCTCCTTACAGTCTCCCCTCCCTTTTATTTTACCTATTTTAAACATTAGATCCTTTTTTGTATTTGTAAACAATAAAACAACCCCGTGCAATCTTTTTTTATTCTTTATGTATATTGTCGAAACCATATTCTCTGTTAAAATATACCTGATGGGGGATAGGTGTTTCACTCCCGCAACCACCCCCCTCCCCACATTGTGTCTTTTTTTATTTTTTACTCCAATGACGTGATCGCTCTTTGAAATAGAAAGAAAAGATAAAATAGATAAGATTTTTCTCCGTTTCTCCGTTTTTTTTTTTCTTTTTCCTTCTCTATATACCTTTTCGCATCATGTCAACCCTACACTCAATATTTGAAACTCACAGCAAATATAATGACAAACCTGCCCTTATTACCCCCCAGTCTTGCCTTGTTCCAACCACATTATCATACCAACAACTGTATGGTGTGATTCAAGACTTTAGTGTCAAACTCGCTGGCGTGATTCCTTCTGGCAGTCTTTCGCCCGGTCAATCAGTGTCCATTGCTTATCCTAACTCGCTCGAATTTGTTGTGGCCTTCCTGGGCTGTGGACTGATGCGCCTAGTGGCATCGCCTTTGAATCCTGCTTACACCAAGGACGAATTCCTCTTCTACCTGGAAGATGCCAAAAGCACAGTGATCATCGTCCCTCCTGGCTCCATCAAGAACAACTATGCTGCTGTTCTCGCTGCTCAAGAACGTCGTGGAATCCATGTCGTTGAAATGGTTTGGGATGGTAAAGATATCCAGCTGTTTACACCTCATACTCATGCCGCCTCCACTGTCCAGCCAGTAACGTTTCACCCTCAACCTCAAGACGTCGCTTTACTCCTACACACTAGTGGTACGACAGGACGACCCAAAGGTAAAAATTTACATGCATATATATATATATATATATATACCCATAAGGTAGCTAATCAATTTACAAAAATGACTTGATTCTAGGTGTTCCTTTGACTCACTTGAATTTAGTCACATCGATGAAAAATATTGTCAAGACGTACGAATTGTCGCCGCAAGATCGAACATTATTGGTGATGCCTTTATTCCATGTACATGGTTTGATTTGTGGTCTTCTGTCAACGCTCTTGTCAGGTGGCTCGGCGGTGATTCCTCAAAAGTTTAGCGCTTCCCACTTTTGGAATGATTTTAAGGATAACGGGTGCAATTGGTATACTGCAGGTAAAACATTGTGCCGGTCGGTGTACGGTCAGAGGACAAGAAAAAGGGGGGCATATATATATATATATATATATATATATATATATTATCCATTTTTAGGTTACTAAATTAGCACTTTCTTTTTTGTTTATATATATAGTACCGACCATCCACCAAATCTTATTACGCAACCCACCATCGCAGGTGCCGACTATCCGATTTATCCGATCATGCTCCTCCAGTCTTGCCCCTTCGACCTTCCATGCTATCGAACAGAAATTCAAGGCACCTGTCCTGGAAGCGTATGCCATGACCGAAGCATCGCATCAAATGACATCCAATCCACTTCCTAAGAATGGTGCGCACAAACCAGGCTCGGTGGGTCTCGGCCAAGGAGTGGAAGTGGCGATTCTCAATGATCAAGGTCAACCCGTGGAAGAAGGTGAAATCTGTATCCGTGGCTCGAATGTGACCAAGGGCTATCTGAACAATCCCAAAGCAACGGCTGAATCCTTTACCGATGATGGCTACTTCCGTACTGGGGACCAAGGCAAGAAGGACGAAGATGGTTATGTGGTGTTGACAGGGCGGATCAAAGAACTGATCAATCGAGGTGGGGAAAAGATTTCGCCTTTGGAAGTGGATGCCATTTTGCTGAGCCATCCCAACGTGGCGGAAGTGGTGACGTTTGGTGTGCCCGATCCAATGTACGGCCAAGATATACATGCTGCTGTGGTGCTCAAATCATCTGCCGCTCCTGCCAAGGACGTAGAAAAGGAATTGCAGACCTATGTCCATACCAAAGCCGCAAAATTCAAAGTGCCCAAACGCATCTATGTCACCGATCACCTCCCCAAAACTGGCACTGGCAAAATTCAACGTCGGAAAATGGTGGACGTCTTCTTCAAACCCAAATCTGCTACTGCTCCTCAAGCCAAGTTGTAAAAATTCCAACTAGATTATTATAGACATTGTATACATTTAGGGTAGATTAGTTTTTATATTATATATATTTTTGTTTTGTTTTGTTTTGTTTTATATTCTTGTTTTGTTATTCTGCAATAAACGCTCTGTTTGTGAATTGATCGATTTACTAGATGTTTGGCTTTTTATTTTTATTTTATCTTTTCGACGAAGTGTGAGTATTGATGGAGTGTGTACTGTAAAGTGCTGTATTGTACAGATTAGTATGATGTGCTACCCTTCGTTGGGAATCAACTATCATGGTCAGCGCTTAATCCAATTAATTTTGTGTGTGGGGGGGGGGCGCGGAAATCGTTAGGAAGTGTAGTAAACACTTCTAGCATATTTGACGTTGGTAGGTATTTCCTATAGACCCAACTGACTGTTTGCTTTATTGTATTATGTCATACGCAATAAGAAAGAAAAAACTGTAATGAACTGGTTGTATGCAGCATGACTAGAGTAGTGGAAATTGTGATGTTTCATTGGGGAGGCTACGCAGGCAGCACGGTTAAGGTTGACTCGTATGAATAGAAGAAACGATGTAGAGCCACATCTCATATCAATTGACCTAGATTCGCAAGTCAGTGTGTTAGGAGAAGATGGTCATAGGTGATGAGCCAGAAAGAAGGAAAAAATAATGTAGAATGGCAGCTACACTGACGATTTGGCCTAGTTTTGTTAATATGTATGTGGCGCGAAAATAGGGCACCGGTCGATATTAATTGTCCGAAGACTGCCGGCCAGCCGTTCCTGTGCTCTGTAGGAGAATAATCATAGGGCGAAGAGATGCGACAAAGGTACCTGATAGGCAACTCACAAAATAACTATAATAGTGGTATTACTTATTGGCGGGTGGGTTAGAGGATGGTTATAAAGTAATATCTTTTATTGAAACATATTGATATATAATAAGATGAAAACGCAGGATTCATTTCAGAAAGGGGATCTGGTGGAACAGGGTGGGAAAGAACTACTGGAGATCCGAAAAATAGTGAGTACTAATTTAAAAGAATATTAATAAAAAATGATCTAAAGTAGTGACAAGACACAAGGAAAACTAATGAGGTATTCTTTCATTGAAGCACAACAATGGTCAACACTAATCAGAAGTGGTGATGCTAATACAAAAGGGATCTATTGCACAGTACATGAAAAAGACTAACGAGACATTTTCATTAAAGTAAAGAAAAATATTTTATTCAGATATAGATTCAAACTATGGTCAAAATAAAACTAAACTAAGCTAATGAAGACTCAAAAAAGCCAACTAAAGGTGTCTTCAGATCCTAGATTCAAAATGAAAGGGTTTCCCATGTGTCTAGTAATCCCTGAGCTGAACCCCCTTCTAAACTAGACCTGACGCTAATCTTAGTCCACCATAACTCAAAGAAGTTGAATGATGAAGAAAAAAAAAAGGAGGGAAAACAAAGAAATGAAAAGAAAAGAAAGAGAAAACGAAGAAATAAAAAAATTGGGGAGAAAATAAAATCCACGTGGGCGGGATCTGAATCACTTGTGGTCACTTTGGCTAACGAATTGTTTTTTTTTCCTTACTAAATAGGTCAACCTTAGTTTTTATTGCTTCTCTTATTCTTTGCAATTTGAACACCATACAAAATTGCTGATATGGATGTTTTCTTTTCCTTATGACAATTGAAAGCAAGATAGTTCTGACCTATTTACAAAGTACTCCTCACAATTCAATAACGCCACCCATCTTTTATTATAGCTGCCATCACCAATTATTATCAGCAGTAAGATAATTCTCTTTCCTTGAAACAATCGCCACAGTGCCTTTGCATTTGCCCCTTCTTAGAATAAATTTGTCAAACATATTAGAATAGCTTGGCATTAGCTTGTTTTGTACTTAATCCATACCAAGTCATCCTGCCTCAGCACAGAACCCTTACACTTACACTATCCGCCACATGCACTACTTACAGCACTCCCCATCATTCCCATCACACTTACTCCACACCGTAATTGCAGCTTTAATAAAATTACTAATAGGGCTTTAATAGAGATCACATATTGAATCTTTTTTTCTTTTTCTTTTTCTTTTTCTTTGTCTTTGTCTTTTTTTTTTTTTTTTTTTTTTGGCAGTATTGGTGGCTTTTTGTTCTTATATTCGTATTTACTTGTAATTCAGGCCAATAGAGTCCGTAGCGTTAATTGAATAATTACATTGATTCCATTGTGTTGATTGGGCCATTGGAATGTCTTGCTATTAGATAAGCTGGGTTTTTACTCAATTTCCTAAGAGTTTATTTAATAAAGACTGTTTTCATTTAAATTTATTTCTGGGGTCGTGACTATGGTGTTCGCATGGCGTAGTTTGATCAATGTGGTCTTTGAAATGGGATGGTTTACAGAAAAGCGCGGCGAGACCAACGGATATGGAAATGGAAATGCGGATGTGCCACCACTTATCATGAAAAAGCAAGATGTGCCGCAAAATACAAAGAACAGTATCACCATCATTGTTCGAGGATGGGGCTCTTTTTCTACCTCGTCCTGTATTGGGAACAAAGCACGCGGTCGGACACAGAATATTGTTACTCCTGGTTTATCTCCTGCATAACATGTAAAAAAAAAAAAAAAAAAAAAAAAAACTCCTCACTGCCTCCATACCCCTTCCGCTGATCGAAGGCGACTATAAAAGGGGGAGGATTCCTTTCATGGCTCTTTTTCCAATTCCCCATTCCATCTTGTCTTTTTTCTGTATTCTTCTTTTTAATATTTTGTCCGCTTATCCAACCATGTATTTTGTGTTAGTGAATTTATGGTTGGTCTTCGCTTTTATAAGCGGTAGAGTTGAATCATTACCTTTGCTGGGCAGTCAGCCACCATCCTTTGACTTAACCAAGATGGATACTTTGTTTAGTTTTGGTGATTCATATACTACCGAGTACCTTAATTTACGCACGATGAAATATCCAAGCAGTGATAGTGTTTCGTCGACTAATGGGGCGAACTGGGTTCATTACTTTACTGAAACGTCACAGCTAAAAGATTGGAATTTGGCTTCCAATAGTGCACCCATTCAAAATGATTTGGTGAATCAGGTACAGTATCATCATCCGTTTCTCTCAGACAGGAGAAAAAAAAAAATAGGAGTATTAGGCGTCAGTCCCACTAACTTGACAAAACCATCTGTGTTTGGTTTTTGTAGAGCTCAAGGTAAGGTGACACCCAATAAAAATTCATTTAAAACGCCGATCGCATTAATTGACTTTTTTTTCGCGTACAGTGTCGTAGATATTGATCAACAAATTACTAAGCTGTTTGTCCAGTATTTTGTGAAAAATGAAACACAATCTCGTTCTCCTGAAAAAACCCTCTATGATATATGGGTGGGCATCAATGATCTTGGTCAACTTTTTGCAAACAAAACCACTACCCCTTTGGATACACTAGTTAAACGTTACAAGGAATTGATTGTAAGTAAATATATTTCAGCATGGTAAATGAAAAAACACCCAAATTTAACTTTTATATAATACAGTACTCTTTGAATGGAAATGGCGCAAAATATATTGCGGTGATCAATGTTCCTCCTATTGATAGAAGTCCTAAATGGGCTTCGGAAGACACAGTTTCCAAAATGAAAAGCATGGTCGAAAGTAAAAAAAAAAAAAAAAAAAAAAATGAAACGCCGAAGGTTACCTCATGTATATACTCAAAAAAAATTTATTAGGTTACAATCAGAAAGTGTATGAAATGACTAAGGAACTAGCTGAAGACAAATCTTTACGTGTGTTTTATGTTGATGCCTGGACCATTTTCAATGAAATGCTCGACAATCCTAGTAAATACGGGTTTAAAAACGTGACTGGCTACTGTCCTAACTGGAAAAAACCCGAAGAAAACGACTGCTTGCCTATCGATAAGTAAGAATTGCAGTTATAAATCAACTGTGTGACGTGGAAACTGAACCTTTTTTTTTTATTATTATTAGCTACTTCTGGTTGAACAATTTACATCCAACAACTAATGTCCATGCGGAATTTGCAAAACAAATGAAAACATATCTAAAGTAGTGATATCTGACTTTGAAATATGACTCCTTTACCCCTTAAAAAAACCTTTTAATTTGATACATTAGACATTATTTTTTCTTTCGCTTTCTCTCTGTTTTACTTTTACATATTCTTTTAACAAGCATTACATATATTAAACATATCCCCAATCATTAATTCTTGTCTTCTCAATTAAATGCCTTCAGTTTGGCCCACATGCTTCTTCGTTTTGTCTGCGTGGCACGTCTATTGATCTTTTTCCAGCTTGTAGAGATTACTCTGTCACAATCAACCTGTGTAATGCATCACCGGTTTGTATCTGGTATCAAGATCTTTTTTACCGCTTAACGCAAGGGACACCTCATATCTTCTCTACAGCAACAATATCGATTATTTCTAGCCTATCACAATATGGAATCTATTTGTGAATACTGGCGCACCTTTTCTATTATCACTGAATCGCCTATGCAATTGACTGCTGGCTGCACAAAATCAGCAATAAAATATATCCACATTATAATGACGACTTGAACAATAGGTAAAAAAACATCATTATGGGACTAATAGAGAATTGATATAGGAGAGTGAATGAATACTAAGACTAATACGTACATTTGTGCATTGGATGGTTGGTGTATCTAGCTTGAATTATTATCTATGACCTAGTAAGTGGAATATTGGGGCAAACCTAACAACAGCTGAATCTGTGGATTTGAACTTACTTTCCATTTATTATATTATTTGCTTGGCTTTTATTGATTTTGTCTGGGGTAATGGTGTAACTATTAGCGAACACTGATGGCAATGATCTGTTGCCTTGACATGTGGTGATTCAACAGTTCAGTGGTGGAAAAATCTCTGTAAGAAGTCAAAATAGGGAACAATAGGTTATAGTACACAACTCGACTTTTTTTAAAGTTCTTCTTATTATTAGGAATATGTTCTATA
Organism: Absidia repens; assembly: GCA_002105175.1. NCBI lineage: Eukaryota > Fungi > Mucoromycota > Mucoromycetes > Mucorales > Cunninghamellaceae > Absidia > Absidia repens. Next base: position 429,222 of record MCGE01000009.1, read on the forward strand.
GGAACGGCGTTATAGAGCATTATCATCTTTGTGCCGTATTGTTACTGAACCTCTTGTATCGGCAATCTTTACTTGCATATGATCCCTACACTTCTCTCAATTTACAAATCACTTGCTTTTTTTTCGAACCCTACTCTTTATTCCATACTATTTTTTGTACATGAAATCCTTACTGACTTAGATATATGTAGTATATATTATTGCCACAACTTCCTTTAATCCCTTTACCCTCTTTTACAAATATCAATAAATCCATATGTCTTTGTCCAGTATTATTTATGCGTCATTAATATTCTTTTTTTCTTTGCACAAATTTGATCGGGTATGGTTACATAAGCCGATGGCGATGTGTTGAGGAATTTAACTGGGGTATGATACCCTACATACATGACTCTGTAGTGTCTCCTGTCTTACGATTAAAAATATAGCATCACAGGTATGGCGCATAGTAAACTGTACTTGTCACAATTCGTATATTCGATTTCAAAGCATCCTCACACTTGCAAAAATATTGATCTACTGGGTATCAGACGAGGAGAGGTTGTTGGAGTGTGGATTTTGATGAATTAGGCGGCCTTCCCTGCCCATTGGGTCAACTGACTTCAGTGCTGGCTTCTATATATATATATATATATTTACATACAAAAATAGAGAAATAAAAAATAAAGAACTGTATACATATAATATGTTTTGTCTAGCGAACGGTATGCTGGCGACACAGCCTAGGTTGATTGATAGTGTTAGTATCGATAAAGTGCGAATACGTCTGCGTTTCGTATTGAGTGACTTAAACTCTCAACCAGTACTTAGTTCTCAAGGGGCGAGGTAATAAGTGGTCATAGACAAGTTAGAAAGTAATGCAAGATATTCTGCGTCATCGGCTTCATACACAGCATTATCTAGATTCATTTATATAATTTGTTCAAGCAGAAATATGGTAATCTTTAATAGAAAGTGATCTAAGGTTGACAAACTGCTCCTGAGAAAATAGAAGGAAAAGTAACTATAATAGGTGAATAAAAGAGCGAGTGTTTGGTAGGACACTCAGAAAACAACTACGGTAGCTACTTTATTTATTATCAATTGAGTCAGAGCATGGAAAAACAATCAGGCATATTTATAAAAAACGTATTGGCAGATACTAAAACTAAAGGAGAGAGTGGTCACTGTATGAAACGGCTCAATGGATGGATCCAATCAAAGAAAGCATGCGGGAGAATAAAAGGAGATTTGAGGGATGGTCAACAATGATCTAACTGAATGATTGCGAAGTGACAGCTAATATTCTATACAAAACATAAGAACGACTATAAATGGGTATAATTTATTGAAGCAAGCCATTAGTCAACACTAATCTAAAGAGACGATGGCAGTTGAAAAGGGATCCATTGCACAAGACATGAAAGAGAGTAATGGGACATTTTCATTGAAGCATGTAAAAGAGACATATTTTATTCAAATGAAAATATAAACTATATGCAAACTAAAACTAAATTATACTAATGATGGCACCAAAAGGCCAACTAATGGTGGTTCCAGATCCTAGATCCAAAATGAAAGGGTTTCCCCATGCATCTTGCAATCCCTGATCTGAAAACCCTTCTAAACTAGACCTGACAGTAATCTAAGTCCAAATGAACCTCATAGCGGTTGAATGATGGAAAAAAAAAAAAAAAAAAAAAAGAAAGAAAGAATGAAAAGAAAGACAGAGGAAAAACAAAAATAGGGTGAAAATAAAAATCATGTGTGCGGCATTTAAAATGTATATTTCTGGGTTGCTGGTGAGGATTTGGCTTGCGATTATTATGGATACAAAAAGGTAACCCCTCTTTTTTTTTTTTTTACAACAATCAACATCATAAACGTAGTGTTTCGCTTCTCATAATAGTAACCACCGCAATTACGGCATGATTATCCTCCACTCTCGATGCTTTTGCAGATAAGGTGGTATGATTGAGCTTAACCTAGTTAACCCCTCCACTATAGAATGGTCCTTCGCCGTAGGTTAGCTTATTCTCTCTAAATGGGCTATGATAGTTTTCCTAGCGTTTTTTTATTCTACAAAGGCACCTCACCCCCACACATTCCAAATAATACCCCCACACACTCCTAATAATCTCATATTTGAATATGTGTCAAATGTAATAAGAGATACTGTATTAAATGATTTTGTGTGTAGAATACTAAAGACGGTGTATGCGTGTGTGTGTGTGTGTGTAAAAAAAAGGCTCGATGTGGCGCAATATCGCTCGACCGCCGTGCTCAGAGCTTCATCTACTGCACTGCGTTTATTAATAAGGGGGTGAGGATGGTTTAGAAAATGGCTGTGGAGGAAGGGAGCTGGAAGGTGTTCAGTTTACCAGTATAACATTCGCTTTCTTTTTGGAGGAGGGTACGATAAATATTCACAGTTCAATAAAACAAATTTATTCATGTGTTTTACAAGGGGTGAGCGAGAGGAGCAATATGCGTTGCCAAAATAAACAAAAAGAAAAGAAAATGAGGTACAGATAATGTCAATGATGTAAAATAGACGCACACAAGGCATGTCATTAAAAAAATCGACGCACTGCATTCTACTCTACATAGAATCCTTGAACCTTAAAATCAATTTCAGTCATTTAACGGCTTCTTTATAGAAGAAGGAGATAAGCAGCTCGTTTGGGGCTGATGTGAAAAATCAATACAATAAAAAAGGTTGCATGAATACACAAACTCCGCAGATCAAATCCATAATGAAGACAAAAAAGATATGATACTAATGAATAACATTCTGTTTATTGGCTTCAAATAAAGAGTGACTTTGAAAAGTGAATGAGTGGGATTGAGAATATGATTACTACAACATAGAGTAGGAAAAAATTAGGATGAATAATAATAAAAACAAAAGGAGAGAGAGAGAGAGCATAAAATGTATGAGATTTCAGGGGGAGGGAAGGACTATGAAAATGCATGTATACAATCTTTTTTTTTCCAAGGAGATGATGATGAAGATAAAACAAAGGTGGAGGTGGAAGATAAAAATAAATAAAATAAAATAAAAACTATATTTACAAAAATAAATAATTGGACTTCACTAATATTCTGACTAACTAATAATAATAAAAGGAGGGACAAAAGGAGGAAACACAAGGGGGGGGGAAGAGTCGATTATATCATATAGCCTTCAAATTCATCGGTTCCAAGAATATCACGATTGCCCGAGCGGTAACGAATCATCCATTTTCCATTCGGTAACTTGATATAAAAATTGGAGTACGGAAACTCATTTGGTTTGCAGTACGTTGGACTAAATGGTGGGACAGTGACCTCGGCGACCGCGTTGTTTTTTTCAATCCATTTCTTTTTTCGTGCATGATGGTTTATTTGACTAGACGACGGTGTAGCTGATACCATCGAGACACTAGATGATGGTAAAGTTCCAATAGTGCTGTTATTACTGCTGTTGCTACTTCCATTAGATATTCGTCGGTCTGCTGTAAACGTTGATGAAGACAATGTAAATGCTGATGATGAGGAAGTGGACGACGAGGAAGTGGAGTTAGTTCGTTTTGCCGATTTTGTCAAGATATTCCATGCTGATTTGATTCTTATGGATGCTGTGGATGATAATGAGGTGGATGAGGAACTGATTGAATATACCGTGTTTCGACAATAATTTTTAGGAGATTTCATTACAAATGTGAGAACTATAATAAAAAGAAAAAAGAAAGAAAGACAAAAAAAAAAAAAAAAAAAGCGGACATGCTAACTTGACCCTTTTTATACAAGAGCTATTTTTAAATGCCGCTGTGATGATAAAATAAACAATGAGCAGCATTCCCCCTCATCTCATGTCGCGTGGGGTCAGACTGCAGCTACATTTACAATTTGAAAAGGATCTAGACAATTGTATTGTTGGTGGTGTGATGTCTACTAGGATCAGTTTTGTCTTGGCCGGGCCTAAAACTTTATTCTTTAAATGCAATCTAAGAATCGTGTTGATATTCCATATTTTGCCACAGTTCGAATTGCTCTCTCATTGTAAAAAAATAATAAATGTATGATTTACCTCCTTACCTGGTCGATCTAGTAACTGCTTTTTCTTTTTTTCTTGTGGTTGATGAATGAATGATGATGATAGATCTTGGTTGAGAGATCTCTTTGTCAAATAAAAACATCAATGCTTCCTTTCCCACCTCACGTGAACAAGATGTTTATGCAAAATTATATTATACGGTACAGATAAATATCATAGTGGTGTATTTTCGATCTATTGTTCCTATTTTTAACTTGACTCCTTTAATGTTATTATTTTTATTTACTCTATTGATCCTCTTTATGATTTGACTTTGATGAATAAAGATTTCTATTTTGATATAACATTCCATTTTAAATTTTCCTCAGTAAAAAATAAATATATATAAAATAAATTCTTTATTTTGAGAAAGCAAAAAAAGAAAAACGATTAGGGGCCGATGGTTTGTTTACTGATGATCCTTTTTTGGTTATTGACCGCATATCTGTTTATCTTTTTTTTAGAAAACATGCAGTGAAGTAATCCGTTCGATTTTCTTTCCAGGAAAGCATAGAAACGTTCTAAAATACAAAAACGCACATACTTTATTAGTTTTTTGACAGCGGTGATTTAATACCAGTTGCATTATATTATTTTTTCCCATCACCATCGTTTTAAGACAATATATCATTTCATATGGTGAGGCCCCATGCACGCACACACACACACACACACACACACACACACACACACACACACACACACAAACACATACACATACACACATACACACACACGCACACACACATTGACACAAGATAACCACAAAGATGTTAACCAAAACTACACTTTATTGATCTTTTATTAAAAAAAGGAGGGAAGAGAGATAGATAGATGGGGGAGATAAAGAGGAAGAAGATGATGATAATAGACTATATAACGAATACACGACACAATCTAATAAAAGGTGGAAGGACGCTTGGCTTGGAAGAGAGAGCGGTTGGCCTTTTGGACGCGTTGGAGGCGGTGAGGTAAGGGGAAAGCGAGCTTGGGGGTCAACAATTGCTTGATGTATTGACGACGGACATCAGCGACAGCGACTTCAGCAACACGGATGATTTGAATGTTACCGAAACGAGAACGATGACGGGCAGCCATATCTTGGTAACAGGTACCGACAGCTTCGACACGAGACATACCACGGTATTCCTTGTACATGTTGTGAGTACCGGAGCGAGAATCGTAACGGAGCCACACACCAAAGTTCTTGATTTGTTCAGGGCGCTTTTCGAAGATCTATTAAAGCATAATTTTGTGGTCAGTTACTATTTCTCATACTACTAGTTTTAGTGTACTTACTTCGTTGACGGAAACAATTTCACCAGCAGTCTTCTTCACCTTGCGGAGCTTGGCCAAGAAGTACCAGAAACGAGACTTGGCAACAACATCATTGGGAGCAAAGATGCGCATACGGTAAAGCTTGGGAGTACGGTCTTGTTCGGAAGGAAGCTTACGTCCAACCACCTGGTATTCGTGGAACTACCAATTTAAGAAAAAAAAATGCATTCGTGAGCGCCTGTTCCATCCTATGTAAGCCCTAATCCTGCCTTTTCACAAACAGTACAATAAAACTGATACAGCCTCCTTATTACAAACGCAAAGTTCAATCATACTGACACACACATCAACAAACGATGTTGAATGTGTAAGTTAATATATCCAGTATAAATATAGGATTCCGCTATTTTTATCAACCATCTATCCATCTATCCATTTATCCATCCATCCAATCCCGCACCATTTTATCACATCCATTGCCCATCCATCATCTATTACATGCCCATTCGGTCCATTTCGTGGGTTCACTTACTCTAGCCATCGTCGTTGTGTGTTCTGAAAGAAAAAAAGAAGGGAAGGGAAAAGGGAATTTTCAAATGGGGAGTCGCTCTGACTTCGAGATTAATTTCAGATTCCGCTCGCTTCACCAGAAATAATCGAATATCGACGTATAGGACTTGGGGGGAGGCTGTTGAACGTGGGTAATAGCTGGTGCCGCCTTTCACCCTTCGGTAGCGAGACCCGCTCCCTCTGAGTACAGCGGACTACTGTTTGTGGATTTATGTTGTTGCTTTTTTTACTCTCTACAAAAATAACAGTAGAGAAAGAAGTAGTGAACCCGGTATATATAGTATGTCTAGTCTAGCGTAGGACGAATTGGCGGTAGGCTTTAGGCTGATGGATATGGATGGTACAGTGGTAATGGAGTAGAGAAAGTAGATATGGTGAGTGAACTAGAAATCAGGTGTATATCAGGACACTCAAAAAGCAGATACAATGACGGCTTTTTATACTATTTAATGGGTCAGAGGATGGATACTAAAAAGGACATATTTTATTTGAAAGAAAATGGTAAATACAAAACTATGAGCGCCGAGTTCATTATAAATAGTGGCCTAATGAAGGAAGCATATAGAAGACGAGAGGGGAGATCTGAAGAATGATTAACACTAATCTAAAGGAATGAATGTGAAAGAGATCTAATATACTGTACAAAATATGAGAGCGACACAAGGGATATCTTCGGCTGAAACATAAAAACGGTTAACGCTAGTCCACCGCGCGATGAGGGCAAAAACAAAAAAAAGGGAATCTAACGTGTTAGACATGAGAGAGACTAATGGGACATTTTTCTTTGAAGAACGTAAAAAGAGACATATTTTATTCAGATGTAGATACAAACTATGTACAAACTTGCACTAAATCAAAACTAATAAAGGCTCCAAAAAGCCATCTGATGGTGGTTCTAAATCCTGAATTCAAAATGAAGGGTTTCCCCATGCCTCTTGTCAACCGTGCGCTGAAAACCCATCTAATCTAGTCCTGACACTAATTTAAGTCCACCAAAACGCTATAGGAGCTACAATTGTGAAGAATTCAAGAAGGAAGAAAAGGTAAAAAAAAAAAAAAAAATAGAGGGTAAATAAAAATACACGTGGACGGGAATTGAAATATTTTCTGTGATCACTCACCCTCATGAACAATTGGTTTTTTTCAGTCGCTGCACTCTTGGTGGATCTAAAACGAAACCACTCCCTTTTTTTTTTTTTTTTTTTTTTTTTGTTTCTCGTCCTTTTATGACCGCATGATATAATATAATCATCAACATGGTGATTGTCATTTCCTGACAGAAACCAACCGACATTTAACAGCGATGGTATGGTGACTCTCTTCTCATGACAGCAGCCCATCATTCAACACGTTAGCATAGGGTTTTCAATACGATTCACTATTTAACAATGCAAACGTGACGTCTCTCCGTTCTTATAGAATCAACCATCAACAAAAATGGTGACAATCTCTTTTTAATCCAATCGTTATCATTCATTCTGCATTCAAGAGTTAGAACAACCTTTCGATAGGTTTTTAGAGTCTCCATTGGCTTAGTTTAGTTTTTAGTTTTTCTATCTTTTGAGTCTATATCTGAATAAAGTATGTCTCTTTTTACTTGCTTCAATGAAAACTGTTTAATTAGTCTCTTCATGCCTTGTAAAATAGAGTCGTTTTTACCGCCACCCTTTTCGATTAGTGATGACAGTTATTGTGCTTCACTAAAAAAATATCCATTTATAGCTTTCTTACGTTGTCTCCTTTGTATAATGTATTAGATTATTCCACTTTATAATCGTCCATTGATATTAGTATTGACCATTTTTCAGAACCCCTAATAGTTCCCCCCATGCTGCCACCAATAGATCACTTATAGTGCGGTTTTCAATATGTACTGCTGGTGTGAATTACCTCTGGGAATATTTGCATAGATTGGATATTTTATTGTCATACTCAAAATGAAATGCTCTCCATGATCCACGCAATCTTTATTCTGCATTACTAGCTCAAAGGACTATCTCTCACCTATGCAAAAGAAATTCGTCGAAATTTGCATCTCTCACCCACTTCCCTGCGCTCAAAATCCAAGAAAGAATATCGTCATGCGATTTACGATATTTCACAGCCAGCAATTTTCTTTTAAAAAAAATGGCGCTGATAGAGCAGCTAATGAGGCAAAACTTCCGTATAAAGACTAGTTTCATTCAACAGGTGCAAAGATATAGAATATAGAGAAACGCACAAGTGGTAACAATGTGAAACTTGTGATATCATATATTACATGCTGCATTGAGGTGTTAGATTAAATTTTAATTCAACGCCTTCAATTAACGCATGAAGTCCCAAATGGTGACCAATGCCAAATGTTAATCGAATTTTTGCTTGAAAAACGAGAAATTCACGAACACATAAATGAAGAGCATTGCTGGATTGTTTACTGTAATACGATAAGCATAAGAAGGATCTGTCAACAACATCACACTTTTCTAAATGCAACGTATCATACAAATAAAGCAAGCTAGGAATTGCGTCATGGGAGACAAAATAGATACACAATAAGAGCAAGAGAGAAAATATGTCTTTATTGGATAAATAGGTATACAACTAAACTAGATAAAATAATAATTCTACACTAAACGCTTGGTATATTCGGGGTTTGACTCGAAAAGCTGTTGAAGAACCAGGACAATTTTCTTCAAGGCAACGATCCAGTCCTTCATGTCGTTGATATTGGAGTCGTCCAGCATGCCGATAGTCTTGTAAAAGTCCTGACGCCAAGGCATTGATTTAACAGCGAGCTAAATAATAAAAAATGTGTCAACCATCTTTTTTAGGATCAAGAGAAAAGGGGTAGGTGTCTTACATGAAACATTGGTCGCACAAAGAAGGAATGATATGGGCTGAGAGTGAGATCATAGGATTGTCTAAATGATGATTCTAATTCTTCGGTGGGGTGAAGGAGACTATGGTGTAAGGCTGAAGAGGTAAAATCAAGACCGCTAAAGTAAAAACGTTGCCTAATAAGTAGTGATGTATCCAATATTGTCAATAGTCCTGAATGATTTTTTTTTTTTTGTTACCGAGTTAACCAAAGGACAGCTTCAGTCGCTATAGGTTTTTCTGGTTTGCTGGTCTCTAGTATCATAAGAGCTTGCAAAGTACGATTGACAGATGGGTCTGTGTTGTACCGTAGTCGTATTTTCTAAACAGTAAGAGATTAGTGAGTGGTGCATATACCTAGCATAAACAAAGCCTTTTTCTTTTTTACCTGAACATTGGTCTTTAAATCATTTTGAACCACGGCAAACGCCGGCGAACCAAAAAGATCTAGATTTAGTAAAAAATATATATAAAAAAAAAGTCAGAACACAAAAAAGGATATCGAAGTCATTAAGGAGGAAGTTTACCAAACATATTTATAAAACCATCGGTAGCTTCGAGAAATTGAACGGTGTCAATCCCTTCCTCAGTAATAAGGACGTCTTGAAAGGATCGAGTAACTAAAGTGAAGTAAGACATTAAGAAGGTGGGAAGAAGGAAAAGAAGGTGTGACTTGAAAAACCAAAAGAAAGGCAGCGATTTGCTATGTTTTTTGATCGGAATTTGAAAACTTTTCAATCAACCAGGCGTCTGCCTGTTTACGTAGCCATAACTAATTTTTTTTCTTTTTTCCCTCTTTTGTTTTCAACTTTCTTCTTTTAGTTTTTTGAACGCTACTCTTAATCTTCACTTTTTATCTCTTTATACAATCTATCTCACTTCTGAATAGGATTGTAGGATTTACGAATAACAAACAAAAAAGGTATAAAAGAATAGTATTGATGAAGGAGAAGAGAAAAAAAATACAAAAACATGGATATTAATATGATGATGTATATATTCTGTATTGTATTCTCTCACGTTTCTATAGAAATTATAACAACAAGAATGACATCATACGCAACACGAACACAAAGCTCCACAGAACAGAATGATTTGAAGAAACTGAAATCCAAATATTCCTCCAAGTTAAGCACACTCAAAGAATTATTTGCAGACTGGTCAGACGAAGATCTCTTATTTGCCCTTGATGAAGCTGATGGGGTATTGGAAGTAGCAGTGGATCGTATTAGTGAAGGTAAGTAAAAACTCTTGTAAACATACTATATAAATATGTCATGTATCAATACTCATCTCTTTTGTTATTTATTATAGGCCATGCGACTCAATGGGGTGAAGTCAAGACCAAAAAAGCTAAGAAAGAAGCTCAACAAAAAGCCAAAGCAGCAGCAGCAGCAGCAGTACCTTCTTCTGCACAAACCATGTCATACCAAAAACCTGAACGTACTTATACTGAACGACCCAAACCAACAAAAGGTAAAACGCGTGTGATTTCATTATTATTGTTATTATTTGACAGATTTGTTTATTTTGAATTTTTAACCTCATTTTTTTTACTCAATTTGCTATTTAAGCTCGTGTACCCAGCTCCCATAACAACAACAACAACATCAATAACAATTATTCAAGAAAACCTACCACTCCAGCTGCATCTTCTTGGGGATACAATTCAGGACAAAAATCTTCTTCATCTTCATCTGCCTTGGATAGTACTGGCGGCTCTTGGGCATCTATTGCTTCGACAAAACCTGCACACGATACTTCTGAATGGAATACAACAACTACCACCAATGATACTACTACCATCACCTCTACTACCAACACTATAACGAATGATTCTTGGGATCAACCTTCCTGGGCTAATGATGATAAAGAAATTACCGAAACTACCACTTCCTCTGCTTTACTAGATGATTCTGAAAAACCAAAATCATGGGCAAGTTTACTAAAGTAAGGAAACTTAGAATTGTTTTTATCCATCTATATACTAATAATGATCCATTTATATTAATAGGACGCAACCCAAACCTGAACCTGTACAAAAACAAGAATCTGAATGGACCGCAAATGAAGAACGAAATACCACCACTGATGCTGTAGAGGATGCTTGGAATACGAAGGATGATGAAATCGTGAAAGATGAATGGAATGCTCCGGTTGAAACACCATCTGATGCCTGGGGATCAAGCACTGCTGCCGTTGTTGAACCTGAAGAACCCAAAGAAGTACCTGAATCCGTGCAAGATATTGAATCAAGCAAACCCGCCAATCGTTTGGCTCAAGAATCTCCTGTTGCCGTGCCAAGCAATGACATTGATATCAAGTTTGGCTCTTTGAACCTGGCTGATGAAGCTCCTCAAGAACCTGCTCATATTGAGGAAAGGTAAATAATCTTACAGAAAAATTAAAAAAATATAAAAATTGGTATCATTAAAACTAAACAATTTTTTTAATAGTTTAACCGATACCAAGGTCGAAGCTCAACCTCAACCTCAAGCTGCTGTTGAACCCACTGTTGAACAAGCCGCTCCCATCGACAACTTCTCTCAATCCACTACTCAACAATCTTCCTACTTGAAACAACAAGAATCAGCTTACCCTCAAACCAATCAACAACAACAACAAGTTCCTGCTCAGACACAACCTACTCAACCTCAAATCCAACAACAAACCCAACCCCAACAACAAAATCAACAACTTCCTCAGCAATTCCCTCATCAACCTCAACAACAGCAACAACAACAACAACCATTTGGTATGGATCATCTTACATCCGCTTATAGCTCCTATTTGCCCAATCAACACCCCACTGGTATGTCCGGATTTGGTATGAGTCCTATGGGTAATTTGCCTGATTATGGTGTTTATGGTACTGAAGCTCAACGTGCTGCTGCCATGGTAAGTAGAAAAGTAAAAAAAAAAAAAAGTTTGAAATAATGACTTACCGCGTATATATTTTATCTCTTTGTTTTTCAGGGTTATTACGATCCTTCTGCTTTCAACAACTCACCTGCTGCCATCAATGCAAGCTCCTATCCTTCCCGTGATAAGTTTGGTCAAGATACTTCCGCGTCTCTTGGTACCCCTCAAGGCCAATCAACCCCTGGACAAAGTCAAGGATTACACGGTCAACAAATGTATCCTGGTATGCCTTACTATCCTTATTACTACATGCCCAACCATTACAACGCTTACCAACAATCTATGTACGGTCAACCTATGATGGGCAAGAACATGTATCCCAATATGTATCAACAACAAGCCACTTCTGCTAGCAAGCCTTCTACCCAATCCCCATATGGTGTCAATGGTGCTGGTGCTGCTGGTGCTGCTGCTGCTTCACCTTACGCTCTTCATTCTCAGTTATATAATCAACCTACAAGTGCTGCCGCGGGTGCTACTGCCGGAGCCGGTGGTGTGAGTGGATACGACGATTTGCAACAACAATTTGGTTTACATGATTATCAAAAGTCTCCTTACGGTAATGCTGGTGGACAACAATTGCAAGGTTTCTTGGGCCATCATTTACAAGGACAAGGCCAACAGCAACAACAAGGCCAACAACAACAAAGCCAGCAACAACAAGGTCAGCAACCCTCCTCATCCTCCCAACAAGGTCAAGTGGTAGATCCATCCCTCAAGAACGACTCTGGTCGCGGCAACCTCACTTCTTCTCAACCTCAGCAACAACAGCAACATCAAATGAACAACTACTTTGGCCAACAACAAATGTTTAGTTACCAACAGTATCCCCAACAACAATATTGGAATCAATAAAAAAATACTTCTTTTATTCTTTTGTTACTCTTGTTTTATATTTTTTATCATATTTGTCGTCTTTTTTATTTTTTATTTTGATTGGGATCGGGTTTTTGTAGTTATATGTGGATGTCGTATTTTATAGGGATGGGGAATAGTCGTCTCATGGTGAACCACGTGGTAATAGGCTATTTTATCTTGAATGGTGGGCGATGTCTGTCAGGTAAACCAAAGACATGAACAAATCGAATCGGAGTGTAGATACTAACTAGATTGGGGAGATTTTTTATTCTTCTTTTTGCGTGTGATGATGCTTGAACAAGAGGCAAACTGGATGCAAAGCAAACTGTGGATATGATGATGCTTGTCAACGAACGCACAGACTTTCAAAGGGTTTTAGGCTGATATGAATGAGGTGACGAATTTTCTTTGTATTCCAAATGGCGCCTGTCACTCATGTCATCCAGTCCCAATGCACTATTATTATTATGGCTACTCTGACATACATAAAAGCAAGCTTAGTGATGGGATCTTCCATTCCAAGTACTCTCCGACTTCTTGGACCATCCGTGTGAGCCTGCTTCTCATCTCCTCCCCCCCATCCTTCTTTTTCTTGGATCACCTGTCGGCAGGATTCGGCTTACAAGTTTCAGATGAACCAAGGTGAAATTATGGCTATCAAGATGATGGTGGTGGTGGTTATCTTGAAACGTTTGGCGATAATATGTCTATTGGTAAGTCTTATTAGAGTTTTTATTCTCGGAGGTGGAGAGAGAAAGTCAAGTGTGGGAAGTGGATATGCTAACCTTATGATACTAACTTTGTTAAGGTACCACCTCTCTCGATAGCTAGGTGGATCAAATTGTACCATTTTACCGGTCACGATTCCCCGCTCCTTAACGCAGCACAACGAACAGGACACTTTCTTTGCTCTGATCTGACTTGAATTCAATGGTACCAATATTACTATGACTCTGACGCTGATGTGATACTATCATGGATCAAGACATTGGAACCTGAACAAGTAAAAAATGAAATAATAATAATAATCGTCAAGGAATAATAATTATGGTATTGATCACTTTTTTTTTAGACCAAGCGTGATATACATATATATATATATATATATATATATATGTGTGTGTGTGTGTGCCTCGACTTGTATCTCAAGTGCCACTTGAATTGATCGATGCTATTAGTCATGTATTAGAACTACACGAAAAACATCGCAATGTCAAAAAAAAAGTCTCGATTTTGGGCGGGAAGGATTCGTATCTTAAGTAAAAGCATCAAAAAAGGAAAAGGGAAAGAGTGGAATGGGAAACAAGGTTTATTGATTCTTTTTTCTTTTTAATTTACTATTCAAGATATACCGTGGAAAAACGACAAACCAGCATTTATTTTCAACATCAAAGATGAAATACACATAAAGTGGGATGGGTTTGATTATGACCCCCAACAAAACTCCTCATTCCCAGTGTCTCAGGTCCCTTGAGAAGGCGGGCGATCATGGATGGTCAAGCCGAAGCGGAAAAAGAAATATACATTGGTCAAAGAAACACATATCTAACGTAATATTTTTATACGAATACACATTTAGATTTAGGTGAAATGACGATTGGACGGAAATAGCACATGAATTAACACCGATCTTTTTTTATAGAATTGAAATACAAACTCCACTAGTCATCAAAGCTCAAAGAATTAGTCCTTTAGTTTACTTCTTTCAGTTTATAGAGAACCACATTCGTACTGACTTTTTCAATATATTTATTTTTGTATCCAATAAAAATTTGTGCTTTATTATCGCATCCATTTTATGTGTTTTGTATATAAATGTCTTTGAATGTGTTTGCGTGTGCGGATAGTTTAGGTTGTCATTTCGGAGCAAGTCGTTTTTTGACAGCGGGCGGACTTGACAAGACTAATGATACTACGAAAAAGCTTCTTCCATTGGAGTTTCTTTTTTATGATTCTTTGCACACTGGCCTTGTCTATACAAGTCAAGGTATGTATGACAAGATGCAATTCTTCTTATATAAGAAAAACATTAAAAAAAAGATTTTTCTTCTCCTTCCTTCTTTTTTTCTCGTCCTTCTTTTCATCCCTTTCCCTCTATTTTTTTTTTTCTTTTTTTTTTTTTTTTGCTTGTGTGCACCTTTTCTTACTTATCCCTGTATATAGTATTGTACCCGCCCATTCAACTAGAAAAAAAAAACCCGCACAGAACAGTTATAAATTATATAAATTTATATCATCAATACAACATATATCTATATACCACACCGTATCGTGAAAACAATAATAGACATCATTATCATTTATGGGAACAAAGCACAGTAAATCAATAGCATCTCAAGAGACGACGTCCTCACGTGAAAAGTCACCACATGTACAATCTAGTCCGTCCATCATGGTGAATGGGCGAACGTACCACGATATCGGATCTAGTGCCTATTGCTTACCACGAGACGAACTAGAACAAGACCGATTGAATTCGGTAAAGAAATGGATGATTTTCGGGTACCTGCATTTGTAACTAATTTTTTTTTTCTTGGGCCTTGGGCGGGGTCTAATTTTGATCATCGACATAGCAACATTTTTCACTCAAAGTAATTTTCGATGGGTAAGAAAAAAAAAAAAAGGGCGGGCTTTTTTTTTTTTTTTTTTGTTCTTCTTCGCTAAACTACGAATGTACTTATTCATGTAGAAATATACTACCTACCATTACAAACTCCTTGGCGCAGGAAGCCAAGATACTTGATGTTGGCTGTGGATCCTCCACCTGGTGTTTAGTAAGAATGCAAAAAAAAACCTCCTTCCCTAATTATCACTCCGTCACTCTCATTCTCATTCTCATTCTCAATCCACTTGTATACATTCATACTTACACAAACACAATATAATCTTCTGTCTTCCTTTTTCACACACACACATACACACACACACACAACATAACCTTATCATTTGCTTCAACCGACCACTATATCTAATACTTGAACTTCTTGTTTTATCGAAAAAATATAGGAAATGGCGCTGGACTATCCTCGAGCTGAAATCCGAGGTTTGGATATGGCCGACATGTTTCCCACAACGATCCGCCCTCAAAACGTTAATTTTGATTTACACAATGCTTTGGAAGGCCTACCTTATGAAAACAACACATTCGATTTGGTGCATATGCGACTATTGATTGCTGCTTGGCGATTGGACGAGTGGGCGTTTATACTGAAGGAGATTTATCGTGTACTGAAACCCGGCGGCTATGTGCAACTTGTGGAATCGGACTTTACGGTAAGGAACAAAATGATGAGTACAATAGTACAACGGCAAAACGATCAGGGGCTCGATACAGGAAGGGAGGGGAGAAAGAAAAAGTGTTGGTATGACACAACTTTGTCTCTCTGCCTTGACTCCGGGATCACCGAGAATGAACAAACTTTACTGACTTTTTTTTACACTGTTTTTGGAAATATTTGGCTTATTTCTCTCTATGCTCTCGGATGATATGATCGGTTAGGTGGCACAAAAAAGCCCTATGGTGGAATTATTTAACAAGACTTGTAAGAAAGGGGAGGGGAGAACAAAAAAGACAGTAGACTGATGATGACCATGACAATGATGCTGATATAATGTTATTATTCTACTAGTGTATACAGCGATGCAGGAACGAGGTCACGATCCCTGGATTGTCCAACATTTAAATCAGCTTTTACCTGAACATGGTTTTGAAATTGCGCAAAAGGAACTCAAGATGGTCAACTACGGTGAACCTGGCAACCCCATCTCTCAAGAAATGCTATGGAATTGGAAAAGTGCCATGAAAGCGATGAAGCCCATTTTGGCCCGCCATTTATTACGACAACCTGATGAATATGAACGATTCATTGACCGCTATATTCAAGAATGTGAACAATTTGGCTTGTTCTTAGAATTGGCTGCTTTTGCTGGTAGAAAACCTCTTTGAATCCTCTCCTCCCCCCCCCTCCCTCACTTTGTCTATTGTATCTTATTTTTAGTATATCTTTCCTCTTCCACCTTCCCTTTCCTTTCCTTCCTTTTTTTAAGCTGGTTATTATTATGATCCCCTTCACCCTTCCTTCTTCCTTATACTTCATATTGACTCATTCTTGATACACACTCATAGTATTCATTCATTTATTCCAACCTTTCTGTGATATTTTTTTTTTACACTATCAGTCTTAAACATATCATTCAAAACCAATAAATGAACTTTTTTTTTATTATCTCATATACCGATTAATCGGAGAAGTGTGCACTTATGAACTTTTTTCTTTTATGTCTTTTTTTTTTTTTTTTTTTTTTTTTGTGGGATCTGGTTGTTAGTAGATAATATTAAGTGCACTGAGTCTAGAAAAGTTTAGCATGATTTTAAAAGGCAAAAAAAAAAAAAAAAAGGAAGGAATGCTGTTATATCGTAGGCAGGGTAACCAGGCGTAAAAACGTAGACAGAGATTTCCTTTTTTTATACTATGGAAGGGCACAAACACTATGGTGCAGTTTAACAAGACCGTACAGCAGGGTCCACAATATGATATCAACGAGAAAACGAAATTTTATCGTTTCTGTGGGTAACAACGTTATTCTAATGTGTGTAGCCATGCTATATATAGCAAGACAGGGGATTCTGGACCCTTCTTTTATTTTGTTCTTTTCATCGAAATGAAAAAGGTTACCAAGGGAAATGTTCAGAGCTGCAGTTCAGCCAGCGACCACAGGAAAGATTTTACACCCCGCCCACGTGGATTTTTATTTACTCCCAATTTTTTTGCCCTCTCCCTTCTCTTTTTTTTTTTCCCCTTTTTCTTAGCATTGTAGCTTCTTTCAGGTGATGGTGATCTTAGATTAGTGTCAGGACTAGTATAGACAGGGTTTCAACTCAGGGATTACAACATACATGGGAAACCCCTTTCATTTTGAATGCAGAATTTTGGACCACCATCAGTTATCTAAAGTCTTCATTAGCTTCGTCTAGTATTAGTTTGCCATAGCTTGTATCTATATTTGAATAAAATATGTTTCATTTTACATACTTCAATGAAAAATGTTTCATTAGTTCTTCTCATGTCTTGTGCAATTGATCTCTTTTTGTCGACCGTCATTCCTTTTGACTATTGT
Organism: Absidia repens; assembly: GCA_002105175.1. Lineage (NCBI taxonomy): Eukaryota > Fungi > Mucoromycota > Mucoromycetes > Mucorales > Cunninghamellaceae > Absidia > Absidia repens. The sequence continues at coordinate 446,884 of MCGE01000009.1, forward strand.
TGATCGTTGTTATACTTCAATAAAATATATCCTTTTAGTCTTTGTCGTGTATTGTACAGTATATTAGATCCCTTTTTACAACCTTCCCTTTAGATAAGTGTTTGCCATACTTCAACGCTTATATTAGCTTCCCTCATGTTTCCTCCAGTAGATCCCTACATTAGAACCCTTGCTTACAATAAACTCTTCGTCTTTACTTAGAGTCAATCAATATGTTTCAATAAAATATATCTTTTTGTTTATCGTGCTCTGACTCAATTGATAGTAAACAAGATAGCTACTGTAGTTGGTTTCTGAGCATCCTACTAGACACATGCTCTCTAATTCACCCAATATGATTACATTTGTCCCTAAAGACCCAGTAACTGTTTGACAGTCTTCGATCGCTTACTAGAAAAGTCGGTTCTAGGCTGTTTCATATGAAGAGTGACCATACTCCGGCTCTACCATTCATATCAATCCATCTAGGCCTCGCATCAGCGTTACCTCCACTAGAACATAATATACTGCAAATATTCATCTCGTTATATTTTATACTTTTTGTATGTGGTAATTTTTTTCTAAAAACATTAAAGCCCAAACTGAAGCTACTTGGGTCCAAAAGGGTCCTGACACCCCCCCCCCTTGCTCAACTACGCCATACCCGACAAAGATTAATATCTATCACAGCCAAATGACTATTACCCGCAACTATGTATACGAAAAATAAAAACATAATAATCAAAAAGCAATCACAACTAACAATACAAAATAAAGATTTTAAATCATATAAATTCAACCCTTCCCACATATTCATCACCCAAATACATTCACTTCTAAAACGACAAAATAGAGTCGCCAACTACCAAACACATAAAAACGATGTAGACAAAAAAGAATTGATTTTTTATTTCCAACAATGTAAAAAAAAATATATAAAGACTAGTAAACTAACACACTAAAAAAGTAAAGAGGGCAAATTCACTAAACTAAAAAATTTTCTTTCCAAAAGGCATACATCTAATGGCAGGATCCAGGAAAGGAAGCAGGCATTTAAAGATCCTTCTTGAGGGTACCCAAGAATTGATGCTTTTCGGCGGGAGTTTGGAAGCGACCGTGACCGAACTTGGAGGAGGTATCGATGAACTTGAGGGACACCTTTTCCAAAGCAGAGCGCTTGGTGTGGACAGTCATGGACTTGCGGAAGGTCAAGACACGCTTCTTGGCACCAGCACAACAACCCTTGATCATGATGAAGTCTTCGTTGACCATACCGTAGTGAGGGAAGCCACCCATAGGAGTGATTTGCTTATCAGTGACATCGTATTCAGTAGCACCAGACTTGGCATCGGTACCAGTGGCAATGCGGTAGATCTTCTTGTTGATTTCAGTACGTCTGTGGTAACCACGTTGACCGGCACGGGGAACGGAGTACATGACGCGAGAAGGATGCCAGGCACCAATACAAGCAACCTTACGGAGACCACGATGAGTCTTACGAGGCAATTTCTTGGTACCCCAACGATGAGTGACACCTTCGAAACCGTGACCCTTGGTAGTACCAATGATATCGATCATTTCGTCTTGTTCAAAGATAGAGGCAACAGCAACTTCCTTTTCAAAGTGTTCACGAGCATAGTCGACCTTAGCAGCAACATCACCACCGTTGAGTTGGATTTCCATGATGTGAGCCTTCTTTTGACCGAGACGAGCCTTGGAGATTTGAGTGTGGGCAATGACACGGACGACAGAGCAGTACTTCTTGATACGTTCGAGTTCACGAGTGACATCCTTGGCACCTTCGGCGTACTTCTTGGCGTATTGGGTGAAGGCCTTTCTCTTGGAGCGGTACCAGTTCTTGTAGAATCGACGCTTGGCTTCTTCAGACAAATGTTCGGCCCAGACGGTAGTCAAAGTACGGAGACCACGAGGAGTTTCGACGTAACCAACAACACCAATGATGACCATGGGGGGAGTTTCGATGACAGTGACGGCTTCGACGATTTCCTTCTTGTGCATCTTGGATCCAGGGCGTTCCAAATCACGGACAATGTGGGTCATACCAGCCTTGTAACCCATGAAGGCAGTCAAGTGGACGGGCTTCTTAGGATCATCCTTGGGGAAGGCCTTGACACGACCACGGTGAGATCTGGTTCTCTTACGAGGGGAGAAACCCAAATGACCATGACGGGGAGCTTCGTACTTTCTGTGAGACTAAAGAGGTGATCAGATAAAAAAAAAAGTTAGTGATCCATCTATATCCATCCATTCATCCAACCCATCCCATCCATCTATACAGTTCATCCAAACCGTATAAACTGTTCATTATATCATAGATATAATTGATAGTATTCATTTGTTTTTATATGACATTGCTTACCATGATGACACGAGAAGGGGTAGAAATAAAGAGGAAGAAAAAAAAGAAAGTATGAAAAAAAGGAAAGGTAAAAGCATTTTAAAATTCTTCGGCCACCAGATTCAAATACCGCTTTTTGCTCACGGCAATTTTGGCATGTGGCTTAGAACCATGGGGTGGAGGTGTGGATTATTTTTTTTGAAGTGGCCTTTTGCTGTTTTTTCTCCTCTTCTTTACTTTATATCCAATGTTATCCATTTGTCGACGAGCAGCCACCAACAACTTAGCCCCTTCATCGCTTCGATTCGTTAGTCAACGACGATGGAACAGTGATAATACTCAACCACCTACCAACAACAAGAACCATACTGACGATGCCAATGTCAAGAAGGACGAGGAAGCGGCGTCAATCGATACACAATTCCAAGGTTTATTACATGTCTTGGATTCCAGTGCATCCAAAGAAGCCAGCAGCCAAACACAACCTCCCTCAACCTCCACCACTAACACCACATCTGCCGTAGAAGGTATCACCAATATTCTTTACGAATCGGCGAACAAACAACAATCTCAACAGTCGCCCTTCAGCGGTGGCAGCGATTATGATATGGGATATTTAGCATTATCATTATCATCCATGAATCAAGCGCCTTATCAACTTCATGTCAATGCTTCATTCAATAATACGATTATTACGTTGACTCGACCTAATGGTTCACCTTTGGTATCAACTTCAGGTGGTAGTGCTGGATTCAAAAAGGCGCAACGTAGTGGATACGAAGCCGCGCATCAGGCTGCCATTCAATTATTGGAGAAGATGCAAGCAAAAAACTTACAAGTGCCCAACATTCATATTGTCCTGAAAGGCTTTGGTCCTGGTCGTGATGCTGCGTTCAAGGCTTTGGTGGCTGGTGCTGCTTGGAATGTCCGTCGAATCACAGATGCTACCCCGGTACCATTTGGTGGTTGTCGACCAAAGAAAGCAAGACGACTCTAATTTGGATGATAGGCATAGTTTTTTTTTTTTATCCCCCTCCCTTTGCTTCGCTTCCTTTTTTACATACACCTTTTTTTCATACATCTTTGCTCTTTATTAGTATTCTTCTTCTTTTTTTTTTGTACATGTAGATTTTGTTTAGATTAGGATTTTTTATTATTATTTATTATCCCCCCTCCCTTTCCATCTCCCATCACACGCTCGCACATTTACGAAATAAACAGAACCCATTCATAATAAATTATCTCTTCACTATGTTTGTCTTTTTGTTGGTGGCAGGGGCCAGAGCGTCGTGGCTTGAAAAAATAAAACAGGATTTTTTTTTTTCATTTATCTTCCTTTCTTGTTTCTTTCTTTTGAATAGACCTCGTCATGCTTCGTTCCACTTATATGATACGTCCTCGGGCTTCGTTCCTTTTTAGTCAACAACAGCGACTGTTAGATCTTTCTAGCAAACGATTCTACAAGATGAGTGTGGGCACTATCAAAAAGGGCCAAGTGGTGCAGTTCAAGAACAAAGCTTGGAAGGTGCTTAACCGTGATCATTCTTCTTCAGGACGCGGAGGCGCTGTCATCAAGGTATTATTATCAATATTGTTTGGAATAGTATTGCAAATGGAATTAACTTGCTTGTCATATAGATGGAAATTCAAGATATAAAGACTATGGCGAAGTCCAACGAACGGTTTAAGTCCAACGATACCTTAGAAAGTAAATAATAGTGTGGTGGGGGACACTCACTCTCTACATTCGGCTCACTTGCTTTTATTATTATTTACTGCGTAGTTTTGAATTTACAAGAAGAAACTTATCAATATCTTTACTCTGAAGGCGCTCAACTCCATTTGCTACACCCCGAAACTTTTGACGAGATCATTTTGACGAAGGATATGTGTGAAGGTGGCGAACGGGCGGTGTCAATGCTTGAAGGTAAGGTAAGCAAGACAAAGGAAAACATAGTTTTGCTAAGCAAAATCTTCTTTCTCTTCATAGATGGTATGCCAATTTCTATTAGTTTCTTGACCACACCAGAAGAAGGACGTCAACCCGCCTTATTCAAGTTACCTGCAAATCATGTGTTTACCGTGGGTTCTGTGGTAGAACGTGCAGGCCAGGCTGCCAAAGGAACTGTCTATAAAACTGCATCTCTCTCTAATGGTGCCAAACTTCAAGTCCCTGAATTTGTGCATGAAGGTGATCGGATCTTGGTGGACATTGAAAATATGAAGTACATGAAGCGTGAATTATAGTTATCTCCTTTTTTACAATAAAACAAAACAAAAAATTGCCCCTCCACTTTCTCTATTTTATTATTATTGAATCTTTATCTCCATAAAAGTCGACATGATTACACTCAAACCTTTCCCACTTTGATATCATTTTTAAAGTTTATGTGTAATTATTGCCGTATTTATTGAATCACCGATTCTCTCACTAATTCTTATCCACATTTTTGACTCTTTCTTTTCTCCATTCCTCTTGCTCTTCTTGTTCATTCTCTTGCCATTCCATTATTTTGACATTTTTATGCTATCCACTACCACCTTCCCTTCGTCTCCTGCACCATGTTATCAACCCGGCTATCCGTCATCTTCGTCTCTTCGGAATCTTGACCCGCTCCTTCCTCATTCATCTACACCCCTAGCACCGGTTCGAAAATTTGCCTCTTCAACACCTGATATCACTCCACTTGACCGGTCAACCTCGTCTCCAACTTCTACTGCTCGGACGGCATCCTACAGTGTCCAGAAACAGAATATCACTGTGGACCCTTCTCATTTTAAAAAAATCCGACTACTCGGCAAAGGCGATGTTGGATCAGTCTATTTGGTTCAAAATGAAGAAACCAAGCAACTGTATGCTCTGAAAGGTAACATAATTCTTTCCATCGTACCCTTACTCGTGCTCAAATATATCTAAAGATCTATACTCATAAAAATTATCCTACTCTGCTATTATTGGTAGTACTGTCCAAAAAGGAAATGGTGAAGCGTAACAAGATCAAACGGGTCAAAGTAGAACAAGCCATCTTATCGATGGCGCATCATCCATTTATTGTCCCTTTACATCATTCTTTTCAAAATAAAGATTATCTCTTTTTTTGTCTAGAATATTGTGTGGGTGGTGAATTCTTCCGAGGCAAGCAAAAAAAAAAAACACTAGATCAAGATGGAACGGCAGATTATACTAACGTCTATTTTGTACATAGCTCTACAACAACGGCCAGGAAAGGTATTGAAGGAACATGAAGCCAGGTTTTATGCTGCTGAAGTCGTGGCCGCTCTTGAATATCTTCATTTACATGGATTGATTTATAGGTATGTTTCATAAAAAATTAAAAAAGATCGTCATGGTTGCACACCCAATATTCACTTTTTTCTTTTTTTAGGGATCTGAAGCCTGAAAGTAAAAAAAGTTTCATATAAGTTAATTATTGGCTGACTCACTAACTCCTCTCACTATTTTTTAGATATCCTGCTTCATCAAAGTGGTCATCTCATGCTATCCGATTTCGATCTATCGGTTCAATCTCCTACTATTGGCAACCCCACCATTGTACGTTCTGCCTTCCCGTCTCTATTTTCGGTAAAAATCCTCACCCATACAGCAAAAAAAAAAAAAAATTCACATGAACCGCAACATATTGAATCTTTTTTTTTTTTTTTTTTCACAAAAAAAAAGCATCTCCCATTACTAGATACAAAGATATGCTCCAATGTCCGCACAAATTCATTTGTAGGCACTCAAGAATACTTGGCACCCGAAGTCATTCAAGGCAATGGTCATTCAAGTACGGTAGATTGGTGGACTTTGGGCATCCTGCTATATGAAATGATTGTAAGTGGTTTGGAAGTATTGGATCGGGTGAAATTTTTCAAACTAACAGAGATTATATAAATATTTTGGATAGTATGGATTCACGCCATTTAATGGAGCCAATCGAAATGACACGTTTGATCGCATCATGACACAAAAACTCGACTTTCCACATTTTGGCAGCAACCCATATTTCCAAGGACCAGAAATCAGTCATCAGGGAAAATCAATCATGCGCAAATTATTGGACAAGAATGAAAACAAACGATTAGGCGCGCGTGCTGGTGCCAGTCAAGTCAAACAACATGCTTTTTTTAAACCGATCAACTTTGCTCTACTCCGTCATATGCGTCCACCTATCATGCCTGCTCAAAAAGCAAAACCAATTGATGCCGTCCATTTTGCCCATGTTAAGGAAAGTGTAAGTTTTGATTTGCATGGCAGCCTCACGGGTGACATGGATATGGATGACGATGATAATGGTGGCGATTCACATGATTCTGATCGGGAGGACTTGGTTGATCCCTTTGCTGACTTTGGATCGGGTAAGATTTGGAAAAAAAAAAAAAAAAGAGTTCGCGTTTGTTATGTATCGACCCATCTGCCTTTTTTTTTAGTGACCCTGATCCGACCCAAGCATTGATAGATGTTGATGACAAGCCTTCATTTAGTTTTTAGAAATGAACCTTCCCCCCTCCCCTTGTATTTTTATCTCCTTTTTATTCAATAAAATTGATTGCTTTTATACCTTGTGATTGATTGTATTTGTGATTGATGCGTGGATAATAAGGAGGGTTAACGGCTTTCTTTTTGATCTGATGGCGCCTACCCAAGAAATGGACAATTGAATATCCGCTCGCCTTTTGTTCGAGTCACGAGTCTGGGAAAACAAGTGCTTGGCAATGTGGAAAAAAAAAAAAAACGCTGACCCTCTTTTTTTGACCTTTTTTTTTTTTCTCTTTTTGTCATTGTACATTAATTCATTTGCCCTCCCCTTTTTTTTTTTTTTATATATCATAGACATTCAATCTTCCACTCAATATAAACCCTCTTACATTCGACGAAACTGATAATGGCAAGCGACAAAGTGAAAAAGGAATTCAACCCGAAACATTTTTCCCTTGTTCGGTAAAGCAAACCCCACCCTACCCCACCCACCTTCATGACATTTGAATCTCCCTAATCATGCTTCTTTTGCTATTATCATTTAGGAATTTTTACATTGCTGATATCATTACGTTAATGAATGGGGTATGTGGTGTGCAGTCCGTCTTTGCATCGATGCGTTATCTTGTCTCGAACGATATCCAAGATCTTTATTCGGCCATGTCCTTTATGCCATTTGGCTTGTTTTTTGATTTTATGGATGGCCGTGTGGCGCGATGGAGAAACAATTCTTCGTTGTTGGGCCAAGAATTGGATAGCTTGGCTGACTTGGTAAGTAGCTACCTAGCGGAGGGTGTGTACGTAGAGTATCGAATCATAGGCTAAAATTGATGATTTGATGTTTATTTGGTTTGGTGTATATAGATCTCTTTTGGTCTTGCGCCTGCAGCTTTAGCCTATGCCAGTAAGTCAAAAATTTAAATATATATATGGAAACAGAAGACACTCACCCATAGTTTATTATAGTTGGTATGCGAACCTGGTTGGATACTGTGGTATTGACTTACTTTGTATGTTGTGGCATTGCTAGACTGGCACGCTTCAATGCCACCGTGGCATTGGCACCAAAAGATGCAACTGGCAAGGTCAACCATTTTGAAGGTACACCAATCCCCACGTCTTTGTGTTTGGTGGCGCTCTTGGCTTGGTTTGTTTTACAAGATAGATATCTGGATGCTCTGCCTGGTCAATGCTTGGTCTTAGCTGATGGTGGTGGCTACGATTTCCATCCTTTAGTTTTGATTTATGCTGTCAGCGGTACTCTCATGATTAGCAAAACTCTTAGAATCCCCAAGCCCTAGTCTAGTTTAGTATAGTATAGTATAGTATAGTATAGTATAGTATAGTATAGTATAGTATAGTATAGTATAGTATAGTTCAGTTTAGTTTTGATTTTCTTTTTCTATCCCTTCCATACCCTTCATAGTGCCTTCCGCCCGTCACCCCTTCTTCTTTCTCTGTATTCTTCACTTCAATATAATAAAAATAAAAATAAAATCTACTTATTTGGCTTCTGACTACGTGTTTTTCTTATCCCACATACTTTCATATCGCCTTCGCATTCTAAACTGTCTTTCTATTTTATACTATTAGCATCAATGAATACAAAATTGAAATAAAAAATTGCACTGGCCATTTACTACATTTTGATTGTAGCCAGTCCTTTTTCTCTCACCCCAAAATCATGTGTATGATCATTCCACCCATTCTACATAATCCATTCATTTGATATTCACACATTATGAAAAATAGGATACAAAGTCAATAATAAAGAATATATGATTTTTTTTATTATGTATGACAATTAGTAAATAAGTAAAGTAATGGCAAAACAAATATAAAAATAAAATAAAAAAAGAAGACTAGACTACTAAATAATAATAGATAATATATAGAGTAACACACCAACTAAACTAATAGACCAAAATAAGACCGCCTGTTGTTGTTGTTGTTGTTCTTGATCCAACGTCTGATTACAGCACTTCCTTGATCCGACTTGTTCGAGGAACAAACCCATCATTGCCGGAGGTAAAGGCCGTGCTTTTGTTCTTGTCGTTAGCATCTTCCTCTTCATCATCCACAATGAGCTTGTCGTTGTATTTCTGCACGAATTCATCGTCGTCGTTATCATCACCAACGCCACGCCGACCATTGGATTCTGGATAAAGGTCCTTTGTCGAGGCATCCGTTGTGGCACCATCGTCTTTGTCGGCGGTGGGAGTGTGAGTACCGGCGGCGCTTGCACTTGTGGGAGAGGCTGGGGAGGCAATAGGAAATTTGTTGGATAAGGGCGATTTCGATTTTTGACGCTGAGAAGGTGATGATGATGATGCTGGTTGATATCGTTGAAGACGAGGAGATTCAGGCAAGACCGCGGCGGTGGAGAGATTGTTTCCAGATGCGGTTTGTTTAGCGTTGCTATCATAATGATCATCGTCATCGCTACTTTCCATCATTGTCCGATCTTGTTGTTGCTGAGCACCACCACCACCTTGTTCGTTTTCTTCATCACCTTGACCAATCAAACGGTTGCTTTGTTGTCCACTACCACCAGCAGCCAGCGCAAGTCGCTCATTATCAGCATACTCTTGTTCACGTTCATGAGGTTCCATCCCAGGGAGTGCAGGCGGCACCACTTCCATATCCATGACTTCGTGTTCCGCATTGACTTGAGAGAGTCGTTGAGCTTCCGAGTACCAATCCGCCAGGTCACTTTCATCGTTCGCTTGGAAAATATACACCTTTTGTCCACCGAGAGACATCCTTTTCTTACGTCCCATGGCAATTTGGAAACAGAGGTCTTCGGCTTGTTCATCCGTGGCAGATACCGTTGCGTTCGGCAAAAAGAGGGAGAGTTCAGGTGATAAAGGATCAGTTTCAAAGTGCCTGGCGTTCTTGAACCCATGTAAATAACCACCTATCCCAAGATTAAAAATGCACATACACTTGATCAGTTTCCATACACAAAAACAGTGTTCATCTCTTGGTAATATTCAACTTACAAGGTGTCAATACATAAAGCCCTTCTTTCCACTTCTTGAATGCGGTCTTGCGGTTCAAAAAGTTGACCTTGGCAGGAATGCAGAGATCGTTACTTTGGTTGGCATAAGTCATATCAGAATCAGTCTTGTAGACAGCTTTTTCATTGACGAGTTGGAATTGATTTCGACGCACAAATTCGTTCCAGTCCGAGTTGGGAAGAATGTTGCCAAAAGTAGCAGAGACCTTGCCTACAATGGTTTTAGCGTCCATCCGGTGTTCAATACAGAATTCTTCCCAGTTCTTGGTGACGATATGCAAGCTGCCAAAAATGCGTTGTTCCACAGTTGCCGCTTCTCGTTGAAGTTGGATCACATTTTCATGTAGATTGTTTTCTTGATTATATAAGGTTCGGAAGGATTGAATCACACCTGGAAAGAAAGAAAAAGAAGAGGTAAAAAGAACCGTAAAAAAAAAAAAAAAAAAAAAAAACATTGAATTTCCGCTTTTGCCTTACCTAAATTTAAGAGAGCCGGATCTTCTGACGCAGTAACTCGATCAGACGAATGGTAGACATATTTAATCGCTGTATCCAAATGATTGACCATAGAATCAGCTTCTTGTCGAGCATTATAAAGTATAGAGGAGCGTAAGCAAGGATCTTTTTCAATTGACTTGATGAAGTTTTGAATATCGTTTTGAAGGTTGCTCAAGCTGGGCACCACAGCGGACCTTAAATATCCTACGTATTCATGATGCATCATACTTTTTTCCAAAGTATAATTACGATAAGCTATCCACACATCTTGCACACCACCAGATTGTAAAAATTGGTTGTTCGATTCTCGAAAGGGAATAGCCAATGGTTTGTTAGACGTGGCATATCCATTGGCTGCCTTGCTTTCTACATCCATCATATTTTTAAACATATGATTCTAGCCCGAAAAAAAAAAGTTTAATTTTATTTTTCCATTGTTAGCAACAAGTAGTTTCCTTTTTTTTATATTAAGGTTTTTTTACCATATCTTTGAGAGCCAAGCGCCAAACATTTAGTCGATCACAAAGTAAATCTACCGGCTCAATGCCACCAGACATGCGATAAATTTGTTGCTGGACCTTGGTAGGTCGTTTCAAAGTAAGTCCCCGTTTGGGCTGAGAGGCAAAAATAGGAGGAGGTTCTTGGTCCTGGGTTTTCTGACTTAGTCGACTGGCCCCAGCATGGAAAGGCTGCAATTCACGACGTGGGCCTCCACCACCTTGTTGTCCAGGAATCATCAATTGCATACGACTCGTATCGTCATTTTCATTCTCTTCTTGCCATTCACCAGGAGGAAGAGGTTTGGATTGGTTTGTTGCATGTAGTTTGGGCACTCTCACCCCTCGAGGCAAATGGGGAAGATTTTTGCTACTGACATAATCGCTGGTACTACTAGTCGCATGACTAGATGAGGGTTGATATCTTGCTGAGGACCGCATTTGTTTGTTATTATTGTTGTTGCTCAGTACAGAAAATACAAACAGATGGAAAAAAAAAAGAAAAAAAAAAAGTGTGAAAACAACAAATGGGTGTTAAAAAAAAAATACCTCTGTGAGAGAGTGCTAGAGGGGTTAACTCAAGCCCATGTCACTGACTATCACGATGAAACTTGGTTCTCTGATACCAATCATCCTTCTTGGACTTAAACCGCATAACGCATTTTTTTGAACCGGAGTGTGAATATTAGTGCGTAGCTGAGAAGGGTTCGAGGTTTTTTTTTTTTTTTGACAGGTGCTAAATTTAGAAATATTCATGCATATCATAAGCCTTGAGATTAACCATGGTCAGTTGGATATTAAACAAACATACTGACTAAAAATAAAAAAGATCTTAAAAATTGTAGTCAATCCAATATCTCGTTTCAAGCATCCTCCTTTTTTCACAATCAGAATAATCCACTAGTAAAAATTTAAATGATTCTAGATGAGAGGGGTGATGATAATAATATAGGTTGTTGATTCCGTTAAAATTATGCGAGCTTTTTATTTTTGTTTCCTCGTAACGAATAGGGTAAAGAAAATCCCAAGAATCAAAAAAAAAGGAGAGACCACAAGGTTCGTTTGTGTGGTCAAGGAAGAAATGATAAATAAACATCTCAGCCGAGATTATTTTTTTCGAATATAAATACTTGCCTGATTTTCCTCAATTTTTTGAAATTATTAAATCTTTTATTTATTTTTTTTTACAACAAATCTCTTTTATAAAACCAAACTCAAAATGACTCTCGGATTTGACGAAGAACTTCCTCAAGATGTGTATGAATTCAATGCCATCCGCCAAAAGTTGACTTACAATAACAAATCTGGTATTGCGTCCGCTCTGAAACCCGCTCCTGTCACGCAGCATTTGCCTTCGTTTGATCCTGAAACTGGAAAACCATGCTTTAAGGCTTACCGTGGCTCTGGAAAGTTACAAGGCAAGTTTGCTTTGATTACTGGTGCTGATAGTGGAATTGGCCGCGCGGTGGCCACGCTTTATGCTCTTGAGGGATTGGCCGGTGTGACAATTGTTTACCGAGATGAACGTGAAGATGCTGATGCCATGTATACCAAGAATACAATTGAAGCCCAGTCCAGCTGTAAGGTCCATTTGATTGCTCGGGATGTTGGCTTCGAAAAGAACTGCCGCGAAATCTTGGATGCCCATTTGTCAACGTTTGGTCGTATTGACATCTTGGTCAACAATGCTGCCGAACAGCACAAGGTCCACAAGGTCGAGGATTTGGATTGTGATACGGTGGAACGTACTTTTAGGACAAATGGTAATAATAGAAATAAAAAAAAAATAAAAAAAGAGATCAGACTGCGGGAAAATAATTTTTTCAACCTTGGGTGCTTACGTTTTCCTTTATTTTTAATAGTATTTGGGCCTATTTTTATGACCAAGTTGGTATGTGAACATCTCAAGGCCGGTGGTGTTGTGATCAACACAGCATCCATTGCTGCTTATCGTGGTATGGATGTCCTTGTGGATTATTCGGCAACCAAAGGAGCTGTTGTTTCCTTCACCCGTGCACTATCGCAACAACTAGCTGACCGCAGAATCCGTGTGAATGCTGTTGCTCCTGGCCCAGTGTGGACTCCTTTGATTCCTAACACCTTCACGCAAGAGGAAATTCACAAGTTCGGTTCCTTCCCTCCTTTGAAGCGACCTGCACAGCCTTGTGAAATCGCGGCTGCTTTTGTATTCCTTGCCTCCGACGATTCGTCCTTTGTTACCGGTCAAGTGATCCATCCCAATGGTGGCACCGTCGTCAATGCCTAGGTGCAAACCTTCTTGTAGCACTTTTATGTTATATCTACTTTTTTCTTTATAAAACTGTGACTATGTTACTCACCGTCTTTGTTGTACCCTTTTCTTTTATCTTCCTACTATTTCATAATAAATAACAATCACATTTTTACACAATGTGAAGGTATAAAAAAAAAATACATATTATATTATAGGGACTTTCATTATCATGCTAGAAAAGGAAATGGTGGAGGTTCCCATATTTTTTTTCCCTGGGCATATTGCATTCCTGATAGCTGAGTACTTTTGAACTCAGCATGATTGTTTTCTACTTTTTTTTTTAAAAGTTTGTCGCACGTTTTGAAATCGGGACAGGGTTCTCGACTCTTCCAATTTTTGAGCGATGAGGGAAAATGTTTCAAAACCCGCTCACATGAATTTTATTTACACTTGAATTTTTTTTTTCGCACTCTTTCTTTTTCTTCTTCTTTTCTTTCTTTAATTCTTCGCAATTGGGTTCCCAGAGCGTTATATTGGACTTAGATTAGTGTTAGGACTAGTTTAGAAGCGTTTTCAGCTCAGGGATTACAAGATGCATGGGGAAACCCTTTCATTTTGGATCTGGGATTTGGGACCACCATATAGTTGACTTTTTGGAACCTTCATTAGCTTAGTTTGGTGTTAATTTGTTTGTAGTTTAATTCTATATGAGAATAAAACATGTACCTTTTTAGTTACTTTATTAAAGAATGCCTCATTAGTCTATTTCATGACCTGTGTGATAGATTCCTTTCTACTGTCATCACACTTTGTGAATGGTGTCGACCGTTGTTGTACTTCAATAAAGACGACCTTCTATTCATTCTCATGCCGTATAAAGTATGTTAGATATCTTTTCATAATCGCCACTTTAGATTGTATAGACCATTCTTTAGAGCTCTCATTTGTCTTCTACCTTTATCAGGTCCCCTCATCTTCAGTAAAAAAAAAAAAAAATAGTATGTTTTAGTATTTAACAATATGGTTCAATAAAATATGCCTTTCTATTTACCATACAATTACGGCTACATTACAGCTGGGCCCATCATATAATAAAGCTATGTAATTCTGTGTATATAACCGCAACTATAGATTATTTGAAGTGCATTCTAGTTCATTTTATGACGACTTGTTCCCGCCTCCTTTGGCCAAGCGACTGATTGACAGTTTTATCTCGTTTAATATAAAATGTGGCCCTATTTGCACTCTGCCATTCATATTCATCAACCTGATCGTGCTGTCAGCGTAGCCTCCACTAGATAAAAACATACTGTATGTAGTCAGTACATTATTATAGTTCTTCCGGTTTTTGCATGTGATACAATAAAAAACTATTGACCTCCAAACCAAATCTAAAAAGTCCTTATTACGGTGAATAATTGCAGGGGATTGTATCATATTCAAACTATACATACACAGTTCCATCAAAAACCGCACTCCAACAGCCTCAAATAGATTTTTTTTTCATGTTGCAAGTGTGGGAACGTTCTCGAATTGAATACAAAAATTGCAACAATAAGGTTTACTTTGCGTTTTTGCTGAACTGCACCTTAGCATAACATAAAAAACAACCAAAATGGGAAAATTGCACTGATACGTCACTCTATTTTCCAGTATGTACAATAAAAGAAACTCACAACAACAAAGAGGGCAAGTATTTGTTTCATACATTGTAAAAGTTTATTTTGAAAGTCAATATATGATATACAAAGAGGCAAATAAATTGAGTAATATACAAAAACTAACTAGCTAAAAAAAAAGTGGGGGGGGGGTGGAGGACCAAAATAAAAGTATATAAAAATAAAGGAGAGAAGGGAGATTTGGGGGGGGGATCACCGACTGGAAAGTTCCATGTCTTCTGAAGGTCTATTATTCACCCTTCTATATGCACCACTGAATCGAGCCGATCGTTGAGAGACCCATTCCATTATACCACCAAGCACTTGACTTTCTGGTTCATTGTAAGGTGATTGTGAGTTTTCCATATGTACAATATATTTCAACACATCCTTGACAGTGACTAGGCCAACAAGTTTTCCTCGATGTTCTAGTAATATCACCCGAGGCCTATTTATGATAATAGTAACAAAAACAAACGTAACAAAAAAAGGTCAAAGAAATGTCGACGTCTAACCCCTTCCATTTTTTTCGCCTTACCCAAGCTGCTTGAACATATCCATGACAGTTTCTAAATAGAGTCGAGGGTGTACCGTGAGGGGTGTCTAAGGAGAGAGAAAAAAAATCAATCAATCAGTTTTTCTAAAAAACCATGTTCCGAGTTATTTATTTCTTACCTGATCAACATAAGGTCCAAAGTCGACCGCCTCTGATGATCCACGTATGACATATCCATCGTCGTTGATAGTGTCGGTCAACACCTCAAGGTCGTTTGAGTCCGAACGGAACCTGCAAATAGTTGCTGCATGCGCCTTGTTCACTTTTTGTGCGCGAGTCACCAGGTATTTCAATTCAGATCTACCAATATATCCAATCAACTGCATCGTGTCTTTATCTTGTACCACAGGGAAGCCACGATAGTCAGTGTTTTCAAGAATGTCATCTAGTAAGCAAAAACGAAAAACAAAAACAGGAGAAGAACCATTGTGAGTTATGAAGTAGGTACAATGGTGACATCTATATCTATATATTTAATGTTGTTTTTACCGATATCAGCAAACGTCATTCCAGAAGCTGTCATAACAGTCATCTGATCTTGCATAACATGGGAGACTTTGACATACAAAAAAAAAAAAAAAAACCCCCAGTAAGTTGTGTGTAATATTTTTCAGGTAAATGAGAGACTATAGTTCTTGTCATCTTACCAGGGACGCCGAAGACGTGATCTTCGCTATCAAGGAAAGGATACCCATTCAATCGAATATATCGATCAGCAATTCCGCCAGAGCCAAACCAATCCCCAACAGCTCTAGTTACCATCAGTGTAATCTAGGGGAGTGTAAAATGGAAAGTTAAAAAAAAGTTTAATGAGCACTTCTTTTTTTTTTGTATTACCATAGTCGGCAAGATATAAGTGATCTGACCAGTCAGTTCAAACATTATGACAACCACAGAAACTATTGTTAAAATTAAAAAGGTAAGCACATTGTTGTCTACATTACCATATACTCTTTTTTTTTTCCCTACCTGTAATTCTCATGACCCCACTATGTATAAAGAAAAGAAACGTGAGTCTACCAATATTTATTTATATAATAGGTGGGAAAATTATTACCATAATGCAGCAGCCGCACCAAGGAATGCATACGTGCCAGGTGTAATACACTAATTATCGAATAGAAACATAGTCATGTAAGTATAGGATTTTATCAACAAAACAGAAATTGCAGGCAACTTACAGGCATATCAGGTCGGCATGAAGAAAATAGAAAGAAATCGGGGTTTGCCCTACATGCAGGTCAAATATCAGTAACTATCCATATGTATTTTCTTGGGCAAAGCCGTCGTCTACTTACAAATGCCAAGATTTTACAATGAGACCCACCATTCGTCCAAAGGTAGCCCCAATAGCCATGGAAGGTACAAATATACCACAAGGGACCTAGAATATTCCATAAACCCAGTCAACATCTAATCACAGGCGCCTCCAACAATCAATTGCGATGTCGTTTCTCTTTTCTTACCTTGGCACCATATGATGCAATTGTACCCAAGGTTCGGAGAAGAGTTGCGATAAAAAGTAAAACGAGAATACGTGCTACTTGACTTTCCCTATGAATCAATCAAAGTTAGTATTCTGTGGGTTACTTACCCCATTTACTTCTAATAAATATCATATCCTTTTCACTTACTGACATAACCCAGCATAGTCTTCACCTTCGACCCCTTCACATTCCCTAAAAAGAATACCCATGATTTCAGTCATATCAATCCGTAAAAACACATTGGGGAAGGCAATCAGAGCAGTGACAAAAGCAAGGATGGAAGCTTCCAATACAGGATAATCTTTGAGATATTTCTTGCGAATTTCGGCAACAAAGATGTTGTATTTGATCACCAAAGCACCATATAATCCCTATTGATAAAATCACATGAGATCAGCTTTTTTTTTTTTTTTTTTGTTAAACTCAACCCCCTCTTATTTTTTCTTTCACTTACACCAAATATACCAATAACGATCACGAAAAGGTATTCGAAAAAGTGCCATTCACGATCATAGCTGACTTGAAACATGACCAATTTACCGGTTCGAAACGGATTCATGGCCTATAATCATACAAGAATGATAAAGAATCAGGATGAGTCCGCTTAACCATCATCATCCGCCCCCTCTTTTTTTTCACTTACCTGCAAGACAATAGTGGCAATCATAGCACAAAAGAAACTTTTCCACATGGTGCGGTTTGGGAATGTTGTGCTCATTTCTTCCAAAGCAAAGAGAACGCCGCCAATCGGGGAGCCGAAAGCGACTGCAACACCTGCAGCACTAGAGGCAGTCAAGATTTCACGCATTTCCGCTGTAGAACAAAGTTCATGTCAGCTAACATTATTACTGTTGTTCAAGTATGTTCTTACCTTTGCTTGATCTAAATTTTTGAAAGCATCGCGAGATAACATTACCAACACAACATGCCATGTGTACAGAGGGACCTTCTTTACCAATAGATAGGTTGGACGCCACTGCCATAGTCTAATGTTTCAAAAAGAAAATAGAGAGTCGATGGCAATGAGTTCAAAGATCAGACCATTGTATTTGTGGAGTATGTATTTTCGTCTATTTACCAAACCAATACTTTTCATCACCAAAGTCCACCCTCCTAGAAATCCACGCATAACAAATCCAGCTGTAATACAAAAGAACTATTATGTAAGTGAAGTTCCAAATAGTGCATTCATTTTTCCTTACCAATAATGCATTTTATTTCTGAGATACCAGAACCAGCGGCATACGGGGCAAACACTTTGACAAGGTAGGCACAGGTCGTAGCAAAGAGGGTGGCCCACATCACATAAAATAACCAGGTGATAAAGTAAAGATCATGTCCAATATTGAGGGCGTCACTCCATGGCATCCATAAGGCGCATGCATCATCTATTTTTTTTTTAAAAAAAAAGAATCAAGTATTAGCTAACCATCGAATAACATAGCACTGAGATAATAGATACGCCACCTACGTTCATCTTCGATTTCCCAGCAACAGAATTTTTTGTTCAACCACCAAGCATTAGAACAATAACCCAGTTTGATGTCGGATAACCAGTTGGTGACAATGGCAATCAAAGCGGAATTCAGACCAATGGCAGCGCCTACCATGCATACTACAATCCACGTCTGGAAGGTTTCAAACGTGAGTTTCCACCAACCACGCCAACTTTGATCTTTGAGATTTTGTGACTGAACTGATGATTGACGATAGCGTTCCAGAGTAGCATCCTTCACCCAATCTATGAAATAAAAAGCATGTGAATAATGGTTTTCTATTTTCCTATTTGGTGATGATATTTCAACATAATGGGGTTGTCGTAAGGAACTTACCAATGGTGCTGAAGTCTTCGTATCTGCGAATTTGTGCTAGTTCCTCTTCTACTTGATGAGAGGCTGTCCACCTGTTTGCATCTTTGTCTAAATGATATAAATAATTGTATAAAAAGAAACGGAGGGTAAAGAAAAAAAAAAAAAAGGTACAATGGCGGGGTGGTGATGACGGGTGTGGAGAACGAGTGAAATAAAAAAAGAAAGTAAAAAAAAAAAAAAAAATATAAAATTACAGAACAGGAATTTCAAAACCAGCTCGAGTATTTTCTAAACTGGGAAGTATCATCGACCGAAGTTATGAATAAGATCATTTATCGGATTTGAAGAAAATAAAAAATAAGCAAGGGAATGGACAGACTATGATACAGTACAAATGTTTATTATAAACGGAGAATATATATAAAAAAACTAAACTAAAAATAGAGTATGTCAATATATAAAGTTCCATCGATGATATGTATCTACCTATACTAAAGAAGAGGGGGTCCTCGCCATAAACGATGATGCCAGTCATCTATTTCAAATCAAGTTGCCCGAACATTGACCGAGTTCTATTGCTTAATGTCGTATTTGGCCCCTAGTACACGCAACTTATCCTTGAGAGAATCCAATGTCAAGTACGTCCCTTTGAGATGGCGATCTCCGCTTGTGGGATCAAAGGCAGTACGACCATGCAAAACGCGACGATTGGCAAAAAGCACTAAAAAAAAAAAAAAAAAAAAAGACAGTTGAGAACTTTCTCTCTCTACCCTATTCTCAAATGTCACTTTTGAGCATAATTCTGTTTCTTCTTTTACCTAATTGACCCGGTTTCAGGGTAACTTCAAAACGAAGGGATTCATCTTCAATAAAGTCGGCAAAGCGCTGATAGGCTTGATAGAATCGTTTCATTTCCTTTGGTGGTAATTCATCCATGGGACCTTGGAATTGAGGTGCATAGTTGACATGCATGCCCCAACTTGGGCCTAGGCCATACCCGTCGTCCGTCACAATCGTAGGCCGGCGATGATACATGTGATGTCCATTGTTGATATAGTGGAAACTGACAGGTGTCTGTTTGAGAATAGCATAATCTTCAGGGTATTGAACCTTTAAGAGTTCCACTGCACGGTATGAATCCAAAAAGATACTTGAGCCACCTTTGACACTGTTCTTCATACAATGGAGCAATTGAATCCCTGGTGGACAATCCAAATACCTATTTTTTTTTTTTTTTTTTTTTTACATAAAAGAGAGCGGGTTAAAAGAAAGGAAGAGAGTGACTGAGGGAGTGGCGGACTTACATTAAATCCATATGGAATCCCAGGTAAAGACTAGTGTAAGCAATATTGACAGACTTGGCGACGTTCTTGACATCAAAATCACGACCGTAGAATGTTTCTTGTATATGTCCAATGCGTTCGCCCACCTTGGTCACACTGGCATGGTCATCGGCAGGTACATCCTTCAGAAAGACCAACCCATCATTGTAGAGTTGTTCCACCACACGGTGTAATCCTTGGTCGGTATTCATGTAATCGTCATGTGAGATCCATTCCAATTGGTAGTCGTCGCGAGTCCACGTCTTGGGTTTCAGGTGTTCAAATCGGAATTCTTGGCTGGCTGGCTGCGAGGCGTATCGTCTCAAGTAGGATAAAGGGTACCGACTGATGTGGGTTTGCTGAGAAGGTTGGTGGCGTAAAGCTCGATCCCATTCTACAACCAGAGTGTCTGCGTCAATATCAAGAGCTACCGATCGAGGGGTCGTATTCAGGTCAATGTCTGCTGTTGAATGGAGTTTTTGTCGGCTGCTGGGGTGAACACATGCCTCACAGGGGCAGTTGTCGCGTAACCAGACATGGCTGTAACTGCTTCTATTGTTTCCTACCAAGCCAATGTTGCTAGGACAAGATTCATTCCAGTCAATGTAAACAGCATCGGCATCCACATGCGTTGATAATGCGGCGTCTATAGTTGTTGACAGTGTGGGTTCTTGAATATGATTGGAAGTGGAATGCCATCGTGCGCCACGCTGTGGGTCCTGTCGCCCCAATCCTTGGATGCCATTGGCAGTGAATGGTGACATCGTCGTTTTCAAGCAAGTAGTAATGGGCCTCACTGAAGACGGTTTAAGGAAGGCCACATTTGTACGTGGCAAACGAGCAGGCAACTGGCGTAAAGATGTCATGGAGAAGAAAGATAAAGACGATTGATAAGAAGAAAACGTTCGATTTTTTTTCTTTTTTATTCCTTAAAATTGATGATGAAGCTTGAGTTTAAAATAATACGGCTGAAGCTACCCATGTCCGGGATCCAAAAAAGTGGGGAAACGAGTTTTTAATGACAAATCAGCAACTGTCTTTCCGTCAATGGTGTAACCTTCCCTTAATTTCTTTTAAAGAGCACAGTTTTTTTTTTTTTGCTTCTTTATTGAATAGCAAGTAAAGAAATAAATATATATATACATATATATATAAACTAACGACCCATGCCAGCATGAAAATATGAATATTGATTTCAAATAGCCGTTGCTAGTGAGAGACTGCATTTCCAACTCAGGCTTTTTCAAAAGTCCAATAAAGACTAGAGTCTTTTGTATTGTACTTGCATTTCTTGAGGACAGTGCCGCCACGAGAGCTTTTGCCTCCCGTTGAGGAGGATGACAAACAAGTAGGGATCATGTCATACATGTGGGTAACAGCCATGATTTTAAAGGTATTCTTTTTGCCACTGACGGGAACAAAGAGCCATGTTTGTTTTTGCCAAAGAATAGGCTCATAGCGTTTCGCCAAGGAGCGCTTCTTGCTATATTTGAGCTCACATTGCCACAAAACACCTGCATCGTCTTTGCCATTTGTCTATGGAAATACCGAAATGGTGACGTTTTAATATTTTTCAACTGCCCTGAATTTTTTTTTTTTTTTTTTTTTTTGGATTCAAGTAGTTTACCCATCGTGCTGAGATACATTTTTTCAAAGAGCCATGGTTATGGTTGATAGAATACATTTTGTTTTTATACTTGAGGACTTTCCATTCAGTAATTGAAGACTTAGATTTGACTGTAGGTTCAACAAGAGTGCCGGGCAAAAAACCCAAGTACTTTTTTGTCTTCATATTACGGATGTGATAATTCCCAGGCTTGATATTTGTCGCATGTTTCAATGTGGCCGCACCATCCTTTTTTCCAGTCTTGCTAATCCCTTGAGAATTGACCATAGCAATCATGACTGAGACTAATAATACTATCATCCAGCCTCTTTTTAGTAATGAAAACAGCAAAGCCATTGTGATGATTTCGAAATAGAATAACGGTAAAAAAGAAGAAGAAAAAAAGAAAGAAAAATAAGAAAAAAACGGAATAAAGAGAAGAAATAAGAAAATATATATAAAAAAGGAAGGCAATCAAGGTTTGCTAGTGCACTGAGTCTTTGTTATTTCCTATTGTCCCATTTAATAGAACACAAATATGACATTTTATTAGGTACGACATTGAAGGACTCTGATGCAGTTCCCCGAGTGGGTTTATTTTTTATTGTACAAGCGAAGATAACTTCCTTATATAATTTTAATGTAAAAACAATCTAGCTTTTTCTATTATTATTTATCTCATTTTGGATAGTGATATTGGAGTTAAGAAAATAAAACTATGTATGTAAACAACAATATGGCTGAACTGATATCAAGTTTTGACAGCTTACATATCATCCACATTCGGGGGTTTAAATGTAACTATTTTTGAATGACCAACAGGTAAGGTATTTTTTTTATTGAGGAGATAATAATGATACTGCAGTCACAGTATGACCATCTTGGCTGTACTTTTATATAGCTCGATAGAAAAGGAGAAATCGATTTTTTTTTTTTTTTGGAATTGTAATGATGGCAAACCTGTCAAAAAAAAAAAAAGGAGTAAGGGGTTAAAAAAAAGGTCTATTATGCTGGTATCATTGGTGATGATAGAGGCAAAAAAAAAGGTACAAGTACAATTTCAATTCCAGTGGTCATAATATAAATCATGTACAAACACAAGAGGGTATTACAAAGAAATTCGAGAAAACCTGACTCCTACTTTCAAAAAATATCGTAACCTTCAGCGAAAAGAGTGAATTTATTATTTGGAACAAGACTCGATCAAATTGTCAATACAAGGAAGGGGACGGGCAGCATCTCTATGATTGGGAGGAGCTAAATGAAACCAAAAAAAAAAAAAAAAAAAAAAAAAAAAAAAAAAAAAAAAAAAAAAAAGATGAAACCCCAACATTATGACATAAGATCAATAAAAAAGGACTAAAGTGACAGTTTCATCCTAAAGCTGTCAAAAAAAACCCGCCCAAACTATCACTTGCTTTTCATTATGTGACTACTAATCAAATTACTATAGCATCCTTTTTGTTTCACTCAAAACAACAACAATGATCAAATAGCAATAAAAGGGGGACCCTCTTCCAACCTTACATCACCACAAAGAATCATGCGCCTTGATTTTAAATACAGCCACTTGAATGATCCGAAATAGCAAGAGTTCAGCACCTTTTTTTTTTCCAACAACTCCCACACATTTGATAAGGTTCGATGATGACACGTAAGTTAACAATAGATATAAGAATGATAGGACTTTATTTGTAATTCTTTTTTCTTTAAAAAAAAAGAAGGGTAAAAATATAATATAATATAATATGATCAAATAAATGCAATATATAAAACACAAAATGGAAGAAGAATAACAATATAATAAAAAAACATAAGTATAGGGGAGAGAGGGGGGGGGTTCTAAAAAGAAGGGGGATTGGGGGCTAGATATACAATATACAATAAAATAATAATAAAATAACATGACAAGTGAAAAAAGGGAATCATGTGAGGGTATGGGGGAAATAACGAAAGGCCAATTTAGGATCGTCGTCGCCGGGTCGTTTTCTTTTGACTGGTTGAGTCTCGTCGATGGAATGCTTCAGATGCAGGTCTTTTTCGAAGTCGTCGGTCCAGAGAATCATCTAAGAAGACCATCCCAAAAAAAAAAGTCAGTCAGTCAGTCAGTCAGACAATCATGATGATCCTATCCCTCTATAGTGTTCAACTTACCAGAAGAAGAATGATGATGGTGTGGGTTTTCATAAGGTAGGATATCCAATTCCTCTTGTTCTTGATGTTGTTCTTGTTGTTCCAGCATGGGTTGTAAAATCCTTCTTCGAGCATTAATAAACCAGTTGCTGATTTGATTCAATGTCAATCCAGTACATCTTGCCAAATCCCCTTTTTCTTCTTCTGTGGGATAAGGATGTTTCTTGTGATCGGACAACCAGTCTCGTAGAATGGCAGTAACCACCTTGGGAAGGTTTCCTCGTCGTCGCTTGTTGGTTTTCCCATTGGATGTCACTGTTGTGGCTGTTGTTGCGGTTGTTGATACCAGAACCGAACCAGCGGCGTTGGAGGAGGTGGAGGAGGAAGAAGACGAGGAAGACGGTGTAGGTTTAGTAGTAGAGTGGCGTCGTGATGACTGATGAGTCCTTGAGGGTGGTGATTGTCTTGGCGAAGGGAGTTCCTGGGACTCGAGCGGGGGAGTGGGTGAGGATACAAGTGATGGCACAGGAGAATGATGATCTGCTGCTGCTGCTGTTTCTGTCAGTGCATGATCTAAAAATAAAATGAGAGAAAAACATAAGCACGAATTAGTAAAAAAAAAAAAAAAAAACAGGATTCTACCATCATCATCATCATCATCATTATATATTTTTTGTCCCTTTTACCTCTTGACCAAGTAATAATATCAGACCAAAAACGGCCATTGTTTTCAAGCATTTGACTGACCCTGCGTTTGTGTCGTTCAATCGTTTGGCCGGCTTGATGGAATGTATCACCATATGGGATATGAATATGTTCAGTAGAGTCATCCTTGCTATATTGATGGTCGTGGAAGAGTATGACAGGACTAAAAATGCGCAGCGATTGCTACGGACGACAAAAAAAGAAGATAGAAGTAAGATACTTACGCTATTCAATGATATGTATATTTTACCAAGTCCTCGCTTACCTTTCGTTCAGTTGTCATTTTTTAGGTTTGTGAATGTATAGTTTTGAATATGTAAGATGGCAAGATGTCAAAGCAAATTGAGATATTTTCAATGGAGAATATAAAAAAGTAACGGAAGACAAGAGTAATGAAGAAGAAGAAGAAGAAAACGGAAAAGCTATTGCATAAAATAAAATATATTTTATATAAAGGCAAGGTAGTTCAAAAAAAAAAAAAAGAAAAGAAGAAAGAAAGAATGAAAAGAACGGAAAAAAAAAGAGGAGGAAAAGAATAAGAGATGACACAATAATGATTTTGATGAGAAGCCCTTTAAAAAGGTTGAATTTCCTTTTTATTTTATTTTATTGGGGGTGGGAGAAGAAAAAGATGAATCTAAAATAAGGGGGGAGGGTTAGTTATCAAAAAAGCCACTTGTGGAACTCATGATCAAACAACTAAGAAACTGACATCCTATATATTGATCAGATGAGTAATTTGCTTTATGTTAACTAGGAAAGGGGATCTCGCTTTATACAGTGAATTATCATTCTATCTTCAAAGAAAATGTGGGTCAGTTTTAAAATCGAGTGGAAAGGGATGTATATGTTTTTTTTTGAAGCGATCGGTGTTTCAAATGTCTCTTGTTGTACGCTTGGACCATCTGATTGATATGCCAAAAAGCTACCAATTGGGATTTATGAAATACGGTAAACATGATCGTTTCTCACACATACTGTACATACCCTCCCATTAGTTAAGTTTCATTCAACAGCATGACCTCATTTTTATTTATGTTTTAACACATGTATATATTAAAATTATCAGTCGATCCATCATAAAACCCATTTATATAATATAAGATATATACAGTATACATGTCATATACTAATAATACATACTGTAGAGTGATAATACGGGTGATGGGAACAAAGTTAATCAAGTCAAATGTGGACGTGGACAAATTTGGTCTTGCACAACGAGGATGAGAGACCCGGTCTTTTGCGGCGTTTCTCGAGCATGTCAAGTGTTCACATGCATCTCAACTGCTATTTTGTCGGCTTTTGTTATAGGAGAAAAAAAGATAAGAAGCTCTCCTTTACATAATTATACTGTATACTAATCTTTTATTCTATTGATTTGGCTCCTTGATTTTATTTTTTATTGCAACCCATAGTGAATAAACATAAAATAGACTGTATACTTCCATGTCAAGTACCTGTAGATCGGGTGCAATTTGTACCTCGATCAAAAATCATCCAATTAAATTGCTTATTTTAAATTGCCGACTTTTTTTTGTTTTGACTTTTTTTTTTTTTTTTTTTCTCGCTCTCTTCCATCTTTTTATTTTCAATAGTGGATTATGAACTCTACTTTGACATACGATCCCAGTCAACTGAACTGGTTGGAAACAAGATGGGAACAAATGTATGAAGGTCGCAATCCATTGATTGTTACTGGCATTTTTGCTTTTCTGATGCACGAAATTGTTTACTTTGGTCGCTTCATTCCATTCCTCATCTGCGACTTTATTCCCTATTTTAAACGTTACAAGCTTCAAGAAGTAGGTTACAAAGTATCAGTTATCAATGGACAAGACTAAGTATTGTTTTTATCTTTTTGTAGGCTAGAGAAAATTCCTCTGACGATTATTGGAACTGTACGAAAAAAGTGCTCTACTCTCACTTTCTCTTTGAAGGGCCTCTCATTTTTTTCTTCCATCCTGGTGCCACCTTCCTTGGTATGAAGGTGTCTGCTCCATTCCCAGCTTGGTAAGTGGTTATAATTAACGAACAAATATCATTACGTGGCACATACTCATTCTTTGGTGACGGATGTTAGGCAACAAATGCTTCCTCAATTGGCTATTTTTTTTATCTTTGAAGACTTTTTCCACTATGTCATGCATCGCATTATGCACTGGCCTCCGTTTTATAAAAAAGTGCACAAGATCCATCACGAATACGCTGCTCCATTTGGTATTGCTGCGGAATATGCTCATCCTGTTGAAACCATGATTCTTGGATTTGGTACCGTTGGTGGTCCTCTTGTCTATCATGCCTTTGCTACCAAGATATTGAAGTGGGATGAGGACTGGCATTTGCATCTGGTGACCATGTTACTGTGGATCGTCTTGCGTCTCTTCCAAGCCATTGACGCGCATTCTGGTTATGATTTCCCTTGGAGCTTGCACAACATCATTCCCTTCTGGGCTGGTGCTGAACATCACGATTATCATCATCAAGCTTTTATTGGCAATTACGCTTCCTCGTTCCGCTGGTGGGATTACCTCTTTGGAACCGACAAGAAGTATCGCGCCTATCGCAAACGTCAAAAGCAAGAACGTCTCAAGACAAAGAACCAATAGACTCCCCCTTTTTTTAGAACATGCGTACATATTACTTTCTCTATTGTATACTTCATTTTTAGATCATTATTATTACTATTTATTCTATTTTACTTTATTTTATTCTAATATTAGTCTTCTTTAAGCAATTACATTTTGTTTATTCGTTTTTCCCGCCCGTATCATTTAATATCACCTATCCTCTTTCCGTACCTTTAGTATAGTATATATCTATATCATTTTACTTAATAAAATTGAAATTATTACAGCGATTTGAACTGATGAAGGAAATGAAAACATATGTGTGTGTCTATCCTGTTGAAGCGCTCATTGATTGTAGACCTACTGAATGATTGTAGACAGATGTTATTATGCACATGATATTTTGATTTCAGGTTTCATATGCATTAAAGCAGGTTCATTTTGTGCAGTAACATCTTCACATAATCCATGCCCAATCTTTAGGTTTGATGCCATATGATATACGGTAGTCCTTAGATTTTTGATTGAATCTAGCGTTCCCATACTTCCAAAAAAAAAAACAACAACAACTGAGTGTCATTCGGGAGAGGGGACAAGGAGGTTGGTTATTGATAGATTTAGACACACCACCTTCCCCAATTGTGTGAAATATATAGCTATTCCTTGGACTCAACTGACTTCAGTTTGAGGTTTTTTTTTTTTTTTTTTTTTTTGCTATAGTTTATTGTTATACTACATACAAAATAAAAGCAAAAAATTAACAAGCTGGATATATACAGTATGCCCAACCTAGTGGAGCTTACGCTGATAGCGCGGTCTTGGGCTGATTGATATAAACGGCAGGGCAGGACAAACACCACCTTTTCATACCAATTGGCCTAGATCCGCCAAAAAGTCGCTCGGGGAAGAGAATGGCTTATAGCGACGTACACTAGTATGTATAATGGAGCGCTCATGGAATAAAGCAAAACAAACAAAAAAATCGGGGGTCTTTTTCTACTATGAGAGTTTGCTAACCAGAAGGTCGGGGGAAATTCTCTACTGTCAGTATAGCGGTGATTACACTCATGGCGCAACTTGGTTCATTGAGATAAATGGTTCACTGGAAATATGACTGCGTTTGACATCAAGTGAACCACAACTATCGGCCAGTCCCTGCAGATCTGAATAAAACACTCACAATACAGCAACGATAACGACATTATTCAATATTTATTGGGTCTGAGTATGGTTCATAAAAAGATATATTTTATTGAAGCACATTGGTGGACACTAAAACTAAAGGAGGACCGGTGTTTAATGGAAAGATCTATATGGAAGAGGCATGAGGGAGACTAAATTGAAAATCTGAAGAGTGGTCAATACAAATATAAAGGGACAATTGTAACGGGGGGTGTCAATATAATGCACAGCACAAGACATTGAAAAACGCTAAAGGAAAAAAAATAAAGATCAAAAGAAGTGATGGAAATAAAAAGAACGATCTATTGCAGACGACATGAGAAATACTACTGAAAAATTTTTTAATTGAAGAATGTAAAAAGAGATATATTTTATTCAGATGTAGATACAAATTATGGATAAACTAAGACTAAACTATGCTAATGAAGATTCCAACAAGCCAACAAATGGTGGTTCTAAATCCTTGACCCAAAATGAAAGTGATTCCCCATGCATCTTGTAATCCCTGAGCTGGAAACGCTTCTAAACTAACCCTGACGCTAATCTGAGTTCAACATAGCCCCATAGAAGTTGAATAGCGAAGAAAAAAATGAAGGAAAGAAAGAAAATAGAAAGAACAACAGCGAAAGAAAATTGGGGAGTAAGTAAATTTTCACGTGGGCGGGTTTTGAATTACCTTTTTTCTGGTCTTGTGTGTGCAATTCGTCTAAAGCCGACCCACTTCAAGTACCTAAGGCATTATATATATATATATATATATAAACCAAGTATGTAACGGTGTCCCTTTTTACATTCAAGTACCATCATATTATGTGTTTAGATGTTTTATTGTATAGTAAACAATACCTCATTGGCATTTTCCACGAGATCCAATTTTTGTTGAGCTACGCCACAACGCTCACTGCTCATAATCCAATACTTGACACCTTATAC
Source organism: Absidia repens (assembly GCA_002105175.1). Taxonomy (NCBI): domain Eukaryota; kingdom Fungi; phylum Mucoromycota; class Mucoromycetes; order Mucorales; family Cunninghamellaceae; genus Absidia; species Absidia repens. The sequence continues at coordinate 475,912 of MCGE01000009.1, forward strand.
AGTATACCCAATACAGAACACGTTAAATACACAATACACCCAGCACATTTAATTATTTACTGCAGTCATTTCCTGACATTTCGTGACTGTGACCATAATCTTCCCCTCCCCCAAAAAAAGACATATGATATACATAACATAGAAAAACAATTTCATCTTTATTATACAAAGGAGATATAATACTAAGCACGCTATTGAATAAATATAAAAACACTAGATAACTACAAGATAACTTATCAGAAAGGTCGGGGGCAAGAATCAGCAACAGGAGCTACCTTGCGTTTCTTCGCTTAGTGAGCTATTTTGTACAGGTCCCAAACGTATGCCAGAGGTCTATGAATATAAGGAAGATCAGTCATCGTCTCTTCTAAAGAGAATTAATACATCTGAGCATTATCTATACCTCGTTGCTGGTACATTCGCCAGATTTGATCTTTTCGTAAACATGCTCGGCCGTTTTGACAAACACCTCTTCTACATTGCTAGCTGATTTAGCAGAGGCTTCCAAAAAAAGTGCTATCCCGTTCTCTTTAGCAAATCGATCCGCTTCTTCATAGGTCACCTGTCGTTTGCTTTCTTCCAGATCTGATTTGTTTCCGACGAGTACAATTGTTGTATGAGGATTTGCGTGTCGGCGAACATCTATACCAGATAAAAAAAAAATGAAAAAAGGTCAGAAACTATCCCTCCTCTTCCCCCTGTCAAAAAAAAAAAAAAGAAAGAAAGAAAAAAAAACCGTGTTTGTGCCAAAAGACCTTACCAGCCAACCAACTGGAAATATGTTCGAAACTTTCACGCCTAATTTTCAATAATACATCATTAAGTAAGTAACAAATGTAATAAGTTGGGATATCGTTTCATAAAGGAAAAAGAACTTTCATTTTACCTTGATATGTCGTACACTACAATCAGCAAATGCATAAAACAAAGGTAAGATGAATGACAAATCATATATACCCAAACCTTCTATCAATAACATGTCTTACCTAACAAAGCACCAGCTGCACCACGGTAGTAGCTCTATCAAATCATAAAGGAAAAAAAAAAAAAAAAGAAGGAGGTTACCTATGATAGTAGACGATCTAACTGTAACGTCACAATGATGTCCACTTCTTTGATTTTTACCTGAGTGATACTTCTAAAGCTTTCTTGCCCAGCCTAGTTTATCCGATACAAGCCAGCTTGAGTACCCGTTCCACTTTTTATGTTCCGTTAGGCCGCTACTTACTGTGTCCCATATTTGTAGTTTGATTTGTTTGTCGTCCACGGAGATGAATCTTGTACCAAACTCGACACTGGGACACGATGATCGAAAAAGAATAGTAAAGAAATAGTGTGAATACATATCTTCGGATACAAGTCTTCTTGAGTCAAGACTTACCCAATGGTCAATTCCCGGCCAGCATTGAATCGTTTATCAGTAAATTGTATCAACAAACAAGACTGACAATGTAAAAAGATGACGCACACATACAAAACATAGGACAAGAAAAAAAAATAGCGTTAGTTACTGGTAGAAAGATGATGACCTGACCTTTTTGTTTTAAAAGTTGCGTACCTTTCCAACACCTAGAATCCGTGGTTTCATGGTATAGAGCGTGAGATTACAAAAAGGGGTTGGTTTCATATTTATCAATTTTCTTACCGGAGTCGCCAACAATGATATACTAGAATCCAACAAGCAAAGGTTTATTGAAAGAAGAATACGGTTGTCAGTAAACAAATAGTGACGATAACTACAGAAAAATGATTTCCTTTTCTTCAAGATACCTTTATGATATAGTTGTAACTTGACATGATATATAAAAATAAAAAGTGAAAAATGGAAGTGAAAAAAAAAAGGAGGAGCCAAGATCAAAATAAGCGGCATTAAAAAAATTGATGGCCATGTGACGGAAAATGTTTTTTTATATTGCCAGTATAAGATTTCGAATGATAAACTAATTGTCATTTGCCATGATGAGGTATGTTTTACTTATATCCAAATACCTGGTCTTTTATGTTATTGGTGAATATGATTTGAAAATGATAGACATTCAATAGTCGCACGTAAATGACCCTGGGAGCCAGTTTATCATGGTCTCTCCATCTTGAAGGGGAAGGGGGCGATTTTTTCCACAAACAAATGTTATATCCATTCAAGAAATGCATATATACATAGTAACGGAAACAAGCTCTTGTTTTCCATATTTCGTCCGAAAAATTACACCAAATGAGACGCACGATTTTTCTTCAAGTGACATGTAGTTGTCTTCACCAAATATGTTTCAAGGCTAGTGGTAGAGCTTTATGTGTGATTATATATTTCGACCTCAATTTTCTGGCGTAAAAATTTGACATTTGGTAAAGGATATTTCGGCGGTATTTTAAAGTTGGCAAAGGTCTTGGGTTACATTATGTATAGGTCAGGGTCTGTCAATATTATTTACACAAGGTGTAGGAGGTCCAGTGCCACATAAAGCATTATTTTAATAATTCACGAATACATTACAACAACAAAACGGTATACAATCAGCTCATTTTCATCGATTTGCTCACGGCATGATATTTGTGCAATTCAGCTTCCTGAAGATCACCAAGGGAAATTTTTAATATCCGCCGATTAACTTTTTCCTTTTTTCTCTTAAAACCATTTTTTTCTTTTTCTTTTTCTTCTTCTTTTTCTCTTACTTTTTGTGTGTTAACTATTATATACACACTTCCCATTATTCTTGACATTATGTTTCCAATAAGACAAGTCTCTGACGATCAACCAAAGGACTTGTCCTCTGTGGATGCTCCCTTTACTATTCCAACTCCATCAAGGTCAGTGCCAAGAACCAAGTCTCATCAACAAAATACCTTTCACGCGCAATGGTCGCTTGACGATCTATTGGAACCTACCTACGTCGAATTTTTGTCTTCCATGGACGATTGGCTGGATCCTTATTCACTTTCCCCTCCTGAATCCTCATCATCGTCACAAAGGCATAAACGATCAACAACAGGCGCCCTTAGAACTGAAAGAGAATCGTTGACATCTGCGACTCCAGTAAAGCCAAGGTCAAGATCACTCCGTAATGCAGCAACATCGACAACAGTAGCAACAAATTCTCAAGCTGAAAACACTTACTCTGCACGGCTTAGTTCTTATCAAAAACCATCAACAACAAAGCGTACCCAGTCTCAGGCACCACGTGCCAAGTCTCGCATATTGAAATCACCTCCGCCTCCTCCTGAATCGGATCAACCACCACCACCAAGTTTGCCCAATGTCGACATCCAGCAGATCAAAGATGAGCTCTCAGCCTCAGTCTCTATCAATCATCATTACGCTTTCGGTGACCATGTTTACGATGAAATCAATCCACCCATGCAACAGTCATCACCTCGACGATCACGACATCACCATCATCAACGACATGCATCATCCTCTGCAACATCGAAAGAAACGACGTTTGTTATCAATAATGTCAAACGAAGACTCAGTCTCAAAGATCGCGTTACCACCCAAGATCATCAGATGGCATCAATTTATCCACAAAACACACTATCTTCACCTTCAGCAACAAGTACAGTTCTGTCGGAAGCGCGGAAATCACGATCTTACTCACGGACTTTGCTAGCAGACTATCAAGGCACGCCCTCTTCTTCAGCGACTCGGCGACGATCTGTGTATTCTCCTCCCCCTGCACTTCGCTCCTCCACTAGCTACACCAAACATCATTCGAAAAGGGGAGAAGTCGACTGGACAACAAGCGATGATGACGACGGCAGCGGCGGCGATGGTAGACTATCGGATACAAGCATATCTTCAGCAATGGGCCAAGATCAATATCGTGACAATTTTATTCCTCCTGTTCCACCAGTGCCAAAACATCATTCCATACCAACAAACAGTAACACAAGTTCGTTTATCAGCGTCACCACAACCACCACTAGCACGACGGACGACGATGATATACCTTCTTCAATTTTGGATCCGTATCGTGATACTTTTGACTCATTGAATCAAGATGCTCAAAGACCTTTGAAATTTGGAACAGATCATCAATCATGGGCAGATACCACGACGCTTCCCGATCCCGTTGGCGATGGAATGGAATCACGCCGGCAACGCTCCTCTCGTGATAACAACGAACTTGTGGATCAGGATACTCAACATTATTATCCGAACACACCGTCCTCTACAGCAAGCAAAAAAGGTTGTCGCAAGATGTCACCAAAAACAATATCTCACCGAAGGACAGAAGACGGGAGGAAAGTGGTGAATCGGAAACGAGGAAGGGTAAGCTTATATAGCAGAAAAAAAAAAAAAAAAAGAGAAATCGCTTTAATTATTCTTCTTCTTCTCATAGACACTCCCTGGAAGTTTGGCTACACCACCGCCCATACCATCCATGCCATTGCCACCTATGAAACTTGAACCAATCTCTGCGGGTGTCATGCGACCGCCACATCCACAGTCATCAAACCCAGCATCACCTCGAAAATCCTCACCGATCTTTGTACATACACCAACTAGACCCTGGACCCCCAGTGAAGACAACAGAATCTCGACCAATTCATCAAGGCGCAACTCCAAACCATCGATTACAATGACTGGATCCCGTAGCACGACAACAATAACAGCAGAAGAGCGACAGTCATCAAAATCATCATCATTATTACCAAAGATGAGGCATTCCCGATCAACCGGTAATAGTGGAAAAGCATTATCAGCATTAGCATCATTATCACCTCCCTCCATCTCCTTCCCGACTCAGCTACTAAAACGGAAACTGTCATCAAGGAATGCAAAAAACAAGCCGAATGAAAGTGTGCCAGAGCTACCAACTGCGGTCACCAGCTATGATTTTATGATCGAGCCACCCAAGTCTTCATCAACAACACCAATGAGATTGAGCCGGACCACCTCACTCTATTCAAGCGGCAACAACAAAAAGACTGAACAAACTAATACAACAAATGTGGAAGGTAATTTGAAAATAAGAGAACATTATTAAATACATGTGTCTTGACACTAATTTTTTTCTTTCTTTTTGTGAGATTAGATCGGCCACAAGCAATCAATGCGCAAGATAAGTCCCATCCCCCTTCTGCTACGGACTCCACTACTAGCACCTTGCAATTACAGTACCCAAATATGTCTACAACCTCTCAACCATCCTCGTCGGCGAACGCCAAGAATACTCATGAACAGCAATCAACAAAATCGACCTTACATCATTCACGCTCAGTACGAACCCCGAAGAGTCCTCAAACAGCACTGAAATGTTACTATCAATATCTCTCACAGTATGAACGGACGGAAATCCTGGATTTTAAGCATATTTATTTTATTGGACCGCATGCGAAGAAACACCAAGGAACTACTACAACACGGGATCATCACCATCACCGGCAACAACAACAACAGCAGCAGCAGCAGCGGCAAGGGCAGCAACAATCGACACCAGCAGAGGTTCCTGTCTATAACAGTGGTTACGATGATGAAAATGGGGATTACAAGATTATACGGCAAGACCATCTGATGTATCGTTACGAAATTGTGCAAGTTTTGGGTCAAGGCTCCTTTGGCCAAGTTGTCCGGTGCGTTGACTATAAAACAGGTGATACGGTGGCCATCAAGCTGATCCGCAACAAACAAAGGTTCCAGGCTCAAGCATTGACTGAAATCAAGATTTTGCGCCAATTGGTGGAGTGGGACCCCGAGGACAAGCATCACAACATTCGCATGGTGGATTATTTTTATTTTAGACATCATCTTTGTATTGTCTTTGAATGCATGAGCATGAATCTCTATGAATTTATCAAGAAAAACAACTTCCAAGGATTTAGTTTGGGTTTGATCAGAACGTGAGTATTTAAGGGGGGAAGGGGCCGGTGTCAAATAGGATACTCATCTTCTTATTAAATATTTTTTTGTTTTGTTTATTTGTTTTAGGTTCACTGTACAAATGCTTCGTTCTCTTGTCCTTCTTTCCAAGCACCAGGTGATCCATTGTGATTTAAAGCCAGAGGTATAAAAAAACAGGGGAGAGGAAGGATGAAAGTTTACTCTTTTTTTTTTTTTTTCTAGAACATATTACTCAAGGATCCTAGGAAAAATACCATCAAGGTGATTGATTTTGGCAGTAGTTGTTTAGAATCGGAGCGGGGTAAAAAAATAATAATTATCAAAGGATGCACAATGCGGGGAACCGGCTCATTGACATGTTTTACAAATTTGTTTAGTGTACACCTATATTCAAAGTCGATTTTATCGGTCACCAGAAGTGATTTTAGGTAAGAGAACAATATGCCCATGAAATAATAAAAAATGTAGTTTGATTCACCACTTTATTTTCTCTTTTTTTTTTTGGTGCGTGTAAATCCATCTAGGTATATCTTACAATATGGCCATTGATATGTGGAGTGTTGGGTGTATATTGGCTGAGTTACACACCGGTAAATAGAAAGAAAAGGGGGGGGGTGCTGGAGGAAGTGAAAACTAATGTCGTTCCCTTTTTTTTTTGTGCGTGTGTGTTAGGCATACCACTCTTCCCTGGTGAAAGTGAACAAGAACAACTGGGATGCATTATGGAAGTGTTAGGATTACCAGATCGTTATATGATAGATCAAAGCTCACGGAAAAAGTTATTTTTTGGTAAGCTCAACCCCCGCCCCCGATGATAGATAGACTATTTTTGTCATCAACTGTTTCTGTATTTTTTTTTTTCAATACGTAATAGATCTACAAGGCAATGCTCGGTCGGTAATGAACTCAAAAGGAAAACGTCGACAACCAGGAACGAGGCCATTGGCACATGCACTCCGAAGCAATGATCTCATATTTTTGGATTTTGTTCAAGGGTGTCTTCAGTGGGATCCAGCCAATCGTATGACGCCTATGGAAGCAATGAAACATGATTGGATTCAACAGCGTACAAGTCATACCACCCCATGCCAAAGGTATTAAAAGCAATTAGCGTGCAAAGCATATATGTTCATGATACTTTTTATTTTTATTTAGCAACAGTACCACCAACTATCAGAAATTAGACGAATTCAAAAACTTACGACAGCAACCCCGTATCCATCCACCGAAAACTCCAAAAATGACTGCCACTGCGTATATTCAATCATTTAGAAAACACTCCATAGGATAGATGAATCAATTTCCCCATAGCATATATTACTACATATATATATATATATCCCCCTTTTTTCGCATATCCCTCCTCATTATTTACATGTTGTTTTTGTTGTTTGAAATAAAGTAATGTTTATATGGTGTGCGGAATCCGGAGCCGAGCCATAATAAACGATTTTATTCTTTTCCGTTTTAATCCGTCCCCATCTTTTTATTTTTACATACCTGACTATCTCCAAACTTGATTATTGTTTTGTTTTGTTATTGATATTGGCACTGTTGTATGTGTGCGTGTGTGTGCACGTATGAGTGTGTTAGGTGTATATGTATGAAAGTGTGTGGGAGTATGTCTTTTTTTACCATTAGACTAAAATACCTCGGTTAAAAGCATGTCACAATGATTGATGTTGATCACTTGCATGGTCATCATTCTCTATGGCGATTCATGCGACACTCGCTTTTCTACCGTAACCATTACAATACTGTCAATCTCAGGACAGTCGGGATTTTATATGTTTTATATGATGTCTATTATGTCTATATAGTATATATCCTGTATATATATGACAGCAGGTACACTTTACCTACATTAAATACAATAAAGAAGAGCCGATAATAATCAACCATAAATATTTAGCAATATTTTGGTGGGGGACTTCCGTTCTCATGATAATCTTTGTACCTCCAATCCACTTTTATGGATCAAGGCCACATGGTTGCAATTTTTTTCGTGTCATCTTTTCCCTCCATCTTTATTTGTCTTTTTCTCCAAAAAAAAAGGACTTGTTGTATAAAATTGATAAACAATGTATTGAACTATTTTTATTTATTTGCTAAACATATTTACTGTTAACAGAAGAAAATCTCGCTATTCAGGAATGATTGAAGGGTTGGTATTTTTTTGGGTAGTGAGCTGGGTTTGAATACAGTGAATCAATCCGGTAAAAACTGTGAAGTGCACAGACAGTAACAATGTTGGAGAGAAAATCAAAAGAGAATTCATTTCGTATTTGGTTACAACATGGAAAGAATAGAAGAAAAAATATAAAAATATAAAATCGACATGTAGTAGTGAAATGGGTGAAGATTGAATCTGTATCATGGGGTATCATGTACTACAAGCTTGTTTATGATATGATCCAAACCTGTTTGTTTTTCACAGGGGAGAAAACATGATTAGTGTTTATAAATGACATAATGTAATGGAAGTACTATTTGTTGTTGTTGTTTTTTTAAACTTGTAAATGCAGTGGATTCAGAAGATATCTTTTTTTTTTGTCGGATGAATGCCATTATTCCGTCGTGACGGAAGTATTCAAATTCAGCTAAAGTAGGACAAAAAATCTTATACTCGGAACTTGATGTCCCGCCCTTTTTGATTTGAGTTCGTCTTTCTCGTAGTTCCCTTTTTTTCGCCTCTTCCTTTTTTTTTTTTTTTTTTTTTCACTCTATCCACATTTCACATCTTTCACTTTCATTTACTGCCTTGCACTCTCACATCTCCCCTTTTCTTCTCAATATGTCTCCATCCTCTTTACCAAAAACCTCACCAAACAACAAACATCCATCCGTAGACCGTCATTCGACCATACGTGCCTGTGAACCTTGCCGACGACGTAAAAGATCGTGCAATGGACAAAAACCTTGCTCACTGTGTACAACTGAAGCCAACGATTGCGTTTACAGTGTGGTTTCGGATCATCCACGAGGTGTCTTTACCACCAATACGGCACGACGTCTTAGCTCGGGGTCAGCTTGTGAAACTTGCCGTCGACGGAAAACCAAATGTGACGGAAGCAATCCTTGTGCTTTTTGCGCTGCCAACAATCTCACTTGTATTAATAATGCTGAACGTAGGAAACGGGTCAGTATATCCACCAACTCCTCTTTGTTATCCACTTCTCCTGCATCACCATCATCATTATCAACCATATCATCATTATCATCCACTACCCCCTCCAATACCAACTCCTCTTTGGTCGCTGATCACCAGACAATGGATCGCATTGAAGATCGACTTCGGCGTATTGAACAACTCATGACTGTATTCACTCCAAGTCCTCTCTCTCAAACTACCACCTTTTATCCCGAAGAAGCTGCAAGACGTCGTCGTCGATCCACTTATCGAAGTATACCACCATCATCAGCACATTTTATCCGCCAACAGCGTCATTCAATACAGGGCATTGCCGTGGAAAAGGAACAAATTGAATTGCAACTGGCTAGAAGAGGTAAGTGCCTTATATAAATAGATATTATACCGTTTTGATGTTTTCTCATCCTATTTTTATTTCTTACAGCCATTTCATCCTCTCCACCTTCGTGTTCCTCGTCTTCCTCTTCGTCTTCCGCCTCTTCCTCGTCGTCCCCCTCCTCCTCAGATGCAGGGGCTTATATCACTCCTCCCAATAGTGGCGGGAAAAAACGACCCTTAGCGAACATGCAGTATTATCAAAAGCAACCACTCTCTTCGGTGTCTCCTCCATTATCACCGGAACCGACTTCCAATGCGATGATTCGACAGTCTTCCTTATCCAATAACCCTCCCTTAACTTCATCGATGCTCAATTTGACGCTTTCTCCCTCGTCTTCCACTTCGTCTCATACATCATCCTTCCCTCCTCAATCTTCATTGTCGACACCTCTTTCCGATGATAACAACAATCCGTCGGCGGGCGTATCCGCACCATTGGATCAACGCATGCCAAGTCTTATGGGTAAGTCATGCTCCACTATTTTTTTTTGGGGGGGGACAAAGAGTGGAATTACTGGTTTATTGATATTGACAATCTTTTATTTGTTTTTATTTTTGATATTAGATCAACTATCAAAAAGAACTTTCGGAACCAATCCATCGGATTACTTGGTGCAGAATTCGTATCCTATTTATCCTCTTAGTATTTCCCCATCAGCACATCAGCCCCCTTCTACTACTTGCACGGAAACACCGTTCTCACATTGAATCACCTCCCCCTCTCCCCCATTCCCCTACCTTACTACCTATTTTATCATTTACTATTTATTTTATTTATTCGTCTATCTATAATTTACTACTTTTTTTTTCTCTTCATTTTGTTATCATTATTTGTTTTACTTGCTGATACATATACACAAAATAAAAATATACATTATACTCTTCCATTAATGTGTAGTCTGCTTATGGCCAGGAAATGGGCGGTGTTTGAAGTGATTCTCGATTTTAGCTGCAGTGATGATTTTTTTTGTTGTTCCTTCCCTTCTTCATTGCCTCTCCCTTTTATACCTCTTTTTTCCTTATCATGGATGTCCTAGACTTCAATTTAGAATGGGAAGAACAAGATCATCAAGTAATTGAAGCTCTGTATACTCTACAGCAAGAAAAGCCTAAAGAACTGCGGCACAAAGGTTTCCAAGTAAATGGATCAGAATGGATCAGCTGGACGATGCGTGATCATCTTTACAAGAAATACCGGTACCCTACACAAGCTCGTGGTCTATTTACAATGCGCCAAGCCGATGGTCGACATGTAGTCAAGGTCCGTGGCTATGACAAGTTTTTCAATATCAATGAAACCGAAGTGACTCAGGTATGACCGTAGTCCGAATGACATCAAAACGACACTTCTTTATTGACTCTCTTTTTATTTTATTTTTTATTTACATAGTGGCATGTCTTGGAAAAAGAAACCCATGGACCTTACGACATTACTGCCAAAGAAAACGGATGTATTATCTTTATCGCTGCAGCATCATCGACCGATCTCATCGCGACATCCAAGCATACGATTCCTGAACCCAAAGACAGTCAGTCAAGCCATGGCGGGATGGGGTACCGCTGGTTACTGCAACACTTGGCGTCCGTGAACTGCGCTCCTGAATCCCTGGCGGCTTGGCTACACCACCACCGCGTGACCTTGGTGGCGGAACTCTGTGATGATGACTTTGAAGAACATGTGGTCCCTTACCGCACCGACCGTGGCCTCTATTTGCATGGCATCAATTTCAACACAACCACATTACGGACGTGGCCGATCCAGCAAGTCCACCAAGTGGCCAAACAGTTTGGGTTTCGGACGGTGGCAACAAGACCCATACCAGATTTACCCAGTGTGCGACGCTTGGCCAATACAATTCAACAAAACACAACAGGCGTCTTGACATGGATGGACGAAGAGGAGGCTCGTGAATCTGAAGGCATTGTCATTCGTTGCCGCCGCCGTCGTCAACAACAACAACACGACGAGGACTTTTTCTTCAAGGTAAAAAACGATACGTATTTGGTCTACCGGGAATACAGGGAAGTCACCAAGGCTTTAGTGGAGGTAGTGACAGATGATACCAACAACGATCGGCCACGGGTGATATTCAAGACGGCTGGTGGTGCTGGTGCTGGCAAAAAACCCAAAATTCGGTTTGAAAAGACTTTATACTATGTTCCTTGGCTACGGGCACGGGTTTTGGATCATCCGGAATGGTTCTACCAGTATGCAAGTAACAAAGGTGTTGTAGCAGTACGGCAAGCTTTTGAAAAGGATTGGCATGATGGCAAATTGGTGGAATTGGATGTAGACAATTTAGATAGTTTAGTAGAAAGGGATTCTAGATAGTAGTAGTACTCACATTGTATAGTTTATTTAGCCAGTTAGTTAGTAGATCAGATGGAAGATGTACAATAAAATTATTTTGCCTTTTTATACATATATATATATGAACTAGCCTCCCGTGTTGCATTGCTGATGCGAGTCCCAACTCTGGGTGCTGAGTGCACCGTCGACCACAGTGAATGATCTTAACAAAAATCACTCTGGAATCATTTGAAAAGGAATTTACTCCGTTTTTGTAGCTGTAGATTATGTTGATATCCATTAACCCCTCCCTTTTTTTTTTTTTTTTTTTTTTGTTGAATAAAATTCATTCTCTTTGTATCACTCATTTTGCCTTTGCTTTGTTTTGACTTTGTTTTGTCTTTGTTTGTCATTGTTTTATACGTCTGTACATGTATATTTGGTGAAAGTCGAAAAAATCTCACCCTGGAAAAGGTTCTGGAACCTGTTGCATAATTCATATCCCATTTGATTGTTAAAAAGATATATTTAAGAAAACAGTACTATATTTTAATTTCTAATTATCCACTATCTCTTCGAAGGCATATTGAAGCATGCTCATAAGGAGCATCAATTGATGAAATGAGACTGGTTGTTCAGAAATTCTCCTTGAAGCATCAGCGAAATCATCTTCGTATTTGACATAACATATCATTCATATTTTATTGTACACCAAAAACGAGAGCGGGGTGATTGCTCAATATTCTATGAGTCTGGTATATCATAGCAGTATGCAACGATGGCTAATTGAATGGATATTGAAGGATAAGTATAAACTACAAGGTCAACAGCAATCAAATGGAACTGAAATGAGATTAATATGGAATATAATCAGTATTAATCTAAAGGGACAGTTGTGAGAAGGGCTCTAACAAACTGTACAATCCATGAGCAAGATTGTAATGGAACATTTTTTATTGAAGCATAATAATTGTTCACGCTAATGTAAACGGGCGATGGTAAAGTGATCTCTTGCACACGATATGATAAAGACTAATGGGACATTTTCATTTAAAGCAAGTAAAAAGAAACATATTTTATTCAAATGAGATACAAACTATGAGCAAACTAATACTGAATTAAGCTATTGAAGGCATCAAAAACTTTACTCAATGGTGGTCCCAAATCCTGAATCCAAAATGAAAGGGTTTCTCCATGCATGTTGTAATCCCTGAGTTGGAAACCCTTCTAAACTAGTACTGACACTAATCTAAGTCCATCACAGCCTCAAAAAAGTTGAATAGTGAAGGAAGAAAGAAAGAAAGAAAAGAAAAAAAAAAGGAGAGCAAAAAAAAAAAAAAAAATGCCAGTGAAAAAAAAAAAAAAAACAACCACGTGGACGGGATTTAAAATATACTTTTTTTTTGAAAGGAGGATCATTTCTTTAGTAACTGTCACTATTCAGCATAGGCAGCATGTTGGTTCTCTTCTCATCACGCAGCTGTGACAATTGCCTTTGCACCCTGCAGGCTTTTTAGAAAATTATGCCACACACCGTATAATAGCTTTCTCCTTTGTTATACAATATAGTACTGTACAGTGGAATAGCCAGTCACTTGCTGTAGAAATTACTTACTCTCTTAGTTTATCTTACGTAATGCTACTGTAAAATAAAACAATCTTTATCGTAAATGTCTTGAATAAAATTCTTTCAATAGTTTATAGGGTAACACACAGTGCTTTTAGGTGATATAAAAGATTCCTCTCCAAAAATATTTTGGTACACCGGCCTATGAAACCTTCTTACTTTTAGGTCGAGGGTCCTATACCCGCCAAAGTTAAGTTCTTCCAAATAAAAAGTCATGAACAATATATCAAATACAGTATGAGAGAGTAAATTTGCGCACAAAAAGATCAGTTTCATTGATGAAAACAAAAAATATCATCTTTCTTTGGTTGCAGACTTAGTTCCATCCGTCATAATTTGCATGATTTAATGTTTGATGTGATGTAAAGCCAACGAATATGGTAGTTTCAAAGAGCGTTTTCAAGGCCATCGATAGAACTGTGACGATTTAAGTATTGAAGATTACAAAATGACAGTCGATTACACCACATTCTCCATTAAAGAAAAAAATTTAATCTATCTCAGTGCACCGTACCGCCAGTACCTATGATCTATCTATTTAAAAACCGCCCGATCGATTCAAACATATTCCCCTGTCCTGTTCCATCACATAATACAAAACAAAGTTCATCATCTACATTCCTTTGGTATCAATACGATAATGGTAATACTTTATTGATCAATAGACAAATAAATATTCATACAACTCAAACTAACTATCAAAACAATTTGCTCCATATAGTCAATACTATCAAAGCAACTAAAACTAGTATAATGACTCCAATAATCACTTTATTTGTGGTCATACTAATAATCAAATATAAAAGAGAAAGTGAGTATATGATGTATTAAATGTTTAGGGATAGTTTGACTTACCGGCGTGCCATGATTTTTAAAGTTCGAGAAGATTTGTCAATATAAGAATCGGCTTCACCCAATGTATCTCTTGTGCGTAATAAAGTTTCACGCTGACCCTTGAGTGTACTAAGGATATTGATGCCAACATTTTCGGTTTCCAAAGCCAATCGATGACTAGCATCCAAACGACGACTGGATTCACCCAATCGATCGGTCCCATATAATAAACGCTGTCGTTGATCTATGGCCGAAGTATCAAAATCACGCTCTGTATCCATATTCAAAACAAGCTCATCCCGATCTTGATTCACTAATGGAGAAAATGAAGCTCGTCTCTACAAAAAAGACAAAGTATGAGCAGCTCCTTTTTTGTTTGTTTGTTGTTTTACACATAACTCACCAAGTCCCGTTTCATTTTTTCCCCTTCCATCTTCAGTAACCTGAGCCTTGCTTGTAACTTGACACGAGACGACGTCGGGACATCCAAGAGTTCCCTTTCCATTTGATCTATCTATGGAACGTCAAGCAATAAAAATAAAAAAGCTTAATGGCATTTCCCTCCCCCCCCCTTGAAACCAGTCCTTTATTTCATATACCTACAGTTTCGTTGGCTTGCACAAGTTTATGTTCCGCAATTTGAATGGCGGTTTTTTTTTTGTCTATAAACCATTAAGTAAAGAGTTAGGACAGTATCATTTTAACCCAGTGCTGTTACTGGTTTACCGGCTGTAGGTGCTAGAGAGACGACCTCGACAGCTTTTTCAAAGTCAGATTTTAAAGCGTAAAAGTCCTGTTCATATCCGCTAAACTGATCTGCTCCATTAGTTGATGACATTGTTTAAAGTGGTGTAAACAAAAAATAACGGAAAGAAAGAAGGGAAAAAAGTGAGGACTAAAACTTGTGAAAAGAAAGGATATTCAAAATTAAATCCCCGCTTTGGTCAATGGGCATAAGTACTTCGAGCCTATTTATGATTTTTTGACCTGTGAATATCTCAGACAAGATGCTGCCCCTGAATATATTTGATTTTAAATTAGGCAAGCTTGCCCTCGTTTTAAAACACTTGAAAACAAAAAAGGGGTTCATTGAAGAGTGGGGTAACCTGGTAGGTATAATTGTCAAATGGACCATCCAACAGTCAAATCAAATTCCATTGCCCCTGAATCATCAACACTAGGTCCCTCTTTGTCGTTGGAAATCTTGGTTATAATTGAAATTAAATAGGGTCAGTGTATCGAATGCACAATATCTTCGTACAGTATGATGCCATTGACAATATTAAAGTGGGTGATAATGGTAAAGTATAAATGAAATCGATCAAAAAAAAAAAAAATCAATGGAACCACAGACTTGCAAGGATGCACATACTAACGATTTCTCCTTGTGCATAAGCACAGACGCATTATTTGAAGATGCGGGATCTAAAAATATAAATTCTTTTCTCTCTCTTTTTTTTTTTCTTTTTTTTTTTTTGTTTCTTTACCTTTCTTTATTCTTTTTAGTCATTCAACATATTTTTTTTATCTCCTCTCCTTTACATTTTTTATATGCCATGCTAGCTTGTGCTCAGGATCTATTTTTCAACAATGACAAATCTTTACCGCGACCAGATTCTTTTCAGCCAATCTCTTCTTCAGTGCAACAACAGCAACAGCCGCAACAACAACAACAACAACAACAACAGCCGCAACAACAACAACGAACAAACACGAGTCTTCAACATATGAAACTTGGTAAAAAATCTCATATGAACTCCCAGCATCCCTCTGAAAAGGATAAAGAAGAAGTAAGTTTATATTATTTGTATCAAGTGATGATTTCAATATCATTGTTTATTGTTTGAACACGCTCTCACTCCTTTACCCTCTCTTTTCATTTTATTTCTTTAGCAAGTATGGCCACCTGAAGTTGAAGCTTCTTTTATTGAAGGTAAGCTATTTGATTTACCGTTTATACCAAAGAAAAACACGCTCATTCTATCTTTCGTTTTTTTCAATAGCTTTGGAAACTATACCCAAATTAGGTCGGCGCAAAATTTTAGTCAATGGCAAACCTTGTGGTAAGAAATCACTCCCCAAACCCTCTCTATTTCCACTATGAGATTCTTTCACTTTCCACTCCAAAAAACACAGAATCTCTATTTGGAATGATTAAATATTTATTATTATTTTTTTTTTTTTTTTGGTATCCAGGGCGCAACGAATTAATTTCGGATTTCATATTCCGCAAGACTTCTAAAGTACGAACAAGAAAACAAGTCTCCTCTCACATTCAAGTCTTGAAAAACACTCGGAAGAACGATCCTCACTGTACGTATTACTGACACTATATATATTATATATCTATATATTGGGTGGTTGCTAACGATATATTGTTTTATATATATAGTTATGCGTTTACTGACTGACTCTATGGATCTGGAAGATGAATTTGTACATCGCAAAATACCAAAAACAACCAGCAGCAAAAGACCCCAACAAAAGCATCATCATCAACGTCAACAACGTCAACTACAACAACCTTCATTTTTCCACCACCAACATTATCATCACAACACGTCACTGGGGAAACTTGCCACCTCTTCCTCCATATCTTCTGATGAATCCTCAATTCATTCTTCACCATCGCCGGCCGACTACGTGTTTGATATGATGCATGGTGATGACCATGCGCTCTCTATGCTGGACATGAAAGACCCTTTTTATGATACGTTACACCATCCACTTTTTGATACTACGACTGGTATGCTAGGGAACGACGCGCCAACAAGTCAACCTTCTACTTCCTCGTCTAGCTTGGTGTCTGGTTTACCTTCTCGATTCACTGATTTAGCCACCACCAGTAATACAGCACAATCATCATCATCATCTGCAGGATCTCCGTCTTGTTTTGGTTTGTTGCCGATGGACGCCACCAACACAACTTCCCCCTCCGTCTCCTCTTCTGGACAGCTTCTTTCTCTGAACAATATGGGCGGTCTTCAACAAACTGATGGAATGGAACAGCAAAATCCGCCATCCTATTATCCTTACCAAGAGCAACATCATTACAACGGAACTCCTGCCATAGTAGAACAGTTAACTCCCTCATGCAAGTGGGAACATGGAAATAATCAATCACAAGAAAATTCAAATGCACCTCCACAGCAACACAAATGGAAAGAAAATTATCCACCACAGCAACTACAACAACAACAACAGCAATATATCAACCATAGAAATGTATCTTCAGCACCCATACCATCAATATATTCATTATCCGCGTCGTATTATTTGGATCAGGTGGGACAAGGTCAATCAACAGAAGTCTTATCTCACCCTCATATACCTACTGGGATGCCATTCAGTACAAATACCACTACCGCAGACCACACTCATACAATTCCTATGACAACAATGCCTCCACCATCCTACAATGCACCTTTATGGCCAAGTTATCTGTGTTTATATTTGGAGCATACGTCTGCTGCTGCTGCTGCTGCTGCTGCATCAACCTCATCATCATCATCATCAGCAGCATCAACTTTAGAATCTGTCTCCGCTTCCAGCTCTGGTTATTCTCATACACTGGTCCAGCTTCCCCATTGCTTCCCAGCCACCGAATCAAGTCAGTTACACCACTCCTCCACAAGTCTCAAGAAAAGGTATCATTCTTTAATGCAAATTCATCCATCCTTATCGTCACTTTCTTCTGACGTCACTCTGTTTGCCAAGGTATGTCGTCCCAAAAAAAAAAAAAAAAAAAAAAAAAAAGGCATGCTGCGTATCCTATATACACATATAAGGAAACTATGGGGAGGTAGGGAGGGGAGGATAAGGGAAAAGACGGACTTGAGTTCAAAAAAGGATGGCAACTCAAGTGCCCAATTTTTTTTTTTGTTTTTTGAATATAGATGAAACTGGATCTGAATTTCAACATGGACGATTTTTTCTTCAACAACACGTGTTTTTTCGAATCCAAGGATCGTCGTATGATTGAATGCACCACCACGATTTATTCTTTTGGCAATATTGTGTTGGAATCCAAGGAAATGCAGCAAGCGTTATGGATTGGCGAGGACAAGTACCTATACAATTTTGTTTTTGTCAATCAATTTTTTGATGCGTTTATGAAAGGCATCCGGTCATTACAGTCCTGGGATGAAGTCGATATTGCGATTCACAACTTGTGCATCATCCAAGTGTTTGAAGATATGGAAGTCAAATGTCAGGCGGCTCTAGATCAAGAAACGGCAACAACTTTGTCAAATAAGAAGGATGGCGACAGCAACCACGATCTCCTCGCCTTGGTTTATGAATTTGAACGTGGCCAAGGGACAATTGAAATGACTTCTATGCGTGATGCTTTATGATTAGAGATTTAGAAAACGATGCTACCCCCATCCCCTCCAACGTTTTGATGACAGGATTATATCAACTAGATATGATTTTACCGCCTTTACGTTACCTATTAGAGATAGTATAGTTTGCATCCCTCTCCCTCGCCCTCACTCCACTCTTTTTTTTCTATTTTTATTTTTTATTTTTACACTCTATATACATAGTACTACATATTTATTTACTTTATTCTTCTTGATTCTCTTTATAACATTCATCTTTATTAAACAAACAAAACCTACTACTGCTATTACATTACATTTATGCATGTCTCTTTATTTTTTGTGAACTTTTGGTCTCGGAATAGAAAACAAATATCACACGTCTCTCCAGTGTATTTTTGTATAGACGACTGTAGACGTGTGTGTATGTGACAAATCATAGTGACAAATTTGCAGTATACTTGAACTGATATGTTTTCTGTAATTTCGTGAATAAAAAAAAAAAAAAATTTTTTTTGAAGAACAATGTCCACCATCCGTAATAGTTCATCACATCTTTTTTCAGATCATGCAGATCTTTTTTTTTTTTTTTTTCAATCCCCAATGTACTTCTAATTTATATTTTCAACCCGTCCCCCCATTCTTTACGACACACGGTGATAGCGTGCTCTCCAAAACGCAACGTATATAGATAGTGATCTAAAAATAGGAAATCCAGTTCTCTGAGATGAGACCCTTACCCAATCAATCTCATTGTTACCCCTTTTTTTCCGCAACGCCCATCGGACTTTTATAGTTCAATTCCCAGTTCGCATGAATTTGCTCTGCTGCCCCTAAACAACCATTCTGCTACCCAGCCCGCAAATCGACACATTTCATAAAGTAAAGACAATGGTTTATTGAAGTTACATATAAGAAGAAAAAAAAAATGAAG
The DNA here is from genome assembly GCA_002105175.1 of Absidia repens. Classification (NCBI taxonomy): domain Eukaryota; kingdom Fungi; phylum Mucoromycota; class Mucoromycetes; order Mucorales; family Cunninghamellaceae; genus Absidia; species Absidia repens. The sequence continues at coordinate 495,287 of MCGE01000009.1, forward strand.
AAAAAAGAGAGAGAGAGAAAGACGTGGAAGGTGCAATGGTTTAAACTAATGAGTGGTGGGTGTAGGTGGGTGTAATTATAATATTGCTGTATAGGGTAAAATAATAATAGTAGAGTTTGATAATGTAGGAGGTAAACAAAAAAAAAGAATAAGGAAATATATACAGAGGGACTAATATAGGAAGTAAAGGGGGAAGCGAGATAGGTATATAATAAAAAGGATATGTAACAAACTAAATAAATATCAACGAGTGGACACAGAAGAGATAGCCTGGATGAAACAAGTATCACATATTCGGTACCATTTGCAACTTTTTTCTTGATTCACATGGTCCATGTTGAAGAGGGGTAACCTATTGCCACTATGCCGTTGGCAAATAATTTTCCCACATCTACCCAAAAAAAAAAAAAAGGAAAGGACAATTTTTTTTTGGTTGGTATCTATACAGTAGTGGTTATGTGTATATATTGTTACCTGCGGCAATGATGTTTTCGTTGGAACAAAGTAAACCTAGTCAAACAACGGTCCACCTGATCATCATGTTGACATTGATCCACAAACAAATCGGGCATCCATCGATTCTTGGGTAATAATACAAAGTTGGTCTTTCGGTCCTTGGGTGATAAATGGACTTGGTATTGATGAAGAATCAAATTGTCCTGTTGAGAGGTGGATGGCATGGTACAAGAAGCAGACTCCTATAAATATAAACAGATACATATAAAAGAAATGCTATGGGTGATCCCCCCCGTGCTTTTTTTTTTTTTTTTTTTTTTTTTGTTACCTGATCTGATATTGGATTGCCCATGATAATACCAAAACCTGCAATCACCATTTCAATGCCACCAGCTGGATGTTGGAAAACATAAATCATATCGCCTGTTCCCACATCTGCACTCAGTAGCATCCCCGCCCGCCATCTTGTTTTATAGACAAAGGTATCGTTTTCCATAGAAGTGAGCGCCGATTCCAATCCTTTCCGCAAATGGCCATACCACCTTGACAATAAAAAAGGCTGTGACGGTGATGGTGGTGATGGTTGTTGTTGTTGTTGTTTTGATTTTTCAGGTGGTATCGTTGCTGTCGGTGGTGATGGTGATTTCATATCCAGGTCCGCCATCAATTCGTCCAAAGAAGCCAACATGAATGATTGCTGTTGACCTGCAACATCGCATTCCCGTAACCGATCTTGGTACTGTTTTTCTCGTTCATAGAATTGATCTTGCACGGTGGAAGCCAGTGATACTAATGAGCGGACATGGCTTTCGGCGCTGAGAAGTTCGGTCGATAGGTATTCCAAGTATTCGGATTGTTTCACCAATGAGGCCATCAGTCCCATGAATTTTCGACGCCAAGCATCATCGTCGTCGTCGTCCTCCAATGAGCCCATATTGTCATCATCACCATCTATCGTCATCCATGGCTGTTGCTGCTGTTGCGGTGCTAAGCTGTTGCTGTTGTTGTTATTGTATAAAGTTGTCGGAGCATCGGTCAATAAATCGGTAGGGTGCCACAGTGGTTGGATCGACGCTTCTTTTTCTGCCAATTGGGAAGAGGACAACGTGTTGAACATAGATTTCGTAAGCAAAGCAGAATCTTCCTTTTCGTTGTATACTCGTTGCTGTATCGCCAAGTCTTGTTCAGTTTGTAAATAAATCCATGGTTGATGGTGATGGAGAGCAATAAAGTTACTGTTGTTGTTGTTGTTGTTGTGGGTACTGGTAACACCGTGAGTAAGTGCTGTCGTCGTCGTTGTCCAAGCGTTATGAGCCACGTGCTGGTCAGGCGCTGTATGATGTCGTTTATGCTTCATTTTCGTTTCTTTCATATTCGCCGTGGCTTCATCCCAAAATAATTCACGGACATGAAACGCCTGCATAGCCCTTGTGATACCAGTGATATTGGCACGTACAATTTCAAAGTCATCAGGCAGCAGATCATCATCACCATCGCCATCCCATAGTGTATCATTGTTGTCCCCCACACCAGTGCCTGCACTAATAGTTGTTGTTGATGTATCAAGATGATTTCCTTTTCCGTCAGTGTTTCCATAGCTGTTGTGTCGTCGTCGAAGATTCATTTTGTTGTTGTTGAATAGTATGTCCTGACGATGCTGAGGGCTGGCTTTTGGGGGGATTTTCAGTTCGGTATGATAGAGTCGATCTTGATGTTGTATATCGGGTTTTTTCAAGCAATGAGTATGATGATCAAGTTGGAAGATATGTTTATTGGCACTTTTGGGTGTGATTGGTTCATCGTCGGATAAAGAAGATCGAGTTAAAATACTATGTCTGTTGTTGATCTTTTCTGTCGAGGTTTGTCGAGGAGATAAGATTGACTGTTCTTGTTTGGGAGATGAATGACTTTGTCTATTGCCAGTAAAGATCTAATTATAGAAGAAGAATTAGTATATGAATATATTATCAGGGAAATGATAACAGCTTACTTTGTTTGATTCAAGGGACACATCAGAAAGTAAAGGATTGTTCAAAGAGAAGGTGTAAGCGTATGGTTGCATTAGAGATGGTGTGTATTGAAAAAGGAGAAGAATAACTGATAAAAAGGTATAAAAAGGTTCAAAAAGGACAAGATTGTATGACTATGTGATAAGAAGGGAAAACCATCACGATCTTGTGGAAAAAAAAAGAGAAAATAAGAAAATCGGCAGAGAAAAGAAGAAAAAAGTGGGATTCAGCCGTCTCCCCTTTTAATTTTTTTTCCCTGTCGGTGTTCCAACCCTCACCCTTTTCCAATTCTTTCGTCTTCACTCCTTAAGGCTTCGATTCATTTTTTTTTATCCTCAAGTATTAGCAACTTTAACAACGAACAATACCCTAACAAAAACTCCTGTGACGGTATTACAAATTGTAATGTCTGTACTATGGATTGAAGTAGAGCAACAGCTTGCAACGTTTTGTACCATGCTTTTGTGAAGGTTATACGAAAAGGCAAGAAAGGGTGTGATAGTTTAGATAGATATAGCTATAACAAAGTCAAAGATTTATATAGGTTTCAAGTAGTATGGCAAGATTGGAGGATTGATCACACTCAAAAAAAAAAAAAAAAAAAAAAAAACTACGATCATATTTACCTTTCTGCTGGGACCTTATTATCATATCACCACTGAGTTATGTGGACTTCTGAACGTAACAGAGAATTGGAAAATAGATAATAGACCCTGAATTGGATTTTTTTTTTCTGGTAGAAATGGGGGTAAGAGGATGCAAGGGACCCTGATATCTTGTGATTAGCTTCATGTCCTACATACCAAGATGACAACTTAATCAACACTATTGAACTCAATTACACGTACTCTACATACAGTTCATGGTAAATGCGAATCAAATAAAAATATTTTACGATCATTTTATTATTAGATCAAGGGGGGGAAGGCGGTTTTTGGTCTAACATGTTGACCATCACTTGGCTGGAATTCTTAGGTGCCATTATTTTATCCTATCGATTCTATTGTATGTGATATTAAAGCTGATCAAACATTAGATTGTTGATTATTTTTATCATGGCATAGAACTGCTGATACACATGGCTGATTAAGAAGGCAAAACGAAGATCGGCAATGCCATGGTGTGTTTCTGTTTATTTACTGCGTTTACTATTCCTAGATCATTAGAATATTCTATCGTTCCTTGCGAAGCACCCATCATCATTAACGACTTCCAAGACGTCACACAATCACTATGGCTATTGCATTTTGAAGGTAATACACTCCCCTTTTTGAAATAAGTCAATCGCTGGCATGTTATTTCATATTAATTAATTAAATAGTTAGTTATTGAAGACTGCAAGGTTTGGTCATTGCGTCAAGATATTTACAAACACGACTCTGACCTTGGCATGCATCTCATGGGTACAATATGATATGTGGCTGATTGGGAAAACTATATTGCTTTACTTCGGTGCAAGGTTACCAGCTGGGAAATACTGCTGGAACTGCACTGAATGTCTGGTGTATGTTCTTTTGGCTCTTCAATGGATCCAATCCCAATATGTTTTTTTTTTTTACCCTTCAATTCATATATACACCATACATACTTAGCTAAATACCCCTATCTTATTTATTTTATTCCGTCCTCTCTCTGCAATAGTTAGTTTATTGAACATCAGTTTGTTGAATTAGAATATTTTTTATTTGTCGTTAGAGTATCAATAAACTTTGGTTTTTTTTTCTTCACTTGCCTATCAATACTATTTAGAATCGTCATTTACATTATCATTTTGTGCAGAAAAAGTAGATACTGTTAATTATTGTTGCTGGGGAGAGGATTACATTATTTGTCAATTATGATGGGAAGGAATTTATTCGGATATGTTAATTGCGGGGTAGGACTATATAGCAAAGTACTCAATTATTTCCAGGAAACCTTGTTTTTTTTTTTTTTTTTTTTTTTTTTTCTAACGCATTTTAACGCGAATCCCATCATCCGATCTCTAACCGCTCCCTCCCCCACCCTAGGGCTGCTATCGGCTAAAATGCTACTCACGGTTGTGTGTGTACAGCAGTGGTTATGGAAATGTGAGGTGAGATATAACAGTGACAAATATTCAATATTTGAAATACTATTGACTTTTTTTGGGATAACGATAGGAATCACATACTATCCTCTCTTTTTTATTTTTTTGGTGGGATGGTATAATAGTAGCAATCCATTTAACCGACTGACTTTTTTTTCTGGAATGGGAAAGAAAATAATACGAACCCCATTAACTCCCTTCTCTTTTTTAGTCAAAATAAAGCTTTTGATATAGAGAAATTCAACACATTTTTTAATATTTCACTCTTTGGTCTATAGTTCCTTGGGTGTGATCCAACCGCTGTGCTCAGTGTTTTCATGCGACAGATATTTTTTTAGGCAGCTGGACAGAAGCTTATATTTCACACTCCGCACCACATGATTTTCTGTTATTTTTTTTTTCTCCACACACCCCTTTTTTTCTCTTTTTCTTTTTCTTTCTTTTTTTTCAGGATATCATCTTCAATTGGGGCCTCATTGAAGTGGGAGTGCTCTTGGATTAGTGTTAGAACTTCGATTAGGGGCATTTAAAAAAATGCAGTACAAACACCATGGGGAAACCCTTTCATTTTGAATCTAGGATTTGGTGCCCACCAGTATTAGATTAGTCTTCATCTTGACCATTGTCTTGAAACCGCCATTAGCTTTGTTTAGTATTAATTTTTCACAGTTTATATTTACTTCTGAATAAAATATGGCTTATCTTATATATACGTTCAACTGTCTTATCAAATGGGTTATACATGAGCGTCAAGGAAAAAAAAAAAAAAAACCTGGTGTGTATGTGCGCAAAATATAGTTGATTGGGTATTGAATGGCTTCTACTAGCGGCTCAATAGTTATATAATGAGTATGTGTATTACAATGAAGTATGTAGGGTTTAAAAAAATTGATGGGCGGTTTCATCACTAACCAGCCTTCCACGTTTCAGTGTCTTTTGAGTATTAAACGTGGCTCTAGGATAGATATGCACTTTATATTATTAGATAGAAGCTATTGTGCCGAAGATGCTTCACCTGTGCCCCTTACTTTTTTTTTCGCCCAGTTCCTGTACACAAATATAGTCGCGTGTAGTACTCTCTTTTCATCTAGCTATTCGGTATTAAAAGACCCCAGCCCGCCCAAATGATTGATCTCAAAATCACGACCAAACTCAGACTCACGATTTATAAAAGATCACCTATATAAATACCAAGTAGAATTCAGTGAATATACCGACAACTATTGCAACAGAAGAATTTCAGAGTACAATACGCTATTTATTATATCATTATAAAAAGACATGGAGAGAATGGGGACAAAAAAAACTACAATAAACTAAAACTAAACTAAAACTACTGTATCACATTTGAAATAAAGGAGAGGAAAGAGGGGATGATGACTAGAGGGCTTTCAAAACAGCCTTTGCACACACCTTGGCGTCCAAGTCGGCACAAATCTTGACGGCCAAGTCAACGCAAGCCTTGACAGCGACATCGACCTTGAAGCTAGAGTTAATCTTGACGGACAAAAGAAGAGGAATGTTGATTTGCAAGTCCTTGATACAGGCATCGATGGAGGCTTGGATATCAGCCTTGAGCTTGGCGCAGATGGTGGGCAATTTGACCTTAAGAGTAGCAATTAACTTGGCTTCCAAATCAATCAAGATCTTGAGCAATTCTTCTTGAGAGCATTTCTTGTGTTTCTTCAAGGTCTTGAGAAGATCGGCTTCGATGGAGGCATACACTTGGGTTTGGAGTCTGGCTTCAATAGCAGCATCAAGTTTGACTAGTTCAAAGAAAGAATTAAGAAAAGGATTCCTCTCGTGTTTTCTTTTTAATATTTTTACCTTGGATTTTCTTAATGGCAGCAGATTGAACAGCATTGATCTTGGCATCACCAACAGAAATGATTCCACCGAGAGCCTTTACCTTGATATCCAAAGAAGCCTTGACTTTTTCAGAAACCTTTTTTTTTTTAAAAAAAAAAAAACAAAAAAGTGTAAGCAACAGATATAAAAATGAAATAATAATATTTTATTGAATGACTTACGGAAGCAGAGAGTTTGGCAACGATATCAGCCTTGACTTTAGCTTTGACAGCGACCATAATCTTAGCAGCAAGTTTAGCATCAGCGTTGACAGGGAAGTTGGTGCGTTTCGCCAAGTCACCAGAAAGATGGTCAGCGAAGTTAACGGTTTCAACATCACGTTCACTTAAGGCCACCAATTCATCACCGGCAGTAATGGGATGGGCAGAAGGCAAAGCTGAGCTAGTGTATGCACACAGGGCAAGGACAAAGAAGAGGAGAGAAGCAAGTTTCAATTGCATGCTGAAAGAAATTGAATGAAGATGAAATAAAGAATGGGTTGTGAGGGGGAAGATTTGTTTAAATAAAATCTATTGATTAATGAAAAGGAATGGGAAGAGGATAAAGATTTGAAAAAAAAAAATGAATTTCTTTTGACATTTTTATATGCAAAAAATGTTACGGCAATTTAAACACCGCCACGCACAAATGCCCAAAGTGGGACAAAATATAATAATCATAAAAAAGGGGGTGAGGGGTTGAATAGATAGCCATGCGTGTACGTTGTCACAAAGAGTTTATCGGCTTACAACCATTGGAAATGACATTTTCTGGTATTGAAAAACGTGATACTCCACTTCCAAGGTCAAAGGAGAAGGAATAAATTTATCGCTTTGGTGACACTGCATTAACAACATTCACATATGACTAAAAAAAAATCGACCCCAATACATTGTTCATGTGTGTACATAAAAACGAAAATTACTAAAGAAAGCTCTAATTTCTCGCCTTGTTTTTTATAATAGACCGCTGATACACTGTGCATTAGCACACATTTTCCTGACAAGGGAAGATTTGTCATCGATCTTGTATTCAATGAGCTAAAATGTCATAAATGAAGGAAAGAGGTTGAATTGATCTTCAAAAAAACAATTGATGGGCCATGAAGAAAACAGTATTCTTGTTATTTCTAGATGCACAAAGATCATGGTATGCTAATGAGCTACACATCCTTTTCCATCTATAAAAAGAAAAATTTCGATAGTAACACCATTTTTACTTTTTTTCTTAAAAGTAAAGTAAGGAGTAAAGTAACAAGAACCCAACTTGCTGTCACCTAAAAATAAACCCAACTTTTGTTTAAAGTCAAGATCCAGGTACCATCATGATCCATGTTATATCGTATTCATGCCTCTTGGTTTTTTTTTTTTTTGTGCTTCCATTGAGTTTTAAATCTCCGCATCGTAGGTAAGATCCATGGGCCAAATGCCTTCTTTCGCAAAGAACGGTCTTTGGCTACACGATTGAGTCTATGTGAATGTCAAATGCCATTTATGTTGATATAATGAGAAAAAGAAATCAAGCCATTGTCAAAGAACTGGGTATGGTTTGGTACTAAAAAAACTCGCCATTGTTTCTCACTAATTCTAGATCTTCGGATTAATTTTTTTATCTTTTAGTCCTGTCAGTTCCAAACACCGCCGACAATTCATTTCCATTGTGCAGCTCATATTAACTTCAAGGATCCCCCTTCTTTTGGCTAGGTCGACTTTTTTCTAAGTAAAATAACTACTATTTTTTTTTCTTCTTCTTCTCAACTTCTTTTGACACACCCTCCCCTCCCCCCAATTTCTCGGGGATAACATATCATTGCATAAATTTGATAAATCTATGCAATATCAATGTTTTTGTGATAGATACGTACAGTAGATGCAATATACAGTTATATATGCATTACATATAAATGCAATAGGTGTCATCATCAAAAACTAGTGAAACCCGCTCATGTATGAGATTCAAAGTCGTCGGAGCCATAATAATAATAAATAATCACAAATCACTTGTGGATAATTAAATTCATGACGAAGATCCCTTTGGGATTGTTTGAGATCTCATATACTAATCCGATTGACCACACCACTATTAGCGGGGATTTAATGTTTTTGATATCAATAAAAAAATAAAATAAAAAGTCCTCCTCCCTTTGAAACTTGTGACGAAATGTGATCAAACAAAAAAGAAAAGATAGCGTATAGTACTGTACATTACATTACTCGTTACTGTACCATACATGTGATTAAGGTGCTTTGTGGTTAAATCACCACAATTGAATATCAGGCCATAATATATACTGGAAATATTGTAACAGGGCTGGATTACAAATAAAATAAAGATTAGCCGTCTCAAACACCCAATTGCTTTTTTGTTTTAGTGCGGAAGTCCACAGTATACCCTTCTTATGGCCTGTAAGCGAGCGAGAGAGGGAGATTAAAAAAAAAATGACATAACTAAAAAGTTGATGATGGTGATGATGTAGAGTTTTGACCCTCGTGATTTACCGCTATTTTGTTTAAAATTTCACACCCATTTTGTACATTTCAAAGCCCGCCTTTTTTGTTCCTTTTTCTCTTTTCTTCATTTTTTTTTTTATTTTTCATATCAAAACTTGTTTAATTTGAAACAATGGGCGATGCTTTATGTATGATGATGGTACCCCCAACTACCAACACTGATGAAGTTGAACAATCAGCAAGAGTGACAACATCAACCAATGAACGCTCTAGTTTCCGCAGGTCACTCAACTTGTCTAGTGGGGCATTTGGTTTGCGACGATTCTCAAGGTCAACTTCTCAAGAACCCATGTCTGACGCTATTGATACCACTACTACCACCAACAACAATGTTAGCCCACGAAGAGCCACTATCGCCACTTCTGTTACACCACGGCCTGCTAACACCCTTCACGTCCGGATTGTACCTCATATTGAAAACCCAAGTAGAAGTTTGATATTTGACATATTTGACCGTGAGCTTCAAGCTGCAGTGTACATCAAAATTGGTCGCTTTACCGATAGATCCCCTTCTCCGACGCACATGTCCTTCAAAAGCAAAGTGGTATCAAGAGCTCACTGTGAAATATGGATGGAAGATGGCAAGGTATGTTTTTATTTATTTAATTTTCGCTGGCGGAGGATGATTAATTTGTGTATTTAAATATGTGTGTGTGGGTGAAAAAGTGCAAGTGATACGAACTAACTTTGTTACCTTTTAGTTATTTGTTAGAGATACAAAATCATCCTCTGGTACCTTTTTGAACCATCTTCGAATCAGTCCTCCCAACCAAGAAAGTCGACCTTATGAAGTCAGGGATGGTGATATTGTGCAATTAGGTGTGGATTATCAAAATGGCGTGGAAGAAATCTATCGATCCGTCAAGATGCGTTTTGAAGTCAATCGATCAAGAAGACAACGGCCCATCTCATTCAATATGGCTGCTTTCCAAAATATCCGTAATTTGACCAATGGTGGTGCTATTCCATCTGGTTCGTTTGGTGAAAGCCAAATTCAAGAACAAACTGCATCGGATTCGTTATTTGGTACTTGTCACCCTCCTTTACCTTTGGATGCTTCTGCCGTCTTAGCTCAAACAAAAGAACAACAACAGCTGACGACATCTTGTGCCGCTGCAAATGAAACTACAACTGATTCTGCGTACTCATCAAGTAATGAAGTGGTTCACGGGGCTGATCAAGTAGAAGAGTGCTGCATATGTCTGTAAGTGGAAAAAAGAAAAAAAACTTGACCATGTTTGGCAAAAAATAGGAGGTGGAAAAAAAGGCGGGCAAACGTGATGAAAACAAAGGAAAAAAAGGGGGAAGGAGGGAATGAAATCTATGCTGATAAACAATGTAAAATTGACAACTTTTTTTTTATTGTGCGTTAGATATGCTTTGGCTCCATTACAAGCGCTATTTGTTTCACCATGTGCTCACACTTATCATTACAAATGCATTCGACCTTTACTCTCAAGTTATCCTGGATTCCAATGTCCCATTTGTCGAACCTATTCTGACCTTGACGCCAACACAAATTTGGAATGTCATGAAATCGCTGAAAAATACAACTTACGAAGACAATCCACTATCATCGATCCATCCTCAACAATGACATGCATCACGCACACCACGAGTACTACAAATACTTCTCAGCATCGAAATAGTGAGAATGACGACGCACCTCAACCCCAGCATCCTTCGATTTTACCACCAGTATCGTCGGCTTCCACATCACAACAGCCTCAAACTGATCCTAATGGTGACGATGATACAACCCCATTGGCCACTTTGCCTTCTTTGGACAGTAGGAATGGGAATAAACGACGTAATTGTAAGTACTGCAAAAAGGGGGGGGGACATAAAAAAAAAACTTGAATGTGTCTTGGCATGTCTTGATCTACAATGCACAGTGATGGAAAAAACAACAACAATAACATGGGCTGATGTTCCTATAACTTGATCATTTTTACTAAATGCGTTTTTTTTATTATTATTATTCCAGTACCCGGAAGGTCAGCAAGAGATCGTCGAACAGTAGTAGTAACAGAAGGAGATACAACATCAGCATCAACATCAACACCAGTACCAGCATCAGCATCAGCGTTACCACCATTACCAACAGTCACCAACAACAGCACTTTAATGGATACAATGGATCATTCACTACCGTGGCAAGCGACACGCCCTGGTCTTCCAAACAATCACAGTGAACAAGGTCTCACGGAAAGACAAAACATGACAACATCACACGACCATCAACCTTCAACGCCTGTGGATGATAACGTGATAGCGATTCCTGACACTCGCCAAACCTTCCCACTCTCGCCCACATCGACTTCGACATCACCAACTACCGAGCACCAACCACGTCGTACAAACACCACATCTGGTTTTGTGGAAAAACTTAAAATGGTGTTCTTTGAAAAAAGGAAATCGTCATCCGCTCCTGTGGCACCACGAGAAAGAAAACGAACCAATCGACCCCGGCCGTTATCTTATCCCAACTTTTTATTACGGCGAAACTACGACGAGGAACAAGAAGATACCAGCGACAACAACAACAGCAACAGCAATGTGTATCGTCATGACGAAGTATTACGACGATCTGATATTTCATCCACTTCGTCCTCCTTCTCCTCACCTACCTCTTCAACCAACAACGTAGTAGCACCGCACCCCCAACAGAACACATCAACAGCAGCAATGGGTCAAGCTTTATCAAGACAATCCACTACCCATTTGGCAGAAATAGAAGAAGAAGAAGAGACTCCATGGCATCAACAACAACTTCATCATTACCAAGCGATGTCTGTGGATGGATGAAACAAAAAAAAAAAGAAAAAGTCCAACTGGTCAACCCACCCTCCTCTGCCTTTCTCCTTATATAGTAATCACCCTTTATATTTCCCTTTTTTGTTTTTATGCATACAACCCTCTACCCTCTCCACATACACATATATTTTATGTTAGTAATATCCCTCTCTTCCCTATCTTGTTATTTTTTTTGTTTCCCTTGTACTGTTTGCCAAATTAAAATTATATCCTATGCGTATTTTATGAATTTATCAATACATATCTCAAATCAAATGTGTGCTTGTCTTTTTCCAAGTGAAGTGAATACTATAAGGTCTTATAGAATATTGTGCGTAAATCTTGTTTATTGACCGTCCTTTCGGGATTTTTTTGTGTCATCAAAATGAACAAGGTTATGTATGTATATATCATATCAAAAAAAAAAAAAAAAAAGAAAACCATCAGGGCAATGGTCAGCGTTGCTCTGCAGTGAATGACCACAGAAAATATTTCACGTCCCGCCCACATGGATTTTTATTTTATTTTTTCCTTCTAATTTTTTTGCTCTTTCTTTTCATTTCGTTTTTTTTTTTCTTCACCGGTACAACTTCTATGATTTCATAATGGACTTAGCTTAGTGTTAGGACTAGTTTAGAAGGGGGTTTGGCTCAGGGATTACAAGATGCATGGGGAAACCCTTTGATTTTGCATCCAGGATCTGGAGCCACCGTTAGAAAAGTGTTGGCAGTTGCTCTGTTTTAATAAAATATATCTATTGAAATCCATTCTCATGCCTTGTCTGCATTATACAACAGATTAGAACTCTTTTTATAGTTGTCCATTTAGATTCGTGTTGATTATTCTTCAGATCTCTTCAATAGTCTCCCTAATGCAACCTCTAATAGATCTCTTGTAGTGTGTTTTCGAGGTGTGTTATTGGCGTGGGTTATATCTTTGGAGGGTATTCAGTCAGGCGATTTTATTGTTTTTGCTGTATTTTGTTAGTATTCGGGGTTCCCTAACGGCGTTATTGGGGTTGGGGCAAAATGAGGGGGTGGGGAGTGGGTTGCCCAAAATACATTGTCAATTTCTGTAGGAAGACTCCACGCACCATCTAGACCTTACTTACCCTTGAAGAGTCATTACATGGTTGAATGTTTTTCAATTTGCATCCAGCCTTCGCCAATCTTTCACACTCAATCAAAGTGGATGATGCCTAGTTGGTCAAAAACTAAAATAAAATACAGCTATGATATTCTGAAATTATGATATTTCACAGCCAACAATTAATATTTCTACAGAAGTATGGTTATTCCAGCATTTAAAATTATTCTGAGTATCATCAATGTGAGTTCCTATTCTATGTTTCTACACTAGAGGGTAATTGTTATACAATTATATATACTATGGGTTGACGAATAAATGAGTGTGTGTATTTTCTAAACTGTCTTTGACAAATGCATGAATGTGTCATGTGCTGTATTAGTTATGAGAGAAATGAAGGTATGTGCAGTACAGTATGTACACATCTGTGTCTTTATTGTCAACAGGGGCTGTGCTTAGGGGTGTATCATATACAAGGTGTCAAAATAAAACTGAAATGAAGATTTTTCAAAAAGACGGTCAAGTAAAATACCAATCATCAAGCGTATGATACTATTTGGCACGGTCAAAATAACAATGAAATGAGGATTTTTCAAAAAAGAGGGTTTTATTGTCAAGTAAAATACTAATTATCAAGCATATAACACTATCCACGACGACAAATAATATCCAAGGAGCCAAAAAAATAAAAATAAAAAAATAAATAAAAAGATTTTATTGTCAAACAAAAATACCAATAATCAAATGTATGGGAGGGAGGGTTATAACTAATCGACAGTATTCTAGGATTCCATCTTGTATTCTTTGTTGATTTGGTTTACGAAAAGTTCCATAAATTCATGGCGTTGTTTGCCTAATATCTTTCCTTTTGGTGTTCGTAACATGGATGATAACCGTAGCAGTTTTTCTGTAAGAGAGAATAACTGGTCAGTCAGTCCTAGTATATGTCATGCATTACCACTTTTCCTTACCGTGAAAATGATTGATTGCCGATCCATTCTTGTTGACGGTTTGTTGCTCATACTGATCCTTGGTGATATTGTGAACAGGGTCTAAATCTGGGTCATACAAAGGTACGTTGATCTTGCCACTATACGCACTACATCGCATGATGCCTAATAAAAAAAGACATGATGTCATTGACGTGTTTTTTTTTTGCCCCATTTAGCATAATTACTGACCAAAAGCACCGATCGCGTCCAGTTTGTCAGCATCCTGAACTCTATAAAGTAAAATCCATAAAGATAATAATAAGTAATATGGTAAACAGATATCTCGATATCTATATAAGTCTTACACATGAAGTTCCAAACAAGTGTTCCGCCAGTTGACAGCAAGGGGATCATCTTTAGCATCGTCCCAGGCGAGTTCCTTTCTGAAGCCAACGTGATTCACAATACGTGCCACCCAATTTGCCTTTGCCGTCTCATACCCTTTTTGTGTCAAAAATGAGCTAACAATGTCGCCTCCAGTCACTATGCCTTGGTAATACTTTGGATCCCCAATATCATGACACAACGCTGCTAAGGCCACCACTTCCAGATCTAGGTATTCGCCCTTATCCATCAAATCTCGCGCCAATTCCATAGCAAGTTTTCGGACACGTTCAATATGGTGGAAATCATGAGAGGGGTCAAATGACTTCATATAGTCTTTCACCATATCCTCTGTTGTTTTAATAATGTCAGGGCACATGTCAAAAAAGAATGAAGGGAGAAAAAAAAAAAAAAGAGAAAAAGAAAGCAAGAAAGAAAGAAAGAAAGGGAAAACGTTAATGATCGCAGCAAAAAGAAAAAGGGAATTTCAAAAAAAAAATCCGCCAGCTGGATTTTAAAAATTTCACGCTCTTTTGACTACCCTTATTTTTCTGCCTCTTTTCTTCTTCTTTATTGTTTATCCCATCATTTTATTCTTCTTCTCTTCATTTAAATATATTCTTCATCTGCTTGTTAACACTTTCCTTCAAACTCATCGTCTTTCTGCTCTCACTATCACAGCAACCAAAAAAATACACCTTCGAGCATGGACTTTTTTTATCATAACAATAACTCACAACAACAACAACAACAACAACAACAACAACAACAACAGCACCATCAGCAGCAAAATGGACAAGCGGATATGATGTCATATACTTATCAATCGGAACAAATACCGGCGGAAGCCAACTATAACAGATCAACACAAGGGTTCCCTAAAAGTACGTTGGATCGTGCTACAGCTGCCAAGTTGAAGGTGGAGTTTTATTACAAAACTGCTTTGGATCAGGCTATAGAACGTAAACAACGGTAAAGTATCTATCTTTTTAGTCCTTTCATATGGAAAAATCACAACTGAACTAACGAGCTGTCTACTTTTCTATACGTAGCCGAAAAGCCTTGGAACAAAAACTTTTAACGGAACCTGGTAGTGATGAAAAGAAACATCGTCAATTACAATCTTTGGGCAGGAAGGAATCACAATTTTTACGCTTACGGCGCACACGTTTGGGACTGGATGATTTTGTTACTGTCAAGGTCATTGGAAAAGGTGCCTTTGGTGAAGTGCGACTAGTGCAGGCAGGTGACACGGGCAAAATATATGCTATGAAAACTCTGCGTAAATCTGAGATGTTGAAGAAGGACCAAGTAAGTAAAATTTACTATCGTGATGAAAATTGTTCGATATTTTTTTATTAATGCATTCATATTTCTTTATATAGCTTGCACATGTTAAAGCGGAACGAGATGTACTGGCAGAATCAGATTCCCCTTGGGTGGTCCAACTTTATTTTTCCTTCCAGGATGCTCAATACCTTTATTTAATAATGGAATTCTTACCTGGTGGTGACCTGATGACAATGCTGATCAAGTATGATACCTTTAGTGAACCTGTTACCCGGTTTTATATTGCTGAAATTGTTCTTGCGCTCGAAACCATTCACAATCTTGGTTATATTCATCGGTAAGTCATGCACCCTTCTCGCATCTCCACGCAACAAGAAAATAAATAGGAATTCATTAGATTATGTTTCTCATCTCATTCTCTCTCTTTCTTATTATAGGGATATCAAGCCTGATAATATTCTCATTGATCAAGCTGGCCATGTGAAACTATCTGATTTTGGTTTATCCACTGGATTCCGGAAAACGCATGATTCTCAATACTACCAACGTTTATTAGATGGCACTCATGAATCTGCTCCTTCTGGTCAAGAAAGTATCAGTCTCAATATCCTCAGCACGAAAGAAAAAATTGCCACTTGGAAAAAGAATCGAAGAGCTTTGGTAAAATTGGAAAATATTTGGTTTATTTGTCACCTACTCATCACATGTTATGATTTTTTTGTTTTAAAAATAGGCTTATAGTACTGTAGGCACGCCTGATTATTTGGGTATGTTGGAGAAAAGGAATGAAATGTATTCCCCCCCCAAACGAATGACTTTTGACCTTTTCTTCTATTTTATAGCTCCTGAAATATTTTTACAACGAGGCTATGGCCAAGAATGTGATTGGTGGTCGTTAGGTGCAATTATGTTTGAATGTCTCTGCGGCTATCCTCCATTTTGCTCTGAAAATCCACATGAAACCTATCGCAAGATCATGAACTGGCGTGAATCCCTGGTGTTTCCTGATGACCAGCCCATCAGTCGCGAAGCTGAAGATTTGATCCGTCGACTGATTTGCGAACCAGAAAATCGCTTGGGCATCAATGGCGTTGCCGAAATCAAAGCTCATCCTTTCTTCTACGGTGTCAACTGGGATGGCATTCGTCAAGAACCTTCTCCACATGTACCTCAACTACGCAGCATCACTGATACAAGTTATTTCCCAACCGAAGAATTGGATACTATCCCAGATGCCGTAGATGGTGCAAATCTTGGTAAGAACGAAAATATTAAAATTGAATTTTGTTGGGAACGGAACAGGTCTGAACTTTTGTCTCTTTCTCTTTTTCTCTATGTAGGTCATGCCATGGACAATGTTAACACGCAAAAGGATTTGGCCTTTGTGGGATATACATTTAAACGTTTCGATTACTTGACGAAGAAGAATATTTTATAATAGCTTATTTGTCCCCTCTCCCCTCCCTCTACCTCTTGTCACTTTTTTTTCTTTATTTTATATCATGCCTTGTCATTATTCTCCCCTTCCTCCTCCATTAGCTAGCTATACCTTACCTTGTTTTTTATTATTACTATGCTACTCACCTGATCGTTTTTTTCTTCCATACAAAGTACCTTTATTTAGTTTGATCATTTACTACTAATAAATGTATATACTCCTTTTATATTTGATTTTCTCTTTACTGATGAATATTTTGATGTCCCGACATAAAAAAAAAAAAACTTGCTGAAAGTGAGATCATGCTGAAGGGAAATGGGACGTGGGATTTCCAGAAGGTGACCAAACCTTTTTTATTACTGTCATAGATCTGTTAGGCCATGTATGAAATGATGAAGATATTTATTTTACTGTAGAAACAAAGTAATGATAGGAAAGGTAAAAAGGAGCAAAGGTAGTGGTTGGGATGCTTTTTTGTGTTTCAAAAGAATTCTTGGCCGTCTTTTTTTGGGTGGTTTTGCATGAGGTGTCGAGGAATTGCAACAATTTGACCTCTATTAAGAAAGAAAACGTCCTGCATACGGATAAACTAAATACTTTTCAGAGTGTTTCAATCATCATATCATATTTTATACACTCTTTCACTGCTTGCTTTTTCATTCGTCCTTCACTGTCTACTTTTCTTATGTCCACCACGGTCATTTTCTAAAGCCATTCAAGAAATTCCCATCGCTCCTATATTTAGAAGCCCAGTACCGTAGATGAAGTGCTGAGCATGAAAGATTGATGTTTCCTCATATCCCCCGCCCCCTTTTTTTGCACACACACACAAACACACACATCAGCTTTTGTTTTCTGCACGTGCATGCACTTTAAATTTTGAATACCCATTTGACAAGTTAAACTAACGCATGACAGGCAATATAAAAGTAAAATGTCAAGACACAGTTTATTTAGATGCATGCATAAGCTATGATAGTCAAACGGATTTATGTAATCTAAAGAAGCTTATAGTGGGGGGGGAGGATGGTCGTAACGTTGCAGAATAAAATTAACGTAATATATACTAGTCTGATTAACGAGTTTATGCTATCCAACGGCAAGTGACAAACTATTCTACAGTAAAGGCGCTAACTGAAGTACACCGAATTGATTCATATTGAAAAGCAAACATTTATTGTTTAGGTATATCTAGCTACTCAAAAAACAACCGTTTCTAGTATAATGCTGAACGAGTCATACTTTTCGCTAAAATATAAAAATACAAACTAACAGTTCCCATATTGCCCAATATTGTCGTCAGGGGAGTCATAAATACTCGCCAAACAAATAATTAAATCACCCAACTAAATACGTAACCCACGCCAGCAACACACCTCAAAAATACACTACAAGAGACCTATTGGAAGTGGCATGAGGGAAATTATTGGAAAAGATCTGAGGAATAGTCTACGCTAATTTAAAGGTACAGTTGTAAACTTGGAGATATATAATTTATAGTATACAAGACGTTTGAAAGACTAGAGTGATATCTTTATTGAAGAACAGTCATGGACAACGCTAATCAAAGAGGGTGATGGCAGTAAAAAAGAGATCTATTGTACAAGACATGAGAATAATACTAATGAGACATAACTCATTGAAACAAGAACAAGAAAAAGAGGAATGTTTTATTCAGATATAGGTACAAACTATGAACAAGCTAACACTAAACTGAGCTATTGAAGACTCCAAAAAGCTAACTAATGGTGGTTCTAAATCTTGAATCCAAAATGAAAGGGTTTCACCATGCATCTTGTAATCCCTGAGCTGAATCCCCTTCTAAACTAGTCCTGACGCTAATCTAAGCCCAATATGACCCCATGTAAGGTAAATGATGGAGAAAAAAAAAAGAAAAAGAAAATGGAAAGGAAGAGAGAGGCAAGAAAAAAATCGGGTGAATATAAATATTCACGTGGGCGGGATTTGAATATATATTTTCTCGATCTCTTGCTGAACTGCAGTTCGGACCAATTCCCTGATAACATATTTCATTTCCATGAAAAAAAAAAAAAATGAAAAAAAGATAGTTATCTTGGTATATATAGCATGTCTACACATTTCAGAATAACGATATTACCCACAATAACGATGGAATTTCATGTTACAGTTGATATCGTTATAATGCGGCCCCTACTGTATGGCTTGCTCATTGGATTTTATTGATGTAATATATATATAATAGGCTACAATAAAGGGAAAACCTTAAGCAATGCTATGTGGGAGCAGATGAAGTTCTATGACTGTCCTATATAATGGTCAGTGGAGAGCTGAATCAGTTGGCTGAATGTCGAAAGTCCGCAGGTGTTTTCAAACGAGCCAAGGTAATCAGACTAGCACACAGGACGGAAGGTGCCTGTTGATCAAATCCATGATCCAACCAATCAAAAAGCAGGTTGCTATATCCAACCGTTTTGTTATATTTTTTGGGAAGGAGGATGCCGTGAGTGTTCATGCCAGTTGCGAGGGAGTCCAGGGAAACTTGCCACTTACCTTGGAGATTATTGGGCTTTGGTGTGAGGTAAAGACGCGAGAGACCGCAGACATATCAAAAAAAGGTAGCCTTTAAAAAAACAGTCTACAAAGGCTTTGTGAGTAAATGTTATCATAGCCAAAGGAAGAAAGAAAACGTTTGGGGTTGAGAGAATTTTCTTAACACAGTGGTCCATCTGACTTTTCATTATGCTTCAATCGGTTTAAATTAATTTCCAATCATGAGGTCGGACTCTGAAGTCTCATAAAAAAGGCCGTTGCACGTTTTTCTTCGATTTTTTTAAAATATCTTTTTTCTTCTCCCCTCTTCATCACGGTGCAATCCTTTCCACACCGTTCGCATTCTAGACAATGGCGGTTGGAAATGGTATTTATGTTAATAATACATGCAAACCTTTCGCTGATCAGCCTCAACGGAACTCTCCTTCACATCATTACAGTAATCAATGGCCACTGGACAGAGTCACTCTTTGGTTGGAAAGACAAGGATGGCGTTCTGTGATCCCTTATTTTACAGGTAAGAAACTCATAAATTAATTGTCTGTTATTATATATTTGACCTCTTTCTTTCTTCTCCGCAACTAGCAAACGATATTCAAGGGGTAAAATTCGTCGGTCTGACGGTGCAAGATCTGCAATATCTGATACCAGAAACTGTCCTGAGGATACCGGATCTACAACGTCTTGCTATTGCCATTCGTGATCTCAAAATACATGCTGAATATCAAGTAAGTTGGCGTTTTATATTTTATCGTTTACAAAGCATGGGAAATAACCTGTTGTTTTTATTTTAGACCCACACCACGACTCTCAGTTCTAATAAATACCAAGAATATGTATCAACAAGACCAAAACAACATACCACCCTTGGTTATATACCACACCCTCGTCCTATGGCATCACATTCCATGAAAGAACAAATCTCAATAGCAACAACAACAACAGCAACAGCAGCAGCATCGACAGACACTAACGCTGACTTCAACCGTGGCCGACCACCGATTATTCCTGAACGCACTACCTCTACTACGACTAATGTCAGCAAATTACTTGAATCTTACACCTACAGCAATCCTCCACTATCCCTTCGGAAACGTATTAGCAGTAATAATCTCAACACTATCAAAATTCCGACTGGTAGTAGCGGCAGTCGTTTACCTTATGGCTTGACCGCATTACCAACCCCGCCCGCTCAACCTCTGCAGTTAACGCCAAATTTACAATTATCTCCTACGCCGATGGATCATGAACCATCGTGGAAATTGGCTGGAAAACATGTCAATCATATCCCAGTAAGAAGCACTATTTATATATACCACATCTATTCGTAGTTTATTGACCTCTTTTTGTAATAGGATTACCATCAAGAATACCAAATACAAATTACAACTGATACTGAAACCTTTTTTGGCTTGGTTCTCACTGACATATCGGATTCAAAACATATCAAACTCGCTATCCTTGACAAGTTTGGTCTCGGATCTGCGGTTGGTGACTATATTTACTACCATGAAAATGGGAATCGACCAGGTAATTTCGAATAAACAGGAACAGAAAAAAAAAAAAAGGTATACTAAGTTCTTCTAATATTATGCAGATCTACCATTGGATGATAAGACTTTGATCGAGATTTGCCGCACTTCTGATCACAATGTGACGAATCGATTGCTAGTGAAGCCTATAGATATACATTATTCGTCACCGTAAGATACCAATAATCAAACTCACTCATAAACAATACATTTTGAACTCATTTATATCCTTTTCACCGTACTCATCTAGTCAATTATTCTCGGAACATGAATACCCACAATCAACAATAGAGGATACCAACACGATTACACCCCTAACTTACCACGCATCATCAGAAACCATCCAGAAGCTACAAGGCATGCGGTTAACGGATCCACCTTTACCTACGCCGCCCACGACCTCAGCAGATCAGAACAACTACGGATTGGACTCAAAACGAAGGATCGACAATACTGCTCTTCAACCATCGATATCAACACCATTGCCATCGTATCCATTGGAACAACAAACTTCGTGGAAGACAGCAGAATATCCATATGCATATGAAACAGATAGTCAGCTGAAAAAACCTGATGCAGGAGCCGGCACCAGCACCACTGACAAGAATGACACTGTATGGGAGGAACGACCTTCGATTGAACAGCTTTACCAGGACATCGATAAATATTTACCAGACCACGATTTGGACAAGGAAATTGAAGTGGAACCTCCGACAACACCGTTATCTCCGGAAGCTCTTGCGAAAATGAACAAGCGTGTCTCCATTCGTGCTGTCGCTAGCAATGCACACATCACCTGGCGCCAATCTCTCAACACCATCCAGCTCAATCAAATGATACGGCGTCGAAGCACTAAATTATGGGGTCATACGTTGCGTCAAGTCAAGCCGGGCACTGTGCCTTCCGAGAGGGTCGCAACACCTGTTTTATCATCACCTTTGGCAAGTCATCCAACACAACCCAAACAACAACAGCAACAGCAACAACAGCCGCAACAGCGACATTCTCCTACCAAATTATCTCCAATAGAGCATTCAGATCGTCATGGTAAGTGTGTGTGTGTGTGTATTTAAAGCAAAATGAATCGCAAAGAGCAAACAGATCTAACTGACGTTATATACACTTTTTTTTGATGCGGGGGGGGTATTATCATAGGACCAACAAAAATGCAATGGGTGCGAGGACGATTGATTGGAAAAGGCTCGTATGGAAGGGTGTACCATGCATTGAATGTTGAAGCAGGTGAATGGATAGCTGTGAAACAAGTGGACATTCCTACAAGCTCGTCTGATCTTCAAAATGACAAATTGATGGACTCGATGGAGGCGTTGAACCAAGAAATCAAGCTCCTGTCCGATCTCGAGCATGAAAATGTGGTCCAATACTTGGGGTATGATATTGATAAAGAAGAAGACCACCTGTATATCTTTTTGGAATATGTACCTGGCGGTAGTTTGGCAAGCTCATTGGGATCCAAAGGCGGGTTTGATGTGGCCCTTGTTAGGTACTTTACTCGGCAAATTTTGGTGGGGCTGGAATACCTTCATGATCGACATATCCTACATCGAGATGTCAAAGGCGGAAATGTATTGGTGGATAGCGATGGATGTTGCAAAATCAGCGATTTCGGTCTATCAAAAATTAGCAGCCAAGATGAAGCTTACAATCCCAATTCTAGCAACTCTATGCGCGGCTCTGTGTACTGGATGGCGCCTGAAATTGTGATTGGTCATGCTTATGGAGCAAAGGTGGATATTTGGAGTTTGGGATGCACTGTGATTGAAATGTTGACAGGGACTCACCCGTGGGATCTCAATACGCTGGCAGTATTATATAATGTAAGTTCGAAAAAAAGAAAAAGAAAAAGGAAAAACTTCTTGTTTCTCACCACCACCTGTTCTTGTTTTCTTCTTTTGTTTACACAGCTAGGAAAACTTCAAGCACCACCTATTCCCGACTTCATTGAGGATGATGCAAGAGACTTTATCCAACGCTGTCTTGAAATGTAAGTCATGTAGCGAGGAAGGACCAAAAAAAAAAAAAAAAAAAAAAAAAAAAAGGAGCTAATTACTCAAAATCTTCTACTCTACTAGTCAACCCGAGGATCGGCCAACTGCTTCAGAACTTCTAGCCGAGCATCCGTTTGTACAACAAGATCCTTCCTTCCAATTCAAAGTAAGAAACAGAAAATAACAAACTGTCACGAGTGTTGCATCTGACGCTTTTTATTTTTACATCATATAGGAATTTGTGAAAAGACTGAATCTTGGGAAGACTTAGTAGATTGCATTATTATTATTCTTATTCTTATTATTATTATCAGTTGTAGTAGTAGTATTTATTCTTGTATTAGTTAGTATTGTAGTTAGTAACTCGTGTACATTATATAGAACTTTATAATAAAAATTGTTCCTAGAATTGATAGTTGTTGCCTTGTTTTTATTGTTTTATGTGGGGGGGGGATTACTACGTGGTTCTGTGTGTGGGTGTTTTTTTTTATCTATTTTCATGGCTGAGATTCTACCTTTATTTTTTATTTTTATTTTATTTTTTTTGGTGAAAGGGTCCAGGACAAACCAATAAGATTCAAAGATCATTAACTCTTTTGTACAGAAATCCTTAACAGATGAAACTTCGCACCTGATGGGAGTTCAGTTTTGACTTGTTCACGCTTACGTTATCGAGGCGGAGGAAGAAAAAATAAAAGAAAAAGATTCGCCCCACCCCCACTTTTTAGTTCCAATTTGATAGACCGGTCATAATTTCAATGTCATGTTTTCCCAAGCATTGGTTTTTTAGACAAGGGATCTGTCATTTATGGTGACAAGTCAATGAGCAAAAATGGATTGGATTGATCTGGGTTGTTGCAAGATTTTTATTTTTTATTTTTTTTTTATTTCTGTCATTTGAAAAGCAAAAAAGCTTGATAAAAAGATCTGTAAGGTTAGATTACATGATATGGCACAAGTAATGAAACTGGTGTAACATTTCTGCAAAAATCGCTGTGTCTTCGATCCCACAGTATCTTTATGTGATGAGTGATAAATGGTCATGAGACACAGAAACAATGATACAGATAGGATATATGGTGTTAATGGCTATAATAGCATCCACATTTATTTATCATAGCATAACTTGTAAAATTATAATGAACGTCAGATGATCTACTGGCAACAGATAATAAGGCACAGGGTCTCAACAAGCACAGGGTCTTTGGGCACCGGGAAGATCGGCATTTTAAAATCCAAATGTAAGGAACGAATATAAAAAAAGTTCTTCCCATTCATTTTCTTACCCACTCCTTTTTTTTTTTTCCTCTTTGTTTCTTCTCCCTTCTTTTATTTTCTATTTGTTTTTATATACTTTTTTATTCTTTGGCGTCAACATTATGAAGATCTCTTTTGCCATTACTTCAGCTGCATTGCTGTTCTGCGGTGTTAATGCTGAAACATTCCTTTTCCCCATTCCTCAGGAAGTTTCTTGGACTGGTCATGGTGCAGTTTTGTCACAGGAATTCAAGATTACGGGCGCTAGAAACCATCATGTCAAAGACGCTGCTTCTCGCTATGAAAAATTGGTGAAGAAAGAAAAGTGGACACCTGTACAAGTGCCTTACGAAAAGCAAGCGGCTCTCAAAATGACCAATGCCCTCCGCCAGTTGAAAATCAATGTCAAGAACAACAACGTCAAGCTCGACATGGGCGTAGATGAATCCTACAACCTTGAGGTACCTTCAAATGGTGGTTCCGCTACCTTGACTGCTCCCACTTGGGTCGGTGCTCTCCGTGGACTTGAAACCTTCTCTCAATTGGTCATTGGATCTGATGATGGCTCCGTTGTGCATACCGCGACCATCAATGATAGTCCTTCATATGGCCATCGTGGGATTTCTTTGGACACATCTCGCAACTTTTACCCGGTCGCTGATCTTTTGCGGACTATTGATGCATTGGCTTACAACAAGATGAACGTGTTCCACTGGCATGCCACAGACTCTCAATCCTGGCCTCTGGAATTCAAGTCGCACCCTGAATTATCAGCCAAGGGGGCATATTCACGCAAGGAGACCTATTCTCTCAAGGATGTCCAGAAGGTGATCAAGTATGGTGAAGCCCGTGGTGTACGTGTCTATCTCGAAATCGATATGCCTGCTCACACAGCCTCCATTGGTGAAACGTATCCTGACATTATGACATGCATGAACGAATTCTGGGGTCCTTTGGCAGCCGAACCTCCTGCGGGTCAACTCAGTCCCATCAGCGACAAGGGCTTGGCATTGGTGAAGGATTTGATCAAAGAAGCAACTGATACTTTCCCCGATACACTCTATCATACTGGTGGTGACGAAATCAATGGCAAATGTTGGGAACAAGACAAAGTCGTCGGTGAATACCTCAAAAAACACAACTTGAGCACGGATGAATTATGGGTGGAATGGACCAACAAGGTGTTCGATTACGTCAAGCAGCATACCAAGAAACGTCCTGTGTCCTGGGAAGATCCCGTCAACGCAGCCAAGAGTACCGGTGGCAAATTCCCCAAAGACGTCATTGTGCAAACTTGGAACAACCCTGCTGCCAATTATACCTCTCAAGGTCATGACGTTATTATTTCCAGCAGTGATTACTTCTACTTGGATTGTGGCAATGGTGGTGGGTATAAAAATAAAAGGCGGGAATGGGAGAGAAATTTTACAATTTAGGTTTTATTTACCCTCTTCTCTTTTTTTTTCATTTCTTTTTTGATAGGATGGATTGGTGATGATGATCGGTATATCAGCCCCACTCAAGCACAAACTACTGATGATACTTTCAATTATGGGGGTATTGGTGGTTCATGGTGTTCCCCTTATAAGGTAATTCAAAAAGTAATAAAATATATAGGATCATGTTCTGACATAGCCCACATCTGCTTTTTTTTTTTTTTTTTTTTTTTTACCACACAGACTTGGCAACGTATCTATACCTTTGATCCCACTCACGGTATTACCAAAGATCAACCTGGTAAAGTTTTGGGTGTCGAATTGGCTTTGTGGTCAGAACAATCAGGTCCCACTGTACTTGACATGAAACTCTGGCCTCGCTCTGCTGCTGGTGCTGAAGTATTCTGGTCTGGTCCTTATGACAAGAAGAACAATCGCCGTACTTTAGCGGAAGTTCAACCACGATTCAATGACTGGGTGTACCGTCTTCAAGATCGTGGTATTGCTGCTGTCCCTATCCAGCCCAAATATTGTGCCAAACATCCTCATGCATGTGATTTGAACGAACCCAAAAAATAGATTATTTTATTACCCTCTAGTTTAGACGACCATTTTGTTTTCTCTATCCACATTTACTATATTACTTTCCATATTGCCTTTTTTTTTGTAGTATCACGTTATTACCCAAATATTTTCTTCTAATAAAACTGGTTTCATTTGAATTTGATTTTGATTTTTTGATTGATATGTATTGCTTTTTAAATTCAAGTTTTAGGAAAGAAATCAATTGTTTTCGTAGGTATTTTTATGCAAAAATAGCGGCCTCGTGTATCAGTTTACATTGTTTTGTTTCCAATATTCGCACAACACACACCAATTTTTTTTTTTCTACACATACAACTTTATCTTATTAAAAAAAAAATAAAAAACAAATAAACGTATTACAGATTCATGGTACATAAAAGAAACAAAGACATGCAAATTTATTCAAATACAGACATAAGCCATGGCGGCTAACACTAAGCTACGCTAATGATGATTCCATAAAAAATACGGCTAAACTAATACAACTACGGTTCCAAAACATGCTTCTGAAATGAGAGCGTTCCTCATGCATGTTCATAATGCATTTTCCAAAATGTCCCTGATTCAAAGACTAAAAACTAAATTCATGTAGTCGGAGTGTGAATGATCCAATCTTCCTTTTTTTTTTTTTCACAACTAAAAACTATCGAATAACGTATCATTTTGCACGACTGTTGGATACCAAGGAGCAGCCCATCACAGTGCGAAACGGCGGAGACTTGTAATTCCTCTCCTATATTTTTTTTAATGGATAAAAGTACCCCAGTGCTGAGCACGACGGTTACACGCTCCAAAAGGATCATCCGCCAAGGTGCAAAATAGCAAAAAAAAAAAAAAAAAAAAGCATCTATCGCAATCCACATCCTGTCAAAACCTCTCGCCTCACTACAACAAAAAATAAAATGCCCAACACTTAGTAAATATATGATTTTCCAAAGCGCTAGTGAGGCACTAGATCATTTATTCTATTCAATTATGCTAAAATCTAAAGGAAGGGGGAGAGAGAGATAGAAGATCTAAAACTATATATACTACAAACTATATACAAATGAAACGCCAACCAAAGATAATTCCTAAGTATCCTCAGTAGCAGCGGCAGCTGATGGGTCCATATCCTTGCTTGCTTCTTCTATGATATCATCATCACCTTTGTCGGCTTCGTCCGTCTTTGATTTCTTATTGTCCTTGTCCGTATACTGTATATAATCTTTGCGATGGCGATGACTAAATGTTTTGGCTTGATTTTTGTTGTATTGATCTTGAATGAGGTTGTAAAAGAAGCGGTAGTAAAACATCAGGTCATCGTATTGGCCATGGTAAGCATCTGCACCGCCTTCGTAGGCATCGGCATATTCGCGATAGGTATAATAGATGGCTTCAATGGTGGCAAGATGGTCGATGTCTTTTTGTTGAAATCGCCAAAAGTGAGTCTTCCGAGGTGCGATCGTTATTTGCTGCAGTCCAACTAATTGAGGCGCTTCCCGAGCCATACGTCCTGCTTGTTTCCATGTTCCATCCAGTACCACGATCCTATCGAATGAGTCCCGAGGTATTTCGTCTAGCGTTTTGGCATTCTATAAAAAAAAAAACAAAAAAAAAAAACGTTTCATGAATAAAAAGTGCAATATAAAAAAATAAAAAAAAATAAAAAATACAACTTACTGGACCAGGGAATAGCAACAAAGTACGTTCAGGGTGTTCATACGTCGGGATTTGGTTGTAGCCATAAAGATTGACATCGTTTGGAGAAAGAACTCGCGCATGGATCGCCGTTGACTTGCCATCAAGCTCCCTTTCATGTTTGATCCTAGGTTTCAAAACAAGAGTCAGGTTAAAAAACAGCATTTGGATCCACATATATATATATATCAACAACATGTACAGCCTACTTACACATCCAGAGGCACAGGCAGTTTCACCATGGGCACTTCAGATCGATTCATACCAATCACGTCAAAACAACGATAACAAAAGTATTTTACAGTCTTCGCACACTTCGGGCATTTGACCCGCTCCATGGCATTGTGAAGGATGGTATCATCTGATATTTGAAGTTCAGACATAGGGATGGCTATTGGTGAGGTTGAGCGTTGTCTTTTGCGTTCCATAATGTATTAGAAAAAAAAAACTAAAGCAGAAAGAAGAACAAAAAAAAAAAAAAGAAAGATTTTTTTTCTTGGACTTTTTTCAATCACAGCCGTGCCCACTCATTCACCATTACTTTTTTCTTTGGCTGGCAAACTCGCACACCTGCGTTAAAAAAACCTTATGAGTTTAAATGTCCGCCTGATTTTTTATGCTTGCCCGTTCTTTTGCTTTTTTTTTTTTTTTTTCTTTACACGATTATAACCTCTTTGGAGTTGTAGTAATCTTAGATTAGTGTCAGGGCTAGTTTAGAAAGGTGTTTCAGCTCAGGGATTACAACATGTATGAGGAAACCCTTTCATTTTGAATCTAAGATTTGAGGCCACCATTAGTTAGCTTTTTAGAATCTTCATTATCTTTATTTAGTATTAGTTTACCATCGTTTGCATCTATATTTGAATAAAATATGTCTATGTTTACATGCTTTAATGAAAAAAATGTCCCAGTAGTCTTTCTCATGTTTTGTTCAGTAGATTCTTTTTTTACTTCCGTCGTCCTCCCCCCTTCCATTAGTGTCGACAATTGTCATACTTCAAAAAAAGATATCCCTTTATAATATTTCTCCTGTCTTCCATAGAATATCAGCTCCCATTTTTCAATCGTCCTTAGAGATTAGCGTTGACTATTCTTTAGATCTCCTTCAAATTCCCCCATGCCATCTCCAATAAATCCTTTGTTACAATTGAACCACAGGCTTTTAGTTTAGTATCTACCATATTTCTTCGAACACAATATACACTTTTATTATCGGTCCTGTGCCTTTGTCGTATAACGAACAACGAACAAAGTCGTACTGTGGTTACTTTGTGAGTATCCTGTCAAACACCTATACCTTTTAGAACCAATGCCCTGCTACCTCTTTCCCCTTGAAATACCACTGGTGGTCAGTGGTAGCAGTGTTGCTACTATCAGTTACATTAATCTTAGTTATAGTTAGTATTCTCAATAAAAAATTCGGGTTTTTGGCATTCCTTTCATTCATTCTTCTTCTTTAAATTATCTTGCCCCAATGGTGGATCATTTTTTGTAGATATATCTTATGGGGTATCATTGTGACCCACTATGGAACATCTTCATAGGGTAGTAGCGATATTTGTACTTAAAAATTATTATTATCATATTATTATTATTATTTTTTTTTGGAAAAACACGCTTTTGTTTCCTACTTAATATAGTCTTTTAAGTGCGATGTTAGAAAAGGGAACTGCGTACTGATTATGACAGGTAGTTTTATATCACAGTGCCTGTTTTGGTATAGTAAAGAGGATAATTAAAGGGGGGGGAGAAGTCAGTGGAGCCTAAGCGACCGGTACATATTGAATGTCATATGGGGTTCAGTTTCTTTTCTTTGAAGTGTGCGTTATGATATGACATCAATCATACGATATCATATTATATGCCAATACTTGAACCATATTTGATACCAAATGAACTTGAAGGGTGGACGTTTTATTGTTGATGTGAA
The DNA here is from genome assembly GCA_002105175.1 of Absidia repens. NCBI lineage: Eukaryota > Fungi > Mucoromycota > Mucoromycetes > Mucorales > Cunninghamellaceae > Absidia > Absidia repens. The sequence continues at coordinate 525,065 of MCGE01000009.1, forward strand.
GCCAAAAAGCCAAAAATAAAATAAATACAGACTCTTTATCAATAGAAATGCGGAAGTTAATATTGTAAGCACAGGCACCTTTTTCTTTTTTTTTTTTTTTTGGTCTTTGGAGGTACCTCTTATTGCCATATATGGATTTGGATGCAACTCCCCAAATTTCATCGCACCTTTCAAAATCTGATCGCAATCTTTTTTTCTGACTTGCCAACTTGGTTGTATACATGTATTATGGTGCAGTGCTATATGGAAAGAACATAAATGAACCTTAATTGTTGTAGTTTTTTTTTCTTTTTATATTATCAATCGTCATGGAAGACACACATAACTCATGACATTTCCATTTCACTCAGGCAAGTGCAATAATGAAAAAGATTTTGCGGGATATAGGCATTCTCACATTGCTAAATGCTGATATACTGGGTATCAGGTAGGGAGGGGACAGTTAATTGAAGTGTGGGTATTGAATGAATGGAATTAGGTGTCCCTGTCATTGTGGGCTCCTGTAAGTTGTACCTTGGCGCCTAACTGCTCAACGTTCGGCAGGCCAACTTTTTTGTCTGCCAGAGAAAAAGAAAAAAAACCAGGACACTAGCAAGATAGCTACAATAATAGCATTATTTACTATACAATTTATACATTAATAAAAAGGTATATTTTATTGAAAGATATTGGAAGATATTAAAGCTATAAATGAGAGGTTCATTGTAACAATTGATTTAGTGAAAGGCTCTATTGGAGGAAGCATGAAGGAGACAAGTATGAGACTTGAAGAACGGTCAACACTAATCTAGAGGGACAATTGTAAAATGGTAGCTAATATAGCTTACAAGGCATGAGAAAAAACTATAGGTATAAGTCTTGTTTAAAAATTACCACGGTCAACACTTATCATAAGGGAGTGATGACAGTAAAAAAAGGTATCTATGGTACATGACAACAGAGAGATTATCAAAACATTTTCATCAAAGTATGTAAAAAGAGACATAGTTTATTCAGATGTAGATGTAAAGTATAACAAACTAAAACTAAACAAAGGTAATGAAGGCTCCAAAAAAAAAAAAAAAAAAAAAAAAACGACTAATGGTAGTTCATAAATCCTGAATCCAAAATGAAAGGGTTTCACCATGCATCTTGTAATCCCTGAACTGAAAAACCTTCTAAACTAGTCCTAACACTAATCTAAGTCCACCATAATTCCAAAGGAGCCACAATTGTGAAGAATTAAAGAAGGAAAAAAGAAGGAAATGAAAAGAAAGAGCAATGGGGGAGGGTAAATAAAATTCATGTGTGCGGAATTTGAATTGCGTTTTTTTTTTTTTTTTTGGAAAACCGTTAGGCAGTCCTCTATCCCCTCTGTCAAAACCGACCAGCTTCAGGTGTGCTTTTAACCTTTATTATAATATTGCGTAGTTGAAATTTTTATTGTGGAGTAAAATATATATCTTTAGCATTTTCCATGAGACACAATTTTTTTTACGTGCTTGCACAATATTAATAAATGCACACCCGCACGCGGTGAAAACAATATGACTATTGGTGTTTGTATACCAACAACAGACCGTTATGCATGCTTTCAAAAACAAGTTTTGATCCCAATTATATTGCTTTGACCTTACAGATGGAACAAAAGGAATTCGTTAGGAAAACGGATTCTCCCACTTTGATTTTTGAATGCCCGACCCACTTGTGACAAGCGCAAGGTTAAAGTTGGAAGTCGCCTTGCATTATTTGAATAAGAACAAAAGGCAAAACATTTGTGCGTTTATAAAGAACTGAATAATAAACATGTAGTGGAAGTGTTTGAATTGTATCGAGAGAAAGAAAAAAAAAGTAAGAGATGAAACGATTAAATATTATATGCAGGGTGGATTGGCATTTATATATATTTATATAAAGCTGTCTTGAGTATTGTCTTCCTTCTTTTCTGTTCACTTAATTTTTTTTTTCAAACCATGTCCCATGAACATACCATTCAAAAAGCTATCAATGTTCTTGTTTATGCTTTCTTAATTACAGCTACTGTGCTCTCGTTCTCTGGTAATGATAATCTTGCTGATATTTTCAGCTCGTTTGAGACGTAAGTAATTCAATCTACCGTGAGGGAACGCAATAATGATATTGATCTTCTTTTCCTTTTATTTTTTGGTACTGTAGATACTTTGATCCAGGTGTGTATCAGAAACAAAAGGAGAAAATGAATAGATTACTTGCTTTACTAAGATTATTCTATAATAGCTCCTTGGGTTTTCACTGTATGGACCCTGATCTATCTTCTTCTCGGCGGATTTGTCATTTATCAATGGTTTGATCAAGCTCATGAATCGGCTCTCCATGGCGTTGGCTGGCATTTTATTCTTTCTGCTATTTTGAATACCCTCTGGTTTAGTTTATTAGTAAGCAAACCGCCGTATTTCCTAATGCTACCTCAAATATTTACGTTTAATTTTGTTATATCATATATTATAGGAAGGGGAACATAAGGTCTTGTCTTTCTTTATATCTGTTTTGCAAGTCTTCTCGATCTCATTCGTTTTTTGTAAATATTTAGATTCCCTTCCCCTCCCACACACACACCCTGGATTTTGTCAGAGAGATTAATTTTTTTTTTTTTTTTTCAAATATGTGTGTAGACAAACTGGAAGCTGAATTCCCTGCAAATAACTGGTGGGATCGATTGTTCCTTCATGCTCCCTTTTCACTGTGGCATGGATGGTCTGTTTTTATTGCAGTGGTGACGGCATTTGTGACTTTTACTGGAGTCAAGAAAACCGAAGATGGTACTATTCTGCCACCTAATGTCCTCCATATTGTCTTATTTTATATTGGACTTGCATTTTTATCCTTGACTGCGATTGGCTATGTGGAGTACAAAGGACAAAAGGGAGATTTGACCTCGGCTTGGGTGATCTCATTTGGTCTATGGGCAATTTTTGTTGAACAACCTTTTGTCACCACTCACTGGGGAGCATTGGCCGCTGCCATCATTACCACTCTTTGGCCAGCAAAACCTTACATCTTACGTGCCTTGGGTCGATCAACTACCAGCGAAAATGCCCCTCTTTTAGGTTAATTTTTTAAAGTACATTATAGTTCTTTCTATTTTATTTTTCAGTTTAGCTATTGTGGATGATATGGCTATTGTAATGCAATTTGAAGAAAAAATAAACAATTTTTTTCATCAACATCTGTGTCCTTGTCTCGCCTTCCTTGCTGATCCACATGACAGTCGTAAGGCTGTAATTATTGCTTTTTTTGGTTGGGGGTACAGTATTTGTTTTATTTGCTGTTTGATATGTAAAAAGAGAGATACTACATGTATAAACAATACCAATGATTTACATATATATTTATGTTCCCGGTATACATCCTCTACAAAACAATAAACAATCACTATAAGTACAATTTTTAGTAAACACAAAAGTATCATTTAATCATGCAAAAGAAAAAAAGAAAAAGCGGTTTTTATTCATATTAAACAAAACAATACACTAGCTACAATATACACTAATTTGATCTAATCTGCATAAATCAATAATACTATAACGTCCATTCATGCTTCTCCAACTTTTCACTTGAAAAAAAAAAAGAACTGCGTCATTGGTGGCCGTCGGATATATCAAATCTATTCTATATCATCTATCGATTTCATTCCATGTCTTGCCATTGAAGAAAGCGTATGATATTCATGTGTTTTCCTATTATCCCGGTCCTCCCAAAGAAAATAGAATTAGCATGGCGCGTTTTATCCAATTTTAGAACCATTCTACCCCACAAAGAGAGAGTCTCTACTTACCAAATAAACCATGTTGAAACAACCCTGTAGCTATCAACAACAATGCGACTGATTTAAAGCAGCTCATCCAAGTAAGCTGGTATCTAATGGTGCCTTGGATCTTGCATCAGAAAAACAGGAAGTGGGGCGTGAGAATGAAGCTGTAGATTGGTTGCCCCATGTTATTGTTTCAAATATATACCTTTTCATCAATGAACCGTTTTTGTTCGAGTGACAATGAGAAGAGTGGATAAATAAATAGTCCATTGCTTTCGTTGGCAAAAAGAACAAGGAAGACAAAAAAAAAAAAAAAAAAGAGTACCCTTCCTTTTCTAAGGAAGAATCGGAATTTTAAAAACAGACACTGAAAAAGAAAGGAAAAAAAAAAGGTGGGGGAAGCAAAAACCAGCTCACTACCCATTGGTATTTTATTTTATTGATAATATATGAAATTGACCATAAAAAACAAATAGAAAAAAGAAAGAATAATAATAATAATAATAAAATATAAGAGAAAAGGGAGCGGGCGGGGGAGTGAAGATGATTACATGAATAAGGAAGATGAATTTTGTTGTTGCTGTTGCTGCTGTTGTTGTTGTTGCTGCTGTTGTTGTTGACACAACTGCATATAATACTGTTGCATTTGATCAAAAGGAGGTGGGGGAGGTGGAGGGTTGTACATTTTGGCATCCATGAACCATTGATTGGCACTGGCGCCACCAAACGAAGAAGTGGATGGGGGAGGAGGAGGAGGGGGCATCAGGGTAGAAGAAACAGGCATACCAAGATCCATGATATCTTTCTTGTTGTTGTGATTGTTGTTTCCATGATGTTGATCATTCATCATCATCATCATCATCATCATACCGTTGTTAGCAGCAGTCGTCGAGGTAGTTGAAGTAGCAGTAGCAGCAGAAGTGGCGGAATGAATAGGTTCAGGTGTTGAGCAAGGGGAGACAGAAACATCATCCAAGGATGGTGCACCATTATTATTGGTTCGGCAAGATGAGACATCCAAGGAAGGAGGCGGCAATACCAATTTAGGGGAGAATTCCGGAACCAAGTTGACGATATCCAATAAAGCATGCTTCAGTGCTTCGTAGTTGCCTTGCAGCACATGCATGGTTTCCACACTTGCCTGTTTATTTTCTGAGAAATCGCCACATCGCACCCATTCTTGTTGACTGCTTTCACGCATCCCAAATCGTACTTGAGGATTGGCGTCCACTTCCAATTGGCCCATCATCGTCGAGGAGGCGGCGGGATTCAAATTCACTTGCGTGAGACGTACTTGATGAATTTGATCCATATCCAATTCAATACGGAATTTATGTCCATTGTCTTCTACCTGCCATACAAATACACGTTCAACTGGATGACAATAACACACAAGGTCCCATTCGTTTTGAGGAGTCAATGACATAAACCGCGCCCATGAGCCAATTCTTAATGCATTTGCAGGAATCGGAATTTGAATCGCTAGAAAAGGGTAAAGATTGTCAGTCTTTTTTTTTTTTAAAAAAAATAAAGTAATTGAGTAAATATACACACTTACATTGACGATCAGTTCCTTCAGACATAGCTCTTGTAGGAAATACATTGGTATGGAATGAAGAAGGATGAGATTCAGGCATTGAACTATAGGACCGAAGACGATGCTGATGATCAAGACCTTGTTGGTGGTGGAAGCGGGGGTTCAAATCTTGATTAAATTCAGGGGTAATCAAAGAGTGGAAGGTCGTGTTGGTGGCTTGGTAAGGTGGGGAGGGAGATAAAGTTGTTGTTTTGTTGTTGAGCGTGGGAGGTTCAATCCATCCAGTACGTACATTTGGAACTAACGATGACATATCTTGACCAATGGAATAAGCTTCCGATTTGCGTGCCTTGGCCCGACGGTTTTGGAACCAGATCTGGATGGTGCGTTCACTGACCTCCAATTCTCGAGCAAGACTGCTTCGCATTGCTGCATCTGGTAAAGCATTGGTAACAAACGATTCTTGCAGTACGGCTACTTGGCTGGGTTTGAGATGTGTACGTTTTCGGGTATAAGGTGTGGCGGGGAAAGCAGAAGAAGAAGAGCAAGTGGATTGGCTTCGTTGACGTTGCATTTTTATTGTGGTTGAGTGTAAAGAGAGTATATATGTATATGTATTTATAAAAAAAAGAAGGTGATGGATTTTCGTTGCTGTTGCTAATATTTTTCGTTTATTGAAATATCGTGAAACCAGCACTGATATTTTGTATGTAAAAAGTTGTGTATAATGAGAAAGAGAGAGACGAAAAAAAAAGAAGCTAATTCTTATGGGCTTATATAGAAGAAAAAAGGAAGAAAAAAAAAAGGGTACACATCTAATCTAGCTTAAATAGGTATTCCTTGGATTAATGATGGTTGGTGACACAAAAAAAGGATACAGCTTACTACAGTAAAAAAAAAAAAATATGCACATCATCATCTTTGTCACTTTTTGCTTACTTTGTCAATACTCACATATCATTCATCCCCTTCATACTTAAACATACATCCAATAGACAAATACTTAATTAATTGATTATAAAATAGCGAAATCATAAAACACATAACACAACACTTCAAAGCTATTACAGTATTAATCATAGGGAAAAAAGCGTCCGTGCGCATCAATCAGACAATATGGAAATCGAGGACCTACTTTGTATAAAAATAGCTTAAGCAGCCAAGGACAGGTTTTCCGAGATTTTTTTTTTTCGACTCCCTACGGACGTAGCAAGAGTCATGGAAGCCACATGATACAGTGCATATAGACAAAGCTACTAACACTACTAAAAAAAGTGAACCAAAAAATCATCCAATATTTTTAATGACCGATCACAGCACAGCTTATGCAAGAACACGAGAATAGAATAAAACATACACACAATGAAAAATAATGATAATGATGAAAAAAAAAAAAAGTACATGTTGACAACTCCTTACTTTTTTTTCTTCCTAAGAAAGGGAATGCATCAAGGATAATATTATTTTTGGACCATGCGCTAGTTTGCGGTGATTCATTCATTTCTTGCATGATTTCATATATCGGGTACATTATGTATATCTTCTTACTGTCAACAAGTACAAAACGATGACCTTTGTGTACTGTATTCCTAGTGAATCTATTGTATACAAGTAAACTAGAATTATTATTGGTCAATCATTTCTATTATTTATTTCAGGAGGTTAAAAGGCGGGCGATGATGATTTGTTTGTATTGGTCAACTTTGAAAGAGTCTGGAAAGAATTTTGAAACGCCTACCCTCCTTTTTTTTTGGGTGGCCCCTTTTCTTTCCTTCTTTCTCCTTAATATTTTTTTTCTTCCCCCCCTTTTTTTTTCTCACCTTCCCTTTCTGCCTCAGATATACACTCTATTAACTACATATATTATATCATTATCTATCTTCCAACAATGAGTGCATGCCGATGGTCGCGTCTTGTATTCAACCGAACTTATTCTACCACCGCCACTGCCACCAAATCTGTCACTTTGACTGTAGACAAGTTTCCAGGCTATGTTCGTCATTCACAATATAAAAAAGTAAAATACACAGTGTTCAATCCTTCGCTTCTCATCCAAACTGATTGACTCAATTTTTCTCTCTCTTCTTCTTTGTAGCAAACGCAACAAGACTTGGAATATTTTGAATCTATTGTTGGACGTCAAGGTTATATCACTGGGAAGGATGACATTGCGCCTTACAATATTGATTGGATGAACAAATTTCGTGGACAGTCTCAGCTCGTTTTGATGCCGCGTACTACACAACAAGTCTCGGCCATTTTACGTTATTGTCATGATCAAAAGTAAAAGTAAATTTGATATATCAACATAGAGGAAAGGGTTATCATTTTCAAATTGGATGATACTAACAAGAAGGACCTTTTTTTTTTTTTTTTTTTTGTTTAGGTTGGCTGTTGTGCCTCAAGGTGGCAATACTGGTCTTGTGGGTGGCTCTGTCCCTGTATTTGACGAAATCATTTTGAATATGAAGAATATGAATCGAGTCCGATCGTTTGACAGTGTCTCCGGTAAGAAAGAACAACACAATTGATAGTTTCTTTATATTTTATAATGATACATCATCTATCGTTAGGTATTTTGACTGCGGATGCTGGATGTATTCTTGAAGTTCTGGACAATTGGTTAGCTGAAAAAGGATATATGATGCCATTAGATCTTGCTGCTAAAGGAAGGTAAAGAAGACATGGCTTGAGACAAACAATAATATGTTAATTGATCTCATTTTCATTTATTTATTTATTATTTAAAGCTGTCATATCGGTGGAAACATAGCAACAAATGCTGGTGGGTTACGACTGTTACGTTATGGGTCATTGCATGGCACTGTTCTTGGCTTGGAAGTGGTCTTGGCGAATGGAACTATTCTTAACAATATGTCAACCTTGAGGAAAGACAACACTGGATTTGACCTGAAACAACTTTTTATTGGCTCTGAAGGTACCATTGGTGTGATTACCGGTGTTTCTATTTTGACTCCATTAAGATCAAAGGTAAAAAAAAAAAAAAAATCACCCGTTTTCCTTGAATATAAACTCATTTTTTTCTTACATATGTAGGCTGTCAATGTCGCATTGCTTGGTTTGAATTCTTTTGATGATGTGCAGGTGGCATTCAAGAAATCTCGAATCGAATTATCAGAAATATTATCGGCGTTTGAATTTTGGGACATCCATTCGTTCCAAATGTTCAAGAAACATTTTGATCATAAAGAAGTGATGGAAAAGGATTATCCGTTTTATATTTTGATTGAAACAAGTGGATCCAACAAAGATCATGATGACCAAGTAAGTAAAGAAGATATATTTGGAAAACTGTTAGATAAAAACTGATTATTTCTGAACTATAGAAATTGACGACTTACTTGGAGCAAATGATGGAGAATGGCACAGCACAAGATGGCGTGGTGGCTCAAGATCAACAACAAATGCGGGATTTATGGGGCATCCGAGATGGACTGACAGAAGCTCTAGGAAAGGAACCTGCCGTTTACAAATATGATATTTCTATTCCGGTAGCCAAGATCTGGGATTGTACCGAAGATATGCGACATCATTTGAAAGTGGGTGGTGTATTCGGGGAACCTGATTCGCCGGTCATTAATGTGGTAGCCTATGGTCATATTGGTGATGGTAACGTGCATCTGAACATTGTCACCAGAGATTTGGATACTCAGGTGTCTGATTTGATTGAACCATATCTATTTGAATGGGTTGGTAAGTCTATGTTTATACTACTGGTTAGCATGAGTTTGACTCCTTTTTCTCCTTCTTTTTTTAATACTAGCCAGACATCAAGGATCGATCAGTGCAGAACATGGTTTGGGAGTGGCAAAAAATGAATTCTTGGGTTACTCGAAATCACCAGAAATGATTGATTTGATGAAAACAATGAAAGATATGTTAGATCCCAAAGGAATATTAAACCCATACAAGGTAATTTACAAAAAGAAATAAATAAAAAGGTACATTATTATTCATGCTCATCATGGTTTTTTATGTTATCCTCTTAGTACCTTCCGCAATCGTGATCCGCCCCGTCCTTCTAAAAGATGATATTGTACCCGGGGCTAAGGCTGAATTAGTTTAGTATTCCTTTATTTTATTTTTTAGTGTCACCATAGTATATATAGCTTGTTAGTTACATTTCATCTTTATTTTATATATTTTTATATTTTTATCCATGATTTATATTTTGATTGAATTAAAAAAAAATGTTTTGTCAATGGTAGTCAAAAAAACGTGATTGATATGCTTGTGTGGCTATGTCAGCACAGATCCATGGTTACAGTATAGAATGACTGGATGGGAAATGAAATCCATTCGTGTCTTGGTTTTAATTTGATGACCTCCCATAAAAAACTTTGACCACGTTTTACTTTTTATTTTTATTTTTACAGAAATAGCTTATTTGTAGGCTGGTTGAATATTGTTCCTTTGTTTTTTTTAGGACCATCAATACCATTTGATTTATATCTATACATATATAATAAAAGAAAAAACCTCATTGAATGGGTTTCGCCAATCAAACTTATCCAATCGAATGTTTGCCGCAAAAGCAGTGTAGAAATGGGATATGATCAGAAAAAAAAAGATGTGTCTGTGTAACCTGGGTACCAACAGACTATTCCGTTAAAGGTAATCATCGTGTATCATCATTACCATCTCTACCTTACACACAGAAGGAAGAAGAGGATGATCAGTTTAGTATGCTTTTTTTATATATATTATCGAAAAAAAGAACTCAATTATTGTATTTCATAGGTACAAAGCGACAGTGATTATCAATTACTTGGAGAGAAAAGTAAGAAAATAAGTATACATTACATTAAGTTTATGCAGGTACCGTATCTAACATCCTTTATATGAATCTAGAACATAAGCACTAATTGCCCGTCCTTGGGCACGCCGTCTGGTTTCGACTGAGTTATGGCTGTCAAACCCCGAGCTTATTGGATCCTATATTAAGGATAAAAATAGTTTTTCTTTTCTTTTTCTTCTTCCTTTCCCCTTCCTTTCCCTCATCAAACCCTTTGTGGTGTCCCTCTTCACTCTTTTTTTTTTCATTATTATTATTCACTCATTTTATTTCAATTGTTGGCCTAACGCTTGACAATATATATATATTATCTCATCTCATTCATAGACACACACATCCACCAATTATTTCTATTCTAAAAAATGCCAGGACCAGGCGGATATGATCCATATCAACAACAACCACCACAACAACAACAGCAACCTCATCATTATGTAGATACAACAGGAAACAGTACTTCGATTGGTCGTCGACCTACTACCCTTGGTCGGGCACCTACTCGACGTATCATCGCTGGGGCTAACAACAATGTCAATAATGCGGGTCAAGATATTCAACGTGGCCGTACCTTGATTCGCCCTGATCGATACCAGGAACCAGCTCCTTTGATGACAGGTAAACCACAAACCAGTGGATCTGCATTTGAACCGTGGACGTTATTGTCTCGTATCGTGACTTTTGGGCGTTACCTCCTATTCTCAAGGCGTGTGGTTTGTCGGACAAGAGTATGCAACAGGCTTGGCGGGAAAAAATGACGCTGTGCTTTTTGATTGCATGTCTTGGTGGGTTTGTGGCCTTTATTACCATTGGTTTGTCTACCGTGCTGTGTCCACCGGGGGCGGCAAATAATAGGGAACACTTTGCTTCTTATAATGATACCGCCAGTGCTTGTAAGTTTAATTATAAAAAAAAATAAATTCAAATTCAGACAAGGTATTTTTTTTTTTCGTTACTGACTTTTTTATTTTTTTTATCATCATCTTCTTCTTCATTTATCATCAGATGGACTTGTTGGTATTCAAGGATGGCAATTCAATATTTCAAACTACAAACCTTCAGGCAATGACAACTTTTTCAACCTTTTACCCGGCGAGGATGTCACCAACTACTTCGAACACGGACAAAACATCGAAGCCTGTACCAATCCTAGTGATGCCACTGCCGCCTCATTTGCCGCGGTGACATTGGATCCTTGTACTGCTAGCGACTGTAGTATTGGACCCATCAGCGAAAGCACATTCAAAAAAATCGGCGTCACCAATACAAATCGACAAGTAGGGTTTGATTGGGAACAAATGGCTAGCAGCAACTTGACCAACTATTTCGTGGTGGACGGTAATGTGCTCAACATGGATCCTTATATGAAACATCATACTTCAGCATTGGCTGATGACGAACTGGATGGTGTGATTCGAACGGTGCTCAATCAAACCTTTGCAGCGGGAGGTCGCGATGCCACCAAGTTATTTTACCGCACGTCCCCTCTTCAAGCATCTATTCCTTGTTTGGTGGCGAAGTACAAAGCCGGGTCGATTGATAAGGATACAACGGGTTGTTTCATGGCTAGGATCATTCTATACTGCTCGCTTTTGGTGGTGGTGTCCTTGGTCTTGGCACGTTTCTTGATGGCTCTGATCTTCTCATGGTTCTTATCCCGTAAATTGTCAGCAACGCCTCCTGATGTGAATTCTCCTTTATACAATAATGGTGCCATGGCTGGTGGTGCAGCAGGCGCGGGTGCTATTGCCGCAGGTGCAGCCGCTGGTCGAGGTGGTAAAATGTTCCCCAATCAACAATCCATGGAAATGGCTGATATCAACACACCTCTCACTGGCGACAACAATGCAGCCCTCAATACACGAATGCAAATTGGAAACGACTTGTACACGATTATGCTGATTACTTGTTATTCGGAAAACACGGAAGGGATTCGTGCTACCGTGGAATCTCTCTCGTCCACTCTCTATCCTGATGACCGCAAACTCTTGTTCTTGGTAGCCGACGGTATTATTACTGGTCACGGTGAAACCATGTCAACCCCGGATATGTGTTTGGAACTGATCACCTTTGACAGCCCTGAAATGAAAAACCCCGAAGCTCAAGCTTATCTTGCTGTGGCCATTGGTGCAAAACAATATAACATGGCAAAGGTGTATGCTGGGCATTATGGTAAGTGGGAGTGGTATCTATACACAGCATGGGAACAGTTTACTAATGAATGAAACTTTTTATATGATTAGTTTGTAAGGGCCATAAGGTACCTATGATTTTGATTGTGAAATGTGGTGGACCTGCCGAACAAGGAAAACCCAAACCTGGTAATCGTGGTAAACGGGACTCCCAGCTTATTTTGATGAACTTTTTCAGCCGTGTGACCTACAATGACCGTATGACGCCCTTGGACTATGAACTGTTCCAGAAAATCAAATATATTACTGGTGTTACTCCTGATCTCTTTGAAGTGGTGCTCATGGTAAGATATTATATAGCTTTATAAAAAGGAAGAAGACATTGACCGATTTTATTGTGTTTTACTATTAATTAGGTGGATGCTGATACAAAGGTCTACGAGACATCTCTGCGGGTTCTTGTTAACTGTATGGTGAATGACAATTTGATTATGGGTTTGTGTGGTGAAACCAAGATTGCTAACAAGCGTGACTCATGGGTGACGGCCATTCAAGTGTACGAATACTTCATTTCCCATCATATGGCGAAAGGATTTGAAGCTGTGTTTGGTGGTGTGACCTGTCTTCCCGGTTGTTTCTCCATGTACCGTCTCAAGGCTCGTAAAGGTGATGGTGACTGGATTCCTATCATTACAAAACCTGAAATTGTCCAAGAATACTCTTCCAATACGATTGATACCCTTCACCAAAAGAATCTCTTGCTGCTTGGGGAAGATCGTTTCTTGACTACTCTCATGTTGCGTAATTTCCCCTTCCGAAAAATGGTGTTTACTCCTCTCGCTGTATGTGACAACCCGTCTTGATGATGCATGCTGATTAGAAAAATGAACTCATTGTATATTCTTTTTTGTTATATATCTATAGATCTGTAAAACAATTGTTCCCGATGAATTCAAAGTGCTTTTATCTCAACGTCGTCGCTGGATTAACTCTACTATTCACAATCTCTTTGAACTGGTACTGGTGCGTAATCTCTGTGGTACATTCTGTTTCTCTATGCAATTTGTAGTGCTGATGGATCTGATTGGTACATTGACGCTTCCTGTGGCTATTGTGTTGACGGTGGTGCTGATTGCCAACATGGCGCAAACGCAAATCACTGATTTCTCTACCGCTGTGCCTCTCATTTTGCTGATTATTGTGTTATTCTCACCTGCGTTTTTGATTCTGATCACCACACGCAAATGGGTGTATTTGATGTGGATGGGTGTCTATCTGATCGCTCTTCCGGTCTGGAATTTCGTGCTCCCAGTCTACTCATTCTGGCATTTTGATGACTTCTCCTGGGGTGAAACAAGAAAGGTTGAAGGTGAAACGAAAGGTGACGATCATTCCAAGGCTGAAGGTCAATTCGATCCATCCAAGATTCCATTGAAACGATGGGAAGATTATGAACGCAAACGCATCCGAACCAACAAACGCCGTGAACGCAAGGAACGACAAATTCGGGAAATGGGCGGTCAATTCAACAGTGCCAATCGACTTGATCATGACGATGCTCAATCAGATATCTCTGGTGCGAACAGTGCCGGTGGTGGTGGACCAATGCATTACTTTGATCCCACCAAGGAAGCACCTGTCAAATCAGGCTCTGGTTATTATCCTACTTTCACTCCTCAAATGTCGCCTTCGCCATCACCAAATCCCCACCTCCCCAACAGCAGCAATGGCAACAACCTCCTCCCTCTCATCAACCTCAATTCATGGGGCCTGGCCAATACATGGGCACAATTCCTCGTCGTTAATAGAATTTTTATCTCCCCCCCACTTCCCTTCCCATAGGATAGATCATACTCCCAACACACATATATACTTTTTGTTGTATTTTTTTTCTTTTTAGTTTTACTCTTATTATCATTCGAGCATACCCTCTTACTTCTCACATCACACTTATTTTATCTTAGTTAGCTCCCTTATATACATCTTATTTAAATAAACAAAAATAAAACTTGTGTCTTTTTTTTTTTTACTAGATATCGAAGTAGCCATGTTTGAATTTTTTTTTATTTCTATTTGATGATTTCTATTTCTATGTCGTGGTGTAGTTCTGCAGGGACGCAATACTTTAAATTCACTTTCCATTTCCCAAAAAAAAAAAAAAAAAAAAAAAAAAAACTCTGTTGGATGCTAAGAGGAAGGCTATTGAAGTGTGGTATTTGATGAAATTAGAACCCCATAAATAAGCTAGAAAGTAGGGTAAAATAATACTCTATTGCGAAGGGTACACACAGAGTGTGGCATATATTTATTCATAGAGACTCATTCATATAATCGGTCTGGCAGGAATATGAATATCTTTGATAATAAGTGGTCTATGTCTGCCACCAGTTCCTGAGACTGTCGGAGGAGGGAAAGAATCGGAACGTGAGAATTTGCGAACAAGTACTTGGTAGGGCACTCAGAAAACAGCTACTATATCGACATTGTTCACCATAAGATGAGTCAGAGAATGGTTACTAAAAAAATATATTTCATCGAAGCGTATTGGTGGATACTGAAACTAAAGACGACGGGTTCAAGGTAATAAGGGATTGAATGGAAAGATCTATTTTGAGAAAGCATGAGGTAGGCTAATGTGAGCTTGGAAGAATGAGCAACAATAATTTCAAAGGGCAACTGTAGAATAGTAGCTAGTATACTGTACAAGGCATGAGAATGAAACATAGTAAGTCAATGCTAATCTAAAAACAATGATGATAATGGCGATCTCTCGTACAAGACAAGATAAACTAATGAGACGTTTTTTCATTGAAACCAGTAAAAAGAAAAATATTTTATTCAGTTGTAGTTACAAACTATGGATAAACTAATACTAAACTAAGCTATAATGAAAGCTCGAACAAGCCAACTGTTGAGTTGTCCTAAACCCTGAATTTAAAATGAAAGGGTTTCTCCAACCATCTTGTAATCCCTCAGCTGAAAACGCTTCTAAACTAGACCTAACACTAATCTAAGTCCACCATCACCCCATAGGACCTCATTTGTGAAGAATTAAAGAAGGGAAAAAAGAAGAAAAAAGAAAGAGAGCGAAAAAATAAAAAATGGGGAGGAGCACCCAAAATAAAAAATTTCACGTGGGCGGGATGTGAAATGTTTTTTTTTTTTTTTTGGTGGACACAAAAACGGAACCTTACGTTTTTTCAACAATCAGCACCATAAAGCATCATAAACGTAGGGGTTCTCTTTGCATGGCAATAGCTAACGGTATTCAACAGTGACAGAATGGTTGTTCTCTTTTATTGATGACATTGGGATTGAGGTAGATCAATTTAGCCTAGCTTCGTTTACCTCTTCATTGTGGCTAGCTTATCATACCTTCTACGATTGGACTGATTTATCATTCATTTTGTTTATTCCATAACAAGATACAACACCCATCTACCCCTAATCACTTTACATTTATATATGTGTTATATTATATTCCATAGATTAGATTAGTTTAGTTGTTATAGTTTATATTCAAGCATAAATAAAATATGTCTTTTATTTTTGCATTTATATCGTCATTTATACGTTTAGTACGTCTTCTTGAATGTGTATATTCGCACTGTACAGTGCAGTACTTGTTCCTGTAGAAATAAAAGGCTGATATGTATTTGAAAAACAAGGACTACGTATGCGGCGTATCCGATCAACTGTTGGTCTCAGGGCTCCAACTACATCCTATAATACGATTCTAAATGTAGGCGTGAGATGCATTTCTTGAATGGTTTTAAGAAATGACCGCGGCGGCCACAAGAATAAAGGAAAGTGAAGGACACATAAAAATAAACTAAAAAGTGATAAGCACATGAAAATACGATGATTGATGCTCACGCACTGGAAGTTATTTAGCCTACCATCAGATCATTCTTTGCAGTCGTATGTGGCTGTGAAAATGTTAGACTGGATCTACCACATTATTTTTTATGATACATATGTTTATATATTATTTGTCTGATGAGAAATAATATGATGAGGACGATGGATCGATCATGGTAATGAATTTGATTGTGGCTTAATTTTCAGTGTGCAAATTCATGCTGGGCAAATGAATGAAAACAGTGGGCAAAAACCCGTGCGTGCATATAATTTTAACACCCGTTCTTTTTTTTTTTGGAAGTCACCTACCTTTCTTCTTCTCATTTCTTTGCTTCCCTCAGTTCCTTCTATGACATCATCAGAGACCAGGAGACAAGAGGCATTGGATATTGTGTACTCTGCTCTTTCCAATCCTGATGCATCTGGTAATCGATTCCTCTCACAACTCATGAACAATGCCAAGGATGGGTATTTTAGCCTCAACCTCTTAAAAGGACTTGTGACAGAACTCAAGGATTATCCACTCGCTTATCTTCAACATTGTATCAGCTATCAACAAAGACACCATCCTAATCAAAGTCAACTAGAACTTGGCCATGATGAATCACAAGTACGCATCTCAAGACGAGACGGCAACATAACGCCGGTCACTGAACCAGAAACCGATCCCTTTGGGTTTTTAATCAAGCACTCCTCATCAACGACAACAGAAGAGACAGGCGAAAAACGACCAAGCTCACCAGCAACGGAACTATCAACGACATCAGCATCATCAGCTTCGGAAATACACCCTCCTCTCCCGAAAAAGCAACGACGATCTTCGGGAACCTATTTTACACCCTACCGACCATCTTTCAACTTCACAGCACTGGCGGAAGACGAAGGGTCCCTGGATCTTTTACCAGTCTTTTATGCCGATGGGAAATTCTTTCAAGATGACTCTTTTTTCAACGCGTCGAAGGCCGAAAAAGCAACCAAGACGATACCTTTTTACAACAAATTGGAAGCACTTCCTATTGGCATGGATCAAGTGAAAGATGTTCAGACTGGGTAAGAATATCATATAATGCTACATGAAAAAAAGGGCTGTTTGATTTACGTATTTCATACTATATAGATCGCTTATCAAGGAAAAGACGTGTTGGAACTGTGGCTCACCGGGTCATGAAATACCTAAATGTCCTATACCTATCGATCGACAACGAGTGGAAACCAATCGTGCAATACATTCAACCAACAATGGATTTTCTGGAGGCGGAAGGTATTACGAAGAATTAGTATACAAGGATCGTGTCTCTGGCCTGGAACCTGGAAGATTATCGGCACATTTACGGGATGCCCTTGGGATGTACAACTATGAAGATGATCCTCCTTACTACCGGGCTATGAGGAAGCATGGATACCCGCCTGGGTATACTGGCACTTACGCTGATCAAGGTAAAAACGAATGAGGAACGGAGTTGTGGGGTAGAGTATACATTTTTAGAACGAAGTTAACCATTTTTTTATTGTTTTTATTTGAAGAGCGTGTGATGAAACTTGTATCTGGCAATCAACTTGATGAAGATGTACCTGACCTGAAAATATTCGACCTCGATTGCGATGGAGAGGATGGTGACAAGGATAAATCTGCAGAACAAGATCAAAACGGTACAGAAGCACCTCAAGAACGAGTCCGCATGGTAACTTACCCAGGATTGTATCGCACTCAGGAAATGACAGGCTATGTTCACCAAACTTCGAATGACCAACAGGCCTCTCGTCATCAAACACCGTACGTCCGGCAGGGTTCGAATCATCGACAAAAACCGTATCATCAACAGCAACAACAATACTACCAACAGACCTCTTATCAACAACAGCAGCAGCAACACCACGGGCAGCATCAGCATCAACACCAATCATTCTCGCCGTATTCTCAGCATCATCTCGAATCATCACCATCAAATTATTATCACCAACCTTATTATACTCCATACGACTATCACGGATATCAACAGACATATCATCAATTTGATCCCGCCTCTGCATACTACTACAATGAACAGCAAATTCCACCATATGGGGTATACAATAACCAAATTCCCCCTCCACCTATTCCATCACAAGGCAGTATAGATTATATTCTTCCTCCTCCTACTCCATCACACGATATAGACGATGACATCCCTCCTCCACCGCCTTTACACAATATAGATGATGACATTCCTCCGCCGCCGCCTCCGCTCAATATAGACGATGACATTCCGCCTCCACCGCCTTCACACAATATAGATAATGGCATTCCCCCTCCACCACCTTCGCATAATGTAGACGGTGACATTCCGCCTCCACCACCTTCAAACAATATGGATGATGGCATTCCCCCTCCACCACCTTCGCATAATGTAGACGGTGACATTCCCCCGCCACCAGCTTCACACACGATACATGATGTCATTCCCCCTCCACCACCTTAGCATAGTGTAGACGATGATATTCCTCTCCCTCATCATCAACATAGAATAGCGCATGATACCCCATCCCCTCCTCTATTATTTTCTATCCATTGATGATATTTGTACAAATAAAAAACATATTTGATTTTGCCCCACCATTTTCGCCTCATATAGTATAGTACAGTGTAGTTAGGGCCAAAAAAAATGCAACACCTTTGAAAGTCCGTTGGAGAATTAATAAAACTTAGCCACTGAAAAGTGACTCCCCTCATAGCCCTCGCGATTATAATTACCTGTTTACTTCTTACAACTACGGCCTTAAAACTGAACAAAAAGCACAAGCGATCGCGTATCGAAAAACTGGAATGACGCTGCAGGAAATCGCTAATAAATTGCATTTCAATCGCTCGACTATCTGCCGCACAATCAAGGCTTATGAGAGGACTGGCTCGTTTGAAAGGAAAAAAGGTTCAGGGCGAAAAAAAAAAATACTTTCGGCGCGTAACGTCCGTCAACTGAAGAGGCTCGTCTACCAACAACGCCGTGGAAGGCTTATTGACTTCCAACGTCAAATGGCGGTCAAAGTGTCAATTCGGACTCTGCAACGTACGTTGCACGCTAACGGCTTCCACTCCAGAGTTGCAAAGAAAAAGCCTTATCTTATGCCTAGACATATCAAGGAAAGGAAGAATTTCGCCCTGCGACACAAAAATTGGACGAAAGAAGACTGGAGGAAGGCTTTGTGGACGGATGAATCGAGCTTCGAAAAAGAGGCAAATACTCTCGACGTCATCTTTGTTGGAGAAGATCCTTCGAACGGCATTATTTAAGTTGTCAGGCACCAACTTTCAAGAGTAATAGGATTTCGGTGATGGTTTGGGGTGGAATCATGTATTGGCAAGAAAACTGGATTGGCCATATTCAGGAAGCAAGCGCGGAAAAGTCGGATCACCGCAGAAGATTATGTAGATCAAGTCTACGAAGGTCCCCTGTCTCGTTTTTTGGACAACAATGATGATATTGCAGAAGACTGGGTACTGATGGAAGATGGGGCGCCAACCCATAGAAGCAATGCGCCAAAGCTCTGGAGACAGGACAATGGGATCACTAGGATCGTATGGCCGGCGCAGTCGCCCGATCTCAATCCCATCGAGAATCTTTGGTATAAGCTAAAGGTTAAAGTCCAGAATGCAACCTATGCTGGAATGCCGTCAGATAGGTTTGAAAGGGTAATCACTGATTGCTGGAATTCCATTACAGCTGATGATTTTAATCATCTTATTGATTCTATGCCTGAAAGGATCTAGGCGGTGATCGAAGCAGGTGGTAAAAGCACACGATGGTGATTAGCATATATCTATTTTATTTTTTAATAAAAATATCCTTATATTACATCAATAAAAAGCTTATCAACTTCACTTTTTGAAAATCAATATGATCTTTGCTAGATTTTGCTATGTTTAGAGAAATTACCATTTTTTAAAAAAAACAAGTCTTTTTTTTTTAAAAAAAAAAAAAGGCGGAATTTTAATTTGTTGTCTTTTTTTTTGTCGCCCTACTGTACAGTACAGTATGGTAGATAATCTTTTTTACAACCCTATCTTCAAATAGTATAGCGAATGATACCCCTTTCCTCCCACATCGAATAGTATAGACAATGAATGCCCCCGCCATTCACTACCTATTGATGACTATTTGTATAACAAAGATGATGTTTTTTTACTCAAAAAATAAAGGCATATATATATATATATATATATATATAGTCAAACAATGTGATATGTGATTTTTATTTATCGTATGGTAATAGTAATGTATATATTCAAAGAATAACTATAATCTACTTGGACAAAGCGGTTTGAAGAGCTTCATACACATCAACTTCGACCTTGGCAGCAGCCTTTTCAGCTTCAGAACCAGAACCAGCAGCAACACTTTGGGCTTCAGCAAGAGCAGATTGGACACGTTCGAGAGAGAAGTCTTCAAGGGGAGAGGCTTCCACAGCATTGATGTTGAGAGTGGAATCAGGGTTGATGGCAGCGAAACCACCGGACACTATCCAAATAAATAAAATAAAAAAAAGGACGAACGAGCTCGATTAATACATGGACCCTGCCATCCACTCTTTATTTTTCTCCATTGTTTGCTTACCGAAGAACTTCTTGGTGACTTCAGCGGATTCAACGACTTCAATGACACCGGGGTTCAATTGTTCAATGGTAGGGACGTGGTTAGCGAGAATACCCATATCACCAGAGGTGGCAGCCAAATTGACTTGTTGCACATCTTGAGACTTGTAGATGCTCTAAAGAAAACAATTACAGAGAAAAAAAGATGAGTGCCGTTGCCTTTTATATATATATATTGATATATGGCTTCCGCTGTGGGTTATTGTGAATTACTTGGTGAGGCAAAACAAAGGTCAAACGAAGCTTGTCAGTAGTAGCGGGAGCTTCGGTGGCATAGAAACGAGCTTATAACAATAGCATTATCAAACAGAAGAATGGAGTAGGATTAGTACAAGTTTGAATGTATTTTAAGGTTTTTATTGTATCATACCTAAACGAGCAGGCTTGACAAAAGCACGGGCAGATCGAGTGAAGGCGTTCATGGTTGATTCGTATTTTTGTGTGGAAAAAAAAAAGAAATAGTTGAAGGCAATGTTTTGTTTTTATTTTGGCAGGCGGGCAGGGCAAGCGGAGCTTCAAACGATTTTTTTTGTTTTCGTTTGTTGGCCAGAAAAATAAGGGGAGGGGGAGAATTCTTTTTATTTCATACAACGACTACCAGAAAGAGAACAAGTCACGCACTAAAGAAGGGTCAAGCTTCGACGTCAGCATTGGCTCTTTTTATCAAGGTGATCATTTTACTTGTTTAATTTTAATAGTATGTCTTAAATCACTTCTCCATATTGATATTCAGTGCATTTCATTCAATTTTTTTTTAGCACATATTGTCATCATAAATAACTGTACACTTTTTCATTTGTGTGGTGAGCGCGAAATACCCCTGGTTCATTTGGGGTAGCTTCCCAAGTGTAAAAAAAAAAAAAGATTTTTTGAGACCCGACTGGTGGAAAAAAATTTTGGAGTCACCGCCAAATAAACAACGTTATTTTTTTGTTTTCTTTTTTTCTTTTTACTCTACTCCCTTTTTTTTTTTAATTTACCCTTCTCTTCGACATGTACATTTCCCGTGCACTTGGTCGTGTGGCTACGAGTGCCTTCCGTACTCAAGCTACCAACATGGCTGCTAGACCCCTTGGCGTTCAAGTCTCCACTAAAGGTAGGTTTTTATCTATCTAATTTTTGTTTTGAATAAAAGTCATCTTTTAACACCCTTTGACCTTATTCGTATAGTTCGCAACTACGCTTCTGAAGCTTCCCCTGCTGGTCAAATTCGGTAAGTATATGTGTATTTTTCTTCTTCCATATTTATATCGTTTATTAAACTTTCTATCACCATCGCGTTTTATCACTCTAGTTCCGTCATTGGTGCCGTTGTTGATGTTCAATTCGAACAAGACAACCTCCCTGCTATTTTGAACGCTCTCGAAGTCAAGGGTCACACTGGTGGTCGTCTTGTCCTTGAAGTTGCTCAACACTTGGGTGAAAACACTGTCCGTACTATTGCTATGGATGGTACTGAAGGTAAGACAGAAATAAAGTTAGCCTAAGAAGGTAAAGTGACATGTCTCATAATCATATCCAATGATAAATAGGTCTCGTCCGTGGTCAACAAGTTGTTGACACTGGTGCTCCCATCACCATCCCTGTCGGTAAGGAAGTCCTTGGTCGTATCATCAACGTTATTGGTGAACCCATTGATGAACGTGGTCCTATCAACGCCAAGACCCACCGTGGTATCCACGCTGAAGCTCCCGAATTCGTTGATCAATCTCCTACTCCCGAAATCCTCGAAACTGGTATCAAGGTTGTTGACTTGTTGGCTCCTTATGCTCGTGGTGGTAAGATTGGTCTTTTCGGTGGTGCTGGTGTCGGCAAGACTGTGTTGATTCAAGAATTGATTAACAACATCGCCAAGGCTCACGGTGGTTACTCTATCTTCTGTGGTGTTGGTGAACGTACTCGTGAAGGTAACGATTTGTACCACGAAATGATGGAAACTGGTGTCATCAAGCTCGAAGGTGACTCCAAGTGTGCCCTTGTCTTCGGTCAAATGAACGAACCCCCTGGAGCTCGTGCCCGTGTTGCTTTGACTGGTTTGACCATTGCTGAATACTTCCGTGATGAAGAAGGTCAAGATGTGTTGCTCTTCATTGACAACATTTTCCGTTTCACTCAAGCTGGTTCCGAAGTGTCTGCTCTTTTGGGTCGTATTCCTTCCGCTGTCGGTTACCAACCTACCTTGTCCACTGATATGGGTGGTATGCAAGAACGTATTACCACTACCAAGAACGGTTCCATTACCTCCGTCCAAGCTGTCTATGTCCCCGCTGATGATTTGACTGATCCTGCTCCTGCTACCACCTTCGCGCATTTGGACGCCACCACTGTGTTGTCTCGTTCCATTGCTGAATTGGGTATCTACCCCGCTGTCGATCCTTTGGATTCCAAGTCTCGTATTTTGGATCCTCGTATTGTCGGTGCTGAACACTACAAGGTTGCCACTGATGTCCAACAAATCCTCCAAAACTACAAGTCTCTCCAAGATATCATTGCCATTTTGGGTATGGATGAATTGTCTGAAGAAGATAAGTTGGTTGTCGAACGTGCTCGTAAGATTCAACGTTTCTTGTCTCAACCTTTCGCTGTCGCCCAAGTCTTCACTGGTTATGAAGGTCGTCTCGTCAAGCTCCAAGATACTATCCGCTCTTTCCAAGAAATTCTCGATGGTAAGCACGATTCTCTCCCCGAAACTGCTTTCTACATGCAAGGTTCTATCTCTGATGTGATCAAGCGTTCCGAAGAACTCGCCAAGGAAATGGGTGGTCAATAGATTAGTAGTTATTTTTATTTGTTTTTGAATCTCTCTTTTATGCTCCCCCATTCTTCATCTGTTTTTTTATTCTTTGAATTGAAATTACAAAAAAAAAATAGTCATTTATAGTCTTTTGTCATAAACTTTTTAAATAAAAAAAAAGAAACCATATTAAAACTATTTGTCCACATTGTTTTTATTGTTGGGGATTGGGACTACAGTATATTGGGGCAAGGGTATCAATGGTTAGAAGGGATTTATGTCGCTAGGAAAAAAAGATGAGCGGTAACACTATCAAGCTGGGAAGTCAGTATTATCTAGATACCACCATGATTATTATATATATATATATATATATATATCCACACATACACAGACATACAGTAATAGATGATATTTCAAGCAAATTTTTATTTGATTTACATAAACGATATAAATAAGACAAAACAACAAAAATATGAATAATAACTAAAACACAATCTAACGACTAAACTAGAGGACGCGATGTCTTCGCAAGCTTTGTTCAACGGCACCGGCAGCCCATTCTTCAGCATGGTGGAAACCTTCTTCAGTGCTGGAGCGAGCAATGGCTTGTTCGTCATTGTAACAGGTCAAGACACCAAACATGACAGGCACGCCCGTATCCAATTGCACGCGCATAATGCCATGAGTCACAGCATCGCAGATATATTCAAAATGAGCAGTGCCACCTTTGATGACAATACCAATGCAAATCACTGCGTCAAAAGGACCAGTTTTCTTGTTCGTTTTCTTTTGTTGAAGAGCGGGCGAGCCCAATAAATCGCTAGCAGTTTCAGATGCTTGAGTCTTGGAAAGATCAATCAATTGCTTGGCAGCCATGGGCAATTCATAAGAGCCAGACACGGTGTCCTATATAGAAAAGAAAAGCCAATGTCGTTAATTTACCATAAATGCCTTCCCTTTCCGCTACCTTTAGTCCTATTGACTCTTCTCACACCCTCCCATCCAAATGCCTGATTTATGCTCACCATGTATTTGATATATGAACACTTACGGAAACAATGTTTTCAGGCAAAACCTTGTACTTCTTGGTCAAGGTTTCGAAGACGCAATTATATAAGTTTTCTACCAAAGTGTGATTCCAACGAGTACGTACAATGGCAATGCGAAGTCCAGAACCATCAAGTTCCACGGGAGGAGCAGAGACACCTTTTTCAAAAGTTTTTTCGGCCATTATGTAAATAGATAATAAATGAGTAAGAGAAAAAGAAAGGAAAAAAAACGAGCCAGCGGGAAACGAGATGACAACAAAAAATAAAGAGGAGCGGCGATTTAAACTTATAGGTCGAGAGGCCCAACCACAACCTGTTTTCGGGGATCGTCCAAATATGATATGAAAACAAACAAAACCCCATCTATATTTTCCTCATCAATTGTCAATTGAATTTCTTTAAAATCATATCTTTATTTAATATAAGAGTAAAAATAGGGACAACGACGAGAGTCTAATGCAGCAAAATCCCCTTATTTGCGTCAAGCCATCAATTATTGTGTTACACCAATGTGCCTGTCAAATAAAGAAAAGGAACAATGACTAATTGATTACAAGGCGTGTGTGCTGCTAAACTTAGCAGACTGACTTTATACAAAATCTTGAATTGCAGTTGAATTTGATCAACACTGTGACTCGATGAAGTACTTTACCTATGACTATCAATCGCTGTATATTTCAACACATTGCTAAAAAAAAAAAAATCAATTTGATTTTGTTCTGAGTCGAGCAGCTAACGAGCTGTGTATTAAATATTTAATTGGGTCCTAAAAATCAATCTGAAAGATACCTCAAGCGTAAACTTACCTTCCTTTTTTTGTTCCGTGGAGCACGTAAGAAAATATCATTAGGAAGGGGAAGGCTCTGGTTACTACCAATTTGAAGTTTTAAACCCAAGTCCAATATAAATAAAAAAAGCGGTGGATCTCACCTTTCAAAAAAAAAAAAAATCAAAAAAAAAAGCGAACCTGTCATTTTGCTCTTTAGCGGGGCTACTCGTCATGCTCAACGCTACCGTGGGTCAGCTTTTTTTTTTTTTTTTTTTTTTTTTTTGAAGGTGAGATCCCTGTATGCGTGCGTGAAAAAATAAAGGATGTATATTGTTGCTCCTTCCTTTTCCTCACTTTTTTTGGTTGGGTGTTCTATGTTTTGCTTTTCCATTATGCCATACACAATGGAAAACACGAACCGGGGAGGGCGAGTATACACAGTATGTCTAGTCCAGTGCGGGCTATCATATTTTATAAAGAAAGCTGTGTTGGCTGCACGACCGAGGTTAATTCACATGTATGGTAGATTTGAAAGATTATCAGCGTTCTTGTGAAGTAGCCTAGAATAGCAGACAAGTCGCTGTGGTATCCAGAGGGAAGGAGTGGGAAACTGTCATAGCGGTAAACAAGACAAAAGGAAAATGTGAAGAAGTGAGTGACGGCTTCGTCTTAGACTCATTAGTATTAATAGCTTAGCAAGAATAGGTTTACATTTTCGTAACAGGGAACCTAAAATTGCCAATTAGTCTCTTGGACTGCACAGGGTGGAATAGCCATAATGAATGAGCTGCAAAGCAGATGTTTAATAGGTCACTCACAAAGAGCTATAATAATGCATTTACATGATAGATATATATTGGGTCAGATAATGAGAAGTAAATACATATATGTACTTTATTGAAGCACAATTAATGATAATACTAATCTAAAGTCGAAGAGCTCATTGTAGCGTGGGATCTATTGAAGGCAACATGAAGGAGATTTATTGGGGATCCGAAGAATGATTGGTACTAATCTAAATGGCACGTATAAACGGGGAGCAAGTATATTATGCATGGTAAATAATAGGTGAGTGGAATTAAAGAGGTACCTTTTATTGAAAAATAACAACGGTCAACATTAATCAAAATGGTGTGATGACAGTAAAAATGACATTATGGTACAAAACATGAAAAAGACTAATAAGACATTATTTATTGAAGGATGTGAAAATAATATATTTTATTCAGATGCACATGCAAACTATGGGCAACTAGTAATAAACTAAGTTAATGAAGACTCCAAAGAGCCAACTAATGGGTGGTCCAAAATCCTGAATCCTAAATGAAAGGGATTCCCCATGCATCTTGCAATCCCTGATCTGAAACCCCTTCTAAACTAGTCATGATACTAATCTAAGTCCAGCATAACCTCAAAAAAGTTGAATGATGAAGAAAAAAAAAATGTGAAAAATAAGAATGGAAAGAAAGAGAGAGCAAAAAAATAAAAATTGGGAGAAAATAAATATTCACGTGGGCGGATTTTAAAACGTAAAAAAAGAGAACAGCATTTGTGATTACAACACCATACAATATACTCAACATGGTGAATCTCTTTTCATGACAGTAGTCAACCATCCAACCATGGAAGTATGTTTATTTTCTTCTAATGGCAATGTTGGACTTGCTATAGGTCAATTCAGCCTAGTTTAGTTTATCCCTTTCATTGCGGAATAGCTTATCGCTCTCCTTACAATTGGATTGATTTATCTTATGTTTTAGTTTAGTTGTCATAGTTTATATTCAACATGGATAAAATATGTCGTAACTCTTGACTTTTATATCGTCCCTCATACGGTTGGTTTCTCTATTCTTTTTTTTCGTAAGAAAAGAAACAACCAACTACGTAACCTTGTCCCATTTTACTTCCACCTCCATATTATATGGTCAAAAGTTTTATTGTCAAGTAAAAAAAAAAAACCGTTACCATTTTCACCAGCAAATTTCAAATATGATTAAATTAACTGGTGCTCAAGTCCAAAGTAGATAATAATGGACGGAGTCTTTGATCGTCAATCATGGCGACTGTTGCATTGTATATAAAATTGAGTCCATAAGAAGCTCCATTGGCACTGGTGGGTCCGAAACAAAGATATGAGCCTTTTGTCAATGTGGAATTCACATCCTCATTCATGGATGATGAATCAAGGTTATTCAGCTGTTCAGAAGTGACTCCAAAGTGCACCAGTAAATTTCGAAGGGCCATAGAACTCAATAAAACGAAGCCTTGGCCATGGCTGCATGAGAAAGGAGTCATCATCTTCGTGCTGTCAGCAAGAGTTGCAGTTTCGTTCTTCTGATCATCTGAGTAATCATTATTGAGTGTGGTATAAACGGTTGGGCCAATTGGAAGGAGTAAAGGCGTTGTATCATCCACTCTCACAGTGAGTGGAGGGGTTGCCAGTTGTGTCAGGTACCGTAATGTAGCGTGCCCATACTGATCACCATTGAAAACAGGATTACTGTAGGCATAAAGGGCATCCCAGATCATCACACCACCAAATCGGGAGTAAGAATGTACACCATCTAGGATTTTTGTTAAATGCTCAAATTGAACATAGCCAGTATCATCACGATTTTCCTTGCCAAGAATGCCTAAATAGATTTTAGTGGAGTCTGAATTCTGTTCAGCCCATGAATTCCATTCATCAAAGTTGAACGAATTGGAAGAGTGCCAACGATTGTTGTTTCCAGTAGTACTATATTTAGACGCCGAACAATAATTGTTGTAGAATTGGACAAACACCAAGTCAAGATAGGCTTCACTATAGAGAGGGTTAGGATGGAGAATATTGTACATGGCATTATTTTTATAATAATCCAAATCGGGGCATTGTGGCGCGGCTGTAAG
Source organism: Absidia repens (assembly GCA_002105175.1). Taxonomy (NCBI): domain Eukaryota; kingdom Fungi; phylum Mucoromycota; class Mucoromycetes; order Mucorales; family Cunninghamellaceae; genus Absidia; species Absidia repens. Next base: position 553,248 of record MCGE01000009.1, read on the forward strand.
CAAATATTTCTTTTGTGGGGGGTTGTATAATTTGAATAATGTACGAAGATCATGAATTAATTTGTCATAGCCTTCTCCCGAGGTGGCTTTATCATTTTTTTTTAAGAAAAAAAATAGTAAAATCAATATTCTCAAACGTCATTTTTTTTAAGGGGAAAGGGGTCAATATGATTGATTGGTTACCTTCAGGGTCAAAATCAATACCATCAAGAATCACATCGCCAAAAGGTCGACTTAATATTCGATCAGTGCCCCCAAGGTATTTAATCCATAACGCCCGAGCAAGTTTATCAGCTTGCCATTTTTGATGGCGGTAGGGACCAGTAGCACCACCCACTGACATTAATATTTTAATGTTTTTTTCTGACAGAATTTGATATCTTCAGCTACTTGAGGACAATTTTCCACATCGCTGCAATGATCAGCCAAATCCATAGTAGGAGAATTTAAATGTCCGCCAGTGAAATCATGGACAAATCCTATAGCAATGATGCTTACACCTGGCTGTCGACAATAGTATGACAATCGCTTTTCTTGTCTATTTCCTTGACCCCAATAAAGCACAAGATTATTGAAATTATTTTCCTTGTTAAAAAAAAAAATTCCGTTTAGCCAGGTACATAACGATATGATGGTTGGCATGCTTTTACCTGGTAAGAATTACGGTGTTTGAAACTGTCAATGTCAGTGTTTTTATTTATAAGAACTGTGCATTGAACTACAATGACAGGAACCAAAATAATATATCCAAGTATTATGTTTAAAAATTGCATCAGAAGTTGATAAAACAGAAAGCGAAAAATAAAATACAAGTAAAATATGTAACGCTGACTTTTTATATGAATGAACGAATAATAATGGTTGACTGATGGTTTATGGTAGTAATGCCGATATATTTGATTGAGCTTAATACGTTGGACGTTTTTACAATGGTATGCCCTCATTCATTCATTTTTCTTCCATCTTTCCTTTCCAACCAAATATTACGATCCCATAACTCTAACATTGGGCAATCTGCCAGTACAAAAAAATCCTGTGCCAACAACTGGGTTTCAAATCATTGGGGTTTACCTTTCCCTTTTTTTTTTTTTTTTTTTTGCTACTGCCTTCCCCCTTTTTTGTGCTTCAAACTATTCCATTCTGCGATTTATTTTGTTCCTGTTACTTTGAAACTGAAATATGCAACGAAACCAGAACTTGGAACGCTTGCGTTCTAATATCATGGATATCAATGGCAAGGAAGAAAAAGTCGAAGGTAAGTCCAGTTTTATATTCATTCAGGCTCCTGGGACTCAAAAAATAAACCAACTACTAATTACCATTATCTTTATTACTCCTAGTCAATCAACGTCATCTTATTGACAAGATTTTGGCAAGATACTCTGCAGAATATGTCTTATATAGAGAATTGATGCAAAATGCTGGTGAGAAATACAAAACAATATCAAGTGATCCATGCTCGCTGCGGTACTGACTCTTCTCTTTGTCGATATCCTCATTTAGACGATGCTTCTTCCACCAAGATTGAAATACACTTCCATACTGACAACTCTACAGAAAGTCCTGGAAAGCTACCGAACTTGGCGGCCAAATGTGACAAGATTACCTTCAAAAACAATGGGATGGCTTTCCGACCTGAAGATTGGCAGCGATTGAAACGTATTGCTGAAGGGAATCCTGGTAAGTTTTACTAGAAAATGATAAACTAGGCATGTTACTAACGAGTTTGGATTCTTTAGATGAACAAAAGATTGGTGCCTTTGGTGTTGGTTTTTATTCTCTCTTCTCTGTGTGTGAAAACCCATTGTAAGTCTAATTACCTTTCCTTTTTATGGATACGTTTTGTGTACTGAGTGTCGTTTACAATATAGCGTTTTCTCTGGATCCCAATGTATGGCCTTCTATTTCAAAGGAGATCAACTGTTTGCAAAACGAGCTGATGTGCCTGAAGAAGAACGCAATGACTGGACCTCTTTCTTAATGGACTTGCGGGAACCAATGGAAATGCCTGATCTGGATCACTTTGCCAAGTTTTTGACGACAAGCATGGTAAGGAACATCAGTATATATTATTACTCAAACACGAAGCCAGTGAAAATTAACACATAGTACGCTGTCATCATTTAGGGATTCACTGCCAACTTACGACAAATCAGTGTATTCTTGGATCACCACAAACTATTTCATTTGGCGAAGCAAACGGCGGACCCCCGATCAATGACTGTGGATGCTAGAAAGGTGCACACGACATCTCCTAAACAAATGTTTACCATTGTAGCAGCAGATATGCGGAAGATTCAATTGGATGCTCAAAAATACGCCCCACCATCGATGTTCTCACCATTGACCAATCTTCTCTCTTCCAAATCATCATCTTCGTCGACAATGGACAACAAGGACGATTTACCAATGGAATCTGCTAGCTTGTTTTTGCGAGTGGTGACGGGAACGCTGAATGTGGATGTGCCAGAAAACTTCATCCGTGAAATGGAACGATCAACAAAGAAAAGGCCACCGAAAACAACCAAATTCCAACTTGTATATACCAGCAAAGAAGAATTAGATGCCTCTGAAAACAAACACCACATCTTCAAGGATCTTATGCCATTTCCCAACCAAGGTCGTGTCTTTATTGGGTTCCCAACTCATCAAACAACAGGGTGCTGCTCTCATATGGCTGCTCGTTTTATACCAACTGTAGAACGTGAAAGTATTGATTTTGCTGATCGCTATCTCAGTGTTTGGAACAAAGAATTACTCTCCGTGGGTGGTTTATTATCGAGATTGGTCTACAATGACGAGATGGATCAAGTGGATGCTCTTTACCAAGAATTGGTTGGTCCCGTGACGGAAGTGGACAAGGGCATTACGTATGAAGATGATGGAACAGATAACGCCAAACTGATGCTGGAACAACGTGCTGCGCATACTCTTCATTCATTCACATTTCAACCATCAACACCAAGCGATATCGTCAGCAAGGTACAAGAAGAACGGTTTTATCAATCAAGCAGGATTCCATTACGACTCATGACAAGTCACGGTGTACAGCCAGCAACAGTGACGAGAACTCTACCTGATGAAAGCTTTATCATGGGGCCAAGTATCACTGATCTTCTGAACTCATTTGTTAAGACAATACCTACAACAACGCCAATCATTCGCAAGCAATGTAAAGATGGACTTCAGAAATTGGTCAAGACTGGACTTCTTCAATACATGGGAATGATGGATGTGCTCAAAGAATTGGATACCCGATCTCTGTCCTGTAATGAAATGGTGGGTTGCATGAAATGGTGGATTGAATGCCAAAAGGGAAATCAAATGATACCGACGTCAACATTACGAAACTTGGACACAACCAGGGCGAAATTTTTTATGTCGGCGGTGATGATGTACACTGATACCGATGGCAATGAACAACTACTACAGCTGTCAAACGCAAAATGGTGGCTGAATCCGAAAATCATCTCTTTGAATATGCCTGTGCCTGATTCTACTCTACCATTTTCTGTAAGCAAAGCCCTCCAACAATCGGAAATGTCTATGTATTTTGGGTAAGTCATCGTGAATTTAAAATATCATACAACTGACAAAAAAAAAAAAAAAAAAAAAAAAAAAGAGTTACTGACTTGAACTTTTTGGTAGCCTGAATGAACTATCATTATTATCTTGGGGGAAATATATTGCTAATGACCGAAAACTGGAAACGTCTGCTCAATTCTCTGAACAAGTATTATCTATCCTTACCCGTGGATACAATCAACTATCATCACAAGCTCAGTTGGAACTGTGTGGCTACCTGAAGTCCAAGACGTGTATACCAACGAAATCTGGAATGAAATTGGCTAGCGACACTTATTTCGCTTCAGTTAACCTATTTGATGACTTGCCTACAGTACACTTCCAAAATTCGCGACATGTGGGTGATCAATTATTAACTATGCTGGGTGTACGCAAGGTAAAATAGAAAAAATACATCAAAGGGTACTCAATATAGATACTCATCCTTTTCTTTTTATTTGCTGATTATAGCATGTGGACTTGCAATTGATTTTTGATCGCTTGGTATCTGATGGTAGTTGGTCGCATGTAGACTTGGTCAAATATCTTACTTCAGTACAGTCAACACTCAGCAGTAATGAAATCCGTCGGCTACAAGAAACTGCCATTTTTACAAAGGAAGGTGAACCGGCGAAACAGAAAGAAGGCTTGAGACCTACTGGGAAAATGGATGAAGAAGGAAAACCTGAAATGGAAAAATTTACAAAAAAGATTTATCGGCGACACAAGGCAAGCAGTCTATATGCACCAACGGACACCCTGCGAAACCTACAAGTACCTCTAATTGATTGGAAAGGAAACGGCAATGTACGATGGCGACAAGGTAGCGACGAGGCAAAATTCATGGAAAAACTTGGACTTCGATCATCACCACCATTGCAGGAAATTTTACAACTGGCGGCACCAAAGTCCAACAACAATGACCGACAATTACAAACACGGGCACTTACCTACTTTATTGAAAATCGTCAAACGTACTCCCCAGACTACGATATCAACAAGATCGAATTGGCTTTTTTGCCTTGCCAAGATGGTAAAACGTATGCTGCACCAAAAAACTGTTTCACCAATCAAGACGCTACTGTACTGAACTTCCAGGTGCTTCATCAAGATCTTATTTTGGTGCGCGACAAACTCGGTGTAAGGGAAAACCCAAGCCCTGATCGTCTTTTGGAAGCATTCCAGCAACAAATTAGTATGGACAGCAACATTATGAAAGGCAAATTGGAATATATGGCTAGCCGTATGGGTGACTTTGTCTATGATCACTGGGAAAAACTACGCAACTCGGCCTTCATACCGGTGGTCGACAAGCGAAAAAGTCTCTCGTCAGGTACTGCATCATCACCAAACATGCTTATGGTGCGACCAACAGAATGCTATTTTGAATCAGACGATACCAATTTCCACAAAGAATTGTTTTTATTTGTCAACTTTGGATCACTGGCCAACTCCTTTTTACGGTCCTGTGGTGTCAAGGATGAACCTACTATATTAGAATTGGCAAATATGTTGGTGAAAGATCCTCAGCGATTCTGGAACTTATGTGGTGGTGGTGAACGTTATCTTACTGTGTTGCGACAGATTGCTGGGCAATATCATCAAATCAAGAACCATCGAAAACTCATACAAACAATGAAATCTCAGCCATGTCTTGTGGGTATCAAACGTAGCACTGTTGGCGAAGGTGCTGCGTCTGGAGGGGGTGATTCGACTTTACAAGTGCAAGAAAAAAGTGCCAATACTAATGGCATCGACTCTACTATCGATGATAGCAAGGAAGAAGACTTTGTGCAATATCGTCTGGCCAAGGCATCTGACATCTTCATCATTGACGATACTATGGGTCAACATATATTCTCACCTCTATCTGCACCAATGGAACCAATGCTGGAAGAATTTTATGGACATCTTGGAAGTGACCGTTTATCAAAGTAAGTGTCCGAAGGAAAAGGGGAAATGGTGAAGAAAAGGGGGAATGATGAAGAAAAGGTATTAACTGTTTATTGTAGCCAAATCAAAGAAACGTATACTTTCCGCGAAACAGTTGGTCCCAGTGCTAGGTCGAAAGCAATCACTGATGTTATTTTTGAACGTACCGGAATTATCATCTACCAAATGAAACAAGATTATCCCCAGCGGCAAAAAGAACTTTATCGGGACGAAAAATATATCAAGCGAAATTTGAAGGTAAGAAAGGAAAAAAGAAATAAACAAGAATGCAGAAGAATTAATGAAAATTTTTCATTGTATTAGGTGATTCAAGCTAAAGAACTCAAGATCAATCGTGTTTTCAAGCATACCGGTGAAAAGGATATTCAACCAACAACAGCATGTGTAGATCAAAGCAAATCTATCATTTACATCTCTAGTGCTGGTGAAATAGACTATTACGATGTGGCCAATGCTCTTTGCTATTTGATATTTACTCGTGTCCGATTTAACGACGCGATTATTGCCGAACGTTATCTCACTACCAGCTTGAAAAATTTACGCCGAAAAGGTGTGCCTGTTGACCGGATTCTCAGTATCAACAAAATCGTAGAAAACAATCGGCAACCAATCATCTCTGGATCCGATCCATCCTCAACACCACTACCTCCATTACAACCATCGTTATCAGCACAGAAATTGAATGACTACACAAAAAAGGTGCTTGAAGTGTTTGGCGACTGTCAAGAAGGGTATGTCAGGCAGCTGCTCTCACAAGAAACGGATAACCATGTGGAACGGGTCATTGACAAATTGATTCATGAAGACTACCCTCGATCTCAACAATCACAACACTCAACAATGGTACAAGAACAAAAAGATTTGCCCAGCACACCCAATACCCCATCATCAACTACTACAGCAGAATCAGAAAGATCAAAAACACTTATGGGTCGGCTTTTGTCGTGGGGAAAATCAGCAGCAACAACTTCAGCGCCGTCTACCTCCACGTCGTCATCAGCATCGTCGGATAATAAAGATCAAACAACGCAGTCGCAACAAACGGAGCAGCTTGTAGATACAACCTCACAACCTACTGAAAAACCAAAGCTACCGAAATCGACCCAAACGATTACGCCAAACTATTCATCCAGCATCAAGCAGAATTTGCGACGTGCCATTCATTCCTGCAAGCCTTACTCTGGACAAGATATGTTTTCCCCACCCACCATCAACAAGGTTGTAGAATCAACTCAATATTGTGATGCGACACCAGGCCAAAATTTAACTCATGTGGGACAAGTCAAAGGACTCGAGTTTTACGTTCATCGGGATGTAGATGCGGAACAGGTGTTGACACAACATGGACAAGCAATGCAACGGTTTGCACATGTAGTGACTGGACTGGCCAATCATGTTTTTGAACTCAAGCTAAATACGGTACACCTCTACTATGACACGGAAGGACCGACGATCGCATTCAACAAGGGTGGCAGCTTGTTTTTGAATTTACGATACTATCTTGCGCTTCATGAACCCAATATGACAACAGACCCTGAATTGATGCACACGAAACGAAAAGAAGCCCTGATCTATTGGTTTATGACCTTGGCACATGAGTTGGCACATTCCTTTGTACACGAACATAGCGCCGAACATGAATTCTACTTCTCGTCCTTTGCAGAAATGTACCTGGAACCATTGATCGGATACATGGCCCTCTCTTCAGCAACACCATCAGCACCTAGTCACCCACCATCAACAAACTAACAACAAAATTTATTATAGTCATATCGCTTGGTAGCATTAGTTGTAGATAGTCCTTCTTTTTTTTTTTTTTTTTAGTATATATGTGATTGATTCTATTGTAGTGTACAAATATATAATAAAAAAAAATATTTGATTTTTATTTCAATTATTGTGATATAAGAGCAAAGGGGAAAAGACAAATTTATGTATTTATGTACGTGTGAGAAGTAGAGTAGAATTACAAACGGAAGGATTTAAATAAAATAAAAAAGGTACGTGATATTGGGAAGTGTGTAAGGTGTAGAAAGGAAGGTGTGATTGGGTGTCTATATGGTTTTGATCTAATCTATTCTTCGTCTTTTTGGGCTTTCTGGGCAGCAGCACGGCGTTTGAAGCTATGATTCAGGGCAATTGGAAAAGGAAAAAAATGATCAATATATAAGCAATTATTCTTTTGCACTCTTTTCTAGTCACGTACTCGTCGTATTGGCATTTTTCGTAGTCATGACGTTCGTTTTCACACTTCCAAGGAAGGTAGAAGGTCTCCCCTCGACATTTGTTGAGAGAGATGAGCATCTTGGAGCAAACGTCTCTATACTCGATAGGCTATAAAATATGTGAAGAAGGGACGATGAGTGAGTTGCGAGACTTTGAGGTGTGTGCATCGTTTTTTTTTTTGTTTTTTTTTTTTTTTTTCTTTTATACCAAACGAGCATTGGCCATTTCACTTTCAGTGGCTTGAGTTGCTATGGAAAGTACAACAGGGAGGTCAATATCAGCGGGGGTCGTGAATATGTTTCTTTATTATCCATTGGGTTAATAACATATAGTAGCACTTACCAGGGACAGACATGATACGAAAGTGCTAAATATAAATTATAGAAAGAAACAGAAAAAAACAAGCGGAAAACGGCCTAGTTTTTTATTATTTTATTTTTTATTTTTCAATATCCGGTCAGTGGAATCGCCATGACGTCCTGGGGAATGAGTGTAGAGAAAACAACGTTCAATGTATGCAAATTTGTTTAAACTCCGGACTTTTTTTTTTCCTTTCCCTTGTATTTCTATCTTTCCGATCGCATAGAATTTTTTTTTCCCTCCTTCTTTCCCACACCCCACTCTTTATTTATTTACCACTTTTTCTCTTTTTCTTGAATTATAATGAACCGTGCTTTACAACCGTGTCGTATGGCAACCAAGCGTCTTGGTGTCCGATACCAATCCCAACTTGCCGAACAATGGAAGCATGACCGTATTCATGCTGGTGGTAAGAAAAAAAAAAAAAAAAGCAAAAGACGCTTTATATATCATTTCTTATTACGTATAACTGACTCATCTCTTTTCTTCTTTATTTATAGAGGCTGCTGAAACTTGGAAGAAAATCACTCTCTTTGTTGCTATCCCTGCGTAAGTCAGTGTCTTTCTCAGAGAATAAAAAAAAAAATCGTACCATATTTTTTGACGCTCTATTTTTTTTTTTTACTGGGTAACCGGATAGACTTATTGCCTCTGGTATCAACGCTTATAATTTGTATTCTCACCACGTGCAACACCTAAAAGAACACCCTCCAAAGCACGTCAAATATGAATATATCAACTTCCGTGTTAGAGTAAGTGTTGTCTCTCAATATTAGAATATGAATTATTTTATACTAACTACTCCATTTTTATTATTATTATTTTTAGCCTTTCTTCTGGGGAAACAACAGTTTGTTCTTCAACCCAAAGGTGAATCTTGATGCCAATGAAGAATAATGATTTTATGCAATAGTAGTTTTTAGTTGTTATGATTTAGTTTATATGATGAAATTATTTGTTTTTATTGATTTGTTTAAATAAAATGATTTGTTTGAAATGGTGATTCTGGAGTATTGTTAAAGGAAGCAACAGGGTGAGGCGTCCTTGACTGATTGCAGCCAACATGCTGTTTTCGGCGTTTGAATATATTTTGATATTTTGATATCATGCCCAATTTTGATCATTTTTCTTTTACCATTTTGATTTGGATATTTTTTTTTATCTTTTTACTTTTTTGATAATGGATGCTCATCGCACGACCTTCAACGATTGGAATACGAAAAATGAAGTTATACTACAACAAATCGAACAACTAGGTTAGCTTTGTTGCTATACAGCCTCTTACAATCAATCGGTTCCTTTTTACTAACTTTATAAATTTTTATAGAAAACGAGATAGATCGTATGCAGCGCTCCATCGGCGCAAAACAAACCAAGATCAGTCTACTTCATCAAGAGGAACATGGTCGAATGAAACAACAAGAAACACTTGATGCATACGATACAATCTTCAACTCAACTATACTGCACGACATTGACTCACAGCCTCTATCAACAACAGCTACGTTACTGGATCAATCACAAGAGTCAGCAGCAACAGCGCAGGTACAACAGAAAAAACGGCGTGATATCTCTGAACAACTCATGACTTCGGCTGCTCGTATTTGTCACCAAATCGAACGCCTATGGAGGGTCTCATCCACAAAACCCAACGGAACAGCAAGCGCTATCGAAACCAACAACCTTGACAAGAACAAAAGTGGGGCAAATGATACTAGTATATCTTTGACAGCCTGTAGATCTATACAACATGAGATTAAACAGCTTATGGAGACGCAATCATCAAAAGATTATTTGGAATCATTATCTTCACTTTTACAACGTGACACTGAGCAATACAAAGCCCTTTTACCAAACGATGAAATTTATGAGGCAGATGGACTTGGTCACGACAAGGAAAACGGTATTCCAGCTCCTATTACTCCTATCACCAGTATCACTACAGAGCACACAGATGGACTGATTCGGAAACTGGATTGGATAGAACAGCAACAAAAAGAACGATTGCAGCACGTATTCAAAGTGGAGCAAGATGCTCTGGCCTGGCAGTCGCATAAACAAACATTGGAAACTCAACTGAACCAAAATGTCAAAGCAAAGTATAGCGACCCTGAAGTGCAGTCGGCTTTTTCGTAAGTATTAAATTTACCCGGACCTTTCTTTAGGGAATGGCTTTGCTGATTGTTATTATTATTTTTTTATCTTAGCACTTGTGTGATGGCAAAGGTAGAAAGTACCGAAGAATCAAGCAGACTGGCTTCTTACGAATCGTATTTGGATGAAATAAAACACATTGCCTCAGTTTTGGAAGAAAAGCATGGAAGTCTAGATCAAATTCAAAAAGAAACGGTGGAAGCTATCGAGAATGTGGTAAGCCCTAAAGAATAATGAATGATATTGTTGATCAAGTCATGGTAAGAAAACTTACTCCGTTCTCGCTCCATTTTTAAATTTTTTAGGCCCAACAAAGAAAAAATATCAAGGCTATCAAGACTATTAATCAACATGAACCTGAATTCCGCGCTCAAAAAGAACAGGTGACTCATCTCATGGAAAGTATTCGGACTCTACAGCATCAATTAAATTCAAGTACCAGTGACAACCAAGCATTGCCGATAGTACCCAAGTCAGAAAAAAATGAAAGGTAAAAAGAATAACACTCCCAATTGGGTGGGGAGATGGGTTGACTTTTTGAACTTGACACTCTTTTTGTTTGATTTACCTTCCTAGACTAGAATCATCCATCGATCAAATTGGACGATTACTCGGCTGTCTTCCCTCTACGGTAAGGATGTTCTACTATTTACTCATCTCTAACAACGTTAATGATTTCTATATAGGCATCTGCTAAGGTTATAACAAATATGGGATCCTTATTGGAACGACGTAAGTCTTTTTATGTCTCTTGTCATTACCACCACTTCGATTGAGTTACATATGGGCTCACCCATTTCTTCTTTCTCTCCAAAGTTCACCTTTTATCTTCGCATCAACAAGCAAGCGTACAGCGTGAACTAGAAACATTAGGTATTATCTTACAAACAGAAAAATTTAACGAATGGATAAAATTTGAATACACATTGATTTATTTATTTTTTGGTAGCGTTATCATGGACAGAAGAATTGAAAGAGAGGGGAATCGATCCTCCCGAAGAAAGTCTAGAACAAGACGCTATTGATACTGTGGTTGGATCTGTGGGCATCATAGAAGGTAAGAGCTCACGTACACACCAAAGGTCACTGATTTTAATAAGACAATGACGGGTTTTTTATGTTTTGCACAACATAGAACACGCAGAAAAGGACTGGAATGGCTTTGTTCAGCAGCAACAAGGGCAATTATCGATCAAAATAGACATGATTGACGAAAACCAGAGTCTTTTACGAGACGTACAGCAACTTTTGGACGAAAGGTAAAATCAATTTGCCCACAGAAAAGTCATACCAGTTGTCTCTTGATATGTATATTTATCCTTTTGTGTCATATCATATAGGAATCAAATTAGGAAGGGTTTGATTGGCGATGACTATACTGCTCAAGATAGGAACTTGGAAGAATGGTTCCAGCTCTTGGATCAAATGTAGATTAGATACCAAAGCTTAGAAGATAATATCACACTCCCCTTTCCTCTCATTTTTATTATACTTGCTATGATTCCCCCCCCACCGCTTTTGAAATAAATAATAAAACCAATTTTTCCTATCCTATTTTGTCACTCACAAAATATTTCGTTTCTATTTGATTTTATGGAAAGTGCCAATATTATTGTTTTTTTTATTTTTATAAAGTTTGTCCCCCAACTTCTTAATCTTGATGGTGATTTCCCTAGTAATTTTAGCCCATTTTCCCTTGTTGAGTCTGATCTTTCTTCAGATGCATTTCTCTACCGAAACCCCACAATTTCCTCATACACCAAGCATTTCAATGATTTTACCGAACAAGTTGAATAGCACACACGCACACCTCTTTTTTTTTTTTTTTTTTTTTTTTTTTTTTTTTTTTTTTTTTTTTTGCACACCAATACACGCACACACACCAGTTTTTTTTTTTTTCTTCGCACGTGTATAACCCAATCAACAAGACAACTAGGGGTATGAGAGAGATCATTGATAAAAATACAACACATGTTTTATTCAGATACAGATATAAACTATAACAGCTAATACTAAGCTAAGCTGAGAGTAATCCAATAGGGGATATCGAATCGTCAATCCAAAATGGAAGTGTTCTCCCATGCATGTTTGTAATGCATTTTTCAAAATGCCCCTAATTCGTAGCCTAATACTAATCCAAGTTGCATATCACTTTAATTGATGCTTTAGTAAAACTATCCTGAGAAACGAAATAAAAAAGAAATTCATGTGGGCGGCGTGTGAAATGTTTCATCACATATACTCGACACATCGGGAAATCCACCATTAACATTTAAATGCTATTCCATAAAACCCCAGACTTGAACAACAACAAAACGTGGATAGCATTAGGGGGGTTACCATCATTACCCCGCCACATAAAAAATGGGGGAAAAAATGAGAAAGAAAGAGAGAGAGACAGAGTAAGAACATCACAATGAGCCATATATAATACTACCCTATTACTGTATGTTATTTCCACAAACCCACCACCCAATACATTCTACATTTTCACCGATACCATGGTAATCAGCTCCTGACCCTATTTCTTACCAACACCATTTAAAAAAATTGTAATCAACATTTTAATAAACAACTATATAGGAGGAGTCAAATAGAGGTTGAAAGACAAGATTCGCGTTTATTGATGTAATATAGAATGAGATAGGAATATGAGAATTTGATGATAAATTAATATTAATAATAATACCAATGAAGTAAATGGGAAAAAAAAAAAAGTAAAAGGAAACAAGAGTAATAAATAAACTAGAGAGAAAACGGGAAGGAGAGGGTGCACGAAGTCAAAAAAAAAAAAAAAAAAAAAAAAAAAAAATAGCATGTATTCATACAGTTGCCTTCATGACTTCAGGAATAGGGACCATGTTTCCGGTATTGAAGTAATCTTCCAGATACATTTTCAGTACGGAAATGGCACTGACGTTATCCTTGGTGGGATGGATCGGCATAGTGGGAATGACTTGATCATAGAGCAGCCGGAGCATTTTGGGAAATTGACGTGGGTAGGCTTGCACCATGCGGTTGCCGGCGATTTCCAAAAATCCATGAATCAACGTTGGAGTGATTTCACGTTGGGCCATATTCATGATTCGAGCACACCAAGTCCAGCCTAAGCCTATTCGGAAGGGGTTTTCAGGGAAGCCAGAGCCAGGTACCGTGGTGATCAGCGCTGCAAAAAACATCACATAACATCGCTGCTTGGGTGCGTATTGTAAAAATGGTTGGAATTCCTTCTTTTCACTGTCATATTGGTAATGCAGAAGTTTCTTGATTTCGTCATGAGATAAGGTCTGCATACAAAAAAAAAAAAAAAAAAAGACCAGTGATTAGCCATGGTATACACATATATAGACATGTACATGTGCGCTTCTTCTTTTACCGAATCAAAATCAAAGTAGTTGGGTACGAGATAGGGGCATCTTTTTAAAAGTCGTCCATAAAGATAATCTTGGAATTCAGGAACGGCACCAGAAAGTAGCGCCGCCAATTTCGCCAAAAAGTACGCCGAAAATGGTGCACCATCCACTTCTTGACGAACTTGCAACTATAGAGTAACAAAAGAAAATCAGATACCAGAAGCTACAACCATTTTTCATTGTATTACCATGAGTGCCTTCCCCAGATGATTTAACAAAACATGGAATGCATCGACGGATTGGTTTTTCACTGACAAAATATGATCCCGTAAGACTTGATACTATTGAACAAAGAAAAGAAAAAAAGGATTTAGACAAATCCTTCTCAATTTGAAGACTTGACTTACCTTTTCAATGATGACATCGTTCTTGAATTGAATTTGAATGATTGTTCTTTTGATAAGTCTTCTTGCTTCAAAACACTGTTTCCTGAAGGTAGGATCTTGAAGTTTTGGTTTGATGTTTTTCTTGTAATTCTATCATCATACCACAATGTAAGTCCATTTTGTTTTTCTCGTATATCATATCAACTTACTTCAATAGCAGCCATATGTTTCTTATATTCTTCCAAACCAGTTGTAGAAGCAGCGCCATTGTTGGATGCCTAAATCAAGTGAATAATATGCAACGAAAAATGAGCGGGTGATAGACCTTTTTTTTTTTTTGACGTGTGAATGTTACTTACGAGTTTCTTTTGCTCGAGTTCCTTTAAAGCCTTCCGTTCAGCTTTAGCCTTGTTCTTGGCTTCTAATTGTTGTTTCTTTTCTTCTAATTCCTTCTTTTCAGCGTCATCCTTGGCCTTGCGTTGCTTTTCTTCTTGTTCGAATTTCGTCAGGTCGTAGGCAATAGCATCATCGATCAACTGGATTGTTTTATGTCACACACACACGCGCATTGCAAAAAAAAAAAAAAAAAGGTTTTGAAGTTCATATCGGAAAGGGGCGTGCTTGAATAATATAATCTTACCTTTTGATGTTTAGCTGTATCCGCATCAAAGAGTCTATCCAATTCCTTTTCCTTATTAGCCCTAAATAAATTAAAAGGGAAAAAGAGATTGCAAGGGCGTTGTTAGGGAGGAATTGCGAGGGGCGTGCTAAGCTTTTATATGACTTACAGAGATACTTTCATGGATGCCATTAATTTTTCGATTTTGGCGAACTCGTTCGCTTGTCGTTCGAGCTGTTGTTTCAAGTGAAGTTGGCGCTGTTGTTCCAGTCGTTCACGGTGTGCTCTCAGTCGTTCGATGTAAGCGATATCTATGCTGCTAGTCTAGTAGAAGAAAAAAAGAAGACGAAGAAGAAAAGACGCGCAGTCGTTAGAGAAAGGTCGTTCGGTGTTGGAGCGAAATTTTATCGTTCTTAATTACCGGTTGTAAGAGATTCATCTTTTCCTTGTAAAGATAACTATCAGAGGGACAGAGTTGATCGAGACTGACATGTTGAATAGGTCCCCGGTGTCGGTTGGTACCACTACAATAAAATAAAAAGTGTCAGTTGCGCCAAATGGGGTTGATTATAGTTGCTGTTTGTTGTTGGCTTATACCATTGTGCAGTAGAGCTGATTATTTCATCGTCATCACTAGATTCTGAATCAGAGGGTGCTGTATAACTGACTGGATTCATGGTATAAGGAGATTTTTGTTTGACAAGGCCAAAACTCATCACGTAAAATGTATTAGTGTGGGAAGGTTGAAGAAAACAATAAGCCTAAAAAAAAAAAAAAACATGAAAAAAAAAAAAGTGAAGGCGGTGATTCAAAACCGATATATGGAAAATCAAATATAAATATTTATTTTGAAGATGATGACAAAAAAAATATATCAAACAAAACTAAATAACTACACTAATCTTGGTGAGTCGTGGGAAGGACGCTGGATCGGGTTTGTTGTTTCCTCTTGCTTGATAGGACCTTATACACCAAAACACCCAAGAAGGTAAATCCGGCTAGTGTCACGTAACTATGCGAGCGCGCTTGATAATAGCCTTGTTGCAAATGCTGTCCTAAACGTGCTGGTAATGATAATGTCGAGATCCCTTTAATTTTTCCGGCCACTGCATCGTCCAATGTCTGCAAAATAGTTTGAGGTTGTTGAATATCCAGTAAGTTCAGTTTTGTATCCCTATTGAAGTATTGTTTTTTCTAATAAAAGAGACAGTGTTGAGGTCAATGAAACGTACCAACCATCAGCAACGTTTTTATATTACCTTTCCATCTACAATAATAATAGCAGGTGCATTATTCTTTTGAATATTGTAAGCTTGACGAGCAAAATCATGGTAAGTGTCCATATCCAACTGAGCAAAAATGGCACGATCGGCTTTGACACGCGACCGACGATCTCTGCCTGTTCCTTTTTCAGCCAATTTTCGGAATTGCTGATGAGAAGCTTGATCATCCTTCCCAAACACACCCAACACCACCATCCTTTCACCTTGAAGTAATTCTTGCGCATTAACAGGATTGACTTGAGACACCACGGGGTATTTCTCCAGTTGGATCCACTTGGTTAAGGCCTCCATATTAGCAGCAGATTCGAATTGATGACCAGGGTATAAAAAGTAGTGGCCATCCTTCACAATCATCGCCAAAGGCAAGTCCTGTAATGAAAGTTCATATTGTCGTACTAGTTTTTGATCCGTGCTTTTGTAAAATGCAAGTCCGTCAATGAATTGTTTTCCAACTCCTTCTAACAAGGACTATGTGTGTTATATACAGACATCAATAAAATAAAATTAGAAACTTCAGATAGTGATATGATATGATATAACCATATGATATACTTACATCCGCAGCGTCTGATTCATCTTTGTGCAAATAGATAAATGCCACCCCGTTCGGATCAAGGTCTTGCTGAAACTGAGCTTCATTGACAGTTTTGATGATAGGTCTAATAACAAAAATAGAAGTAAATATTAACATGTCGACTTTTCCTACTTCAGTTTTACTTACCCAGCCATCTTTTTAGCAAAAGTTATCAAATTTGGTAGCGATCGGTCACCAGAATATTCATACACTTGACCATTGGCAAATCTGTACGATACAAATATAAAGGACTTCATACATTAGCCTGTGCACAATGTATATAATTCCAGTAAGATGTGTCACTTACAATTTCAAAGTAGGGAAACCGTCGATTTGATTTTGATGGCAAACATCTGTTGTCAAAAAAAAAAAAAAAAAAAAAAAAAAAAAAAGGTTCAGAATGATAAGTGACAAACGCAAAAAGGGAGATGTGAAGGCGTTAACATTACCTCGATGATCATCACAATTAACTTCACCCACATCGATTTGATTCGTCAATTCCTTCGCCATTTGTTCCCAGATAGGAGCCAAGTGTTGACAATGAGGACACCACGGTGCATAAAACTTGACGAAGTAAGGTCGGTCTTGGGTCGCTAGCTTGAAGGATTCTGCATCAAATACTACTGAGTGACCGTTGGGATTAGGTTTAACCAGTGGGGAATCCTTGGTTGCGGTTGCTGTTGTTGTTGATTTAGAATCTGGGGCTTGTACTGTCGTGTCTTCTTCTGCAGCAGCGCTGGAGCGTTTTGAATGATGTTCTAATAGGTAGGATTTGATGTCTTCCTTGGTACGAGGACCTTTGTAGGTTTCCACGAACTTGCCATCCGTATAGAGATTTAACATAGGGAAGCCCGTAATTTGATGTTCATGACATAGATCGCCTTGAACACTACAATCAATAGACCCAAAGTGTATGTCGTGAGTTGTTGCTAAGCCGGTTTCTTCTTCCGTCAACTCCTTCCAAGTAGGTGCTAAGTACAAAAATAGATGATTAATGTATATTCAGATGTCTTTAATCCATCCATCCCCGCACTATTTTCAATCATACCAAATGCAATACAAAAATGACAATAAGGAGAAAAATGTTCGACAAACCTAGCAAACAAAATCGAGACGGTGGAATTGTGGGGTTAATAAATGTGTTATTTGTTTGTATTTGTAGCCTTTTAACTGGGCATCCACATATGTATATTTTACCAGATGCCAGATGATGTTAGAGAGTCAAACATTTCCTTGTTCATTTCCACATTTTCAGCGCAGATGAGTTGTGTGACAAAAGAAAAGATGAACCATACGGGTAGTAGTAATATCATTTGAGGTCGATTTTTATTTTGGCAAAGGGAAACAAAAAAAAAAAAAAAAGAAGAAAGCAACACAGAAAAATGAGGGAATAAAATTGTCCTGTACCGTATGTTTTTGAATCCCCGCGAAATCCACAAAGGCATTATTGAAGCAGGAGTATTTGGTACAGAGAAGAAAATAAAGTTGAGATGGATGGTGACGAACAAGTCAAGGAAACTGATTAGTGATCCCACATAATGTACCAATTGTGTGTGTAATTTTCGACTTGCACCGTAGCCATTAACACATACTTAATATACGGATTAGTGAATATGAACAATTGGTGCTTCCAGAAGTTCAGGTTTTCGTCCTCTGGTATGGAGCAGTTCAGCAAGAACGCAAAGTAAACTTTGATTGTTGCAATTTTATATATATATATAATATCAAAGCATTCTCACACTTGCAGAAAATAGATCTACTGGGTGTCAAAGGTGAGGCTGTTGAAGTACTACAGTCTGATATGGTTTTTGATGAAATAAAATACCTCTCATTTAGCAACCCGGTAGGCAGTCCCTTGGACCTCAACTGACTTCAATTGCCTTTTATTATTATTATATCACATGCAAAAATAAATAATGAGGTTGATATATACAATGTATCCGGCCTAGTGGAGAATATGATATGCTGGTAACACGGTCTAGGTAGATTACAGTAGGGCCCACATTTCATAATACTTGAAAAAACGATAACCCCTGGAATAACAACATCTTTCCGGAAAGCATTAATTGTTGGCTGTAAACATCGTAATTTGGATATGTAGCTGATAAAAAATGCAATTTTTCCACTTCAGGTAGCAGATAAAAGATACAATGTTTCTACTTTTGATAGCTGATAAAAAATGCAACGTTTCCACTTCAGGTAGCAGATAAAAGATACAATGTTTCTGCTTTTGATAGCTGATAAAAAATGCAATGTTTCCACTTCAGGTAGCAGATAAAAGATACAATGTTTCTACTTTTGATAGCTGATAAGAAATGCAACGTTTCCACTTCAGGTAGCAGATAAAAGATACAATGTTTCTGCTTTTAATAGCTGATAAAAGATGCAATGTTTCCACTTCAGGTAGCAGATAAAAGAAGCAATATTTCCACTTTGAGCACCAAGGCAAAATAGGAAATAGATAACTCTCATATAGCGAATTTTGCACTTGTTTTTTTCAGCGTATATATGGCTCCTTGCCCCATCCTTGGAGACCTTGCGCCTAGTTGACAGTTCTAGACCGTTTCATATGCAACATGGTATTATTTCCGTTCTACCATTCATATAATCAACCAAGACTATATTGTCGACGTAACAGCTCCACTAGACTCAGCATATTGTATATATGGTGCGGCTCACTTATAATGTCAAATATTAGGCATGATCCTAGAAAGCTGATAGTTTTTTAAAAAATGGCCACCTCAAAAAAATAATGTATAAACATGATAATTCAGACCTTTAAGAACAAAACTTGTACATCGGTAATAAAAAAAGAAAAACTTATCAGCCTTCAAAAAAAGAAGACTTTGGCTGGTTGGCCTAGGATTTGAAACGTATCTGATGTACTAAAAAGGAAAATTTATTTTGTAAAACACCGCGAAAACTGTAAAATATTATACAGAAAACAAGGTCCTGTTTTTTGCTCGTTCCCGCTCCCATATCAAGCGTAGCTAATAGATGTAGATGTAGATGTAGATTGTAAGACTTGCAAATGAGGATTAGTTTATGTATTTTTATTTACTATTTGTACAATAAAAAGTGCCGTCCCTTCTTTTTTTTTGTTGTTGTTGTACGGACACACACCCGTTTGTATTTTTCTGCTTATAATAAGTCCATGTATATACATTTGGTAAGACAATCAAACAATGATAGAAAAAGGCAAGACAAAGTTTATTCAGTAGTAATTATAACAATGACAACCAATACTAAACTAAGATGAAGGTTAATCTAAGAGTGGTCCCGAATTCTGGATCCAAAATGAAAGGGGTTCCCCATGCATCTCGTAAGACCTGAGCTGAAAACCCTTCTAAACTAGTCCTGATGCTAATCCCAGTTGAACAACATCCCATTGAGATCAATGAAATGGCGGTGACTTGAGGGAAAAAAAAAAAGAAAAGAAAGGAAGGAGGGAAAAAAAAGGCTTTAAAAGGTATTTTTCAAACTGCGATTGAAGCCATAAATTTGAAATGAAAATTGAAAATTTTACATTATAAGCGAGCCGCACCATAACGATTTATTTATTTTTAAATTTCCTAGGTATCTCCTATTTTGGGTATGGGGTTGGGCGGATCCAATTCTATATCAGAGAGAGAGAGAGAGAGAGAGAGAGAGATAGACCCAGGAGAGCATTTCATTATGAGTCTAGAGAACTGGGGTTAATATGTGGGGTATGTGGAGTGGTAGAAAATTAAGAGTAATCATGGAAACTCGACCTTTCAATGACCTTTCAAGTCATGAATTGGTATTCAATAGGGTCTATATAAGGTGCGAGGTATAAATACCTGACCCTTTTGAAAAGACCATATTTTGTATAATCCCAAGCAAGTCATACTCGTTGCCTAAAATATAACAAAATAAGCTAGAACTTCACATTTTCTCGATATCTTAGTTGTATAAACTCTAAACACTAGCGAACCACAATAAACGCAATAAAACCACCTAAATAGATCCCCTTCCCTCCCAATCGTAGCCAACGCCTGCACCACGCATCAAAAAGACATTATAAGGATCTATTGCAGGTAGCACGATGGAGACTATTGGGGGATCTGAAGAATGGGGAACATTAATCTAAAGGCATTGATGTAAAAAATGATCTAATATTTGATATAAAGAGACAAGACATGAGAAATACTGTCAATGGATACATTTTATTGAGCACAACAATGACCGACACTACTCTGAAGGGATTTATTGCACAATAGTGAGAAAAGCTAATGAGGAAAGTAAAAAGGGACATATTTTATTTGAATGCAAATATAAACTAAGGACAAATTTATACTAAGTTAAGCTAACGATGGATTTAACAAGCCAACTAATGGTAGTCCCAAATCATATATCTCAAATGAAAGGATTTCCCCATGCATCTGGTAATCCCTGAGCTGAACCCCCTTCTAAACTGGTTCTAACGCTAACCTAAGTCCAAGATGACCTCAAAGGAGTTGAATGATGAAGAAAAAAGAAAAAGAAAAAATGAACAGAAAGAGAGGAAAAAAATAAAAACCAGAGGGAGTAGAATATATATTCACGTGGGCGGGATTTGAATTGGTCTTTTTTTTTTTGAGGATTGCGATATTTTTGGTAAAAGGGAAACTACCTCCCCTCTTTTTTTTTGAACAATCCATACAGTATCATCAACATGGTTGTCTTCTTCCCATGCCATTGATTACTACCAACCGATAATGGCCACATGGTTGTTCTCTTCGCTTGATGCTATGGAGACGTGGTGGCGCAATTCGGCCTACTTTTGATAACCCCTTTATTGAAGACATAGAATAGTTTGCACTGATGGATAGTCTATATTCACAGTATATATCCTTAGCTTTTTCCATGAGTCCCAGGTTTTTTTCATCAAACGTTTTTGTTAACCTGCGCCACAAGCAAATCGTCAAAAATGGAGATCTTCCCTTGTTCTAGCCAAGTTTTACCCCCCCTAAAATAAAACATAGTGAAGCGAATGTCATAGCCATCACCAAGACATCATTGATAGAGTAAATGATAATCATAAAATAGTAAAAATAAAAAGTAGGCTACGCATATATTCATCCAAATACAATCATCACCCATTTTCAATTACATATATCCATTCACAAACAATCATCAAACATAAAAAAAAAACATCCAATAATGTCAAGGAAATATGAATTTTATTTGAGGTCATGTATTAAAAACAATAGTAATATAATCTAAGCAGCTTGCTTCTTAGCTTGGGAGATGGCAGAACCGAGGGCAAAACGACGCTATAAAAAAAAAAAATGTTAGTACGTTGATCTCATCCCTTTCCTTATGCGTTATATCCCACTTACTTGGCTCTTGAACTTTTGGACCTTGAAGCGATCAAAGTCGGAGAGACCAGCACGGGTTTGACGGGTTTGGATCTTTTGAGCCCAGGCAGATTTTTCCCAAGCAGCCAAGACGTTGGTGCTTTCCAAGTATTTCTTGACAGTCTTTTGACCAGCACCACGGGGCAAGTCCTTGACCACCAAAGGCGTCAATGTGAGGCGGCGGTAAGGGAAGGCTTGACGGGCCACACCAGTGGTAGGGCCATCGATCAAAGCACGGTTGTGATCAATGATTTCAACAATCACCGCTAATTTGCCGGTATCCAAAAGAGCAACACGGCCCACTTCGACTTGACGTTTGAATGATCCTTGCTATATATATATTAAAACAAAAGGAAGTGGTTGCAGTCAGTTTCCATAGATCCTGATAATATCATCACAGCTTTTTTCCTTCCTGTTCCTTCCCCCCCCCTCCCCCAATGTAGACACATTCAACCATCAATGATGATGATGGTGGTGACTCCGGTTGTATTCCAATCGTATGTTGATAAGTATTGCTGAATGAAAAAAGAAGATACAAAAAATGAGGTAGTTCAAGTGGAATGGGTTTTGCTGGTATATGACTTGAAGGGGAATAATTCAATCGTTTTTGGTATCTTTTGGTGTAGTCATTGTAATTGCGGGTCGGTGTAAGTATGTATCCATCCATCCATTTCTTCATCCATTCATCCATCTCTTTGATTTTTGTAGGTTCGATGATTCGTATATATGTCTACAGGGAGTGGGATCATCCATCCATCCACCCATCCATCCATACCATTTTTTTTCTTTCGCTATTGAGCAACTTACCACCATGGTTTGTAATATTTTGAAAAGAAGAGGGATTTCAAATAAATGGCAGGACATCGAACCCTTTTTGCTTGTACCCGAAAAAATTCTGAAACATATTCAATCCCCGATATATAAAGAAATTACAGTGTTTTAGGTCAGGGGAAATGGTTTAAGGCTAATATATACATCTTCGATGATATTATATCGATACAGAGTCGTTTGGAAGACAAAAAAAAAAAAGAAGCATATTGATTTTTGGGCATATGTATCCCATCCATTTTTATTTTCCGGCATAAAAAAAATTGGACTTAGGAGGGATGTCTTTTTCTCTTAATTAGGCAAGCGGTCTACAATGGGATAATTGGATTAGTGATTAATGAAGCTGCATACGCATAAACATTTTCCTAATGTATCTGTGTACTGATAATAAATTGATCAATTGGGACTAGTGAGTAAAGGAAAACCTTTCTGTGCAAAAAATCAGGTTTTTTTGCTTTTTTGTTTTTTTTTCAGGGGGACTTCATTTATAATAGAGCCCCGTAAAAAAGTTCTCGAGCAAAAGGTCCATGATACATATTGATCCATTAAGCTTTTTTTAAAATTTTCGTCACGGGCACAGGGACATGCGCTTCCCATGAGTATGAAGTGATACCCTCAAAGATGCACTGAAGGTATATGAATCCCATCCTCCGACAGTGTCACCTTCACCCAATAAACAAGTATCATATCACTGCGATAAACTGGATTGGAAGGTCTACAGTAAATCATTCAATTTATTAGACGTCTGTGCACTAGAAAAAAGGAAAAATAGTGGGAGGAACGGCCCATCGAAGAATCGCACTTTTTTTATTTATTTTATTTTGATGAAAGAAACGGAAAAATGGGAGGAATCCCACGGATAATGGTGATAAGATGGAATGCCAAAAAAAGTTAGCAGTTTTCTTTCTCACCCAAAGGATCTATCTGGCAGCTGGTCTGTGTTGATTGATTCAGGCACACTAGTGGCGTTTGACAACTGGGTTTGAATACAGATAATAATAATACTAAAGAAAATGATATGTTAGCACCTAAAGGAAGTGATCCGATGACAAGCCGAAAGATGATCCACTCTTTCGGTGTATCAAATTGTCTCCCCCCCCTTAAAAAAAATGGAGTCTCAGGGGGTGTGGTGTGGGAAATATAGGTAGGATAGAATGACCGAATAGTAAAAAACTACTCCAAAGAAACAGAGCCTAATAAAGACAAAATGCCATTTTACCAAGTGGTAGGTGCATCCTCGTCATCATAATAAAAAAGTAGGAGACAAAATAAAGGAAAAGAAAAGAGTAATTGGTTTTTATTTCAAGAGGAACTGTAGGTAGGTAAGGGGGCACAAACACAAAATACATACAACACAAGTATAAACATATAGAATTTATATATATACTAAAGGAGGAATGGGGGAGAAGAGGGAGAAAAAAAAAAAGAAGAAAAAAAAGGATCACATAAATAATTTACACACAAAGAAGCAAAAGAAAAATCCTATAGAAGGATAAAATAGACTAATACTAAAGAGAGAGAATGAAAGAGAGAAAGAAGGGGTGTCATATGTCACATAAATATGGGTGGGATATTCACATAAATAAACTAATCATGAAGACAATACAAAAAAAAAGGGCGATCAACGCAAAAACTAAAACTATACAATAAAAAAGAAAGAGAGAGAGAGAAAGATAGAAAGAGAGAGGGAAATGTATATGAATAAATGTGTTGTGTATGTGTGGATGTGAGAGAGAGAGAGAGAGCATATCAAAAAAGATAAGGAAAGGAAGGGGAAAGACGGAAGGGGGAAAAGTAATCTAACCATGGAAGGATGATTCATATTTGATATGTAAATTGTTGTTGTTCATGGCATCCATTGAAGATTTCATAGGATTAAAGAAGGAGGCGCCACCATCAGTGAGAAGATAATTATCATTCATCAAATCATCCGATGATAAGTACATATCAGGTTGTTGTTGAAAATGTTGTTGTTGTTGCTGTTGCTGTTGATAACAATACTGTTGAGGTTGATGTTGAGGATTATCCCATTGGGATAACACCGAATGGTATTCCAAGGAAGGACTAGTTGTAGTAGATGAGGTACCATTGGTCGTTGACATGGATTGCATGGCAAAAGAAGAACATGATGATTTACGGCTAATGCTGTCATCGCTGCTGGTATTGTCCATCATATCATCCTCCATTTGGTAATATCCTGCCACCGCCACCATGTCATCTTCTTCTTCATCACCACTATGGCTGCTACTGCTGTCTGCAAAAAGGGAGGAGCGTGAGGTGACTTGTCGCATCAATTGTCGATTGGCTCGGCTGAGTTCCTTGATTTCATTCTTGTAACGTTCTTCTTTTTGTACAGTATGTTTGACTACACAAAGTGGGAAGAAGAGTGTCAGTAAAAGAAGAAGTGACAAGATTTTTTTTTTCTCAAAGCCTTACCAAATTCAAGAGTACGTTCAATAATGGTACCTTTGGATGGACGGCGATCATTTTGAAGATTGGGTAAAGAGTGAGCCAGTTGTTGGAATTTGGTATTCAGATGTTCGCGTCGAGCACGTTCAATAGCGTTGTGTTCTGCACGTTTAGATGCCTTGTTAGGAGCCCTAGTAATAGTAAAAAGGAGGTCAATATTTCGGCCCTTTTCACCAGTTCACTTAATATAAAAGCTTACATTTCTGTAGGATCGGAATGTTCCACGGACGAATGGATCGGCTGTTGATACGTCTGTGGTTGTTGAGGTTGGTATTGAGGCATAGCCAACACTATTTGAAAAAGAAAAGTGAGTTTTTATATGTACTTGCTAACAATAGCGAGAAATATTATACTTACTTTGTTGCTGCTGCTGTTGAGGATAGCCTGGTTGTTGTTGCAGAGCAGCTTGTTGTTGCAGGTGCCTTAAACGTTGAATTTGCTGAGGTGAGACCTGGAATGTTTGCTGTTGTTGTTGATAATAAGCGGGATCCATGATTCCACACATTTGAGTAGATTGGGCGGTAGACATTGTCAAGTTGAAATATAGTTATATATATAAAAAAGAAAGGGATGGAGAGACTGAGTGGAATAAAAATAAAATAAAAGAAATATAAAAAGAGAGAGAGAGTGGAAAGAAAAATGAAGAAATAAAATATTGTTAAAAAAAGTGAAGGCTTTTTACATTAATCAAATTGACTGGAAGGGGGGCGGTGACATTGCGGTTTTTTTTTTTTTAAGAAGGACAAGTGGAGGGTTACACCGCTCGTCTTAAGACTATAGGTGCCTTATTTCTTGCTACACAGTTAGTGACTGTGTACCATACAACTGAAAACTTGTTTCTTCTTTAGTTTTAACAAGAAACTCTATTCGTGCAACCCCTTGATTTGACAAATAACTCTACTTGATATCTCAATGTGCATCTTCACTGTGGTATTATTAATGTATAAAAATGTATAGCTAATATCTATCTATATACTAATAAACCACTTTTTTCAATTGATCTGATATAATATAATTGGAACGATCATCATCATAAGCATCATGTGATATGATTAAAGATTATCCTTTAGGCAGGTAAGAAAAGGAGGTTGGTTCGATCGAAAAGACCGTGCAAACAAACCAAAAAAGAAAAACGTCGGAGATTACAATTAACTTTTTGCTTCGCATGGACTCTGTTTTTTTCGGATGCCCCAAATAAAGTGATACTCTCGTTTACTGTACGAGCTCTTTTTTTCGGGAGCTCTGGTCACTTTAATAATAATTGTTTATACAGTATAGTGTTGAGAAATTTCCCCATCCTCCTTTTCTATCATAGTATAGTATTACGAAATATCACCGTTTTATGGAACCATACTTGTACAAACTTGTCAAAATAGACATGACAAGCCGAAATATAAAGGGGGAAGAGTATCATAATCAGGTTTTTTTTATTATTAAAATGGTAAGGATAAGAATAGTATTACACAAACCAATCAAAAATGTCAACCTGAACTATGATTATGACCGAGTCGGTATTTCCTCCGAGTGTGATTTTTTTTTTCTTTTGCACTGTCTGTCTCTACGACCATTTTAAATTACTGCAATCATCATTTGTATGCTACAGTTAGTGTTATGTAGAATAATTTATCATGGAAAGTATAAAAGCCATTCAATATTACGACTCTCCAAGCATATTTATAAAGAGACAGACGGTATCATAGAAATTTCGGAATGCACGAGCCAAGAAAGTTCCCCTTCCCCATGATACAGTATAATATTTGTTGTCGGAATAATAGGAAATAGGAGAAAGATAAATGACGACACTTTATCATACCAAATATGTATCCCCAACGAGAAATTCTATTGACGAAAAAGAAAGACCAACGTTTTGGATCTTTTGCCTCTGTCTCTTCTAAATACTGGCACGGTAAATGACTATTGGTCTCAGGTTGACAAAAAAAAAACCCAGCCCTTTTTAGAAGGTAAGGCCCTTTATACTCACTGTACCATGATTATCTCCGCCAGTTGCAAACAAGGAAGCCATCGTAGACACACTATCATAGTAAAAATGTAGAAGTTACGTAGTATCCAGTCTACGTTTTCTGACAATTTGACATTTATTTTCTTTTTGACGCATTCTCTTGACTTTTTTTAATGATGGTATAGTTTGTGTTTCAATACGATGCATTTTCAATTTTCAAATTCATATCCCGCGTATTTTTTTTTTTTTCGCTTCTCTCTTTCATTTTTTTTTTCCCTTCATCATTCAACTTCTTTGAGGTTATGATATTCTCAGATTAGTAACAAGAATAGTTTAGAAGGGATTTCAGCTCAGGGATTACAACATGCATGGGGAAGCCCTTTCATTTTCGATTGAGGTTTTGGGGAAACCACCATTATTTGGTTCTTTAGTGTTATGCAACTTTGATCTTAGTTTATATCTGCATATGAATAAAATGTAGTTTTCACCATTATTGTATCTCATATATCTAGTACATTTTATATTGTATATCCCTTTTTGCATCCCCTCCTTTCTAGATTGCTATTGACCTTGGCATTGTGTATAAGCAGTTAAAGCAGCAGCAACAAGAACAACACAACAGCAAAATGAAATATGAATGATTACATGCCATACTGTTACCCTCTACCTTCACCGCCCTCATAAGTCCAACCAGTAGCATTATACATATTTATTTTACTTTTTCTTATATATCATACAGTACATCTATAACAACGAAGTCTTAATCAATATCTTTGACTGTCACGCTTTTTTTTGGACGATACCATCTACCTCAATTGCAACCAGTGTCGCTGAATAAATTGAAATAGTTTTGGGTCATCAAGGACTGATTACATTATATAGAGCCGATAATATATATTGTTAGTAGCATAGTTAGGGTGTTGTATTCTATCAATAAAATATCGTTTGTCCTTTTTATAGGTTTGCTCTCTTATACAGTTTTGTGCCAATTATGATAGTTTTTTTAAAATTTTTCATTTGAAGTAGTTGTGTAAGAATCTGGATCTCAGAGTATGAAGGTTTGATGGGCATGTGTTTAATATGATGTTAGGCAAAGGAATATCTTTATTTACCTAAAATCACTCTATGATATGATAGCATATGGTACACTGTAAATCATTGAATGTATTCATTTAATACATGAATACCAAAGATCTTTTTGTTGTAAAATAAACATAACGCTACATAGAGTAAGGGGATATGCAATTAAATAGTGAGTGACAAGCTATTATTCTACAGCGGAAAGGTGGGCTATTCTACGGTGTGTATCAAACTATTCTAAAGAGTAGGGGAGTATGAAGACGTAGTAGCAGTTGTGTCAATGGAAGGTAACTGCCATGATACATACCCATAACATATATGTACCAATGCTGAATGGTATCAGTTAATCATAAGGGGAGTCGATTTTCAATAGAGTTAGCTACCGTAAGCAAAAGAATTAATCGTCCTGCCACAGGTGCTGGGTGGTGTAGGTTGCTGTTTAAATGATACATAATATCGTCATCCTGCTGTCGTTTGATTTCATGAGAAGAGAAAGTCGATGTTAAATGATGGAGATTTCTGTAATAGTGAGGGAACTATCATGCTGATCTGTTGCAAAAAAAAAAGTATTTCCTTTTTGGTGTCCAACCGACTCTTCAACAAAAAACACATTTCACATCCCGCACACGTGAATTTTTATTTTTGCCCATTCTCAATTTTTCCTCTCTTCTTTCCTTTCTCTCTATTTCTTTGTTTAATTCATCACAATTGTCGTCCCTATGGTGAGATGGTGGGCTCAGATTAGTGTTAGGACTAGTTTAGAAGCGTTTTCAGCTCAGGGATTACAAGATACATGGGGAAGCCCTTTCATTTGGATCTTGGATTTGGAACCACCATTAGTTGGCTTTTTGGAACCTTCATTAGCTTAGTTTAGTTTTAGTTTGTCCATAGTTTGTATTTACACCTGAATAAAGCATGTCTATTTTTCACCTCCTTCCATGAAGAATGTCTCATTAGTCTGTCTCATGTCTTGTGCAATAGATTACTTTTTTTTTTTTTACTACCATCACCATTTGTTCTCTTTACTGTTTCCTTAAGTCTTTCTCAATGTCTTCTCTAATACGGAACGTTAATTACAATTGCCCTCTAGACTAATGTTGACCATTTTTTAAACCGCACACTAGTCCCGTCATGCTAACCCCATTATCCCTTCACTGATTTTGACCTTCGTAATTTTCAATAAAATATGCCCTCTTTTTTTATTTTATCCATCAACCTCCACAATTCGTCCCATCGTATATGGAACACTTTTTTTTTTGTATGGTTAGACATGAATTAAATGTTATGCCATGTACGACGATGGTAGCGGTGACACTAGAGCGAGAATTTCTGAAGAACCAGTATCACTTCGTAAGTTGACGTTTCCTTGCGAACGTGCTGCAATGTACCTTCAACATCTGTTGGTCAATGATAAAGCATTATAAATAAGAATACTGCTCAGCTAATATGTCCATATGACTTTCTTTCTACGTTTTGGGTATTTTTTTTATTACAAATAATTTTTTTATTAATATCAATCATATATTATGCTTTCCTTTGTGACTATTTGTAAATGTGATGGAATATGTAGTACCATGAAAGGGCTATGAAGGGTTATAAAACTATAAAACCAAGTGTACCCATAGAGCAATAATGGTAAAGCAAAGTTTGATTAGTTGCGTAATAAACCAAAATAAAAAATGCATCAAGGTGACACTGCCCCCATACTTCACAAAATGTATCACACCATACAGTATATATTTCAATATCCTAAATAGCATCCCATTCCCATTTCCAATCAAGTCAATAAAAAGTCGTAGTTTTATGAGAGTTGCTTTTATTCATGTGAATTCGATAAAAAAAGAAGATGATGGACAAAGGAAGTTAATGTAGAAAATAAAAAATAAAAATGTGTATGTGATTGAAGTAGATTTCACCAGTTTTCATTTGCAAGCAAAGGAAAAAAATCAAGATCAAAACGGAGAGGTAATGCAAAGGGTAAAAACAATGAATAATAAAGGGTATGTGTAAAAAAAAAAAAAAAAAAAGAAAGTAAAAGACAGAGAAGGGGATGGGAGCTCATGGAGAGGGAACTATACTAAAACCACTGCTAGTGTTTTCATAATAACGCCACCGCCACCGCCATCATTACCATAAAGCAGATCCATAGAATTTCATTGACGCGGGGCTCTTCTGCGTTGCATCTTGGCGACCTTGTCGGAAGGACGATGGATCCGGATGTGTTGATTCAAATTGTCGGATCTTGAAAATCGTTTGCAGCAAGCTTCATAAGGGCATTCGAATGCTATAGTCCAGAAAAAAACAAAACAAAAAGGTGAGCCATTTCAAACCTCGACACATCAAAACAATAAATATTACACTTACGTTTTTCTTTTGTATGGATGGATCGTATATGACGTTTGAGATGTTCAGATCGCTTAAATACCTTTTGGCACCCCCCTTCAGTACATTCAAAGTTCTTGAGGACAGCAGCAACAGTAGCAGCAGCAGCCATAGCTTGAGATGATTCCTTTTTGACACGTTGCGAAGAGGAGCACGTTCTTTTGGATTGTTTCTTCTTGCTTGTTTTGGGCGTGGTTGCTGCATTAGATGAGGTGGAGGTGGATGTGGAGGGTGATGATGATGAGGATAATGAGGTAAAAGATGGTGACGGGGATGATACCAAATGAGGGGAAGACATATCAGGTGATCCAAACGCAGATAATGAAGAAGAATAAATATCCAAAGGTTGTTGTTGGTGGTGTTGAAGAGGATGATAGGTGATGTTATCAGTTGGATATAACAAGTGGGATGGTGATAAATACATTTCATTCATCATATTTTGGAATGGTTGATAAAAAGGTGCATAGTCCAAACCACCGCAGGATACATTATTAGGTAGCATCATCGTCTTGTCTTCATAATAATCGATCATGGGAGAGGGAGTTTCTTGTTGTTCACCATCAGATGAACTAGCTTCACTTTGAGATAACATATCAGTATAGCTGACCCTGCGCATATATTCTGACTCTTGTTGTTGCTGATAGTATTGATATTGGTAGCCAAATGGTGATCCCATGGTAGAGGTGGAGTTATTAGCGAAGGTTGATTGGAAGTCCATTTCGTTTCTATTTTGATCATAACCGAAAAAGTAATGTTAGACTACTGTACTCTACGGAACCACACTCGGCCTATTTTTTTCGTGAGCTCCCACAGCAAATGTGTGCTGCATGCATGCATTTTTTTTTCAGTTTGTATTACTTACCAAAAAACAAAGAGATAGTATAAACAATAAAAGAGAATATGGGTAACCTTTTTTATCAAAAAAAAGGAACAAGAGAGGATATAAAAAAAAAAGAGTAAAAGGAGTGATAATAAAAAAAAAGATATGTATATAATAAACAAGTAAAATTCTTTTTCAAAAAGAAAAGCTAGTTTAATGAAGAAAAGTGAGAAGAAGTGAAAGAAAGACGAAAAAAAATAGGCAAATCAAATTCAGACTCTTTTTATAAGGTTATTTTTAGCGCTTGCATGAAAATTGTTCACGGGGCGTTTACGCCTGCGTGATTTGTTAAAACCCCGCTTGCAGCCAAACAAAGAGAAGGAAAACGGGTTTAACCTTACAGTCATCCACCATCCATTCTACTACATATGTTTGTCAATTAGAACCCCCGATTAAAGTGCATCAACAATAAATAAATAAAAAAAGAAAGAGGAAAAAAAACATGTCGTAGCACAAAAAGGAACCAAAACCCTATTATGAAAAAGGATCATCCGGCGATATGTAATGCGAATGACTGACATGACGATGATGAATGGATGAGTTTGCAAATAAAAAAAAATATACTGTAGAACGTAAAGGTAATGCTCTTCACAATACAGTGTCATATGTACCGCCTTTTAAAGAAGACCTTTCTTCCTCTTTTTTTTTTTTAAATTGTTATTATCGATTTTGTTATAATTAGAAATTAAGAGTGGATAATGATGGAATGCCTTTTTCGGACATTTGACGAGTTTGGTGTATTGCAGATCGAAAAATAGACCTGTTTCTTTTCTCACTCATAGTTGGAATCACCTATCAAAGGAAAGCACAGACTCATCGATTTCCATCAAATATCAACCTGTTACCATTTGACAGTTGATTGGTGTCATTTTTCATTTTTTTCATTTGATGATATTGTATATGATATATAAATATGCTAAAATACAGTAAGCTACACACTATTAATGAAAATCATTGATGACCAGTATTTTCATTTTTGCTGGATGGGAATTAATCACTCAATCTTGTTGACTTTTTTTTTCGGGTAGGTCCAGCTAATTCTGCATCAACTGCATGCAAAAGACGTATTTAATCATTCTTCCACTTCTACTTTTCTTGCTATTTCTCATTTGCATCCCGGGTCAGGCTGACAACCAAGTAAGTCAACCAAAGAAAACGGGCCCAATTTTTTTCCCACCCCAATCGATTGTGCTTTTACCAAATAGAGTGATCCCTCCTCTCCTATTCCGGAACACATACACACATACACACACACACACACACACACACAGCCCAACCACTACCATTACTATTTTGAATAATGTGGCAAAAAAAAAAAAAAAACCTTAAAAAAGAACAAAGAAAAATAAGTAAGAGAGGAAGTAAATTGTCAATGCTTTTGTGATGCCATCGTGCTATCCACAAGATCTTCATATCTTCTTCTAAAGAAAACAAAAACAAATAATCATTTCATCCAACCATTATTTTTCCTTTATACATACACCGTGTCTGCGCACGCATTTCAACTGCTTGATTAAGACAGATGCGTCATCATTACATATCCACTTGGGGAGGGAGGTTTTTAAAAAAAAGAGTAATAGAATGGAAAATGATACATCTTGATACTCACTGAGTCCGTAGCACTAGTTAACTTTATATTTTGACCATCCCTCTAGAGAAGCATGTGTATACGTGTGCCCATCAACACAACCACAACAAATAGAGACTATCAAAGATGAGCCCATCCCCAACTGTCATTTTCTCCGGGTGTGAACGATCCCCCTTACTCTTTTTTTCTTTTTCCTTTGGATTTCATTTCCTTTTTTCTTTTTTTTTCTGCAGAACCGAGTGTCCCTTCCCAAGTGTAGCACAACCTATCCCACTATTTTTCATTTCTCATATTCCAAGGTGACACCAGCTGTACATCTGCCATGCTTGTTTTTTTTTGTCCCCGATATAATTTGTTTTTCTCATCCAGGTACAAAAAAAAAAAAAAAAAGGTTGGTGTTGAATGATAGGGGTATTTTATTTTGATAAGCGTAAATAATAATAATAATAATAATAATAACAAAACACCAATAATAAGGCTAATAAATAATAATAATAATAATGATAATGATAATAACCATAATAGCCAGAGTACTGTCAAGTCAAATAATTGGGGGAGGAGAGTCGCCAGATCATCCAAGTTGATTTCATTCCGTTCGCATATCACCACCGTCCAAAAGATCCTGCAACAACAAACTTTCAATAAAAGGCAAATCTGGCTTGGCCAACATGTATGACGACTGATAAACATATAGACTGATCTGATGAATAAAAAAGTCCAGTTGGGAGATGGAGCCAATGTTGTGCATAGTGAGCATGGGTCGTCTTAGTTCGCCTGTGGATGGTACTGTCATTGTGTTGTGTGGCCAATCCGTCATCATTTTTGTCCCACCTTCTTGATCCATAGGCAACATGGTCATAGTATTGTTGTTTGTTCCGACTTCCGAAGATAATGCTGACGGTGTTGAAGTTGACGATGCTGAGGATGACAAGGTTGAAAAATGAAGTTTGTCGCTAAGTTTGTCCATAATCGGTAACGTTGTCGTTGCCGTCGATGTTGGTTCTACTGTTTTTGGTTGTTCGCGTTGAATCACAGCTTCCACTGTATCACGAATAAATATCCATTGGTACCTATGATCACATATTAAAAATAGATATTAGACTTTTTTTTTTCTTTGTTTTGACCACTATGACTTACACTTGAAAAGAGTCTAATTCCAATGTGCATAGCAAATCTAAAAATTTACATCCACCCAATGCAATTTGTGCTTCTTCTGGTTTATCATGAATCCCATTGGACAGCACATGATTGAAAAGCCGCATCTAAGAACAAAGAAAATTTTGAATGGTTCCGTCATCATCTCAATGCCTATCTACTATCCCAATCCCTTTTTGTTCTTACCAGTTCCGAAATCAACACGGGCCAAAAATTCACCAAATGCTTCTGAGAAAACCGAATCAAGAGAATACGAAGACAGAGGTAGATTTCAACATGCATCATTTCACTGTGATCCAATTTTAATCCACCAATAATTTTTTCTTGTAGAGAAGGCAACTGTGGTACAAACTGGTCCAAGGTCCCAGAGAAAATCACAAATGATACACGGCGAAGATGCAAAGCCCTTTGCCAAGCTTCATGTTCTTTGTTGGATGTCGTGAAAAATGCACTGTTGTTCACCGTGGCTGTCGTGACAATCTTGCCCATCAGTTCCATAAACCGTTCTTTTTCCAAGCTAAACATCGTTGATAATACCTTGCACCATTTTAGCGCTGTCGTCCTTGTGATGTAAAAAAAGCGGTCTTCGTTGAATACATCCCACACTTCTTTTCGCCACGTCTTGTAAGTAAACGGCATCTTCGCCATTTCCACCACTTGGTCTACAATCACTGCACCACCGTGAAGTACGCCACCGCCGCCACCTCGAAGCATGGTTGTTGTTGTTGTTGATGATGATGGGGATAACGAGGATGGCGTTGACACTGACTGTTGTTGTGACCCATGTTTCTTGTATATTGTTGGCATACTGGGTATCGGGGCTCGGGATCGCAAATGAGGTCCAATCACATAGTACACCAGGTTGTTCAATAAAGAGTTGATTCGATCTTGATCACCCATCAAGAGCCGCAGCTGTGGAATCACATTTGTTGCCAGATAGTGGTTAACTTGAATGATCATGAAATCTTCCCTAGATTTCCAGCTTGCTTTCTTTTCCAGGTCCGATATTGTCGTTGTTGAAAGATTGAGTGGTATAATATTGACACCGGTACCTACACCATCGTTGCCAGTACCATCTTTTGATGATGATGATCCTGTTGCATTTGTGAAGAACAATTCTGTCCCAGTTGTTGATTGTATTGATGAAAGGGTTGTTGAAGTGCCATTGCCTGATCCCAAGGATAGCGTTGTCGAGAATGGTGAGGAAATATTCGAAGTAGTAGTTGCATAGGATAAAAGTGTATCGTGGTGTTGATGCTGCTGTTGCAGAGGATCGTCGTCGTATGCATTGGTCCGCCCTCGAAGCCACAAACTTTGGTCAAACGATCGTCCAGCAATCAGTATACAATAATCGACACACCTTTGGTACAAATCTTGAGCATCTTTGCGCATTTTCTTATCATCTGAGAAGCGCATCACTCCATCGAGCACAACCGTCAAAAACCGCAAGAGTCCAGGCAAAAACGTCTTGTAAGATGATGCTTGAGAAAGGTATTCTTTGGCAAATGAATGAACCAAGGGCCACATCGTAGCAAGTGTTTCTGCCTTGATCATTTCTTGGCAATATATTTCAGCAAATCGCAAGATAGAGGTATCAGTCCTAATGATGATACACAGAATCATAAAGTCAGTTTTCGTCTATTTTTTCCTTCCCCGTATAGCCTTACAAATTTCCAGTTCTTAGGATAGGCCGTTTTCTATGTGTCTGCGAGGAGCCGGTTGTCCTTTGTCGAATACTGTCCAGTAATATTGTGATAATTTGTTGAGGGGAGCTTGTAGGAATACTTGCCAATACTTCCATAGGTATCAATTGGAAATGATCAGATGAAACCTATTGATAAAAACTGATTAATATTTTCATTTTTTTATCCTTCCAAGCACACTTACCTCATATTCCAGGGCGATAGGATTTTCCACGAAGAATATTTCAGTAAAACCTTCGATGGTATCTGATGGGCAGTTCCTGAAGAGCAGTTCAAAGGTAGTTTCAAGCCTTGCTTTAACATGATCCGCGGCATACGCAAAAGATTGTAGTACTGCATCCTTCTTGGCGCATCCAATGGTATTTACTGTCTGTTGATCCCAGTTTGGTTGTCGAAACACACGCCATACATCTAATAAAATGTGAAGCACCACAGGTAAATGAAACAGAAGTGCATTTCGCGGTTTCGATTTGTCGCCTGCGTCAACTGATGTTGTTTGTGTATCTGTTGATGTTGATGTCGTACCAGTTTCAAACGTTGACCCCGTCATTCCTGGTGTTGGTGTTGGTGTTGCTGACGCTGCTGCTGTTGCTGTAACCGCTGCCGTAGGTGCTGCTGGATGCTGCATCATCAATTGCACAATGCCCCATAGTTCCGCATGATCTTCCACCCTCGGCATCATAAATTGTCTTGAATTTAAATGATGTGAATCCATTGGCATCGACCACAAATCACTAAGAGTACGATCCGTAATACCAAAACAAAGTACTTTTTCTAGTCCATTCAAAAACACCAGAATATCCGTTTCAGGTCCACCAATCACTGCACCGCGTTCTTGAATCAACGGTTGCGTTGTTGCAGGAAGTCTGGTTTTGTCACTGGCACCCCGGTGATATCCATCCCCTTCATCGTCATCGCCTTCGTCGTTCAGATATTTCCAATTCAGTCCATGATTGTCGTTAGAAGAGGTAGTCCTTTGTCCCACAAACGCCGTTCCGTTGGTTTGGCCCGCAGCACCATGCATGAGCAAGCGCACAGTCACATTGCAAAGATTGACTTGTTCACAAAGACATATCAGGATAGGCACAATCACTTGTCGGAAGCCTTGACGAACATGTGGCAGGGTAACAAGCACAAAATCCATCCATTGTGAGAGTATAGGACGGTTGCTGGAGGTGTGGAAAGCATCAGTCACGCACTTGACATAAAGATTCGCTGTTGATCGGGCTAGCTTCAATGCTTCTTGCTGCGTACCTTGTTGTAAAGATGCACTTTGTGGGCGGTGAAGCAACTGATGAGTTTGTGAAGATAGCGATGCCATGGTGGATGTATTCATAAACGGTGAAGAAGAGATTGAATCGCCCATTGGGAATGATGTCGTTGATGGTCGATGTCTGTGTTGATGCCGTTTGGTATTCGTTGATAATGATGGTGATGACGATGGTGGCGAGGTCGTATGTGATTTATGTCCAGCCATACTGGTTCCAGCCGCTGTGATCGCCATGGTTGCATGTAGAAGATGAAGTAGTTTGGGTTGAATGTCTAGATCACCAGATGATATACAGAATAGCAATTTCTTGAGCACACTTTCTTGAGTAAGTGAAGTGATAGTCATGTCAACATAATCGAGTTTCGATATGATAAGATAGAGCAAGTCGGATGCATGTAGTTGGATTCGACGCACAGACTTGATCAACTTGGATTGCAGATTGTCACACGGCTCAGTTTCCAAAAACCTAGAAATATGAAGTTAAAAAGAAAGTGTATAAGATAACTACAATTAAACCTAGAGATCATTTGTTCTTGATCCTGTTCTTGATTTACCTTATTGCGATATGTACTAGAAGTTCCAAAAAAGTCAAATTGGGATGATCTATCACAAACAAAAAAAAAAAAAAAAGGTCTATGAGTGAAAACTGCATAACTAATACCTATTATTAAAGTCATTCTCTTACCATTGGTACAAATCCCAAGACCAGATTGAATCAATGAAGGCATTGTACCAGCAGTACCAACAGTGTAGTTATTGCATGCCTTGAGAACACCTACACCACCGAATTGGATGAGAGTTGTCAGAGTTGTAATCATATAATCCACAATATCCATGTCAAATGACCGCATGTACAAAAAGTATGAAATAGTCAGATGCTGATGTTGCTGTTGTTGCT
Organism: Absidia repens; assembly: GCA_002105175.1. Lineage (NCBI taxonomy): Eukaryota > Fungi > Mucoromycota > Mucoromycetes > Mucorales > Cunninghamellaceae > Absidia > Absidia repens. The sequence goes on from MCGE01000009.1 coordinate 591,293, forward strand.
GTTGACCAGGTTGAGGATGAAGAGGGACAATATATTGATAGACGTACGGGATATTTTTTTCGGTGGGTCGGCGGATGATGTTGCGATTGAGTAGAGTGATAATAAATGGTTCCAAGAGACGAGCATAACTTTTCAGATGACACCTAATCCATGTTTCGGCAGCACGGCGATTGACTGGACTGTTGTCATCACGTAAAAGATCCAACATCAAAAACATGGGCCTTGAGAAAACAACTGACGCCTCCACCATGTTTTCAGACAGTTCCCAAAAGATTCCAAATTTTTCATAGTTGGCCATACGTTCGTGGTCGTCAGGTATGATCAAATATGCAGCAACAATTGCTTCCACATGATGCTGAACTGATGTATCTGTCAATAGCCAAAGTAGTTCTACAGTTCGCATATGGAGTAGCTGAGTAGAAGGCCCAAGGAAACCCCATAGCTAACAAAAAAAAAGTAGTTTGGTATCTAACGAAAAAAAGTGGACCGTATCTCCCCCTCTTTTTTTTTATATAGTACCTTGTTCAATATTTGTTTCGTCTGGTGTTTTTCCTTCAAAATAGCTCCATCCAAAAAACCTTGCTGCTTTATCAGTTGAGTCAGAGTAGAGAGACCAGCATCAACTACACCAAATTCTCGACTATGTTGACAGCATTTGAGCAGTGTTTGAGTAAGTTCTATCTTGAGTTGTTGCCGCTGTTCGTTTATCTGTCCATCGTTGTCGAAATAGTTGTCCCCAATAGTATGTTTTGTTACAATCGTCAACGCCGAGCAAACGCCATGCAGTACTTGTTCCAGTTGAGCATCCAGATGTCGCAAACGCTTCCCGTCAACACCTACATCCACTCCATCAGTATTTCCAGTATCAGGTGCCACCACGTACGTATTCACTAGTTCTGCCAAAAACCGAATCAGATTGGTTACTATTTCATTCAGCAAAGTTGATCCTCGTATCGGTCCATAGGATGGTCTTGTGATTGCCGCGGCAATGGATTTGTCTTCAGTCAATATAGGCGTTCTTTGGCTAGTAAGATCCCCTTCATCTTCTTGGTCGACAGTACTGGTGCTGATTTTGACAGGTGGTGATCCAGAAACATACCCAGGGTTTTTGATATCGCCTGATTTGTTTGTGCTGCTGTTGGTACATCGCTTCACCCCGTAAAAGTCCCGAGCATATTCCAAAGCATCCATTCCGGTGATAAATTCCTTTTGATAATTGACTGAAGAAGGTTCTTCCGTTAACACAGATGACTTTCGTTGGCGGTCCTGGAAGACAGAGTCGGGTAACTGTCGCAGTATAAGAAGGATGATATCGATACATTTCATGATTTGTGGCAGAATTTCCGTAAAGGATACATGTTGTAATGATTCCTATTAGAAAGAGATAGTAAAATGTTAGATCAATTTTCTCAAATTTCACTTGTTCTGAGTATTACTTGAAGTTTTTGAGTCATAGATGTCAGGACAAGAGGTAGATGCATATGCTTGATTTCTTCATCAGTAAATTTGAATGATTTCAGTGTGAATTCCACCAGTGGTAAGCTCATTTTCTTGGAATGACCAAAAGTTGAGTTTGACACCTTGTCAAGGGGAGGGAAGGATTGGTCAATGACATCAAATAACTTCATCCATATCAAGTAAGGTTCCACCATTTCCATCCACATGTTCGCCGTTTGTAAGATCTAATAGTAATATACCATCGCCATAAGAAAAAAAAAAGTTTAGATCATATTTCCCTTCATATCATTCGTTTTTTTTTTGTTTTTTTTTTTTCTTACTTCTTGTTCCACTAATCCGCATTGTTCACACCCTTGAAGACTAATAAAAGAATCTGTAATAATATTGTTCACCAGAGGTTGGCCAATTTCCCATTTGTCCATTAAAGATATCAGTATCTTGTAAGGTTTCTGAGCTTCCATCACAAGCGAGGAAGTGTCATCTGCTTCTTCATATGACTTGCGGGACGTACTGTAAGACGCTTTAAACAATAGGTTTTGGATTGCTTGAGTTGTTGCTTTTTCTGCATAATGATGGAAGTATTTGAGTTGGCTATGTGGTGTTGAATCAGATCCCAATAACCAAGCGTATAATCGTCGATTAAGTGACATGTCCTTTCGTAAAACAATCGACAAAGCGTATCGAGCCAAAATAACCAAATCATCATGTTGCAACGTTCTAATGAATATCCCCACCCCCGAAAAAGGTTGTCAATAAATGATAATATCGTTTTGATAAGAGAATAAAAATTGTTTACCTATACTGTAGTGAATAGTTTTGAACTAATAATTCCAACATACCACGTTGAACCAATAGGTGTTGATCGGTAATAGTAGCAGAAAAAGCGCGCACCATCAGACCAATGTTGTCAGGACCACCAAGTACCAATGCCACATCTTCTGTATTTGTGATTTTCGGTAATCTTCGTAAAAGGTAGTTAAGACAAGGCAGCCGTAAACTGGTATCGTTGATCATAACCAGCCAAACGCATGAATAAAAGTAAGGTAGTTCCACCATATCTGACAGCCGGTCCATCATCGTCACAACCTTGTCGAATCCTTCGCTTCCTTCTTCTTCTAAAGCTGGTAACAGTGCAATAATAAGTCCACGCATTGCTGGTCGTAATTTCGTACCAAGTGGATAGTAGTATTTTTCGAATATATTCAATAATTGAGGCTATTGAAAAAGAGAAAAAGATCGAAGTGTGAATATGTGTGATGTAGGATTGCCTTCTTTTCCGTTTTACCTTGACATGAGTAGCAGCATACTGGATAAAAGGAAATAAACCAACAGACCATAAAGGTAGATCATCAGCGAGTTGTTGTTTCTAAATAAAAAGAAAAAAAAAGGGGGAGACGGTGGTTGAGATCGACAGATGAAAAGCAAATATACTGTTTCGTTCAATACACTTACTCCAATAGTTTCCAAAATGTAAGCATACACTTCCAATGTCTTCTGATGCACACCAGCAGGAAAACCAGGATTCAAACATTGAGCCAAACGTTTTGAGACAATATGTTTGTGAGGGATCGTTTTGAATTGAGGGTACGCTTGAAAGGACTTTTTTTCGAGCGTAAAACAAGAAGGTTAGTATATCGATCTCCCTGCAATAATGATTTAGTATTTTGATCATATGCATCACTTACCTTTAATAGCCTTCCGAGAAAGGATATAATATCAGCCCATTCGTCCACCGCATCAAAAGATTGTAGGTTTCGTTCTATAAGTTGTACATATTTTCTGAATCTTGGGTCTTGTTGTTGTTGTTTGTCTGGCATTGAAGAGGTCCACTTTTTATGTACACCAGATAATGTTGAACAATGTTAATGGGAACGGAAAGGAGTGAAAAAAAAAAAAGAATGACTGAACGAAAAAGAGTGGTGAGAAGGTGAAAGAAACGTGTTTGGGCCAAAATGCGAAAATTGAGAGCGGAGATTAAACAATAAAACGTGGTACAATGTCATTTCCCTGCCAAGGAAATTGTCCACTATTCATACTATACGTGCTGTGATCCACTGTGCTTACCTTGCATAAGCAAATTGTTGCAAAAATGTAAGGATGAAATCACAATTTTGCCTAATGTTTTTATTTTTGATACACTAGCTAAGATTCTTACTTTAATATTAATTTAAAGTAGCCCAAAATAAATAGTAAAATGCTGCTCAGGTGTTGGATTTGTCCGTACTTGTTTCTTTCCCTGACATCATGTGATAGACGTTATTGAGCACGCTACTTCATTTTCTGTAAATCAATTTCTTCGACATTTACCTGAGTGGTAAAAAAAAAAAAAAACCAAAAAAACTAGTAAATGAGCCACACCGAAAATGGGCATTTCTACGTAACTGGGGAGGCGTTACTTACAACCCGGTACAGTTCATTCACACGGCTATTATCAGGTCTCTAGGCAAACAAAAAGCAACAATATAATCATCCATCCAAGACAAGATATCAAAAAACATAAAAACTTTGCTTTCACATATGATCATGATAAATAATCCATAAAATAAATTATCAAAGCAGTAATCTTATTTTTATTTATTCAAAACAGGCAACAAAAAAAAAGGGGGGAGGGGGAGTGTGGAGGCACAATCATTCTACACAACTAAAAATAAAACTGCAACGAAAATAAAGAGAGGGAATTATAGATAAAATGGTATTCTGAAGATGTGACAAAGGGAGGAAGATGTGTATATAAAGGGAGTGTGTGGTAGGGAAGGGGCGGGATCGAATCCATAATAGCGAGTGAGTGAACAAGACTGATCTAGGCCAAGTCCGTAATGACTATCAATTCAAAGTTGGATTTGATTTCGAGAGTTGTAACGATGGACCAAAGTTTGACAAGAGCAGAAGCCCAAGAAACATGCGTACACAATTGCAGCTGAGAAACAGGCCTTGGCGGTGGCTTCTGGGTCATCAGGATCAGTAACGAATTCAGTTAGTACTTCTACCCTTGAATCAAAGGCAAAACCTAGTGCTACCTGTACGCAAGATAATAATAATAATAACAATAAAAAACATCCAAGAAACCATATCATAAAGAATATTGTTTAAGATGAGAATTAAAAGGAATTTGCTTAGTTAGTCAACTAATAAATGGTCGGTTGAATGGATTGGGGGAAAGTAACCTACAAGGAAAATAATACCAAAGACAGATAAAATACTACAGCAAACAGCATTTCCCGGACTAACAAAGGTCTTCATATTCGATATTTTTGTAGGGAGGGAGAAGGTTAAAGAAAAGGGAAGAAACGTAAAAAGAGAAAAAGAAATAAAAAAGCGCGCTGGCACTGAAACGGTTGAGGGACTGAATGAAAAAACAACAACAATCATAGAGACGAGTCAGCCAATCATATGCCGATACTACAAGCAGTTCAATACCCGCTATACTTTGGTGACTTTGGTGAGGATCGAATTTAACGCAGTGATTGACCCATATAAATTCCTCTCCTCTACCTTTATTATTAACATCACAACATCTATCTCACCCTTTACCATCATCTACATATACGTTTTTTTTTTTATTTTTTGGGACTTTCAGGCGTAAAACGTGGGCGGTGGCATCTCGAGTTTCGATTTATTTTTTATTCGAACTGTCGGGGATTATATTCGGCTTGGATTTTTTATTTTCTTCTTCCTGTTCACCCTCGAATATGAATAGATTACCTTTTGGATCCTTTCACGCAGCTCATTTTAGTCCACAACAAGTACAGCAATGGCAGTCATATTTACAGAATATTCAGTCGCCCTTAGCCTTTCAGAACTATGCTCAAGAAGAGGTGCAACAATATACCAACGAATTCAATAAGGATACAACATTGCCTACTGATCAAGACGCTGAGGGCGATCAAGGTGACGAAGACGACGACAACTTATTTTTATCAAAGGAAGCCATTGCTATATTTGAATTCTCAGAAGCCTATTCAGCACAACGTAAGTATTTGGATATGACGAAATACTACGTACACACAATATTTAACTTGATGAAACTTATCTTCTCTTTTTTAAGGGAAACAAAGTAACACTGTAGATGATGACGACGTCGAAAAGGGCCAACAAGAAATCAACTCAATACTGAACATATCGACAGCGTTGCATTATGATGGAATCGAAGCACCTCCCACCTCACTTGTCCTTCTATCATCATCACCGAACCAAACCATTGAACCAAACTGTATTTTGACCAAACAACACCTTCTCAATTCGGCCTATTTGGAATCCTGTAGTCAGCATCAACATGAAGAACATGTCCCATTGATGATGTGGCCTGTGCTTCCCTTTAGATTATGATAGTAATTTACACAATTTTGACCCACTTCCTCCCATAAAGCGGAGTTCATCACCCTATTATTGAACTAATAAAAAACAAATGCACTTTTTTTTAAGGCGCTCCATTGTACCTTCTTTTCTTTCTTTCCTTTTTTTTTTTCTTTTTTTTGTGTGTCACCTCACTGCTAAAGAAAAATGGATGCTCTAGCGAAAAAACACTTCCCAATGTCTTCTTCTGATGGTATAGAATTCACCACGCCGCTCTTCATATCCCCAACCGTATTACTGTCTTTTATTGTGCTATTTTCGGTGGGTCGACTGATTCATACTCGTGCGTCTTCGTGGGTCGACTTCAATGTACAAGCACGGTCAAGATCCTGGACTGCTTTGATCAAGCTACTTATCACATTGTGTATTGGTGTTTTGCTTACGTTGCTGGTGGATTGTGGTGTTATCATAGCAAGGGCAGTGAACAGCTCTGTTTGGACTTCAACCACGTTGACGTTCTATGAAGCTGCCTCCTTTGTTGCCTGGATACTGTGCCTGTGGACCTTACTGGATGAACTCCACAAGTTTGGACAAGTTTACTGGATTCAGTATGCTTTTTGGTTTATGGCTGTGCTGGCAGAAACTTGTATCGGCTGGTTATGGGCCCTTACTGTTAAACATCCTGAATCAGGTAAGGAGTCGTCTATTTATATTGTTTTTTTTTATTTTTCAAGGTGAAACAATCAAGTTACCTACACTATGACGTTTACTTAAATCTTACTTCTCTTTTCATTATTGTTAGGTGCCTCTTTGACGTTCTACGAACAAATTCTCTTGGGATCGTTTATTACTCGGTACGTTCTACAATGGTTTTTGATTGTTTTGGCCATTGTGCACATCTTTTCTCGTCCATCAGTGGCGGAATCAACTCCTTTATTGAATACAAACGGAACTCCAAATGCGGATTATGGTGCAACGCCTGTGACAACAGCTTCATTGGCCTCAGAAAAACCAAAGAGCGCTTTTGCAGATTTCTTTAAGAAGATGGGTGAATTGATGCCTTTCATCTGGCCTCAAAGCAACTTCCGATTGCAAGCCTTGGTGGTACTCAGTTTTGCTTTGATGGTACTTGGATTGGTCATTAATGCTTGTGTACCCTTTCAAATCGGTTATGTTGTGGATCATATTGGCAAAGGTAAAAAATTACACAAATGTAGATATATATATATATATATATATATATATATACAATGGGAAATCGATGACAAACTCGTTTTCTTAATGATTTATTGTATCAATAGGCAAATTCGCATGGGCTGCTGTATTGATTTATATTGGATTCAAATTCTTACAAGGCGGATCAGGCTTGATTCAATGTGTGCAAAACTTCTTATGGGTGCCTGTCAACCAGTATACCACACGTGAGGTCTCTATCAAGCTATTTGAACATCTGCATCTTTTATCTCTCAGTTTCCATGTCAACCGTAAAACAGGGGAAGTGCTTCGAACGATGGACCGGGGAACATCTAGTGTGGTGCAACTGTTGTCTCAAATTCTCTTCCAAATCTTCCCTGCCATTGCCAACATCTTAGTAGCTGTGGTGCTTTTTACTGTGACTTTTGCTCCCGCTTATGGTGGTATCGTATTTGTAACCATGGCTCTCTATCTTTATGTTACCGTGAGCATGACCGAATGGCGAACCAAATTCCGACGGGATATGATTGAGCTGGATAACTCTGCTCGTACCAAGGCTGTCGATTCTTTGCTCAACTTTGAAACAGTTAAGTACTACGGAAACTCGGAATATGAAGTCAACCGCTACCGTGATGCTATTGTGGAATACCAAAAGGCCGACTGGAAATCATCTGTCTCGTTGAATGTTTTAAATCTGGCTCAAAACACTGTTATTACTGCTGGTCTTTTGGCGGGTTGCCTTTTGTTTGCTTATGAAGTCTCTCTTGGTCGATTAACCGCGGGTGACTTTGTGGTGTTTGTCAGCTATATTTCTCAATTGTATGCGCCACTCCACTGGTTTGGAACATATTACCGCATGATTCAAACCAACTTTATCGATATGGAGAAGATGCTGGATTTATTCAAGGAACAACAAACTGTGAAAGATATTCCTGGTGCCCCTGATCTCATCATCAAGGAAGGAAATATTGTATTCGGTATGAAAAATAATAATAATTTGAAACAATGGTAGAAATCTGACGGATTGTTTTTTTTTGTGCATGTACGACTAGATAACGTGACATTTACGTATGATAACCGCCAAACCGCATTGAATGGAATTTCTTTTACTGCACCTGCTGGAAAATCTGTAGCTTTGGTTGGTCCTTCAGGATCCGGGTAAGAAGATATCATGTCTCAGGTCTTACATATTCAATACTAATATGCATTATCGCTATTATTTTAGGAAATCTACAATCATGCGATTGCTATTCCGATTCTATGATCCAACCACGGGCTCTATCTCTATTGACGGCCAAAACATTCGCAATGTCAGCCAATCTTCCCTTCGACATAACGTGGGTGTTGTGCCACAAGATTGCGTGCTCTTCAATGACACTATCATGTACAATCTTCAATATGGCGATATCAATGCTTCAAAAGAAGATGTTTACGAAGCGGCCAAGGCAGCTCAAATACATGAAAAAATTATCTCTTTCCCTGATGGTAAGTATTACAAAATATGAAAAGAGAGGGGTACAGGCGATGAAGGAGGAAATATAGATGTTGATAACTCAATTTTTTATGGAATAGGCTATGAAACAAAAGTGGGTGAACGTGGTCTTCGACTAAGTACTGGGGAAAAGCAACGAGTAGCTATCGGACGAACAATTCTCAAGAATCCCCCTATTATTTTATTGGATGAAGCTACCAGTTCTTTGGACACGTAAGAATGTGCATTAGTGGAACCAAAACAAACAAAATAAAACAATCTATATACTGAATGCGCTTTTTTTTATTCTCTAGATTGACTGAGCGTCAAATTCAGCAAGCTCTCGCGAATGTGACGAAGGATCGAACAACAGTGGTTGTGGCTCATAGACTCTCGACGATCATCAACGCTGATTTGATTCTTGTGTAAGTCAATTAGGAAAAAAAAAAAAAAAAAAAAGTCGAGGAAACACGACTTTTAATTCATTGTATACATTCGTATTGGTTTTTTTAGTATTAAAGATGGTCGTGTGGCGGAATCTGGAACACATGAAGAACTACTGAAACAAGGTGGCGAATCAAACTCTAATGGTCAAGGCATCTACTGGGAAATGTGGCAAAAACAACTACGTGAAGACAACGACACTGATTCTACTACCACTCTTGGTGAAAACAAAACTAAAACGCATACGGACAAGGACGAGGACGAGGACGAGGATAAGTCGGTGATGGAAAGCGAAACACCCAAATCGACGAACACCGATAATGATAATTCCGCTAGTGACAAGCAGGATCAGCAGCAGCAGCAACAACACGATGATGTAACAGCAAATCAACAAAATCAAGACCCCGCTGATATCATCGACAACAACAACAACAACAACAAAAACAAAAACAGCGAAGATAATACGCCGGTCAATCTAAAAAATCACCCAACGGCATTACCACACCTTGATATCCCTTCCACCACCACCGATAACACCGCAGTACCCGCTGTTAATGATGCTAACGATGAAGCACTTGTATCCTCGCCTGTTGACACACCGGATGTAGTGGCTGCCAACGAATTTCCTGATCCTCCAGTCCCTGATACTCCAGTCCCTGATACTCCCGAAGCCCCAACAACATCTACTGACAGCGTCACCCAGCAACAAGACGACAGCAATAAGAATGCACAAGAAAAATCGAAGGCCAAACCGAAAAACAAGAAAAACCGCAAAAGAAAAAGCACTCGAAACAGCACGACATTCTCTAGATAAATTACTTTAGTATAGTAACTTATAGTTTACTTTGATGAATTTACTTCTCTTTTTTGAAATAAAATACCGGACTTTAAAAATATGGCAAGAGTCGTCTCTCTTTTTTTTTTTTTTTTTTTACCTTTTTTTGATATGTTGCTCTTCGATTTTTATTCCAGCACTAGTTGATGTATACATTACTTATACACTCTCCTGAATCATATAACAATAGACAAACACAGACATATTATTGAAAGAGATCAGGTCAGTAGTATCCATCATTCTGCCCTCAGCTCAGTTTTACTATTCCCAATGTGCGAATTCTGAAATCAAGTTTACAAGGTGACACTCACGTTGTGTGAAGCATATGCGTATGACATTATTGGCATGATTGAGTAGGTAATATTAATAAAAATATGACATCCTATCAATGTGCTTATACTCACTTACTAGCTTTTCGTTAGCTATCGTGCTTATCCATTCACGAAAAATGCGGACGAAATGGTTGTGACAATTCTGGGGCAGTCTTGATTGATGATGTTGGATGTCGTGTACAGTGAGTGATGCCTGACGGTTTGCTTATTTTTTGGACTTCTCATTTTTGACTTTTTACTTCTGGCGAACGGTACCATTCATCAAGTCATCATCAAGTCGTCGTCAATGGACATCAAGCTATTCAATCAATGACAGGACAAATATTAAGCATGGGTTAATGATGGATGATACAAATACTCGACACATTGATTGGATATCAACAAACAAAACTCAATCGGTACAACCCTTTTGCTACTGTAGCAACAACTACGATTATTTGGAATGGGATGGACAGGAATAATGGCGCTGATACTCAGGGACTATTATGGCAAGAGATCATCATCCTTCTCTCGGCTTCTATTATGGCAAGAATGGCATCATTATGATACCGTGTCCGTGTAGGGTTTAGTTTTATTTTTTAGCTAGTTAACTTGTTAGATAGTAGTGGATTAATTGATATTATCATTATTATTGTGAATTTGTACATAGTTAATAAAACATTACCAAATTGGTCTTTATTACTATGTTATCTTCCGTTTTTTATATCATTGTTATTTGCTTTATTTGTTTGTTATTATTTGAACTTTGATCAATGTTTGATGTATCTTTTTTAACTTTTTGAATTTTGTCACTTTTTTCTTTTTCTGAATGGCGGTTATTTATATGTGTATTATAAAAAGCACGTTATTTGTCTTGTGCTTTTATGTTACATGTTTCGTGATTTATGCTTTTTTTGTCCTTCTTTTAAATCTAGTCAAAACAACGACGAGAATAAAACTTTCTTTTTCCTTTCCTTCATCATTGCTCATATTTATACATCATCATTAAAAATCGTATATGTGTATTTAATATCAATCCTTGCATCGCTTTTTCAATACCCGTTATCATATCATGAATCCTATTCAACTCCCTCCTCCACCTACGATGACAACATTCGATCATTACCCCGCTCAAAGATCTAACAGTGCCGATCATGCCCCATCACCAAAGACCAAATTAAAGAAATTGTCTTGTATAAAACTGAATATTGCCGAAACTGGACCGAACTAGGTCATTGCAGGTATTAAAAAAAATCGAGGAACTTGGTTGTTGGAAATCATAATATTAATTTTCACAATCATTTCCACTTCCATTCCTTTTATTAGATATGGGACAAAATGTCGGTATGCTCATGGTGCCAATGAACTTCGGAAGGCACCCCGCCATCTCCTTTACAAAACCCAGATATGTCGAGCCTACCATGAACAGGGAGAATGTCCATACGGTATTCGGTGCACCTTTATCCATGAAAATCAATACTCTCATACAAATATAAAAGGGAACTATGTACTTCCAACATCTTCTATTTCATCCCCTGCATCTACTTCTTGCAGTAGCAGGACTAGCAATGAGGGTGGTGATGACCTGTTGGACTCTGCTGCTGTCACAAACATTTCTAACCCCGCTGTCAAGGAAGCACATACCGTGATCAAATACCATGATCTTTCTTATGAATACATATACCCTTATTTACCTCTCCACTCTTACTAATACTATTTAGTTTGACCCCCTTCCCCCCTCCCCTACAAAATAAAAAGAATAATAAAGTCAAAAAAAAATATTTATTTGGTAGAAGTCAATATCCTGTCCTAACGGGTAATACTTAGGACATTCACTCACATACTTAATCAACATTTTTAATAAGCGCGAAAAGAGCAGGCCTAAATGCATTAGCATCTACGATCTTGCATACTATATAATGAGTCAGAGAGATAGCTTGATTTTTAATGAAAGCAGCATATTTTAATGAAGCTTAGTGGTAAATACCAAACTAGTGACGTGGAGTTCCTTGAAGCAATGATTCTATTGAAGGAAACATGAAGGAAACAAATGAGAGAACTAACCAGTGATCAACACTGTATCTAAAGCGACTTTTGTAAAATGGGAGCTAATATACTGTACAAGGCATGCAGACTTGAGGGAGATAAAAGAATGATCTCCAGGAACAGAGCAGGTCATGGTATAAAAAAAAAAGTAATCTCTTACACAAGACATTACAGAGACGAATGGGACATTTTTCATTGAAGCAAACAAAAATAGACACGTTTTATTCAGATGAAGATACTAACTAAGATCAAGCTAAGCTAATGAAGGCTCCAAAAAGCCAACTAATGGTGGTTCCAAATCCTGAAACCAAAATGAAAGGGTTTCCCCATGCATCTTGTAATCCCTGTTCTGAAAACCCTTCTCACCTAGTCCTGACACTAATCTATGTCCACCATAACTTCAAAAAAGCTGAAGAAAAAAAAAAAAAAAAAAAAAGAGAGCGAAAATAAATATTCACGTGTGCGGGGTTTGAAAGCTTTTCTGTGAGCTCTAGGTATACCTGCACACATCAGAATGGACGAAGCAGTTTTGATTTCCCGTTGATATCGTTATTGGAAGTCTCTATTGTAACTACATCTAAATAAAATAAGCATTACCATTTTAATATTAGTTTCTCTCTCATATGGCTAACTGCCATACGGAATGAGTTTACCCACACTGCGTCAAACATCATTGAATGTAAAACTGTGAATGTAGCGTAACCATGAAGAACATCGCTGGCTCCCAATGACGCTTAATATATCGGATGGATCCGACGTAGAATTAATTGATATGTAGATTTGGTAGGGACGTGCGAGCATCAAAGTGGGGATGTCCTGATGAAGCTCTGCCCTGTTCTATCGGATAAATGAAAAATACGGTGTTTGAATTTGCATTGATGTAACCCATCGCTTACACTCCAAGTGATAAATTTTTGGACCCTTTTTCAAAACCCTTGCCATCGAGGAAGGAAAAACAAAAAAGAAAAAAAGAAAAAAGAAAAAGACGTATGATCTTTCCTCTTTATCATTATCTATAAATTAGTACAAACAGTTCCCCTCTACCCATATATTTTTTGAGATTTCAAAACAAATGGCTCAAGACGAAAAGCTTTACAAAATAATCAACGCTAAAATTTTACATAATCATGAACTTTTAGAGAATGATTATCTTTGGTTTCAAAACGGTAAAATTGTGGATGCCAAACGGACATTTTTTGAGCAAAGACGAGAACCTGATCAAGTGATTGATGCGCAAGGATGTATTGTGGCTCCAGGGTTTTTGGATATTCAGATCAATGGATCCTATGGTATCGATTTTGCCGATCATGACGGATCAGAGGAGAAACTGAAACAAGATATTGCCACCGTCGCAAAAGGATTACTACAGGATGGTTGTACTTCCTTTTGCCCTACCGTCGTCACCTCCAAACCAGAAGTGTACTCAAAGGTATTGATGGATATTGCAACTCCGCCTTTTTTTTTCTTCATCCCAAAGGTACCCACGCTCATTCTCTCTTTTTTTCTTTTTTTTTGTGTGTGCGTGTGTGCGATTAGGTTCTTCCTTTCCTCCGCAGGCGACCAGGAAATGCAAAAACCAATTCTGAAATCTTGGGTGCTCATGTGGAAGGACCATTCATATCTCAGGAAAAAAAAGGTGCTCACGATGTCGATGTGATTCGATCGGCCCCCAATGGTATTGCCGACTTTGATGATGCGTATGGCCCAGAATTGAAACGTGGTAGTGATGCTGTATGCATTATGACAGTGGCGCCTGAAATAGACGGAGTATTGGATGCTATGCCGGAACTTATCAAACGTGGGATAACAGTCTCTCTTGGCCATTCTGCTGCACAGATCCAGGCTGCTGAAGCTGGTGTTGCTAAAGGTGCATGTCTTATGACCCACCTTTTCAATGCCATGTTACCTGTAAGTCTAGAAAAATATATATGAATCGGTAAAGCTATACAGTTAGTGACAATCTATATTCACATAGTTTCACCAACGTGATCCTGGTATGGTAGGTAAGTATCAATTTACCAAAAAAAAAAAAAAAAAAAAAAAAGGGGCTACTTTATGCATGTGTTTTATCGTCCGTTCTCACATTTCACGATGTTCTTCATTTTTTTTTTTTTTTTTTTTTAAAAAAAAAAGGTATTTTGGGTGCCACTGACTTGCCACCACCTGAACAACCCGATCGACATCCACTACCTTCAACTACCAGTCCGGATCGACACCAACCCGATCCAAGACCATTCTACGGTGTGATTTGTGATGGTAAAGCGAATTAGGTTATTGAACATATTTAGTTGTGACACTGAAAATTTTAACTTCTTTCAATTTTTTTTTTTTTTTTATGCTTTAGGAATCCATGTACATCCAAATTCTGTACGTATTGCCTATTACTCGCATCCTAGGGGGTGTGTTCTTGTCACCGACGCTTTATCAGCAGCCGGACTTCCGCATGGTACTTATCAACTAGGTGGACGTGATGTAGAAGTGCGTCATGGTGGTGCTTATATCAAGGGAACAAATACTTTGGCGGGTAGTACGGTGACTATAGACCAGGCGGTGCGCAACTTTTGGAAATTCACGCGGTGTACCAAAGTTGAAGCTTTGGAAGCAGCTACGCTACATCCCGCCCAAAGTCTAGGGATACAAGATCGAAAGGGAACCTTCACTCCTGGAGCCGATGCTGATCTGGTGTTTCTGGATGATGATTTGAACTTGAAAAGGGTTTTTGTACGGGGAGATGAGGTAGTTTTGACGAAAAAACGATAGAATTGATGATTCGTTTGGATTAGTTTTTAGTAATAGTTAGCATATTTAACTTTTATGTATCAATAAAATCGGCTTTTTTGCTTATTGCCTCTACGTTTATTTGTCGTCGCTGTGATATTGATGGGACTCGATGAATGAGAAATTCAGTCTCCAAAAAAGGGAATTATAGTCGACTCTAATCATAATATGAAATTCGGAAGTGGGTGTGTATGCATTATTTGGGAAAGGAACAAGACTTGTGTAAGGGGATTTCAGAAAAAAAAAAGATCTGAGACCGTTTATTTATAGTGGGGAAAGAGGGGTAGGGAGATTATGCAATTTGAAATGGATATCAAATATTCTTCAAGTCGATTTTTCCATAATGCTGGTTACCAGTCAGGCCACCAACACCTTGTTCGGGCTGGTCTTCCACTTTATGCTGATTTTCTGATCCTTTTTGATGGTGCATGACCTTGCTTGTTTTTTCATTGGTTGCGGAATCAGAGAATGATACTCTACGACTATCAGTTGAAAAGGAATTCCTTTGAGCGTTGTTGTCAGCATTGCTTTGACTGTTATCAGCAGCGGTAGAATTGTATCCTTTTACGCCATTGCTAATAAATTCTCGGTCGTCATTTGTCAAGATTGTGTGTTCACTTCTATCATAATCACTATTGTGAGATTGTGATTGGGAAGTATTATTGGCTGCAGACGTATGTTCACTCATATTCTGTTATTTTGTCGATAATATTTAGAGAAACCAGTATCTTCGAAGCAAATTCGTTTTTTTTATCTGAATTGAAAAATTATGCTAGGGTATGTGCGGTGAAGAATGAAACATTAATCTTGTCGTTCCCGAAAAGTCGAAAAATCCTAGATGATACAATACTCCCATTTTGTGGAATCAATCAAAAATATGTAATGACCTTGCGCTAGCTAACGCTTTTTATGCCTTGACGTGTCGGCTTCGCGTCTCGGGGTTTAAACGTGCTGAAAAATGAACTTTTTTTTTTTTTTTTTTTTTTTTTTGCCTTTCTTGCTTTGCCATTTCCATTCAATATTTGATCATGACCACCAACTCTACTAGAGATTATTCTCATCCTGACTTTGATCCTGAAGATGGGGCTATTTTTAAAGATGTTATATTTGAATTGGATTCAAATATTTCTTCATCAGAACAGTCAACGGTAAGCCATATCATGTCTTCAATGTAGATGCCTGATATTCTCGCTGACTGACTACCTTTTTGATTTGTAGCTGAAAGAACAACTGTTAAAGTATGGTGCTAAATGCTACGATGACGAAAAAAAAATCTCGTCTATTGAACACCCTACCCATTATATCACTAATCGTGACAAAACTGTCGGTACTTCCTACTCTGTCATGGTAGGGCCAAGAATACATAGAAACACCCCATGTTCAACAACATGTTCTGACTCTTTTTGCTTACTTTTCAATAGCCTCTTTGGGTGAAAGCTGCGATTCGGAATGGCTTTACTCATGAGTAAGTAGCGTAATATTGACCGAAGTTGACCTTATGGGCTCACAGTTTTACTCTTGTAGCCCCAAATTTTATACTCCTGATCCGTCAAAGCATTTTGCTGGGCTTGTGGTGGCTACATCTGGCGTAAGGATAACCCTCTCTTCAATATATCGATTTTAATCTGTCATATTAATATTTTTGTATTGAAAAAATTTCGTAGATACCCAAACGTGACCAGGAAGCTATCTTTGGTGCTACTATTGCTCTTGGTGGACAGTATCGTGAAAATTTGACTTCTGATGTGACTCACTTAGTTTGTCTTGCTCCCGAAGGTGTAAGTACCCTTTGATATATTTCTCAATTGTACGGTTTTTTTTTTATTTTTATGAACCATCTTTTCCCTTTTGTTTCTTTCTAGGATATGTATGACGAAGCCATGGGTCCACTTTTTGGTAAAATCAAGGTCCTTTTGCCTCATTGGTTTGATGAATGTTTCAAACTTCGTCGTTTGGTTCCGGAGGTATTGCAATTGAAGAGATTCAGAATTAAAAAAAAAAAAGGTTAATGACCCCAGGCTATTTTTATAGGATGCATACTTATTTCCTGAACCTTTATTTATTCAACAACAAGCAACATCCACCCAAACCAGTGAATCGAATGTATCTACAGCTGTATCATCACCAAACAAATATACAGACGATGCGAAAATTCAAAAGGATATGGAGCAAGAGGATATGGGACCTTCGCGAAGCAACAGTACTACACCGACGATAAACATGGAAATAGACACAATCACCACATCTAAAAGAAAAGACAGCACAATATCCGATAAGTCAGCAACAGATGATGGTCCTGCAGTCTATGCTCTCCCAACAATTGAAGCCTTGGAAAAACTTGTACCAAAAGATCGATTTTTTGACGGCAAACTGATATACATTCATTCTGACGTTGGGTTGACTCCTGAAATACGTGCATGTCTACTTCAACACTTGGAGACTGCCGGTGCTACGGTCGCAAACAATTTTGACGACACCAAAAACCATGATTCAGTCATCGCGATCTTCAAATATCGGAACTCTGACCTCTTTTTGCAGGTGTGCAATCGACCAGATATAATGGTGGCAAACTTGGCTTGGATCACTAACACTTTGAGGCGTGGGCGTGTGGAATCTCCGTTGAGATCTATATGTGATTACCCTGCACCGTACGGCGGAATCGTTGGCATGCAAAACTTGGTAATATGCAACATGACATATATATACAGCAATAGTCCATTAATCCTCTTTATTTACATTCGAATAGACAGCTACAATCAGCGGCTATAAAGGTGATGCAAGAAATATCCTCTTCCAAATTTGTACAATGGTTGGACTTCCGTGCTCGTTTAACCTTGACCATAACACAACTCATCTAATTTGCTCACAGTAAGATTCGACATCTCCGCCATGACTATTGAAAAAGCAATACTAAACCCAATTTGAATCTTATGTAGACGTGGAACTGCGAAGTACTGTGTGGGGAAGAAGCGCAATTGCAATATTGTCAATCACTTATGGCTTGAAGAATGCTATCAGCAATGGGAATTCAAATCTGTGGCTGACGATCGATATACGTACTTCCCACCAAACGACATTCTACAGACCATTGTTGGCAAAACACCACTCACCCTAGACAACTTGAAACCATGGTTCAACAAGGACACCTGGCCAGCCGTCACCCCTTACACTCCCATTCACTTACTACACCGCTCATCAAGTCGACAGCAAAATAGTCCAAGCTATACTACCGGATTGGCAAGACGACCTCGACAGGCGGCTTTAGACGCAACTTCGCAATTACGGGATGTTTATGTGCCGGACATGAATGACTACCAGAAAGAGCAACGATCATCTAGCAACCATCATAGCCCCACTACATCCATAACAAATGTTTCAACAGATAGCACGGGAAAACAGCAACGTCGACCATCTGAATCCTCACTACCATCACCTTCAGCAAAGCGCTTCAAAGTAGGTGGCATGAAATCGAAATTGGCATCCACGAAACAAACTGCCCCACCTCCATCGTCTTCGCCAGAAAAATCAATATCAAAATCACCCAGTAGTACGTCGACCCATCAATCACCGAAAAAGTCTTCAGGCTCTAGCTCTACTGAGGAAAACCAAAAAGATACTGACTTGACGGAAGACGAAGAAATGGAAGATACGACTTCATCACCAAGCTTAAAGCAAAACCCACCAGCAAACTCACCATTTACATTCGTTGATAAACCTGCAAAAATTGCCACAACCTCTTATACCTTGACGAAAGACGAGGAAAAGGTATACCTTTTGATTATGCTGGGATCTCACTTATCATTCTATTAGGAAATACTAATGTATTGTTTTTCTCAATCTCTTATGTTGTAGGGAATCCGAAAACTGGGTAGTGCGCTTGTGGATGATATACGAAAAGCGGACATACTGATTGTACCGGACCGAATCTTGCGAACACCAAAGTTTTTATGTGCTGTCAATCTCGGTAAGACCATTGTGGGCTCTCAGTGGATCAAGGACTCGATTGCCAATCAAGAATGGTGCGACCCGTCAGCGTACCAAATCAAAGATACAGATATGGAAGCAGCGCACTCCTTTGATCTCTTGCACAGTCTCGTTAGTGCTCAAAACGCGAATCAGCAGGTGGGGAAAAGTGGCCATAGTCATGGAGATTGGCTTCAAGGGTATGAAGTATGTGTCTTACCGTCAGCAGGATCTGCCCAAGCATTGAAGGAGGTGGTAGAAACAGCTGGTGGAAAATTGGTCCCGGTGCCCAAGCGACGATCGAAAGGATCCTCTCAAGGAAATACGCAAGGCAGCTTCGATACAAATCAATTGCTGGCTTTGGCAGATAAAAAAAAAGATCAGAAGCGGAAAGGATGGGATGACCTTCTGGAACTGGGTGTCAACATTTACGACAAGGAATTGATTATCGTTGGCGCTCTTCGACAAAAAATATCACTGGACGAGTTTAGTTTAGCTTAGCTTAGTTTGGTATAGCTTGGTCAAGTTCATTTTGCTTTGGTCGTAGTTTAGCATTAGGGTTTATTGATTGCGATATTTTGCAGAAATAAATTCATCGTTGTACATTCTTTTTTATCAAATGACGGTCGCCTTATTTTGTGGAAGGACGAAGATCAGTTTTTTTTTTTTTTTTTGTCCCAGTCTACTGTTGTCAGTAACATCCACTTTGCTGAAAGTGCTTGGAAATGTCATGATTTTGCTTCTAGTTCCTCGTCCATGGCCCGGATCAACCCCTACCAGCAACTCGCAAACCAAATCCTCATAATGATATTTCAAATCCCGCCCACGTGAATATTTATTTACTCTCAAACCTTTTTTTATTTCGGACTCCCTTTCCGCCTTTTCCTTTTTTCTTCAACATTGTGACTCTTTGAGGTTATGATGACTTTCGATTAGTGTCAGGAATAGTTTAGAACGATTTTCAGCTCAGGGATTACAAGATGCATAGGGAACCCCTTTCATTTTGGCTTCACGATTTAGAACCACCATTAGTTGGCATTTTGAAATCTTCATTGGCTTAGTTTAGTCTTAGTTTATCGATAATTTGTGTGTATATCTGAATAAAAACATCTTTTTACTTTTGCTTTAATGAAAAATGCCCCAATAATGCATCTCGTGTCTTGTGTGATAGATCTTCTTTTTACTGCCATCACTGCATCTGATTAGCGCTAATTGTTGTTGCGCTTTCATAAAATATATGTCCTTATCACCTTTCTATTGACTCTTACAGTAGCCCCTTTAGATCAGTGTTGACCATTCTTCGAAACTCACATTAGTCTCCCTCATACTTTCCCTAATAGATTATTCCGTTACATCTGTTGTTGCAATGAATCCCTCGTCCTTAGTTTTAGCAAATATCGATATATTTTAATGAAATATACTTTTTTATTGACCATCCTCTGGCCCATCGTATATTGAAAAATGCTGCTACTGTAGATGTTTTGTGAATATTATACCAAACACCTGCTTTCTAATTTACCCACTGCGACCACTTGCTCTCCTAAAAACGCGGGAACTGGTTGGTAGTCTTAGATCACTTATTATTAAATCAATCATAAAAATAAATACAGGTCGTGCTGTGCGTGTAGCCGTCGCTTTGAATCATTCTGCACTATTTTTAACTATTTTCATCGGACCCCACTAAGGCCTAATTACTGGTTGGGAGTTCTAAGTCGCTTAATATGAAACGTGGTCCTCTTTCCGTTCCACCATTCATTTCAATATACCTAGGCCGCGCTCTGCTATATGGACCTCTTGTTTATATGCAGCTCGTTGTCATTTATTTATTTTTGCAACGTGATATTATATTATATACAGAATGAAGACCCAACAGATGCTACTTGAGTCCCATAGGGTCGCCTACCAAGGTGCAAAATGGCAGTGTAAAGTGGGGTGTCCCGGGGTAATGCCTCCTAGGATAGTTGAATATATATATATATAATTGCAATAATAAAGCTTCATTTTACGTTCTTGCTGAAATGCTCCATAAATGGGGTGAAATGATATTAATAGCGGAATCATTTATTCTATTTTCTTCTGCGCCTTTTTATGTATTCAGTAAATAAATGTCAGGATAATCTGATCTGTTTGTTTTTTACACGTCCTCATACCTTGATATTAGACAAATTCTCTTTTTGTGCTATCAAAAATTCAAAGAGAATAATAGTAACAATTATAGTACAAAAGTATATATAGTCGAAACCCACTTCAAACAACGGAGTTTGGTATGATAGGTATTATAAGTTTAATCGAGAGAAAATCGGTTTTAGTTTCTTATAATGAATAAAAGTTTCGCCCTTTTTTACAAAAACGGAAAATGGTTTTCAAATAAAATTCTAAGAGTTAAAGTTTCCCACCCTGAATCACTAATAGTTGAACCAAGCAACCCCAGTATTTATCAAGCATTACAGTCGAAGAAAATCCACCAGAAAGAATTCAAAGTTGGTCACCTACATATAACTCTGGACCTAGGACAGGATGGCGATACTATTGATTCACCAGTGAGAGTTTACGTTAGTAGAACGGTTTCATATCATTTTATTATACTGTTATATCATATTTACTCTTTATCTTAAAAAGGGGAACTTCCTAATGTACCTACAGCACACTATCATAATATAATAAAGTAATGCGTTTGCACTATTTTCGTTGACGAGGTGTAATCATATCAAAATCGACTGGTAAAAGATTATACCCGTTTTCAATAAATATGTATTATATTATCAGTTCAAATTAAATCTTTGATAGCATTAAGAGCAGCCAACCTTTTGGTAAAGCACAGTACTGTAAAGGACTGTACATTGGCGTTTTAGTGTCTTTCTCCAGTGCCACCATCTTACAGTGTATGCTTTCAACACACCTAATTACGGGAAATATTTAAACCCCGTTTCAGTTTCCTTCCTTTTTCTCTTTTGTTCCTTCCTTTTCTATCTACAAAACAACAACACCATGGGAACACATTTTTTTAAAAAAGTGCATTCCTGCTGTACATTTACTTTGAATGCCTCCCCTGTTGTTTTATTATTGCTTATATTTATTTGGGCTTTTTGGGCATATCATTTCCGGCTGTGTTGGTACCTTATTCAAAACCAAGCTATTATTCAAGGTAATTAAATAGACGTCATTGTATATATAGATTGAAAACTAACCGGCTGATATGTCTTGATGGAATTGATATAAACGATGTAGGATGTCTTTATATGATCTTTTTTGAACCATTGTTTGGTTTGGCGGTATGGAGTTTTTATAAAGCATCTCGTACTTCGCCTGGCAACACTCTTGAAGTAAGTAATTCATTGAGTTTTTATATCCTGCTCATGAATCACTAACTTAATATGATTATTGGTATTATTAGATTGCCAAGAAAAATGAAATGTTAATGGATATTGAACAAGGACACCAAGATCAAAATAGTGAGTACGTCCAACTCTTGCAAAGCCATTCACCAACTTGCAACAATGAAGGACATGGTAACACCGACGACAACGACGGCGAGGATCAGGACGACTTTGGCGGCATGGGACGGGACAACACTCCCAGCCATGACGAGATTGCTTCAAGCCCAGCCATTCTCTCTCTTGACGATAGCGGCAACACTCCTTCGTCTCTAGCATCTTCACCGGTCACTTCCAGGACACATTCATCTATCACAGTGAAACGTGACGGAGCCAAACGTTATTGTCAAAAATGCAAAATGGACAAATGTGATCGAAGCCACCACTGTCGGTCATGTAAAAGGTATATATTACAAAGCAAACATGGTGTAGTGGGTATCTCATTAATGCTCTTTGTTTTTTTTTTTTTTTTATTCATTAGGTGTATATTGAAAATGGATCAGTAAGTGATGAAGTGTACTATCAAAGTAAGTTACGGCGCTGACTTCCTCCCCTTCTTTTTTTTCTTTTTTTACTTACATAGCCATTGCCCTTGGATTAACAACTGTGTTGGGTTTTACAATTACAAATTTTTTTACTTGTTTATTGTATACGGGTCACTCTTTTGCATTTATGTCTTTGCCACCACGTTAGCGCCAACGATTGACATAATGAAGCAGCCTATGGTAAGGAAATAAAGAATCTTGAAAAGTGAGTGAATGACTAATCTTTGTGATGGCGTATTTTCTGTAGGGTGTGCTAGCGATTGATTTCAATTGGCTCTTTCTTTGCTTCGTGTCTGCGGTGTTCGGTTTGTTTTTGACGCCCTTCAGCCTCTTCCATACGAGACAACTTTGTAAAAATCGAACGACCATTGAATTTTATGAAAAGGCGAATTATCGATTAGGGTCAAGGCGATGGCAGCAACAACGAGGAAGTGGTGCTCGTCGACAGATGATGGATATCATGCGAAGCAAATACTTTAATCCTTGGGATCTTGGCATGAGGTAGGCAGGCAGGCAGGCAGGCAGGCGGGCAGGCAGGCAGCTTTATATTGGGTATCTGCGTATTGGAACTTGCTCACACTTTTTTTTTCGTTAAAAAAACTATACAGATCTAATGTAGAACAGGTACTAGGCAAATCCCCAATGACTTGGTTTATACCCATCGGCTCTCCGTAAGTCAATAAAATCAATTGATTCGTTGCATATTTTATCTTTACTGACACTCTCAGGCGTTTCATGACCTTAGATCTGGAAATGGATACCACTATCCTTTGAACAATTATGCATATGATACCTTGGCCATGGATGATGACGATGATGATGATATTTAGTTTTATAGTTTATTTTAGATTATGTATATTATGATGACGATGGTTAAATAGAACTGTATTGTGTATATAGAAATAAAAAGTGCCATGACCGTTTGGCTGTTGTTGAATTTTTTGGCTGGTTACGTCTTTTTTTTTTTTTTTGCCTGTTATCCGGGACCTCCGTTTTTATTTTTTATTTTTATTTTTTCCCCTCGTTACATATATATCCTCTTCACTTTACAGATACCTTTTATGATTACAGCGCCGGATCAATCCTCTGCTATGAATCAGGACATTAATCATCATCATAGCAGCAGCACCAACGGTAGCACCGGACCTGAACAACCTCCGCCACCTTATTCACCTACTTCTTGCAGTCATGACGAAGAAAGAGTGCCAAGCTATAACCCAGCCTGTATTAGTGATGCGGATCATCCTTCTGCGCCATCTTTATACCCTGAAATACCTCAACAATTACCTGTGGACAACCAGCACCAACACCAGCTCCGCCACCAACACCAACATTACCAGCAACAACAACAAGACCAACAACAGCAACCCAACATGCAGTTCCCTATGCCTCAACCTTATATTCAAGAACAAGCCATCTATCATCCTCATTCCTCAACACCGTTCTATCACCACCCCCATCAACAAGGATACCATCAGTACGGCACTATCAACCATAGCCACAATAACCCCCACCTTCCACCACCTCCTGCTGGGTTTCATACCATCCATCTTCCAGCGCAAAACCAGCCTGATTTTTTCAACCACCACCACCACCATCATCACCGGCCTAGCGAAGACGATCTGTCGACCGGGCGATGTTTCCCTGTGGGCGCCCTTGTGTTTATTTTTGGCTGGATGTGCCCTCCTCTCTGGGTGATTGGTGCCTGCTGTTGTGCGTCCAGCCGTTATGCCAATGAACGCTGGTGGGCCCGTTTGAATCTCGCCATGGCCTTACTCTTGCTGTTATCTTCAATCCTTTATTCCATGTTTGGCCCCGACGACGCCTTGCTTTCCCTCTTTGCTTTTCGTCAGGAACAATAGTAATAATGGTAGTATAGCTTTTCTTTTTTTTATCTAGTATATGTTTATTAAATATTAATAAATATCTATGTTTTATGTGTTTGGCAGACTATGCTGGACTACGGTGTTTTTGGGATGGCAGCCCAGCGGGGATTGAATACTGTTTTTTTATTTTTTGTGGATCTTTCCTTTTTTTTTCCTGTGCTTCCATATCATTTTTTTAGTTTTGCCTTTCCTTCATGTACACACATCCATCACCATTGTCAACATCCCATGCACCATATACATCTTCTAATGGCCATACAATGCAACATCAAAGCTCATCAACGGACTCTATCCCATCTGATATAGGTAAGCTCTTATCCCCCCGATTTCTCTCTCTCTTTCTCTTTCGTGTCTTCCTTTCTATTAATTCCTCCACTATTCTTTTTGCAGCGTCAGCAATCAAACGACAACCAAACGATCCAGTGTTATGGTTCGCCAATCCGCCAGTGAATGTGCCACCAACAGCGAGCTCCACTCCAGTCCATTCGATCTCTTACTTGAATTGGAAGCAGCAACAACAAAAACAACAGCAGTAGCAGCAATGCTTAATTTTAGTTCACATCTCTTGGTCATAATTTTATCTTTATCTTTATCTTTACAATACCCTCAATGAAAATAGAAAAAATAAACATTTTTTTGCTTTACTTTGAACATGATCCTTTTTGCGTGTCTCATGTGAGATGAAGTGTGCCCGATTCTGTATCCGTGGAGGGGCGCTTTTTTTTTTTATGTATACATGTTAGAATAGGTGAATGGTGCAATATAGTCAGGTCGTCAGTAAATCTTATACTAAACGTGGTGGTGCCGGGCGGGGGTGAGTTGCCGGGTGAATTACTTTTTACGGAGTGGGTAAGGCCGAGATGCCAGGTGACCGGGGGCCTTTCTTATAGGATATGTGTGTGGGAATTTATTATTTTATTATCTTTTTTATGCTAGATATGGTGTGACGCCGAGGTCGACTGATACATTTTGGGGGATGTAAGTCCTTTTTATCTCCCTATAAAAAGGGGCAGCAAAAGGCTAAAGAATGAAACAGTTTATCTCTTTTCTTCCTTTCTTTTTACTCTTTTACTCTTTTTTCTTATACAATGATGTTATTTAAAAGTCAACGTTCTTTGTTGGTTGGATCAAGTCGTATGTGGACAAGATATACTGCTAGTAGGATGATGTATAGTACTACCACCACTACCAACACCACCTCCAATAGCGATGCTGCCACTGTACCTGCTGCTTCTGCCACCTCCACCAATGATACCGTCGATCATCATGATCACTTCCATGCCTTATATAATAATGAAAATCAATCTGTTTTGGACGATCTGGATCATCCTCATAACGAAGCTACCGTTATCAGTACCTTTGCCCCCAACTTCAATTCTGTTTTTGATGAATAAGTCCATTGCGGAATTTCTTCATCTGTGTATATATTCCCTCCCAATTTTTACTTTATTTATACGTATCTGATGATCCTTTTTTCACACACACATATCCTTTTATACATATACACACACAATATCCTTTATCCCTCAATAAATAAAAAATAGTATATATATATTATATACATCTATATATATATTTATATCTACAGTATATTTTTATTTTGATGTGTTTTATATGAATTCAACATTCCTTGATGATTGCGGGAAAAATAAAAGGCAAACTAATCTATCTCCTAGAAAGGGCGATTGTTCCACCTCCTTGATTCATAATAATAATAAAAAAAAACACCTCAAGAACCAATGAAATGAAAGCATTAAGTGTACGTGGAAAAAAAAAAGACATAACTCATTTCATGCAGAATCCAAGAGTCATGTGAGCAAAACCCTAGACGCAAATATTTTTTTTATTGTTGTCAACAATGGATTTTTTCTATTCTTGAACAACGTCTGCATTCTGAGACGAAGGCGGATTACTTTCTAAACAGAACCGCGCTAAACAAATCTAAAAAAAAAAAAAAAAAAAAAAAAAAAAAAAAATAGCCACAAAAACAAAACAAGGGACACCTTTACAGTTCAAATAGGACAGCCTCCTTAAGCATGATCAAAACCTTCGGCTATTCTATCTTCTGATTTTCCATATTTCCCCTCCTATCACCCAATTCCTTTTTTATCATTCGCACATGCAGTTTCATCAAAAAAAACAAAAAAAAAAACAAATAAGGTTGTTTTCTTTTATTGGATATATACAGACAATTTCTAATAAATCACTATAACTAGGTGAGATCACATGTATAAAAAAAAGATGTACATAAGATTTCTATTCTAAATAAATGGAATCGCATCCATGTCGTTTTCCAGATCATCTAACAAAGTCGTATCAAAATCATCCTCGTCGTCATTGTTATCGTTTTCTTTGGTGGTAGTGTCCGTCGGCGATGTATTCCCTTGACCATAGGCAAATGTTTTTGATAAAGTATGTCGAACGCCATTGGAAATATGATACATTAAGCTGGGTGACACTGGCTCATTGTTATTGTTGTTGACGTTGCCTTCATCCTCATCCCCTGTAATGGATGGCTGTTGTTTATCGGCGACAACTGCTGGTGTTGATGCTGATGGTACTGGTGTGGTAGAAGTCGAGGCGGGTGTTGTGTGTGGTGGTATCGAAGAGCTAAGTAATAATGAAGGTCGCCTTAAAGTCGCCGTAAATGAATGTACACGACTCCTTCCCGTCGGTACAGAAGAAGTGGTGGATGATGATGATGATGATGATGATGATGATAATGATCGAGGAGAAAGTGGAGGTGGTGGAAGAGATTGTTGCCGTAATTGTCCATGACTGCCCGAATCTGAGGAAGACGAAGTAGACATGGAGGTCAGACTGCGTAATAGTCCACTACGTGCATATTGCTGATGATGTTGTTTTTCAGATTCAGCGACAGTTTCCATCGGTAAAGTAGATAGATCAGGTTTGATGGGCTTTGGTTTCGGTGATGTGGGAGGCGATGTGGGTGGTGAGAGTAAGGGCAAATCGATGTCCGGTAATGGCTGTTTCCAGAAATGCCAGTCGTTGTAAGCGTTGTCAATGACATTTTTGTTGTTGCTGATGACGGGTGGGAAAATGTGGTCAACAAGATCATTCAAATGGAGATAAGATGAGGTGAATCCTTTGAGCAATTCGAGTTTGAGGTCGCCATAGGGGTCGATGGTGAAGATTCGTGAAGTTGGTACAAGGACACTACGGTACGAGATGGCGTCCGTCAACCGATTCCCAAAGCCTGCATAAAATGGTTGTCGTCGGCCTTCGTCCCCAAACAAACGTTGAATATCCTTCAAGCATGCCATTTTAAATACTTCGGGTTTGCGCATGATGACTTCTCGATGGAATGAGGTAAAAAGACGGTCGGGAGACATAATCACTGGGCCATCCGGTAGTTGATACTTGCCTTGCGCCACCTTCTTCAAGTAATCCCGTGTATAGTCAGCCTGACCAATCGCACGACTTGTCAAATATAAAATCTTGTACCCGTTGTTGCAAATGTCAGTGTATAGTTTTGCTACCCCATGGTGTGTCCAGTCCTTGCCAATCATCGTAAACACATGTCCCAACGCATCAGATTTGGTGATTGTTCCATCAATGTCAGAGATAACGATCGGCATATCATAGTCCCAGTAAAAAATCTTGGCCGCACAGGTTGCTGTTCCTTGATACTCAGACGTCACCGAGAAGGATATCGTGTTGACACCCTTGTTCAGCCCAAGTTGCTTGAGTTGGTCAGAAGTGAGTCGCAACGTCTTGGCATAATGTTTCCGTCTTCCTGCAGCACCTTCTAGTAAATCGCCGTCATGGTGCTGATGTTCTGCATTCCATCCCACGGTTGTTGTTTTGGTTGTTGTTGTGAATGTCGTCGCCTCCTTTTCTGAATCGGCACCAGAATCATCCTTCTCCTTTTTGGGTTGTCCATCCACCGTTGTTGCAGCTGCTGAGGATGATCGACTTAGCCATTGACGCCACCCTTTACCAAATAAATAAGATTCCCGACCATCTTCCACAGGGGCAACAAATCCAGGAGTTTCGTCTTGAGCAGATTGTAAAGGTTGCTTATACAGAAGTAAGGAAGTAAAAAAGGGTCCAGTATTTCCAGCAGCAGCGTAATAGCGTCGCTCATAGCGAAATACAAGTCGTTTATCGTTGAGAAGATTGGGGTTGTGCATAAAGGTGTCGTAGGTGATCTGGTGTTCGTCAAAAACGGAGGCGTTTTCTTTTTCGTCTGAACCGAATGATGACAGGCCACACAAGCTCATTTCAATGCGATAAATGGTGCCGGGAACCAATTGATACTTCATTGAGGTGTCGTTGTCTTCCATTGTCTGAGAGATTTCGGTAGCCTTGGTCGTATCCGTGTCAATCGAAGTCGTATCGTCGTCATCATGTTCATCATCTCCATCATCGACTTGATTTTCTGAACCATCGGTCATACTGCGGCGCGAGTTTCCCCATCCCCATAAGCCAGCAGGTGTGTTGCTATTGTTGTTTTCAAGTTCACCAGTCGTGTTGTCCAAATGAGTATCTTCTTGTGGAACATCGGGAGCAGCACGGTCCAAGTTGGTATTTTCTAACGCCGCCGACAATTCTGGATCCGTATTGTCGTCGTCCTCCCAACCACGTTTGCCAGTTTTGTACCCAGCCATATCCAATACGATTGATTCATTGTGTCCATGAGCATCTTCCTTCTGTGCAGTCTGTGCAGTAGTTGCTGTAGTAGTAGTGGTGGAAGTAGCAGTAACGTCCTCAGTGGTTGATTTGTGAAGTTGCTGTCCACCATTATCGTCTCGTTTTTGTACTGAGCGATGAGATACATCCAGAATCTTGCTAAATATATCACCATTGGCGGGCCGGACAATAAATGTTTCCTTTGCAATAGTTGTTGTTGTAATAGCATCCGGAATTACACGTTCCAACAAGGTAGATCCATCGTCCATAGGATACACATCATTTTGGGGAGTAACAGTAGTGGTGTCCAAAGCCAGCTGATCCATAGAATGATTCAAAGGATCGGTAGTAGTACTGGTTGTGGTGGCATAAGGTTCCATGTTGGTTACCACTTTGTCCATTTGTTCTTCAATGATCATTTTTGGTGATTGTAGTTCAGCAGGTAAAGGAAGTTTCATATGTGTATCATGTTCTTCTTCGAATGGGTCCTTGCTGGCGTTATCCGATGATGGTGATTGTTTTTCTATATAAGGTTTTATAAACGTATCATCAGTTTCATCGCCATTTTAGTTTTGACACTATAAAGATATATTTACCTTTGTCGTCACTTTTCGATTCACCAATATCCAAAAATGGAGGTTCCTAAGCAAAAATAATAGCAGCAATGTAAGAGGAAGGCATTCACTTCGACATCCACTTACGCACAATCTCATCGCAGATAACTTACCTCATCCGTTTTGTTTTCATTGACAGCACCGACAATAGGAGACGTTTGGAATTCTTCAGGAACTTGATGATCGGTTTCAAATACAAAAAAGGATTCACCAGCTTCACCGACTTTCATCAAATAGGGCACCACTTGACCATTGACCTTGATTTCGATCTATTTAGATTTCATTAGAAACAAGTTAGCATGGCAAAATAATGAATATAGCAATAAATATATATATATACCTTTTTTTCTTGTGGCATCAATAAAGACAATTTACCAAACCGTACATGAAACGGACTACAAGCTAAATCACCATCTTCTTGTTCCACCACCACAATGTCCACCGCACCACTCAGCGTCGCAGGGTTGATGTCATTGTAAAAACTGGAGACGGATGTAAAAAGACTTCCAAGTTTTCCAACATATTCCATAGTAAATTTGTTTCGTTTTTGTCTATGGATGGAAGGCGTGTGTTGCAAAGTAAATTATATGGACGAGTAATGATTTAAGTAATAGAAGGAAGAAAAAAAAAATGAAATAGGATCAATTTTTATCTTTTTGCGTGGATTTGAGAAAACTCCGCTACAACAAGAGTTTTTTTTTTTTTTCAAGGGCCGGGACAATCACATGAAGTGACAAATCGAGTTTTGCATATGGTAGGAGCGCCAAATGATAAAAATATATCTTTTATTGGAATTGCACCAGCTTTTCAATAAAAAACGCTTGGGTAACTATCAACTAATTTTTATTATGATCCAACAGTCTCTTCTATTTAGTCTATTTAGAAAAAAGGCTCATTTCGTCATCAACCATGTGTTTCTATAATCTCGTTTGGCAGATAATATATGTATTTTTCTTACATAGCACGGACCCATCGTAACGACGGGAAGCAGCGGTAAACCTTGAAATTACAATTCATTTCTGAAAACATTGATTGCTGGCTGTGAAATATCGTAATTCGAATAACGATATATATTTGAACACCATCTATTTTTGGTGTGAGGACTTGGGGGAGCATAGAGTGTTTGCAAAATTGGGTGAATCCCCGTATATAGGCGAGAAATAGTACCTTGACATATTACTGTAACGATAGAATAAACCAGGGGGAGCATTGCATTCTGGGTCTAGAGAGCTGAAATTGGTATATTGGAATGGTAGAGGATTAAACATAAACAAAGGAACCCGACCTTTCAATGACCTGTCAAGCTGGGGATTGGATTCAATAGGGTCTAGAAGGTGTGTAAAGTCATTCTACATCACTGACCAAAATAACCAATAGACTCCTACTTGTGACTCGATTAACTTCATATTCTTTTCTGAGTAAAAGATAATGAAAAAGCAAACGTATATTGTATAGACACCTAGCTTGCTCAAACAACCGCTTTTAGTATAATAACGAGCCAAGTCATACCCCTCGTTAAAAACATAAAATATAGACTAACAATTCCCATTTTGCCCAATACCGCCATTGGTGGAGCCCTGAACACTGGCAAAACACAACAGAAACAAAAAAAAAAAAAAAAAAAAAAAATAGCCTAACGAAAACTCTCAGGTGCAACCCATCCCAGAAACACGAAACAAAAACACTCTACTAGAGGTTTATTGGTGATTACATGATACAAATATAAAGAAACAGTTGTACAAATGGAACTAATATACTGGGAATGGTCGACAAGGCGTTATAAAGACTATAAATGAGGGTTTTTTTTTTATCTCAGCATTACAACCGTCAACACTAATCTAAAGGGACGATGGCAAAAGGGATCTATAGTACAAGATATTATAGGAACTATTGGGACATGTTTTCATTGGAGCATTTAGAAAGAGACATATTTTATTCAGATGTAGATACAAGCTATGGACAAACTAACACTAAACTAAGCTAATGAAGACCCCAAAAAGCAGCTAATGGTAGTTCCAGATCTTAGATCCAAAATGAAAGGGCTTCCCCATGCATCTTGTGATCCCTGAGCTGAAAACGCTTTTAAACTAGTCCTAACACTAATCTAAGTCCATCATAACCCCATAGACGCCACAATTGTGAAGAATTGAAGAGAAAAGAGAGCGAAAAAATAAAAAATACACCGAAATATAAAAAAATTAAGTGCGCGGGATTTGAAATGTTTTCTGTGGTCCCTCGCCGCACTGCAGTTCTCACTTCGATGAACCCCCCCTCCCGCAAATAAAGGTACGGTACTATAGGTCAGCTGTTTTACTAGACATAGCATGGTTCGGCTAAAAAAAGAATTATACAATTTTGTTTTCTCATTGATAACGTTACTGTGGACCCCTACTATATACTAGTCGTAAACTGAACTTTGCAATACTGTTTACACAGAATATTGTGACATTATTTATACGTCGACTGCTTGACATTTTCTGTACGCACACACTTCGTCAGGGCCATACTAGTGTCTTACAATGCTGTAAACCTGATTGAGGGTGAATAGTCTCAGTTTGTTCCACTGACTACCTCTTTTTTAAGTTCAAATGGCTGTGGAGGGTTGTTTCTACATATCTTTTCCATCACACATCTACAGTCGAGGATGACTTCATATCACGTGTTGTTCTAGGGTGAGCGCATACTTCATATTACTGGAGGCAACTACTACGTAAAGTAAGCAAAGAGTAAGATGCTGCTAATAAACAATGTGAATGAAAAAAAGCACGATACATTGTTTATTGAGACCCATGTAAAAAAAAAAGGTGCAAATAAGAAGCATTCAAGGCGTACAGTACCGTGTCATTTTCATGAAGTTTGTCCTATTTCTGCGTCCAAGCACATCTCAAACTTTATATATTATTTCCCACCCCTGAAATAGATTGTATCCAAAACGCTATCATGTAATCACATCTCACCGACAAATCACTATGAGACGAAATTTCCGAAATATATTTTTGAATGAGAGAATATCTTTTTTATTGAAAGGAGTTATATACATGTAGAAGGGAGTTCAAAGATCATAAAAATAAAAAGGAAAAAAGATGCAAAACAACAATAGTAATGATAACAATAATAAAAAAAAATGATGGGATGATGGAGAGATAAACAATATAAATAAATAAATAAAAAAGTAACCACGGTAAAAACTAAAACCACACACACACATACCCATATCTATTTTTTGGTCTGCTTGACAGGTTCAGAACGACGGAATACCAAAGCGCTTGACCCAAATCGACCTGCACTTCGTTGAAGAACGGCATTTTCACGTTCGTTTGCCTTGCGGTGTAGTTTGCTATTGACCATGTCGCGCAAATTTTTCCCTGTTTTGGCCACCTTGGGACGTTGGTTGAGTACCTTGACCGTGTATTCACCTACCTTGCGTCCTCGATCCGCCTTTTTCTGTTTCTTGCGTTGTTCCGCCAATTGCTGTTCCACCTGAGCCTCATACGCCGCTTGGACCTCCTCGAAATCGGCCATCGTCATATGTGTTCGCTTGCTGCCCACGGGTGTTGACTCGACCCATGTATCCAATATGTCTTGTGGTAATCGTTGACTCTTGCCCTCTTCCACTTGTTCATCATCCTCATCGTCAGATTCAGAATCACTGTCGCTCTTGGCTGAAGGTTGTTCCTGTTGCTTTTGTTGCTTTTTCAAATCACGTCGGCTGCCTTGCTTTTGTTGTTTCAGCTGAAGATCCCGTTGACGACGTTTTTCCTTGTCAGCCTTTGCCATGCTAATAAAGAAGAAAAGGAAAAGGCATTAGTTCATATGTTTTACGAGGATCCATACGGAGGGCCACTGAGTTAACCCACTTACATGAGTGCAGCTTCCTTCTGTGCTTTGGCTTCCGAAGTGGCCTGATCACGAGATGATCGAATGGACACAGCTTCAGGCATGGCATCATCGTCCGAGTCCTCGTCCGAAGTATCGTGTGTTGTTTGGGTGGTTTTGGTGGGGGTGAGATCTTCATCAAAAGTAAACTCTTCGTCGGAATCAAAGGTGATTTTAGGCATGGTGAGGGTATTATATGTTGAAAAAAAGGTAAAAAAAAAAAAAAAAAAAAAAAAAAAAAGAAAGAAAGTGTAAAGATGGGAGCGTGTGGCTTGCGTTCTAAAAAGGATGCTATCGGGAAAAAAATCCAAGATCGGGGTTTTTTTAACTTTGTCATCTTTCATTTTTGGTTGGTCCCCCCTTTTTTGCCTTATCTCACTGAATTTGCCACTCCTCTATTCTTTCTATCTTATTATTCATTTAAATGATACAACGCTTCCCAACAACAGCGGCTGGTGAACCAGGATCAGGCACCCTTGTATGCCAGTGCTACAATGATAAAACCAAGTTTTCTCGTATCCATGCCCAATACCCACTCAAATTCATCCCTACCCGCGGCCATGCCGACCGGTTGGCTGTCGTCTATATGATCAGTTATGGCGGCGGCATTGTTAGTGGCGATCGCTTCAACATCTCTATTGAGGTCTTACCAAAGGCCATCTTGCTACTGATGACCCAGGGAAACACCAAAGTCTTCAAGGATCGGATTCACCAACGTCAATGGATGACCTTACTGGCACAGAAAACGACCGATGCTTTGCAACGTATTCTCAGCCCTGCTCCTCCACCAACACCAACACCTAGTAACAAGAACAGCAAGGAAATGGCGGAGGAAACATCCATTCAAACCATCACCACCCAAGTTTCCTCCAATGGTACCTGTCTTATT
Organism: Absidia repens; assembly: GCA_002105175.1. Classification (NCBI taxonomy): domain Eukaryota; kingdom Fungi; phylum Mucoromycota; class Mucoromycetes; order Mucorales; family Cunninghamellaceae; genus Absidia; species Absidia repens. The sequence goes on from MCGE01000009.1 coordinate 625,923, forward strand.
TTACCTGACCCTGTCACCTCATTCAAGCACTCATCATTCACATCACGGCAACTGATCCACCTGGAAGATGACTCGGCACAACTCGTTTTACTGGACTGGTTTACTAGTGGACGACATACGCGGGGTGAAAACTGGGCTTTCAATTTTTATGCCAGCAGGATCGATATTCGTGTCAAACGACGCTTGGTCATCAAGGATCATATGGTATTGGAAGACGACCCTGCTAGCGGCAACGGTGGTGCTGCTGGAGGAGGGGATACTTCGTATGCGGCCAAGTTACGACCTTATACTTGTTTTGCTACTCTGATCATCATCGCCCGTGCCTCTTCTTCAGAATCAGCGGCATCATTGTATCAATCTATTGAATCCATTTTGGCCAAAGCGGAAGACATGCGTATGTATCCACACGCTTTGAAAGAGCAACGCGATTTGTTATGGTCGGTCAGCCCTTGTCTCGATCAACGCGGTGTATTGATTCGAATTGCTGGGATGACCACGGAAATGGTACGGGATTTTGTCAAGGACGAATGCTTAGGTCAAGGGCTCAAGGATATCGTTGGTGAAGGCATGTTTGGCAAGATTTTGATGTAGTTTATTTTTTTTTTTTTTTTTCTATCATTAGCGAAAACAACCAAACAAACACACATATACACATACACTTATACATATAGTATATATAAATAGTCACCCCCTTTCTGTTTTTTTATGATATCATCACTAGAATTAGCTTTTTTTTTTTATTGATTTTGAATGCTACTACTACTAATACTATACTACTAATACTAATAAAGATAAAACTTATACAAATATCTATTCTAATCAAATATGAATGTCAATGAATGCAGTGTCTTTGAATGATTGTATGCCGATAAATGGGGAATGAAAGGGAGGGGTATAGGGGATAGATAGGAAGGGCGAAAGATATCGATCATGGTGTATCAGGGTACTTGCGTCGACGCAGATGACTAGAAAAAAAAAAGGTCTTCAATGAATATGTCTTTTTTTTTTTTTTTGGATTGTTGATCTTTATTTTATTTTACCTTTTTGGTTGGGGACGACAAAGAATGTGGATGATATTCATTATGGGGCTTGTCATAGCATAAGGATTTGGTTGTGGTACATCATCCCAAAGCGTGAACCGTAACTAAGCAAACAAATATTACAGCTATCAAACATTGCCCAAATAGATGACCGTCGTCGTTTGTAACATTTAGTTTTTTTTATCTTTTTACCTTTTCGTGTGTGGTCAACCCTTTCCAAATCAGATGACAATGATACAAGGTTAACCCCCCTACCATCCATAAGAGAAAAAATCCTACAATGGCAAGCACAAAACTTACGGGAGCGGTTTGGAAGACTAGGTCAAAATTGATGTCTGGTTGTATACGCTGCGCAGCCATCAAAAGATGCACCACAGTAAACACAATAATATAGATCGCCATGATAGAGCATGTCACAATGAATGTGAAAAAAGGACGGTAATTCCGCTTGCCAATACAATTGTTGAGCCAAATACAATGATGATCTTCGTTTTCTATATAAAAGAAGAGAAGGAGTCAGTCAATGAATAGGTGAAAATTGGAAGTCCACAAATTAAAAAAAAAAAAAAAGATGCCAGCTACTTACCAACACAGTTATTACATTGTCGACAATGACTAGCCCTCGGAGGACGATAAATATGACATGTTGTGCAATACTTGAGATACCACGTCTTATCCTTAATTGTGACGTACCGATCCGCGGGCATAGGCTGGCGTGTGGATATAGATGACTGATCATCGAAGAACGGGTCAAGGCCACGAGGGAGTACCTTTTATATTTGATTATAGTAATAATAAAAAAGAGAGCGGGGGGGCGGATGAGCTTCCTACATTGTTCCCGTCACTCTACAAAAAAAAAAAAAAAAGACACTTACACCAGGATCTGTCCATGAGGCTTTCAGCATGGATGCCACAGCAAGAAGAAACATATACGCAAACATCAATGGAATCATCGGATGAATATTGGACCATAGGAAAGGGCACCTAAACGAAAAAGAAAAAAAGAAGTGACTGATGTTAGTAAATATATACCTTACATAACTAAACAACAGGGGGATGTTTTTGAACTTGCGTAAAAATACCAAACAAGATGCTAGGAGCAACAACCAGCACACACGTTATGAAAAACGTCCAATAGGTCCTATTGGTCATCAGCCGCCCGTCGCAAAAAAAGATATAGTTGCCTGGAAACGAATGATAATTGCGCTGACGACGTCGCTGAGGGTGATGATGGTCGTCGATATCCTCTTCTGCGAGTTCGGTGATGAATTCAGTGGTGGGGCATGGCGTATCAAGCGCTTGACGGGATGATTTCTCATGGTGGTCCCTTGGTTGTTTCACTAGTATTGCAGAAGCGGACGTGTCGGAGGTGCTGACGGAAGAGACAATGTTCAAGTCAGATGAGGATGGTGATTGACAAGTGGTAGGCGGTGGCGACATTGGTACTGTTATATGTGACTCTGGCATAGCTTTGAAATCAAATTGTTCAATGGACGAGATGGGTCGAGGTGTTTTCCTTACAAGCATATAAGTGGAAGGCCGTGGTGATGGTGGTGAAGAATGACGGTTGCCCTTCGCTAGCAAAGAATGGGTAGTAGTCATGGTTGGTGTTGCCGGAGTAACAGTACCGAAAGAGCAATGTTCAAATTTGTTGTCAATAGCGGGTGACATAGAGAACAAAGAGAAAGAAAGAAAGAACAAGAGAGAAAGAAAAAAAAAAAAAAAAAAAAAAAAAAAAGAGGGGAGTTTATGTGTCACTTTAAAAAAGGATCATCTGCCCCCTCCCCTTTCCCTCATTTTTTTTTTATTGAATCACATGGTCGCGCGCTTTTTGACAAGGAGCAACGAGAAAAGGTTGCTGATGATCTCGCTACTCAAAGATATACAGTAAAGTACAGTAATGTACAGTACATACAACGAGTCGTGCTCATTGCAACTGTATGTAGCTGATATATGAATTTCAGGGGTTAGCGGCATTTCAATATTGACAGTATTGCGTCCAACTGCATTGTAATCACTGGTTGGCATGATAAAAATGAATACATATTAACACACAAAATTTATATACATTAAGTGTTGTAGTTGAATGAAGGCTTTGCCTATATTATATACTCCACTACGGACATTGTCTGTCTGGATTCGACTCTTAGTATCCGTATCATTTTTGTTGATGCGAGAAAGATAGGTCATGATTAATTTAGGTACTAACAACGTAAAATATGTGCCATTCATATTGAATATATACAAAACGAACTTGCTTAGATTCACGATCCAATAGACAAGCTGAGCTGGAAGTTAAGGCCAGACATAATAAAATAAGGTTTTGTCGCTGACCGTGCCTACTTCTCTGGGATTCAATTATTAGTGGCACAATGGGAGGGATCGCCGGAAGCTGGCGCGGCAAGAAGTGTTCTGTGACATATTCTTGCCAACCATTAAAAACGATCTTGTTCGCATCTTGATTCGTTGAAGAAAATTCTATTATATATACTATTCCCGTATGATGGTTACTTTCACGTGATATCACTACTGAAGAAAAAAATGTATTTGCGTACCTCTTGTTTCGATAATGTTTGGTTGTGACTTTTTTTGGCAGGACATTATATCATCCAGGAGAGATCAAATGAATTTTTCTTTTCTTTGGCAAGCTTGCGTATAGAATGTTGACAAGGTTCTCATTTGATGGTACATAATGATGCAGGAGTATTATGTATCAAAAAATGATTTATGGATGTAATCATGACTTATATGTCATTTCAACACAATAGCAAAGGTATCATCCACCATCAACATGAAAAAAAGGAGTTAATTATTTTTTTTTGCCACTAGGATTTAGTTCAAATCCCGATCGTCACACCAAGTACATAGACACGCATTTTTGGTGGTGATTTTGGTTGGATGCTTCGCGGCTTAGCTTTGATTGACTCTCGATCACTTTCAATATCTTTCTTTCTTTTCTAATTTTCTTTTTTCTTTATTTTACTTTTTTTTTGTGTTGGTTTTTCTTTCTACGAAATATATTATTATGCATTTCATAGTAGAAGCTTGGCGCCAGAAGGTAAGTTACTAGTTGATGATAATGATTATTACGTAATGATTGTAGTTTAACTGGACTAAATAATATTTATCCTGTATTATTCAGCCTTTAGAGAAAAGAGGGATGACAATTAGTCGAGGAATTCTCAGTACCTTGATGGCTCTGGCCTTTTTGAGTTATTGTGGATATCTAATAAATCAGGTACAGTCGGCAATTTAATTAAAAATAAATTCAAATAATATATCCAAGCACTTGTTTTTTTTTTACTCACTTTTTCTTGTCATTGTTTCACAACCACAAAGCTCGTTACCGACCGACGCCTTTTACTCACCATCAGCGAACAAATACCCGAAACAGGTTACCCAGCCCCTGATGTTGAATCGTGCTCACAAAAGTCACCCTTTACAATTGTCAAATGCACACTTGTCAGCATGAATTGGACCAGTACGGATATTCCTGGCTGTACCCCGTATATTATTGAAGGAAGTCAAGATGACCCCACCACACATTGCAAAGTATTCACGGCCAGAAACCATCCTCTACAATTCCGCATCAATGGCAGTGATGAAACCAGTATTCAGCGAGTGGATATTTATTGGAAAGTCGACAATGTAACGGCTTTTGAATCAGTTACTTTAGCCATCCCCACCTTGGCCATTCAGTTTTATGCTGCTTCGTTTAGTCCATGGCGTCAATCAGACATTGCAAAAATACCACAACAGGTAAACAATGAAAAGGTGGAAGTGGTACATGTGTTGTTATTGATCGACCTTCACCTTTTGTTGTATTTAGCAAAACGCGCTCGATGCAGCAAAACAAGGCAAATTCCGTGCAACCACGCTACAAAATCATACTACCAACATTTACTTTACGCCTAACAAGTACCGTGCGATTCCTCCTAGTGATGGAAACTCTCTTTTTGGCCTGGTAAGTGGTAGAACAAACATATTTATGTATGTAGTAAATCCAGAAATGTATTTATTTTCTCTTTTCTCTAGACTGGCAACTATGTTGATATTGAATCCCTTGCAACTATACAACACAATTGGCCATTACATCCTAGTGCAGCAATATCATCAGGGGTAAGGAGGGAGGGGGGTCATGAGATGGATGAAAACGATCATTGATCTTATATTTATTATATCATACATATAGGAATACCATGGCTTTTACACCTTTCAATTAGCAACACCGACCATAGACGTTAGGGTAATACATATTATTATTTTAAAAAGTCAGAAATGCGTACAAGTTGACAAGTGGAAATTAACTTTTTTTTTTTTTTTGTATATGTGTACATATATACAGCAAGAACAACGTCAACATACCATTTTATCAGCCTTGGCACTAGCAGGTGGGGCGTACGGGATTTTGGTGACGTTATTTATTGCCATCTATGGGACTCCAAGAATCTCAGCATTTGGGTTTATTCACCATGTAGATAATTGGTGCGGACGTTGCAAGATGAAATGGAATGGGACCAACAACACCGACCCAACTGCTACCATCCCCGGTCACCCCCATCACCAACCTCCTGCGCCTCCTTACAAAAAATTCCCACCTTCGGATGAGGAGGATACGCGCTCGTCGCATTCGTCTTTGGAACATCTTACTCGCATGGATGACGACCCACCATCAGCAACAACAGCAGCAACAGCAAACGCAGCAGCAGCAGCCGCAGCTTCAAGAGCGATGGCAGCTGACAAACGGTTTTCGGAATCAGGTCTTCAACCCGCAGGAACTAGTGCATCATTGGAAGATCGTATGGACTATTTGGAAGGCATCTTGCGTGAATACTTCGTCAATGTGGATTACTTGGATGGCTTACGACATCGGCGTATGGCGGTCAAAGGCGCAACCACCCCAGCACACCAACGGAATGACCATACTCGAACAGCGGCGCCTCCCGTTCCACAACAGCATCAGGATACTGTAGATTACGATTATTCCATCGCTTTACGGAATATTTGATAGGGTAGCTATAGATATATATTATTACTATTATTATTGGCATGCAACAGAAACATTTAATGAATAAAATTTGAAGATACCTCACACTTTTTCATTTGCGTTTGTCTTCTATAAGATGGGGGGGTACATCAATTTGTTAGGGCGATAGGAAACAGATGAAGACAATCTTGACACACTGGCATTATCTCCTTTTTTTATTATTGTTATTATTTCGCTGATATGGTATCGTTTAAAATAGTTGTGATAGAATCAATGGTACAGGAACGGATTTCTTCCATTAGACTTAGTTTCCGATCGATCTGCTTTCTTCTTTTTTTTTTTTTTTTTTTTTTTTTTTTTTTTTTTTTTTTTTTTTTTTTTTTTTTTGGTTGCGTCCTTCCCTTTCCCCTCACTTTAGCTTATGACTTTTACTTTGTTAGATTAGATTCCTCCTCTCCTCTTCCCTCCCCTCATTTCATTTACTCATTAAAACATCGCTTAAAATAATATACTGTGATGATGTTGACTTGCGGATATACATATACATATATATGTATAGTGAAGTCTTATTGGTAGTGAATGATGCATTTTTTTTGTTGCTAACGCATACATACGGAGTGTGAATTGCTATCAAAAAAACCCAGTGGAGTGGGACGCTAGCATGATGCAACCTCGAAAGGCAAGGGGGCATTATTCACCATGGATGAACTATTTTATGTTATTTCTACCGAAATATATATATATATATATATATATATATATACACTACTGGATGATAAAAAGAGATGCATGAAGCAAATCAAGCATGCATATGACAGAACCACATTGAAGGGTCCATTCAGGGGGGGTAAGGTACTTTCTTATGAAATGACCGCCCTTTTTCTTTCCCTCGTCAACCATTCCAGTCATTTCCTTTACTCTCAAAAAAAAAAAAAAAAAGTTATAGATATCAACATTTGAAATTAACCAAACATACAAAAAAAAGGGGGATTAAGATTTTATATTATAAAGAGACGATGGGATTTTTGTGAGTTGTAAAAAATAAAGGTGCATAAAGCAATAGGCAAGGGAGAATCTAATATATTTTTGGGTTTGACTTTATAGACACTTTCAATCCTTGTAAAGCAAGATGTTTTGTCAAATTGCTTGATTCTATAAAATAAAATAAAACTTTCAGATCGTTTATATCATGGAGTGGATGATTTGTTTACCTTTGATCCCAGGGAAACTTTTGGAAGAATAAACAATAAAAGGATCTGAGTAGACAGGAGCGACAGATGGACAAGAACCGCCACTATTACTGAAAGAGCTACTGGTGTGAGAAAAAAAAAATATGAAAGGTACATTGTATTTTTCTGAAGGAAAAGGATGGACACACACTTTTTTTTTTTTTTTTTTTTTACTTCGTCAAAAACACCAAATCGAATTTTAAACAATACGTATTGGCCACTCTTACTCCAATATCAGGAAAAGAGAAATAAGCACCTAGGCGATGCTGCTGGTCATATAATAACAACGGTACATTGGATAATGTGCCCATCATAGTACGCACTGGTGTAGTTGGAATTTTTTTGTTGTGCATGATATAAACTATATCCAACGGATGAGTTTGATCCTCTGACCATAAAGAAGCATGTAAAATACAAGGAGGATACTGATGTTCTCTATATAAAAATGAGAGAAAGGTAAAATCACACAATATACCTCCATTTGGTCGATTTTTGTTCTTTTTTACTCTGGTTCGATTAGTTGCTCGTTTTGGTAGGTGATCAGTTGTACAATGGGAGTTGGATTCATTGGCAAAAGCTTATCTTTTTCTGAAATTTGACATAGTTGTGGTTGCTCCTTGATCACAAGTTCATATCTTCGACTTTTATTTGTAAATAGTATTTTAATTGTTACGAACAAAAGATCAAGGAAGGAGAAATTTTAAAAAACTTACGATGGATCGTTTATTTGATCAGAGCCTTTATTTCGTGTCATGGTCTTTGGTGAGAAAAATGAAATGGACTGACTTCGAATGTGTAATCGAGTCGTTTCCCTTAATGACAGAAAAAAAAAAAAAAAAAAAAAAAAAAAAAAAAAAAAGAAAGAAAGAGGGGAAGGAAAAACGGAAAAGAGTTGATTATTTGATGTAAAGCATTCTAACTGCACTGTTTTTGACAATCCTTCCCAAAACGCCTATCGATTGTGTGTCACCAAGAATTATTTCCCATCGCGCCAACCTCCTTCTTCTTTCGTCTTGATGCAATATTGTTCTACCATATGCTACAAAAAGAAAAGTAAGGAGTGTGTGGGTATTCGCCGGACGTTATTTCACCATGCGCGTGATATGTGCTGTATCAAGTACGAAAGGATTTTTATTCGTACAGATCTGCCATCAAAATGTACTTCCTTTTACGGAATTTGAGGAGTTAATAAAATCGAGATTGCATAATGGAAGGGAAATAATCCCTTATCTGTAGAAATAAAGAAAGGCTAGCCATTGAACTGACAATAGTATGAGAAGGATGGTATAATTAAATCTTTTTCAGACATGTATGAGAATATGTTTACACACGCTTACACACCAGCTTCCTTTTTCTGGTATACGCATATGTACATATATTATATCCATTAAACAAGGCAATTAAAATTATGGGAGATAATGCAAAAGTAATAAAAAACAAGACATATTTTATTCATACATATACATGAGCTATGACAATCACATCACACCGATCTAATGATAATATCATACTAGGACACCTATCTAAAGATGAAGTAATTAAGAGCGTGTGTATATGTGAATGAGTATGGAATGTGTCGGGATGTAGGGTCAACGTAACGTCAGATAAACACGTCTAATAAATAAGACGACTTATCCTACAATGAGTGGCAAACTATTGTACAGTATTGTACAGTACAAGGGTTCATTAAACTAGTTCAAGGTGCTCCACCTTGTCTGAAAAGGGCATCAAAATCATTGTTTATGGTGAGAGTTATTTTATGAGAGAAGAATTACCATGTCGACAATGTTTTATGGTGTTGATTGTTGCCAAAAAAAAAGGGGGAGGAGATGACTTACTTTTGGCCTCACCAAATAAAAATCTCACAAAAAGCACCAAAAAAAAAAGTATTTCAAATTCCGTCCACGTGAAGTATTTTGTTTTCTCTCTCCCGCCTTCTTTATTTTTCCCCCGCTCTCTTTCTTTCCATTTTCTTTTTTTACTCTTTTTTTTTTTTTTTTTTTTTTTTCTTCACCATTCAACTTCTATGGGGTTATTTTGGACCTAGAATTGTATCAGGACTAGTTTAGAAGCGTTTCCAGCTCAGGGATGACAAGATGCATGGGGAAACCCTTTCATTTTGGATCTAGGATCTGGGACCACCATTAGTTGGCTATTTGAAATCCCCATTAGCTTAGTTTAGTAGTAATTTTTCAGTATTTGTATGTATATTTGAATAAAATATGTTTCGTTTACTTGGATTCAATAAAAAATGTCCCATTAGTCTTTACCATTTCTTGTACAAGAGATCCCTTTTATCATCGTCATTGTTTTTGGATTAGTGTTGACCATTGCTATGTTTCAATAACAGATATCCCTTTAAAGGAATGACTGTTAATTATTCTTCCTCATACATTGGGTACTATACTAACTCCCGTTTTACAATTGTCTCTTTAGATTAGTATTGACGATTCTTCAAAGCTTACTTTAGGTTTCCTCATGCTTCTTCCAATAGATCATTTTACTGAATCCTTGTTATAATGAACCTCACTCCTTTAGTTTTCGTATTTACCAATGTGCGTCAGTTAACTTCAATAAAATATCCCATTTGAACCCATTTGATATTAAACAATATTGCCACCATAGTTTTTTTTTTTTTTTTTGTGAGTGTCCCACTAAACTCTTTCTCTTTAATTCACCCACTATGACTGTTTTCCGCCGCCCTCTTACTTCAGAGATCAGTCGGCAGCTTTATATCATTGAAAGTAGCCATATTCCTGGTCAACGAGACAAAACTAGATTGTCCAGTGTGTGTGATCGCCGCAATAGAGCATTTTTGCACTGCTTCCTAGTTTATATAAGACCTCTTGCCATTCCCTGAGATTTAAAGCCCGGATCACAATTCCAGGTCACTCAATATGTAAATTGGTTGTATTCTCCTTCTACCATTCAATATATCTATATATACATCCCTCTAGACCGTACCACAAGCATAACTTTACTAGCAGGACATATTATATACCCAGCTTGTTATTTTTTTATTTATTGGTTTTCGCATATGATGTAATGAAAAAAAGGAGGCCCCAAACTGAAGCCAATTTAACCCAAAAGACGTCGTCTATTCAAATGAAAAACGATGAGGAGGGACGTTCAACTTCAATAAAAACCCATACTCAACAACCATCCCGTTGACACCCAGTGCACCAATTTTTGGAAGAGTAAGAATGTTTTGAAATTGAATGTTTTAGTTGATGTGCACTGAACCATATTCAGTAGCAACGTATGACAGATTATTGTTCGATTGAAAAAAAAGAAAGGTTTCAATATCGAAGAGGGTTAAACAAATTCCAAAAAAAAAAAGGTTGACAACCTGGCATTTTCATTATCTTGATTGAGAAGTGGAAAGTTATAAACGCCATTGAGATGTAAGGGATTCATTTATTTATTTTTGGATATATCGTCTACTGAGTGATATTAACTTCAGACCTATGTTTCTTCGAAAAAATAAAATCTCCCTTTCTTGAAAAAAGAAAAAGTATACGTAAACAAACATCAGCTATTTTCTATTATAAATGAATTAATATATAAAAAAGGTAAATTGTACAATACATACTATGCAGTACAGTCCAATGCAGCATATTATAGTAATGATTTGTTCTATGCAGAAATGAGCTGGGGTGTCAGGAAAATTAATTTAAAACGCCGCCAACACCCGTGACGGGCGAAATTCATGCTGAAATTGACGGGCCCTACTTATATGAAACATTGGAAATAATAAAAAAAAGAGACTTCACGAAATGAAAACATTTGTCTTACTTTTCTTTGTCTTTCTTTTCTTTTACATTTATTTCATATAAAATGACAATTGTAGATTCAACACTCATAGCAAGGTAAAATAACAATAACAATAACAAAAATTATGCACACTTTAATTTTATTCACTACGTTTTTTGGTTTTCTTTAGTGATGGAAGTACACTTTTTCTTAAACCGAACCCAAGGATTCATGAACAAAGAGTGACGATTCATCATTGGCAGTTGCGTGATCTAGTATTGACCATACCTGACATGACAAAAAGTGAATTAATTGTACCCGCTGGCCAAGACATTTACAAAGTAAGGTTACAAGGCCAGCACACACTCACATATACAGCAGATGAAAATGAACTCAATTTCTATTATCAATAGTATAATTATAAAACTCGACAACGACAACACCTGATTAGGGATATGGGTACCCACCTACTTGCATGACTACAGGGTAAGGAAAAGCTTGATGGTTTGAAATCCCGATTTTTTTATTTTTATTTTTACTTTCTGCTCTTTTTGGGAAACTTACTTTTTTCTTTTCTTTTTTAGTTATGGATATTGGGCTGCTGGTGGCCAACGAGGTGATCTAACCCTTCGCGATCTGAATAGTGACTATCAAGTGTAAGTCTCATTAGGACGAGGCCAATAGGAGAGAACTTGGCAGATTTATATTGTAGGCTCATCATACTTTGAAACGAAAATAGGAGTATTGCCACCTCACCCAGTTGCACAATCAACAACGGTCTCTGTTTTGCGAAGTTTGGTCAAGATATTCGCTTAATTGTCTCCAACAATGATGCCACCATTCGGGTTTTTTCTGTCCCATTACTTCAACTATTGGAAACCATTGACTTTCGAACGGCTGTTAACCACTGTAAGTTAACAGTATTTATGTGAGCATGAAAACGCTAATACTCTTTCGATAATGTTTTGATATTTAGCCTCGGTCAGTCCGGATGGATCCATGATGGTATCTGTAGGAGACGATAATAACATTCATTTATTCAAACTCAACGCCAATGGCCATTTTGAAATGATGTCTACTATGGCAGGTATATGATATAAAAGATAGAATGGAGTGTTTAAGGGTGACTAAAAGATGATGACTAACTCACCTTCGTATGTCTTTTTTTTTTTTTTTTTTTTTTTTTTTTTTTTTTTTTTTTTTTATTGTGGTAGTCTCACGGGATGCCAATTTCTCTGTCTCCTGGAATCATTCTTCTGACAAATTTGCAGTGGCTAGTCAAGATGGGACCGTCCACGTATGGGATATCCGAAGTCAATTGCCCATATGTAAATTTGGAGGTGAACATGTAAGTAGAAAAAGAAAGCGCAAGTCCATCGATGGGAAACTCAACTTGCCTTATTTTTCCTTCCTAGAATACCATTACGAAAAGTGCAGCACGATGCGTCAAATTTAGTCAATCAGGGGCGGTGGATCTTTTGGCATATTCCGAGGTAATAAGGATAAAATAATAATCATAGTCATATCAGCGAAACTCACTTCATATTTTTATTATTATTATGACTTGGTGGAATATGATCATAGCATGTATCTCATGTGAGTATCATTGATGCAAGAACATTTGATTCACAACAAATCCTTCGTGTGGGTTCGGCTGGACTTGATACGCCAATCACTGGTTTGTCCTTCTCCCCTGATAGTCATAGCATGTTTGTTGGTAAGCAGAATGTTGGAATGGCGTTGGGAAATTTGAGATCAACTATTAATCACTTCTCTTTCTAGGTCTTGAAAGCGCTATATTGGAATATCAAATAGATACTGGCACAAGGCGACGATTTCCAAGAGGATCTTTACTGTAGACCCTTCCCGCCACTCTCTTCCTTTCTACACACACATATATATATGCTCGCGTTTTATAAACGTATCTCCTCATCGATCGTTGTATTTTAGTAACATTATTTATTTATTTAGATTTGGGACATTGGTAGCTAATTTGCAATAAAAAAGTACATTGAATAGAATATTTGAGGGATTGTGTAGCCTTGAAATGTTGCAGATATGACACTGGGGTCACGTTTTTGTGCATTTGGTCTTTTGGGCTCGATTTGTGAAAAGATTTAATTAGTGGGCGAGCGAGGTGTCTTTGCTTTGACTAGAGGGCTCCATATTTTGAATTTGGTGACAGCGGGGTTTAATTGTCTACAATTTTTTTTTTTTGGGAAGTGTGATTTTCGATTTTCCCCGTTCTTTTTTTTTTTTTTTTTTTTTTTTTTTTTTTTTTTTTTTTTTTTTTTTTTCACGACCTTTAAAAATGGCCACTTTGGACGATACCACGAAGCAACACCATTTACTTCCTTTTGCAATTGATTTGGAAGGTCCTATTGATGCGGCTCAATTCCTTTCAGTCATCCCAAGCACCACCCCTCAAATAAATGTTGGCACCTGGGTGGATGCTTGCGCACGCCGATCTACAGTGATCATGGGTAGACTTTTGGAAGGCATCGAGGTCACTCCACCTGATAACTGTCAAGGTAATGCACGTTTTTCTTCGCTATCCTTCGCGTACTATGCAGCTATTCACATTTTTTTTTTATATGTTTTGCTAGGTCATGTATGGACACTGGAATCAACAAACACTGACACCCAGAGTGAAACCAATAGTGATTACGACGACGATTATGAAGAACACATCGACGACGAAGACAGCAATGGAGCAAGCGGCATGAACAACACCGGCAAGGTATGGTCAAGATCAACTACCACGGTGGACTCTTTCATCTTGTGGAAAAAGGACGTGGCCCCTTCACCGATGGACCCTCGACTTAATGCCATTGAAAGTTGGATGAATATTGCTGATATGGTAAGGCACATATTCTTTTTTTTTCTTTTTCTTTTTTGGCTCAGTTATTATGATATAGACACGCAAAGTTCACATTTTTATTTCCCTTTTCCTGTCGCTAGATCCACAAGCCTATCCCTATCAACCAATGAATACCGTACTCTCCCTCTCCTCTCTCATCTCATATTCCTTCCTTTATGCATAATATCTAGACACTCCCAACTACTTCTTACTCCTCCCCCAACATAGCATACAATCCACCTTTTATTTTATTTTATCAATGAATAAAGGCTCCAACGCTTCTCTAGAACTTTGACAAATAGAAAAAGGCTTAAATTTACCGGGTATGAGGAGGGTGTAGTTTATTGAAATGTGCGTTTTGATGGTGGGGGGAGGTGCTGTTATACACGGTTTACGGAAGAATAAATGACTGTTTGAATAATCATACTCCGCCCACATGATTTTCCATTTTCCCTCCTCTCCTTTTCTCTATTCTTGTCTTTTTTTATTATTATTCTTTTTAGGACAACATCTTCATTGGAATCTCAATTTGGTTGTGGTGATCTTGGATTAGTGTTAGAACTTGGATCAGGGACATTTTGAATAATGCAATACAAGCATGCCATGCATTGAGAAACCCTTTAAATTTTGGATGCGTGATATTGGGACCACCATTAGATTAGCCTTCATCTTTTTTAAAATAGCGCCATAGAGGTCTTCATTAGCTAAGTTCAGTGTTAGCTGCCATAGTTTATATCTATATCTGAATAAAATGTATCTTGCACTTTTGCCATTAGTATCTCTCTCATACTTTCGATTGTCTTATTGGATGGGTAATACGCGTGCGAAGAACAAAATCCCTAGCGTGACAAAAAATAAACAGAGTCGGTATTAAGCTGCTTCACTCAACCGTCGTGCTCTTTATGAATATACACTAAAAAAGTCTATAGTATTAGAGTAAAATACATATAATTTTATTTTTGATAAAAAAAAGTTCCCAAATTTGATACTATTCACAACAACTAAACTATACGAATACATGTGTAATTCGATATATAAACAAATGATTAACTACTATCACAACTATCATTTTCACTACCACTATAATTATCACTATCACTATCACTACTTTTTTTTTTTTTTTTTAAAAAAAAAATAGAAATGCGTCCGAGTCCTAATGCGAGTCATCATCCAGAGATAATTTCAGTTCCTGTCCACCATAGCCATAACCATTGAATCGTTCAATCGCTTGTTCACATGTGGTTCTATCTTCAAACCGTACTAGCCCTTCACCTCTGGGCTGTCCTTCATGCCATAAGGTTTCCGTTCGCACCACCGGGCCTGCATAGACAAAGAGATCGATTAAATCCTGACTGGTTGTGTCGAGCGGTAGGTTGGTCACACGAATTTGATTCGCTCCATGTGATGGTAAAAGAGCACCAGGACCACTGACAGTTCTGGGGGATAGAGATAGGTTGGACATGGCAATGGCTGCTAGGGTTGTAATGGCCTGTGCTGGTGAAATGTTTTGTAATACAGATGCTGCTGTGGTGCCGACTGCTGCTATGACTTTTTCGGCGGTTTCTGGAGGTAGTGCTTGCATCCACGACCTAGTATGGCGATCATTCAAATTGCCTATGATCCGACCACCGACCACCATTGCCGAAAAAAAAAAAAAAAAAAAAAAAAAAACAGAATAGATCAGCATTTCTTCAGTGCCTTTTTTTTTCGTCTTTGATTTGATTTTACCTAATAATTCATCTACAGTCTTGCCATGATCCACTTCGTTCAAATCAGTATCGGGTATATGGGGAGAAATGGATTGCTCTGCGTCAATAGCCATTGGTGAGTTTGGTGAGTTCGGTGGATGGGCAACCTCTAAAGCCTTCGTCGCAACAAGTTGCCTCGTAGTGTTTAGTCCTTTTCCTTTTCGTTCCCTTTTCAGTTCCGCTTTTTTCATTTTTTCCTTTCTTCGTTGAGCAGGTGATGTTGTGTGTCGTAGCATTGAAGACGGGGGGAGCACTGGGAGCTCACCTTCCGTGATTGAGATTTTGCAACCGTTCCATTCGTAGCCCTGAAACATCTCTAAGATAAAAACCAATATAGTGGTGATTAATACATATATAAATGTGCGTATGTGTGTGTATATCCATCAGTGAATGGTCTTACGAATAGCTAGATGTGCTTTTTGATGATCACTAAATGTCACCAATCCTGTATTTTGACTTAAGCCAGACCGTAAATCCGATGCTAAAGAGATAGCTATCACCCGTGATGCGTTCGTGAATAGTCTTTTCATGTCTGTAAAAGATGCATTATTTGGAAGCTGTTGCATAAAAAGAAAAGGTTGCGTATTAGGTTCTATCCGTTTCATTGTTCAAATAATCAACATCCGCGTTTGATCCCCCTCCTTCCAATATCCTTACATTGGTTACAAACAAATGGCAAAACTGAGAAGGGTCATCATCATAAATTGGAGCGGGCGTACGATACTATAAAGACATAGGAAAAATTAAAAAGCAGTGAGCGATCCACCATCCATTGTACCATTCTTACCTTTTGAAGTAGAAGACGCCGACCATGAAATAGCATATCATTCAGTATACTTATAGCACGTTGTCCATCGCAAGCGTTTTCAAACTCGACCATCCTATATATATATATATATATATACATAGAAAGAAAACGAACACCCTATCAGCACTTTATTTAGCCAACTATAGTCCGCCATCGTTCGTTTTTGTTGTCACTTACGCAAAACCCAAAGGCACACAGTTTTTATCTCGCATAATTTTCACATCCACCACAGGGCCAAGTTCTATAATAAAAGAGAACATACAAAGTTGAGAATGGATATAATATTTAAAGAAAAACTACCCAAACACACACACATACGCAATTTCGTTACTACCTTTTTCCAAATGGTTTTGCAAATCCGTTTCATCCAATTCACCAGTGAGGTTGCCAACAAAAACCAAGGACGGGGAGGTGTCAGTGAAATATAGTCTTCTATAACACGATCGTTCCAAAATGATTCTTCGGGGTCCTGGACCATCAAGACGGGCAAATGATTCATTCAAGTCGCCATAATTGGTTTCAGCAGTTGATATGGAAGCGTAAGGCTTGTGGCGGTGTTGTCGGGTTGGGTGAGGTAGTCGTGGGCGCATACGGTGCCTATGGTGACTAATAGACTGTTGCCGTGGATCTGTATTCTTCGTAGCGGTGATGTGTGATAAATCCGTCGTCGTCGCGTTGCCTGGTTCATGGCTTTCTGACTGCAATGGTTGTGCGATTATGTTTTCCCTATCGATGTTTGTAGAGGTTGCATATGGCCTTCGGGTTTCCAATTCATCGGTCTTGTCGCTAGAACTGCTTGGACTAGTGAAAGGAATTGAAGTGGCGTCGAAACTGCGCGTTGGTGTATTGAAGGCAATGGATGAAGAATGGTCCGTAAAATAGAAAGGGGTATCAGGTGTGTGAGATGGATCGTCAAATGAGTATGACGGTCGAGTGGAGGATCGTTTACCAGCCATGAACGAGCCAGAAAGTGAAGTATTGTAGTTGTAGAGGAGAAAAGAAAGAAATAAAAGAATTTCAACCACTGAGTTTTAAAAAGAGTAGAGACAATGCTTTATTTTGGCAGTAAATAAAAGAGGAATCACAAAAATGTCAAAGTAGAAGAGTAAAAAGTAAGTAAAAAAAAAGGAACAAAAGAACAGATCAATACTAAAATAGAAGATATAAACTAAAAAAAAAAAATGATTATAAATGTATATATGATCCTGTCATTTCTATAATTTCTAAAATATATATATGTGTGTAAAATATGTGAATGAGACTAAATTAACTTGAGTAAAGGTAATAAGATGTTGCATGAATAATAATAGTTAAAAAAAGGACAAAATGCAAAAAGGGGAGGAGGAGGAGGAGGAGAGGATGGATGTATATATAGAAAATAAAAATAAATGAAAGGAAAAAGACAGGGGGAATATACCAGAAGAATTGGAAGAAGGGGAGGAGAGAAAGTAGTCTAATTTCCTAGTGTAAAAAGATGGTTGTTCTTGGTGGGTCCATTTGCTTGTATTTTTTTGTGATTCGTCTGTAGAAGGCAGCTGATTTAGAACCAACTGGTCTTGTTTTGATATTGCATGGGAACATCACGAGCAGCATAGGAAGGACGGCCACCACCGGAAGGAGCGCCACCGCCCAAGGGAGGGTAGTTACTATAACCGCCCCCATTACCACCACCGTTGAAGTGATCGTTACCGCCGCGAGAGTAGTCGTTGTGTTTACGGAAATCACGGCCACCGAAACCACCACCGCCACCGCGACCACGACCACCGTAGCCACCACGACCGCGACCACCAGAAGATCTTGTTTCACGGGCAATGGATTCCAAGAAACCGGGAACTTCTTGATTGGCTTCCTTGAGAATATCGATAAAGTCGTTGACAATGTTCTTGTTGTTGCGATTGAAGAAGGCAGTGGCGAGACCAGTGTTACCAGCACGACCGGTACGACCGATACGGTGGACATAATCATCAATATCGGTGGGTAAATCGAAAGAGATGACGTGGGACACATTGGCAATATCGAGACCACGAGCAGCGACGGCAGTAGCCACCATGATAGGAGTGCGACCAGTTCGGAAAGAGTCCAAAGCACGTTCACGTTCGCGTTGGGTACGATCACCATGAATAGCAGTAGCAGGGAAGTTGTTGCCCAACAAGTAGTCAGAGAGCGCATCGGCCATACGTTTGGTTTCGGTGAAAATCAAAGTCAAACCAGACACTTCAGTGGAATGGAGAATATCGAGTAAAACGGAGCGCTTATCTTCTTCTTCGACGTATTCGACCTTTTGGGTGATGTTTTCAGAAGTGGAACCCACACGGCCAACAGACAAGAAGATGTAGTCCTTCAAAAAGTCACGAGCAAGATATTGGATGTCACGAGGGAAGGTGGCTGAGAACATGAGGGTAACACGATCTTGGACGCTGGTCATGTCTTCCTTTTCCACAATACGGCGAATCTGAGGTTCGAAACCCATATCCAACATACGATCAGCTTCATCCAGAACCAAGTAGCGAATATTGGCAAGAGAGATACGAGCACGTTCGATCAAGTCCACAAGACGGCCAGGGGTGGCCACCAAAAGATCGCAACCACGGTCGATTTGACGTAATTGAGCACCGATATCAGCACCACCATACACAACAGCAGGACGAACCCAAGAGCGATAAGCAAATTTCTTGGCTTCATCAAAGATTTGGGACACCAATTCACGAGTAGGAGCAAGAATCAAGACAGTAGGATGAGCTTTGCGGCCACGGTAACCAGCATTGGGGTCTTCAGGGACAGCTAAAGGACCCTTCAAGAATAATTCGGACAAAACAGGGAACAAGAAACCACCAGTTTTACCAGAACCTATACACATGTACATAAAAAAAAGTTGATGTAAGTATAATGGCCATATGTAAATAAAAAAAAGATCGAATCATAAACTAGTATCAAGAACCTTACCAGTTTGCGCACAAGCCATCAAATCTCTGCCAGCACCCACGATAGGAATGGAGTACTTTTGAACAGGAGTAGGAGTGGTGTATCTTGCCATTTCAATGTTGCTGATAAGATGAGTATCCAAGGGGGGGTTGGTGAACTATAAATAAAATAAAACACACTATGAGTAAAAAGAAACACTCTACTTTCCTATCATTGGAAGGGATTACTTACAGTGGTCACAGGTTCAGGGCAGCCATCACCACTTGCTTCAACAGGAATATCATCATACTTTTCAAAGTTGATACCAGTATGTTGTCGGTCAGAATCATCAGCAGTGCCGAAGAGGTCCTTTTCGGTACGGGGGTTGCGGTTGCCTACATGGTGCACACCTTCCTTCCAGTAACCATAAGAGTCATCACGACGTTGGTAGCCACGATCGTTGTCGTTTTGGCGATAGTTATTGCGATAACCACCACCATTGCCACCATAGGAACCTCGTTCATAAAAGTTGGAACGGTTTTGTCCACCACCACGACCATAATCAGAATAGGAGGAGTTCCATCCACCACCACGTTGGTAGCCACTATTACAACAAAGGAAAGAAAGAAAAAAAGGAGTAAGTTATCATGATTTGTTCTTTGTATTTGCAGGAGGTAGTGTTTACCCTTGTTGACGAGGACGATCATTGTTGCCACCATTGTTGTTCCAGTCAGACCAACCGCTGCTGGCATTGTCAGAACCAGGGTTGTTGCGGACATGAGGAGGTACATATCGGCTAGGAGGAGCTCTGTTGTTGGAACGGTTTTCGTTGATACCCATACCAGCTACATGAGACGAATAAAGAAATAGGGGGCAATGAGGGATGAATTAGTATCGTCTTTTTTTTCTATCATCATCATCATCATTATCATCATCATCATCATCATCATCCATGATCTACAAATAGATTCCTTTTATGGTCTATGTCATCCTTTTTCTATTCTTTGGTAGTACTTACCAAATTGCTGATCTAAGCCAGAGTTGTTGTAAGATCCATTGTTCATATTTTCAAGAAGTATAAAGAAAAGGAAAGAAAAAGAAGAAATAAAAAAAAGGGGAAAGTGGAGTTTTTTTACTCAAAAAAAAAAAAAAAAACATATCAGCCACCCAATCGATGAAGCCTGAGCGGAGTATTTATTTCAGAAGAGATTTTTTTCATTGGCAGGTTTCGAGGTGGCCCGGATAAGATAAGAATAAAACAAAAAAGGGGAGAAGGGGGTGGGCATATTAACTATACTTAGTATTTCTTTATAGATGGTTCTACCATAAATAGCGAGCATTAATGGAAGCATTTGGAGTAACATAATCCGCAGTAGCATACGCACTAAGCACTGTTCTCCAAAGGGCGGCTTTTTTGGGACTATCAGCAAAAAGGTACATATAACCCTCCAAACACTCGTCCTCTTCCAAATTCACTTGATCCAGACGAACATGATCTTTTTTAAATTTAAGCACAATTCCATGCTTGCGACCAAAATACACTTGTTCTTGAATGTCTTCCCATGGTTTGCATACAGACTCCAGTTCACTTAAGGGAATAGAATCAATTGATTCTTTATGCTGTTAAAAAATAAAAATCGTCAATTGATTGGTCAGCTGCGGTTAAATGTCTTTTTTTTTAGGAGGTACCTCATACGATAGGTGTCTAAAGTAAATTTGGCCGTGCTCCAGAGTGATCCAATATCTTGTCCAAGTCTATAATAATAATAATAAAGTGAGCTCCACAGGGGCTTTTTTTTTTTTTTTTTTTTTTGAGAGAGAGAGAGAGAGACTATGATACTTGCCGGAAATTGTTTGCCTCTAACATAAAAAGTCAAATAGTCGCCTTGGTGACAAGAAGCCAATGCGGCGTCAAAATCCAATTCACCAGTCCATAGACCAGACATATATGTATGAGTGGGAGAGGCTGCATCTTCCAATTGGAAAGCCACCATTAACTCTAAATCCATTTCTTGAAGTTCTTTTTGATTTTTGCCCGATAATGGTTTAGTGAGTGTGTACCGAGAAAGACCTTTGCCGTTGAAAGCTTCAAATCGATTGCCTGATAATAGATGAGTGGAACCAACAATAGGCAGAGCAGATTTTGACGGAGACAGCTGATCTTCTTCTTCATTTGCTGGAATGGGTTCTGAATGTGTTGTCAAATCCATTTTGGAAATTAAAGTTTTCATTTTTGAAAATCCGCCGTGGACTGGACTAGCACACAATATGAAAGACAATGTGAATGGACTATCCACATCACTAAAATTTTGTTATTGATTTTGTTTTTTTTACAAAAAAAAAAAAAAAAAAAAAAAAAAAAAAGTTTAAAAATGTTAATTGTATGTGGGTTGGGAGGGGGAAAGATTTCATGCTTACAATGAAAACGATTCTTTCGGACTGGCAGCACTGATTCCTTTGGCTATTTTTTTCATTGTACCCATCTGTGAAGCCTGGGTGATATCATTCATCTGTAAAAACAGTTCATATTGATAGTCTATTAACATTTTTTTTTAAAAAAAAGGGAATCCTATTTAATTTGATGTTTATCATGTAAATATGAATACATGCTCATCCCTTTCTCACCTTTGGATGATGCAATGTTAGTGATTTGGACCACTATGAAAAAATAAATAAATGTAGGTAAGCAATAATTACTATCGTGTGAATAAAAATATACCATTGTGGAATTTACAAACCTCGACATCTCAACACCTTTTTCCGATTGAAGCGTAAATGGGAGTCAAGCATCTTGCCATTGGCTCGGCTACTATTTTAGGACAATCAGGGGTAACAAAATACATCATTAGTATTGTTCAAATGCCGCTCAGTGATGAAAAATTACCTATTGCGGACCCATGGTAAATCACCTTGGTCATCTTGGATGGCCAATGGGCTCCCTAAATTACATTCATGATGATGTATTTCATTTGAATCACGATTAGACAAGAGCATGGCGGCAGTGCGAGCATCTGCTGCCAGAGAATCCGATGATGTCTCTAGCAATAAGGGTTCAGCATGAATTTTTAAAGGTGAAATGGATGGATTAGGTGAGTTGCTGGTCATAGTGGCAATAGCTGGTGAAGAAAGAAGACGATGAAAAGGTTTTCCCAACCAGTGGACTGCTTGGCGGAATTTTTGTTCCACTTGGACTTGATTCATCATGGCTTTTTTTATAATTAAATTTGATGATGATGGCTTTGTTTCATCCGTGGGCAGAGGTGGTAACACGCGATCAGCCAATAAAGTCATATCCGGCACCACTGATGATGACATGGTGACTGTAGGATAGGATTGTGAGCGATAGTGATGCCTCATAGCACGACTAGATGATTCTAGTGGTGTCTCGTTTTTTTTTTCTTCGAAGCAGTCCAGTTCGAGCGGGCTTTGAACGTCGTGCATAATGTCAGGTACGGTGCTTAATGTATCCAATGATGTTTCTTCAGATAATAATAATGAATGCCGATGATTCAAATCATTAATAGTATTATCATTAGTCGTGGTGTTTATTTTCTGACATTGGTGTAATGCAGTGGAGGTCAACCCAGGCGTTTCTGAGAGAGAATTCGTATCGGATAATGAAAAATGGGTGATGATTCTTTTTAATCCTATTGCCGCTTTTCTTTTCAATCCCCGCCGGTGCTCTTGATCATTCTCATCAATGCTACTAATGGATCCATTATTATCATTATAATTATCCTCAGTTATACTATTACGATGAGCCAATGGATTTTCGCCAGCATTATCGTCCACTGTCAGGTAAGGTGAATTATGTTGTTTCATTTCCGTTTTCGACGATGCCTTTTTTTCTTCTGCATCGGTGGGTTGAGGTCCAATTTTTCGCCAGTGTTGAGCACCTGTGAGACTTTGTAAACTCCATAGTCTTTTCGGAAGGGCAGTCCCAGTACGATTTGGCTTGTGAGAATATGTTCGATGAACTCGATGATGTTCCATGTTGATAGCATCCATCATTGATAACATGGATAAGAAAGAAAAAAAATGGGAAACAGGTGTTGAAAAAATAAAATAAAGGAACAATTGAGATGTCACAACACATAAAAATACATTCTTGCTTTACATTTCCTAACGAATCACATCAAAAAAGCCCCCCAAAAAAACTTCCGATACACCATCTATTTTATTTTTATCGAAATATGTTTCTTTTTACTTTTCTGATAGTGCTAAGAATAAATAAAAACATCGTTATAATTTGGATCACAATCCACTGATATATGGCGGATGATGGCATTTGGCTTTAAACCAGGGTCCGACCACTAACGAAAAAAAAAAAAAATGCAATTTAGAGCTTTTTTTTTTTTTTTTTTTTTTTTAGTAGGGGGTGTAAAAACCTTACATCAATTGGACCTCTTGCCCATTGAGCTGTTCCTGCATCAAAACTACTGTCCCATAGCCCATATTGTATACGACTAAATTTAAAACCCGACACCATAGTAAAAAAAAAAATCAATTTGACAAGCCAGAGAGGAGGTGGAATGTTTTTTACTTACGCTGGACTGGATGGGTATTTGCAAATTCCATCTTTACAAGTGTCACTTTTTTCCTTGACACGGACCACTTGACCATCCACTATCCATTGGATCCGTTCAGGACGCCAATCAATTGTATATGTATGGAAATCGTCAAATACAGCCGCACCTTCTACCTTATGCAAGCCTCCATTAACTGTGAACAGCTCCTCGCCAGCATAAAAGTAATTTGTTCTAATAATATTGTGATGTGAAAAAAATTAGATAAGCATTTATAGGTTTTTTTTTCCTTCTTGTCTTTACTGGACTTGATTGGCATCACCACCCAGAAATTCAAAATCGATTTCGTCTCCAGTGTCTGACATCAGTATAAAAGCAGTGATGGAACCTCCCACACGGGATGATCGCATGGTAGCAGACACTCGGCCGTAATGCATATAAAACTCGGAAGCAAATGTAGCTCCTTTTGCTGGCTGACCATTATAGGGAAGATCTAGAAAAAAAAAAAAAAAAGCTCAAGTCAGACAATCCTCCTTTTTTTTTTTTTTGCTCGGCTAGGTGAATTTTCTTACTAGTGTCATCTTCAACAAGACGTACAAACTCCGATGGAGGGACAAGGTCTAATTGCATGCCATCATCTCCTTGACGAAATGTATCTCCATCCGAATCAAAGGGAACCCAGCCATCTGTTTCCACAGAGAAGTCAGTATCGTAATCTACACATTGTGTTAGACTCGACTGAGCTAGCTTTCCACGAGAAAAATGACTCGTGTGCCGGTTTTGTTGACGTAGAAGCGATACTTTAGGGCTTTCACTATGATGCTGATTGCTTTCTATCCTCACTGACGGTTGATGAGGATGACAAGAAATACTAATAGACATGGCCAGTAGTATTAAAATAATACCTAGTTCGTCGGTTTTCATCAAGTTCAAAGAAAAAAAAAGTAATAGAGCTAAAAAAAAAAAAAGGTCTGTGGGGTATTTTTATTTCAAGTAAGTAAAACACTATATAACAAACAAAGGATACCTTGAAAAATTCAAAATGGTGAAACATTCAAGCATACATCGTTCACGTCGAAAAATTCGAATCCTGACTATCGTGTTGCAGTAGAAGACCCTACTTTTTGTTTTTCCTTGTTTATTGATGATCATCCTTTTCCCGCTTATAGTAACGCCATTAAAATTCAAGGTACTTTAAATTTATAAGTCTGGCACTCAAAATGGCAAATATGATCCATTGTCATGTCAGTCTTTCATTAAGAGAGTATTTCTTGTTATTTATAATCAGTATTGCCGTTAACCACTAATGATCCATTGTGCGCATGATTTTTTTTTCGCTGAGTATGGTATAATAAATGATTCTAGCTAGTTCCTAGAGACATTATAATAAACAAATAAAGACAAAGGTCGCTTCAAATACATGACATTGTTCCACTTTTGCTCAATGTTGAAAGTTTTTTGTTACTTGATGGGCTATTTTCTAGATACTTCCATTCCTCGGAGGATTTTCTTTTTAGTCTTAGCTGGATTGCGATCTTAGGTGATACCTAAAAACACACATACACAATAAATGAATGAAGAAGAATTCCTGGGCTTTTTGTCTAAAGAAGTTTCCTTCATGACCAGAAGTTCCTATTTTTGATCCTACACGCATAAGCTTTTTTTTTTTGCCCACTTTGCACATGGATAGCCCATTGACAAGACATTTATACATATAAGGATAAAAATATAAGACATACTTTATTCAAATATAGATATAGACTATGACAAAATATTACTAAACTAATCTAAGGACAGTTTCATGACAATAGTCCAAGGGGGAAAGCTAATTTAATGGTGGTCTCAAATCTTAGATCTAAAATGAAATGGTTTCCCCATGATGTTTGTATTGCATTTTTCAAAATGCCCCTAATCGAAATTCTAACACTAATCCAAGATCACTGCCACTTCAATGAGGCTTCCATTGAAGACGATATCCTAAAAAAAGGAAGGAAAAGAAAAAAAGCAAAAAAAGAGACGGGTGAGAAAAAAATGGCGTGGAATTTATGTGAGCGTGATCGGAGTATGAACAAAAACCGTGAGGGGGTCTTTTTTTTTTTTTGTTGATGATCCACAGAGGGTTGCAACAAATAACCAAATGAATTTATAATTTCTAGAAGCTTCCAATAAAGCACCAGAGCGTTTATTCAATAGATAAATAATAAAAAAGCTACATGTAAAACTACGCCAATTTGTTCCATGTACATCATGGTTTAAACCCACCTCTCCTCCTCCAAAGGACTTTCTTTATCAGCATTTTTATATTCGTAATTTGAGATCACCTGTAAAGGCTCAAATATTTTAATTTTACTTTTAAAATATAATGTGTGACAAATAGTGAGGCATAATTTAAATTTCTGTGCAGCATAATACATAAATAGAGAACATAATCTAGGAGGTGGAAAAAACGAAAGAAAAGCCAGCTTAGGTGCTATGCCTCCATTCATTTCCAGTAATTGATTTTCCTGGCGACATGGTGGTGGAACTATTTCGCATGGAAAAAAATTCATTGTTGGTAGGAGATTCAACTGGAGGTGGTGATCAAGAGTGTGATTTTCTTGTTGCCGTCGCCGTAATCTGTCCAAGTGTTCTACATTCAAGAAATAATCTCGTAGTATTTCTTCTAGTTCTTCGACCCGAGATTCAAGAAGTGAATTATGGTGAGCGATGGGAGCTGTTGATGAGGATGATGAGGCACCATTTTCGGATTGAACCTGATCGATGCCGTCGGTGAGCGTTTCTTTCGTTTGATGATGATTGGGAATGATGTTGACGATATAGTCTTGATGACCACCAGGTTGTGGAGGAGCCATAGCCTGATGTTGTCTTTCTTGGAAAAATTAAAACAATCCATCCAGATAGCAGAGCGATGGAGCATGCCAAACGGTGAGAGACGTGGCGTACCGAAAAGAATGATATACACTGCTGTGGCAATACCATAGGCCCTCCTGTGAGACCCAAGGCAGATAAAACACTATGTTGGCGTTGTTCTTTCTAGAATCATGGCGCATTTTTTTTAAAAAAAAATTAATAAAAAAATCCAATATTTCCAAGGACTAGAGGTAGGATTACCATGGAGAGATAAGTCTGTGTCGACAATGTTATTCCAAAATGTCCCTGATAATGCTATTTTTTTTTTAAGAAAAAAACAAAAAATAGTTAGGAAAACTCCGTTATACTGTATAGCATATAAAAATTAAAAAATGAATACTTACTCCGTATACGTCGTAATTTGGATTCAAATAATTCATTCCCCATGACAGTTGAGTTGTTTCGATTGAATCGACTTCGAGATAAGTATTATTCTATCAAGAAAAATAATAATGGGAAATGAATCGCCAAGAAAAATTAGCATATTTCAGTGTGACGAGTAACTTACCAAGCCAATCACAGAAAGCGCATCTTTCTGCAAGTAACGGTATCGGGACGGCTTGAAATAAATTTGGGTCGAATGATTTATTTCAGATGATGAAACATATTTTTGATGTTGGAGGCTGTTCCATGCATCAGCCTTTGACAAAAAAAAAAAGAGATTGGAATCAGGTATTTTAAATACCGACTTTTCTTTTGTTTAGTTCATACCTGTGGTGACGGTAAATCATTCATTTCATTAGTTGTACGCCGCCATGCTGAAAATTGCTGTGAATAGGTTGTGATGGAAAGATTCGGCAGAGAGCGTTGTTGTAGTTGTGCTGCCGTCAGATTTTGGACGGCCCAATAAAAATCAACTCGTCGCACTAATGCCCCAGAGGATGAGGACGCGGAGGTTGGTTCCTTCAAGGCAAAATGTACACTGCTGTCATTGACTTGAAAAGCTTTGCAATACTGACCATCTTTGAGTGGGTGAATAGTTAAATATTTTGTACAATTAGTCAAGGGATTTTCTTTGTAGTCCATATCGACAAGAACACACGATGTGACGATGAAATCACTATTGCCCATGCACATTTCAATGTCAGGAGCAGGATACCCCGACTCTGGAATCGTTTTGGAGGTCTGTAAGATGAGCGTGTGATCGGTGCAGATCTTTTTTTTTTTTTGTTGTAAAAAAAAAAAAAAAAAAAAAAAAAAAAAAAAAAAAAAGAAGGAAATCAGTTTGCTCAGTTTGTTTGACATTTCCATGCAGGAGAAACTGTACCTGATAAATTAAAAACCCGACGTAGGCGAGAAAACAGCATCCCATTAAAATAGCAGTGATTCCTCTACCAATAGCTAAAGATTTTGATTCTAAAGGCTATAATAAAGTATACAAAATATAAATACGCAATAAAAAATGGTAGGATGCAATGAACTTACTCGCTGGCGCAAAGCTTCAAATATAAAATGCATGATAACGTGCTTCAATTTTTTGTTGTAAAATAAAGGAAAAGAAGCAAAAAACGACCATTTTATATCTCTGCGTGTTATTCAGTATGTGTGACAAGAATCCGAGTTTGATAACATTATTGTTTATTTACTTTTTCTGTAAGAAGACTAGCTAGTTGATATGTAGAGATGCGTATCATAAAATGCTAGTGGATTCCATTTCCCTGATAAAGTGTCTCATCAGCCACATCTCTGCCTCCCCCCTTTTTTTTTCCTACCCCACACACACACATCCACAAGCAAGCTAAAAATAAAAACCTCTAAAACCCATGCACCTGGTCACCCAAAGCCCATCATCTTTCCATAATGCGTCATTGTAGTGGTTATGCAGTAGCTATGTAAGCTATTCAATCTGATTCTACATCAAGATACAAAGCCAATGCGCACTAATGAGTGCAAAAAGAAGCACGAAGTGGCTCGTTACATTGATGTAAGATGATCGTCTTTCAAATTTTTAAAAGTGTCTGTGCCTTCAAAAGTATCTCCTAGGGATTTCCAGGAAGATCATGGTGGTTCGCGGAATGATAACCGAAAATACTTATAGATATCATATATATATAGTGCAGTTTAACAGCAACATAAAACAGAATTGGGTCTCACGGAAACTACGATGGGTAGTATCTATATATATTTATATATTGAAGATGAAAGATTTAACTACGTACTATAACAGGGAGATGTAGATGAAAAGGCAGAAGGTTATGTGGCTGATTGGTTGCTATTGTCCTATAGATCAACGACATAATTTGAAGTTGGTTGGTTTTGGCTGGAGATCAATCAATCGAACCAGCAAGGTGTTAACCGAAAAAAGAAAAAACTGCATGTGATGCAGGTATGATATATGGAACGCCTTCCAATGTGCTTCAAACATCATGTGCTTCTTTTTTTTTTTATGCGTCCTTCTCTGTCCATTTTTTATGCGCCCACCACTACCTGGTTAGGTATACCCAATAGACACAACACAAATTGAATGTATGAGAGACAATTTCAATGTAAAATCAACACATATTTTATTCAGGTCAAAATATAAATTATGGAATCTAAACTAAGCTGGTATAAAGACAATACTATGAAACACATTTAAACGTGAGGCGATTTAGGTTGTGTGTGTGCGCGTACAAGTAAAATGTGTGGGGGAGGAGTATATTGCTGTAGAATAAATATAAAGTAATTTAAACGAGCCCAGCCAACGAGGACAAGTTATCCTACGGTGTGGTGATAAACTATTTTGCAAGCAAGGAAACAACTAACTAGGCCGAGTTGCATCTTATCTGCGAAGGTATCAAGAGAAGAAAAAAGTCATGTCGTCGATGTTAAGGATATTGCCATGATAAGGGAACCTCCATGGCGTTGATGGTGTATGTTAAACGGAATCCTTTTTTATACCCACCAAAAAAAAAAAAAAAAAAGGAACCGCACAAAAGACGTAAAAAAATCTTTTCAGAACCCGCACACGTGGATTTTTTATTTTCGGCGTCCTCCCCATTTTTTTTTTTTCGCACTCTTTCTTTTTTCTCTCTCTCTTTTCCTTTCTTTAATTCTTCACAATTGTGGTTTCTACGGGATTAAAATGGACTTAGATTAATGTTAGGACTAGTTTAGAAGCGGTTTCGGCTCAGGGATTACAACATGCATGGGGAAACCCTTCCATTTTGGATCTAGGATTTAAGGCCGCCATTAGTTGGCTTTTTGAACTCTCCATCAGCTTAGTTTAGTGTTAATTTGTCTATAGTTTGTATCAGCATCTCAATAAAATATGGTTTTTTTTTATTTTTTTACTTGTTTCAATGAAGTATGTCTCATTAGTCTCCCTGATGTCTTGAACAACGATCCCTTTTTTATTACCATCGTCATTGTTATGCTCCAATAAATGATATCCCTTTAATCCTTCTCATGCTTTGCATAGTATATTTGATCCCCTTTATACAACCCTCCGTTTAGAATACTGTTTGCTGTTTTCAAAATGCACATTAGTCTCACTCATGCTTCCTGCAATAGATCTTCCATTGATTCTCTTGTACGAATCACAATATGCTTCAATAAATAATACGCATTTTTTATTAGCCATTCTCTGACTCATCTCATATTAAATAATGTCGGTATTGTAGCTAGCTGTTTTGTGATTGTCTTACGTTCGATTGCAGTTTTTGCCTCCTCAAACCCGATCACTTACTATCAAAGATACCGATTTTTCCTACTAAACCAAGGTCATATAAATGAATCTAGGTAGTGCTATGTATGTATCCGTCACTCTAGAACGTTTTTGCACTAGTTTATAGCTTATTTATGATCACTTGCATCCTACCTTTCCCAGATACCTAGTGATAGATTGACAGTTCTAGTTCACCGTAATTTGAAACGTGTCTCTATTTACGGCTCTACCGTTCCAACCTAGACAATGACTCCAGCCTCACTTTTCACTAGATTAGACATAGTGTATCTATCCAACTCGTGTAAATTTTATTAGTTTATTTGCATGTGATATAATCATAAATAAATAAATAAATAAACGCCCCAAGCTGAAGCCAGTGGAGCCTAAAGGGGTGGGAGAACTACCTAATTTTTGTAAAATGGCTGGAGAAGGGGTTTCTCATTTAATCACAAAAACTTCCCACCTTACTTCTGACAAGAATAGTTTGTTTTGATTTGCATATAAATTAAAAAAAAAAAGCCCCTATACAGAATATCAAACTATGACACTACAGGGTATCATCCACAACTATTGACACATACAGTATAGAAAAACAAGCTCCATTTTATTTCAGATGAAAATGTCATAATGATAAAAAAGTAAAAAGCTAACATTATATTAAGTAGGGAATATGAATTGAGATAATAATAAATAACTACATGAACTAGAGCGGGTGGGGCATGGGGGGAGGATGTATATATAGACAGTAAGTAAATACTAGGAATGATGTTGAGCTGAAGTCCGGTCTCTGCCAAGTGCTTGACTAAGCGTGGAGGCGCGGGAGAGCATACGTTCTTGTTGATAGGAGGATAAAGAGGACAAGCTGGAGGTTGACATGACTGAAGTTCGCTTCCGGTTGGTAGGGATACGCATACTCTGTGCCAATGAGATCCGCCGATTGTTTGCTGCTGAGGTTGGCATTGTACTTGCTGTTCTTGATGACCTAGCACTGACAGTAGATAATCGAATCAAACGAGGGTCGTTTGTTGTTGTTGTTGTTGATGATGATGATGATAATGACGATGGTGGATTTACTGCACTACTATTTTGGATTGGCAGAGTTGGTTTACGATTGCGGTTATTTGATCTATGATCCATTTTTTTTTTTTTTTAAATAAAAAAAGAGTGTTAGGCGCTTTTGTTTTTTCAAAATAATGGTGAGGGATATGGGTTTACCTGATCTTAGTTGTTCCTGGTTTTTTATTTTCATCCAAATGTAGCCCGAGATTGTGCAAGCAAATACCGTCCATTAGTGCAACCAAAGAATCACTTATGGAAAGCAAGGAGCCATCGTCTTGTCCTACCAGTCTATCTACCTGAGGTTCAATCAAAGAGTCCGTGGCATACCGAATACGCTGGTCAATTTCTGCTTGGTCATTTTTCAATGCTTCGATGTCGTCTTGTAGATGTTCATGGAATAGTTGAAATCGTTCGAGGCCACGTATGATTAATTGCTGTTGGTCCTGTTCATCATCGATTTCCGTTGAGGTAGCTGATCCTTGATGTCGCTGGTGCTGTCGATCTGATGGAGAGAAGGAGGAGGAGGAGGACATTACTGTAGTTGGTAACCTTGCTGTGTCAACCTGTTGCTGGTACGTTGCTGAGGATGGTATTTCGTGTTGGTGTTGTTGTATTACAGTGCTGGTATCAATGCCCACCGAAACGTCATCCACCACTTCCCACACCTCGACGATTTCTTCCTTTCGGTGCCTGATAACTGTTTCCATTTCGTCCTTAAAACTACGCACTCGCTGCGCTATTTCTGCCGCGTTTCCATAGAGCACTGTCATTTGATCGCAGGAGTCCTCGACATCTTCGCTGGCTTGTGTCAAACAAACCTGCACTTCCAAAAGCAATTGTCGTGATCGGCGAAGGTGGTAAGCAGCGAGGACCTTGAGACTGTACAGACTGGCGTCCAAGCGAGAGATCAAGCATTGTATTGCCAAAGGTGTTTTGAAGACGTTTCTCATTTGTGTTGTTGCCGTCGTACTATTACTGTTGCTGCTGCTGTTGGTGTTGCTGCTGCCTTTCTGAGCGTTCTCGTTGTTCCCCAAGGACGATAATGAAGAGGAGGAGGATGAAAAAGTTGAATCCGATTCTTCCGCCAAGTCCACCCGATGCAAATCGAAAGGATCTTCCCTAAACGTCGCCACCAATTTTTCATCTTCTTGCCAGTCCGTTTCTACATGCACCGTCGGTCCGTCTTCTGTATCTAGCCGTTCCAATAGACCTTGTAATAACAGTGGCGGTCGTACCTGACGAAGAGCTTCCTTGATATCGTCCAGTTGGTGTTCAATGTTAGCGTATTCCGTTTTCAGCGTCGCAGCCTCTTGGTCTAGCAAGGTTTGTCGATCAAATAGAGTTTGAGCGCACCGCATGACTTGATCCAATTCTCCTCGTACAATAGTGGGTGTTCGGTCTAAAGGTACAATTGCAGTTGAATTAGCGATACTACTGGTTCGTTTCTGGTGTTGTTGTTGTTGTTGTTGAGACTTTTCCAATGTTTCTAATTCCCTTTCCAAAGCCAAACAAACATCATACATGCGTTTCTTGCTTTCCATCACATGGCTTGACTGCGTATTGAGATCATCCATATCCTTTTGAATTTCGGAGAGATTGGCGCTGAGGATATCGAAGGAAAGTTCCAGTTCATTCAATGAGCGGGGATCACGTTTGGGGGTGGGTTTAAGAGAAACAGAATAGAGCGAGGCAGTCAAAAGCTGTCGTTGCCAATCCGCCGCTGGTTTCGAATAAGGTGTCATTGTTGTTGCCACTGATGTGTTTGTGTCCTTTTTATCTTCCAGTGATGCTCGTGGTGGAGGGTTTGCCAAAACAGATTCCACATGCTGCCATTTTTCTTCAAGAGTAGCACGTAGATTTGCGAGGCGAGGTGATGATGGGATTTGTTGCAGGACTTTTTGTATAATTTGATCGAGATCTCTCGAGAGTCTGCTACGATCTTCGCGCGAGTATAAAATTGGATCACAGGTGGCAGGTATAATTGATAAGATTGTCAACGATTGCATCATATTATCCAAGCAGATAGGGTACATCGCTTCGTCGTGCTTCACGCCATTGTCATTTTGTTCAAGCCATCGTAACTGCCGTAACGCCAATCGTCGCCAATGTTCCAGCTGTCCAATGAGTTCATCTTGATCTTCTTCCAATTGGCAAAATCGATCCTCGATCCGTTCAAACACATCATACAGTTTTTCCACTTTGTCTTGCTGAAGCTCCAACAATTCACAATCCGCTTGATGCGTCTGTTCCACTTGCGTCAGTTTTTCCCGATAAAGCAGCATCATCCTTTCTGCACGTTGTTCTGTTTGGTCAAAGTTGTCATGGGCGTCCCGTAAGTCATAGCGTAGTTGGACAACGGTTCGTTTCAAAATCCATTCTTCTTCCGATCGTATGGATGACGGGATTACCATGTTGTTGCCTTCCCTTGATTCAAGTACGGTTTTTGTAATATAAGCTAATGCCTTGCCAATAGAGTAGGTAAAGGTTGTGTGGTAATTGAAAAAGGCATTCAAAATATGGTCGAAATCCATATCGATTTGGTTGAGCACGTCGTCTTTTTTCTTCATTTCTTTGGTTCGGTCGATAGCGGCTACTTCAGAGGCAGACGTAGGTATAATGACAGATGTTGGTGATTTTGTGCGGCTGTGTTGGTGATGCTGAGTTGTCCCTTTATTGCCATGCGTGGAGGTCGATTGAGTTGTTGACTTTGACATAGATCGGGTTAAAGAATGACGATAATTACTGGCTGTATCAAATGGGCGGATACTGCCATTGTTGGTGTTCGTACTACCGGAAGATCCTGTGGACTGGGTTCGATGAGCTGTTTTGCGTTCTTTTTCCAATGCTAATATCAAAAGAAAAAAAAAATTAGTACGTCAATATCACTTCCATGTGTTGCGTGCGAATAATAGCTTACCAAGCATAAATGTGCGAATCTCATCTGTTTTGCAAATATCCAAAGGTGTTTGTTGCTTCTTGTTTTTCAAATGTAAATCCGCATTGCCCTCCATGATTAAGACTTCCAGTACCTCGGAGACCGCGCCAAACTCAGCAGCAAAATGCAAAGGCGTATTACCAGTGGGATCGGCGATATTGACTAGGGCACCTAATTGAATCAGCAAGGACGCACAGAGACCAAGGTGAGCAGGTATAGTAGGCGCAGCTAGAATGGTTTGTGTGATTGGATCTTGAAGGACATCGACCATGGAGCTCCTAGGGGTAGTATCCGAGCCAGCGGAGCGAGAAGAGACAGCACTAAAGGTAGATAATCGATGAGCAAACGACGATGCTGATGTTGGTGATGTCGCTGACGGGTGCTCAGAGACTGCGGAGGGAGTTTGATTTCCTTCTTCAAAGTGGGTTGGCATAGTGGGCTGAAGGGATGATGAGGAATTTGCACGTAATCGAGGAAGCTGTTGAACCCCTGCTTGTGATGCTGCTGGTGCTAGCTTTGTTGATTTTTTCTGTATGCCCCATGATTTTCCATCTTGGTCCATCCCAATACGAGCGAGATGGTGAAGAGCTGTCCGTCCATAACAGGTTTGGGCATTGATATCTGCTCCGGCTTGGTATAACATAGTAAGAGTGTCCAAAGAAGGTAGGGGTTTCGCACGCATTGCATGATGAATAGCTGTCAGTCCAGTTTTCGTATCGTGGTAATTGATCAATAAAGCACCTGTGGAACGATTACAATCCCGCTTGATAGGAGGAGACCATAATAGTAACGTTTGCAAAGATACATGATCATGTGATTTGATTGAGTGTAAAAAGGACATCTGTACAATGTGAACAATCGGAGCTGTGATTGGATCCATCAAATCAATGTCTTGCAAGGTGTCGAATTCCAGGTGAGAGAGTGATGATTGATAGTTTGGAAGTGATGAGATAAGTGTGGAGAGATTGGTGTAGCTGACAGGGTACCGAGCAATAGGATTCACAGGAGCATGTATCATCTATAATAAGGGAATAAATTGAATCATTCTACGGTATTACCATAATTTGAAAATGCGCTTGACCTACTTACAGAGATATCAGGACGCTTTCTTCGCAATGTTTCTTCACATAACTGGACAATTTCGGAATTGTTTTCGGCATATTGAATAGCGGACCAGCCATGACTATCAGTAATGTCAGGAGAAGCATCATAGCTAAGGAGCATTTGAACGATAGGTAAATTGCCATCACGAGCTACGAACATCAAAAAAAAAGTTTAGTTTTTCAAGTTTATTTTGCCACTGTCCCTCTTAACCCTTCCCTGTCTTCCCCTCCCCACCTCCTTCTTACCTGCATACATCAAAGCGGATGCATTTTTACTGTCAGTCCCGTCCACATCTACTCGACCATCTTCTAGTAAAAGTTCAATCATTTCGGATTTGCCCAGATAACTTGCCAAACAAAGAGGTGTGATTCCTTTGATTTCATATTGTGGGGAGTTCAAGGTAGAAACGTATAAATTGGGATGCCGTAATAGGATCTTCTTCATAATTAGCAAATGAGTGTTGTGTGTTTGCGAAATCAAGTGTAAGTTGGAAGTATTGATATCCGATGCGTCCATATCCAGGCCATGAATAGCACAAATCAAAGCTGTCCTGTTATAATTAAATCATATGCCAAAAAGAGAATAAATATGAATATTGTCATTGTCATTGTCTTTGTCTTTGTTATTGTCTTGCTATGGCGCTTACCGTCCTCGTCCATCCTTGATATTTATGTCAGCACCAGCACTTAAAAGCAATCGCACCATCTCCGCATGACCACCAAGGACTGCAATGTTCAAAGGTCGAGTGTGATATTCTTGATCCGATTGAAGTTTGGCTAATAGATCAGGTCTTGACGCAATGTCGGGTGGTATGACAGGCGAGTATGTATTTTTGGCATTCCAAAGAACAGGACAGTTGACATCGATCCCTGTCTGTAATAGATGTCGTGCTTTGTCAATGTTGTTTTGTGCCACTGTTATCAAAAACTCCATGGAATTATGAATAAAAGTGACAACAGTAAATAAAAAAGATAACAATAAGAAATTAAAAAAAAAAAAGGAAAATAGAAGAAAAAAGGGTGAAAAAAAGGGGAACGCCTTCTCCGGCAAAATTTATTCTGGTGTACAACCCTCCTGAAACCAACCCTCCGGGTTGTATTTTAACGTCCGCTAATAAAACGTTCTACTACAGAGATAAAACACATCCTTTCACAAACTGGTTACCATATTAACATTGAAGAGCTTGGTATAGTTACAGTCTGGTTGGGATATTGTCATCTAAAGGGAGTGTGGTGTTATTAGTAAATTCAAGTGATTTTTTTCAGGCACATTAGTTTAAAGTCAGATGCTGTTTTTATTCAATTCATTATGCCGTGCGGTTTCTGTTATTAAATTCCATGATAAAAAAAAAACCACTATTATGTATTTTCATACACAATATATTACGTGTTGGGGTTTAGACGGGGTGAATGGATCAAGAGTTAAAGGAAAACACGCGGTTTAGATATTATTGACAATATGATATTATTATTTATATGAAAGAATTCCTGGTCAACGTGAGCATGAGAAAAAAAAGCAACATGATTGTTCCACCGCGCTATATTTGTGTATCCCTCCTCCTATTTTATGCACAAACATTATAGTTGGTTAAAATCACTCAAATTATAGATTTCTGAACATAGGACACAGAGTTTTTTAAATATTTCTTTTGTCACGCATTCATGACGTACAGTACTGTACAGGGCACAATATAGTATCTGCAGCACACTGGGAAAAGTCTAACAATGAAGTAAGTCACTTAAATTCGCTGACTGCCCAATCCTGAACTTTCAAATTTTTATGGATGACAGCATTTTCTATATTGTTAAAATCTATTTCTCCTCATTATCCCGGCTACATTTGACTTTTGGACTATAGAAGTTATTCCACAAAATTGCCATAGCGATCCCATTGTCAAAAAATCATATATCGGCATTTAAAAGTTTTCGTTTTTCGTCCTATATATTTTTTTTTCTGGCTTTTCTTTACTTTTTTTTTTCCATCCAAAGAAAATCTTTTTATGTATGCTGTATAATGTTTGGTAAGATCTAACCTTCTGTATCTATGCATATATGCCATAACATGCCTACTCACTTTATCTTCTTTGCTTGTTTGATAGTATGGTATGCGACTTTTTCTATCCCAATATGGGTGGGGTGGAAAGTCATCTATTTTTACTCGCGCAACGACTCATTCAAAGCGGACACAAGGTATTCATAGACATTATACTTGTATGAACCTTTTTATCACTTAATCACTCTTTTTTTTTTATTATAGGTGATTATTATAACCCATTCCTATGGTAATCGAAAAGGTGTACGCTACATGACCAATGGATTAAAGGTGTATTATGTGCCGACGCTTGTGATCTATTCCGAAGCAACGTTACCGACGCTTTATGGCTGCTTTCCTCTGTTTCGCAATATCTTTATTCGTGAATCAATCGACATTGTCCATGGTCATGGTGCGTTCTCAGCTCTTTGTCAAGAAGCAATTCTTCACGGCAAAACTATGGGTCTCAAAGTCTGTTTTACTGATCACTCGCTGTTTGGTTTTGCGGATGCCAGCTCTATATTGACAAACAAACTATTGAAATTCACTCTTAGTGATGTCGATCATGTTATCTGCGTCTCTCATACAAGGTAAGCCAGGAGGGGGTGGGCGGAATGAATTACTCACATTATCATGATATTCAATCCTACGTTTTGTGTTTACAATAGCAAAGAAAATACCGTGCTTCGTGCTGCATTATCCCCTAGAAATGTTTCTGTTATACCCAATGCAGTTGTTGCCTCCCAATTCTTACCTGATCCATCCGCTGCTGATCCCAAATGGAGTAAGTGAATTCCTCGCCTCTCATGTAAATAGTTGAATGATTGGTTGATACTCACATATGGACCTTTTTTTTCGTCTTCTTCTCCTATTTATATTGTAGTTACTATTGTCGTGATTAGTCGTTTGGTATATCGGAAAGGGGTGGATTTACTTGTGGCTGTGATTCCAAGGATTTGTGCCATGCACAAAAACGTTCGGTTTATTATAGGTAACATGAAGAGAAGGAAGCAAACAGGGTCAAAAAACATAGGTTGACAAACGCGTTTTTGACTTTATTTGATACAGGGGGTGATGGTCCAAAACGAATTGATTTGGAACAAATGAGGGAAAAACATTTATTACAAGATCGTGTGGAATTATTGGGACCTGTGAAGCATCATCAAGTACGAAACATTCTGATTCAGGGAAATATCTTTCTGAATACAAGTTTGACCGAAGCCTTCTGTATTGCTATTGTAGAAGCTGCATGTGCTGGGTAAGAAAGAGCGGGGAGATATTAACTACAAACATAGTTTAGTAAACTGATCCGGCGATTTTCCTCTTCTTATTTTTCTTTAGTTTATTTGTTGTTAGCACCAAGGTGGGTGGTGTACCAGAAGTCTTACCGAATCACATGATAAATTATGCCACACCTGAAGAAGATGGTATGTTTATATGATTTTCTCTTTTTATGTGTAAGCTAACTGAAATTTGACTTGAATACATAGATTTGATCATTGCGATTTCCAAGGCATTACACATGACAAGGTTCAAAAAGGTGGACCCTAGTAAATTCAACGATGAACTTAAGGATATGTATAGTTGGTCAAATGTGGCGGAACGAACAGAAAAGGTATTATGATTTTTTTATCACGATTATTGGAAACGCGCGATGAAGGGTTGGGAAAATGACACTATTTATATATAGATTTATGATTTGATTTGTCAAACACAAGTGTCTCCCTTGATTGAACGCTTTCGTCGGTATTATGGCTGTGGACTTTATGCAGGGAAGATTTTTTGTATGGTGATGGCATTAGATTATCTATTCTGGATCTTTCTCGAATTTATGTTTCCACGGGATAGCATCGAGCTGGCAACAACGTTTCCTTATGAAAGATATAGACAGCAAATGGATCAGCAACGACGGTCCCCCTCTCCGAGGATGTCGAATGGGAAACAAGATTTTTATGGTGATGGTGGTGGCGATGGTGATGGTGACATAGACAAAGGAGTAGTGTAGATAGATATCTTTATTTTAATAGTATGGTTTTTTATTAGCATAGAATGTTGGGCACTCATTAGATATATTAATTAGTTTATTATTTTACTTATTATACTTTGATAAAAAAAAAAAGCTATTTGGTATTGACTATATTTGATGACTAAAATGGATCATACATGTTTTATTTCTGAAGGGCAACAGTCAACTTTATATGATATGATGCGGTTTAAGTACCTGATGAATATCAAAAACCTCATATAAGTATTGATAATGAATAATACATCTGATGGGCGGGTTGTTTTTTCGCTAGGGGATTCTTGGTGCTTTGTGTAATTATGGGTTGCTTTCAATTTTTGATCAGTAGTCATATATAAGTCAGGGGATATCATAACCATCACGGTAACAAAAGTTATATTGCAATTACTGTATTATCAAATATTTATATTGTAATTGCCATATATGAAATATGAGAGCTTTATTTGAAAACAATATTGATATATGATAAATACAATATGTTTATTACCTTCTACAAGATGTGTGTTGTATATAGGAATTCAACGTCGTAAAAATAAAATATGAAAGCGCACTGTACTCACACAACTTTTTCGTAAATAT
Source organism: Absidia repens (assembly GCA_002105175.1). Taxonomy (NCBI): domain Eukaryota; kingdom Fungi; phylum Mucoromycota; class Mucoromycetes; order Mucorales; family Cunninghamellaceae; genus Absidia; species Absidia repens. The sequence goes on from MCGE01000009.1 coordinate 666,062, forward strand.
TTTGTCGTTGTAATTCCTCGACCTCTCAGTCAAAGCCAACTAACTTCAAATACCTCAAGCGTCACTTTTTTCTAGAAAAAAACAACTAACCACATAACTTCGCTCTTTTCCGCACGATATGATCAACCGTTTATTGCCATACACACAAAAACAGAAATAGAAAAAAAAAAAAAAGTGGACGTATTTTATTAAAAAGTGACAAATTCATGAAAATCAACATGAAGATGTAAATGAGACAATTATATTAAAGGGAGATCTTTTCTTTTATTCAATTCTGCTACTAAATACTACTAAAATGTATGTACAAGGATTGTTTTGATTGTTTTTCGACTACAAGCATCCATATATGATAATAAATAAATAAAAAAAAGTAATAAAAACGATGGAAGAGGGTGGGAAGCACTAGTATATAATAAAAGCAAGTGTTATTTGGTAGATAAAGGGGGATACTAGACTAAGAGTCCATTCTAGATTTGGCTTCGTTAGTGATAGATTCAATGACATCCAACTGAAGTAACTCCTTGACAGAGTAAGATAAAGAGGCTAGCATTTTAAAAAAGAAAATCAATTAGTATGCTTTTATATATTGCATTAATGGGGGGGGGGGAAGAGTGTTACCTTCATAAGTATACACCACAATGGTATCGTTGATATACATGTATTGTTTGGCCAAAGCAGCTATGCAGTTGATGACCCGAGCAATGTCACTACGTTCTTCTTCATTGATAGGCTATAAAAAGAGAAAGATAAGAACATCATTTCGAGTATTTGCTATTTTTATGAAAATTACATCATTTGTACTAGAATAGACCACGCTTGTATCAAAATCATCGGTAGCCACGTTAGATAAACCTTGTAATTTCTTATTGACCCAGATATAACCATTTAGCCCCAAGATAATATCTACGCCACAAGGTAAAGTATGGAATTGGGATTTACAACGTTGTACCAATACAGGAGGCACACAAAGGAAGGAGCCATTTCTCAATTTGCAAAACTTGAATCCACGTGTATGAAGACCCATTGTCCCGTCTGAATAAAAACTTTGTACTTCGGCCTATTCGAAAGATAAGTAAGTGAATCATGACGCGTATGAATCGAAGTATCCTTACTTACCACCAAAACATCGCCTTCAGAAAAGAATTGTCGCATTTGTAGTTCATCCGATTCTGTTTTCCGTCTCTATAAACATACACGATATACCAAATAAAATGATTAAAAAACCAAGTAACGTAGAAAAGAAACATATATCACTTACTTGAACACCCCCAGGTAAACTGACGGAGCTAAGCAATAACATGGCATCTTGTCTGCCGTTGACATCCACCTTCCAACGTTTCATTGCCACCTGATACAATACACAAGTATGTAAGTCAGTAAAATACACAGACGATCAAAGATTTTCAAGTCATTTTACCTCAGTGATCCGACCCACTACAATATCCCCAATTTCAGGAGTGTAACGACTTTTTAAAGGACGTACAGACAAGAGTTTGTTGACCCGTTCGACGGTACCTGCTACAGAAGATATCACTGCTGCCGATCCATCCGTGTCGTCCGCATACGTCCCGTGGCCCCTCATGAATTGTTGGTCTGTGGTCACTGTTTCCCCCGGATTCACAAGAGGTGCATCGTATTCGTCGACATCCATATTTTTATCCCCTTTTCTGCTGTTACGTGACGCCACTTGTTCCGTTGATACTGGTGATAATATACGTAAATCCATCTTGTATGTGTGTAAAAGAAAAAGGTTGGTTTAAAGAAAAAAAAAAAAATGGGGGCCGCCTGAATTTTTTTTTTTTTTGGAGTTTGTTAAGTGGCTTGCCTGGTACCTGTCTGCCGGTCTGGTGCGGAGTTCAATTTTCCTTTTTTTTTTTCACCCTCTTTTTTTTTTCCAAGAATGAATGATTGAACTTATGGACAACGATACACCTACTATTGCTTTACCTCAACACAAACTCCAACTTGAACTTCGCACCGATGAGCGAAAAGGACGAGGGGTATTTGCAACGATCCCCATAGAACGACGAACATTGATTACCATCTCACCCATACTCCTGTTTCCTCATGAAGAATACAATGCTCATGGGCAATACACACAACTTGACCACTACACGTATAAATGGAAAGATGGCATGGCTTTGGCACTTGGTTTAGGATCCATGTTTAACCACGACAATGATCCCAATGTAGGGTTTATGCGCGACTTTGAAAACAAACTGATTCGGTATGTGGCGTTACGTGATATTGCCGTGGACGAAGAACTATGTATATCCTATGGTGCCAATCTGTGGTTTGAAGACGCTACTGCAGATGGTGATGATAGAAAACAACAAATAATGCAGCAACAGTCGGATAGTGAAGACGATATGGCTTGGATGCAAATGGTGATGGATGGTTGAAAAAACGGAGCAAGCATGACTCTTTGTTGTTGTTGCTAGCACTGGTGGCTCTTTTGCCCTATGTTTTGCTTGGTTTATCTAGATGGAATGTGGTGACGGTAAGACTACAGCAATCGTTTATGTTATACTTCTGTTACTATGCCAGCTCATCATTCAATTTTTTTTTTTATTTGTATAGATGATTGACCAAACTGCTGGGCATATGCTATCCCCACACTTATTCCATAGTTTAGATTAGCTTATATACCTTTCACCATTCCATTATCAATAGTATCTTTCCCATATTACATATATATGTATATGCATTTATAGCCTGAATAAACTATTTATTTTTGCCTGATTTGTTACAATATTGTATTGCATTATGTTGTTTCCAACGAGGACTCTTGGGCATAATCCCTTTTTCATCGTTATTCATGGTATACATGTGTATGATTATTATACTACTATAGTGACACTTATAAAACCATCAATCATCACTTTATATCAATGGCAACAGCAACTGATCATTGCTAGCGACAAAAATTGACACATAGGAGGATTTGTTTCCATTCCAGGCAACGAATACTTTCATGCAAGGAATGAAATCGGATTGTAACTGACTCTCACTATATATAGTACTCACTTGAATTTTAAATAAAGTTGATAAAAAAAAATTACCGTATCATATCATTCTTCTACTTTATTACTCACAAGCAGTTCTGGATTGATCAGCAGAGAAGTGATTGATTCATTGCAGGCTCACTGAGAATGGAAAAAGCACGATGCAGTGATTAGTAATTTTTGGTGACACATGAAAGGGTTAAATAAGGGGTTTGCATACCTATTTTATTTCCTTTTTACTTGATTTTTTCCTTTTTATTCCATCAAATATATAGCATAGAATGATTACTTCCTTTCTACCAGGGATTACTGATACCGAATGGATGGTGATCAAGTACACTGTGGTACTTTCAATAATGGGGCAATTAGCATGGTTTGGATGGTGGCAGGGAACGAATGGACTCAAAACAGAACGCCAACGAGCATATATATTATCTCTTTTAAGCAGTATTATTATGACACTAGGCTCGTTGCCGTATGTTTACCAGGTCACTTACCATCAACGCGGCAACTTGAACTTGCTATTGACTTCCACATCCACTTCGGCGTTTATTGCCTCTCCCATTCTGACGTTAATGCCCGTGGCTCTGACAGCATTTTTCATGTCATTTTTGATCCTGGATTTGGCAGTCGGGTTGATATGGTACAAGAGTAAAATTGTTTTGTTGAAGGGATATGCGCATCATATTGTATATTTTTGTCTATTGGCATGGGTGTTGAATCGTCATTATGGTGGAATATTTATGGGTATGTGTGTTCTGGAAATACCTACGTTGTTACTCTCGGCGGGGTCTGTCCATGGGCCCTGGCGTCGTGATTATCTCTTTGCCCTGACTTTTTTGGCCACCCGTATTGTGTTTCATGGCTACATGGTTGCTTGCGCTTATTCCCTTTATGGCCTCACACCGATCACCCGAGCTTTGGCGGCTTTTTTACCTGTGCATCTATATTGGTTTTTTGGTAGGCCAAGCATCAAAAAAAAAAAAAAAAAAAAAAAAAAAAAAAAAAGGGATGAGCGAGGATTTAATATTTTTGCATTGATAGGCTTCATTCAGCAACAAAAACGCTTGTATCACCTCAACCAGGAACTGTCCCTCAGGTCATGCCCTCAATCTAACATCTCCACTACGAAACCGTCCAATATTTCCAGCAACGTTACCGACAACAAACCCTCCACAACAACTACTACCATCACCACGAATTCAGCAAAAAGAGGTAACATGACTCACTCAGAAACCACCATCAGCACGCCTGCGACCGTAGTAACGATGCGCAATGTATACGGAGAACACGGAAAAAATGGGCATGATAATAAAAATTTGAACACGAGCACACGGGAACAACAAGCAGATTTACCAGGTTCGTTTACCGTTGACCAGCAACTTGATCCATCCACATCCGTTCCCTCATCAAAGCCCAGGAAAATTCGTGGGTTTTGGGATAGGGCATACCAACGTCTCCGTCAAGAACAACATGAACAAGAACAGCATGAACAAGAACAACGACGAAAACGACACACCCTGGCGGTACCAGCCTATTGAAACACTTGCACATTTATTTTTAATCCACGCACATCTGTATTGTCCTTTTTTATTCTTAGTTTATTCGAGTCCGTTAGAATATAACAATATTTTCTTTTATATGCTTTTTTTTTTTTTTTTTTTTTTTTTTTGCACCAATAAATGATCTAGAATTTCCTGAAGCATGTGGAAATCATAGATTTACTGTGGGGGAGAGTTCGCATTTTTTATTTCACTCTCAGCACACTTGATTTTCCATTTTTTCCATTTTTTCCCTTTCTTCTTTTCTTTCTATGTTTTTCAGGACATCACCTTCAATTGAAGCTTCATTGAAGTGGTAGTGATCTTGGATTAGTGTTAGAACTTCGATTAGGGGCATTTTAAAAAATGCAATACAAACACCATGGGGAAACCCTTTCATTTTAGATCTAAGATTTGGGACCGCCCATTAGATTGGGCTTCATCTTTAGAATAGTGTTTTAGAGTCAGTTATTAGCATAGCTTAGTATTAGTCTGTCATAGTTTCTATACACATCTGAATAAAGTATGTGTTATCTTTTACCATCAGTCTCTCTCTCATGCGTTTCAAAGTCTTGTTGAATGGGATGTACGTGTGTTGAACAATAATAAAATAACAAACTACCAGTAATAAATTGAAACTGCTAATATCATTATTATCACCTCTACTCCATTTCGGCATTCATAAGAAATCTTTTGGCAGTTTTGGTTGTTTGTTGTAGTATTCAAGGTAAGTAGCTGTGGTTTTTTCTTTATTGCTCACAAGTCCACGTAGTTATAGAATTTGCCTCCAACCCGCCGATCTCTATTTATGGCTGGTAAAGAGATCAACCTACGATGTGGAAAATCTCCTCTCCCCCTATATTAGGGCCATCACAACTAAGTCTGAGGGGGGACCAGACTGACGGAATTTTTTTTTTTAGTTAATGGCGAATATACCACCAGTGTGTATATGTGCCCTACCCCAATAGCTTTGGTCCTATTTTACACAACAGTTTAATTAAATAGAATATTCCTTTTGTTTCATTGTCATTTATTTATTGAATATAATGTATTACATATATATATATATATATATTTTAGAGGGTATGAACGGAACGTGAGGGATAGGAAGATGGATCATGCAGGGATTCACCGGAGGATGAAGGGATTTCAGAAGACGATGCGGCTGAGGGTAATGGAATAGAGCGCATGGATGAGGTGTTCGGTAAAGACGAAGAAGAAGATGAAGAAGAGGAGGAAGTGGATTCAGGGTGAGCTAATGGAGACGGGATTACAGTCATTGGAGGCTGTGTAATGGAAGGTAGCGATGGATCTTGGTAGTCTAGTTGAGTAGAAGTTGGTGAAATGGAAACGGAGGAGTTTGTGTGTTGTCTTGGTCTAAAAAGTTGAGGGGCCATCAATGAAGAATGACGTCTCGGAATAGATGTTGATGTTTGCTGTTCAATGTCATGATTATGTTGTGATGATGATATGGATTGACGACTTGAACCAAACGCACGATCGTGATAATGGACAATGGATTGCCAAAGAAAAGAAATAAGAAAAACAAATAAAGTAGCACATTGCATGATGTACATGAGACGTGTAATGGTAAATGTTGGTTGTGATAAGGCGATTAATTGAGGAGCCAGCATATACCAGTAGGAAGTGACATAACCAGTGTGCGCTAACAAATCAATACCCAAAATAAAAGCAAAGGCACCAGAAAAGCTCAAAGAAAAGAGAAAAACTGTCTTTTCTTTCCATTTTGAAAGAAGCAACATCAATAATGGACATCCTATAAAAAATCCAATTCGACCTTGGTCCTTTAAGATAAGAGGTAAAAAAAAAAAAAGAGTTTATTACCATGGATAGGATATGGTTGATCTCTTTGCAATCGATATTATACTTTACCGATGGTATCACCAAATTTTCTCTCCAACAACAGATATACAATGCCAATGTCAATCCTCCAAGCACTGTCAATGAATCACCCCTCAATTTAAAAATAAGTTCAAGTTACATACAATGCGGCTTGCAATGGCGCCCTGTTTTTTTTTTGTTTTTTGTTTTTTTTGTTTTTTTCATACCAGCAATCAGGCCCATAGAAAGCTTCCAAAAATAGAAACACACCACTGCCCCGATGATGCCGATCGAAAGAGGGACGATAAACATCGTGATGGCATCTCGACTATATCCTTCCATCGATTTGCTATTCGCAAGCCCTATCCAAGTCAATGACCCTATATACACATATATAAATATAAAAAAAAAAGTCGTCTAGCGCCGGGACCCTACGTGTGTTCCTGATTTTTTTTTTAAAAAAAAAAAAAAAAAAACTTGCCCAGAATTAAAAATCCGACCACCGTGAGGGTCGATCGGAAACACCGGAAACCAAAGAGCATCAATTGTGATCCACATATTAACAATAGACTTCCGCTTATGCCTACTTGGATATTAATACTATTGCTTCCATATAGCAACTCTTTCAAAGAAAAAAATATAATCGACATTAAGGAGGGAAAAAAGTGTTGCTTTCGGTACAGTACCTGCTGTATGGGGATCCAGTTGAAGAACAGAAGTATTCATCAAGTCAAAAAAGGAATGATGCGAGAAAAGAAAGAGAGAGAAAGGGAGAAAGGAGTGGAAAGGAGAGGAAAACAAATTGAATTGAACAGCCATTTTTATTTAAATCATATCATATCGCTATATGTATATAAACAAAAGTGATGCTTCGGTGGATTGTTATTGTTTTCCTACATATCATACATAAGTAATGTATTCTACTGGAAATAAAAAGTACATGATCATTTACCCTTATTGTATAAATTTACCAAACTTTCCGTCTTCTTTTTTTGCACCATGCTATGATATGTATTAAAAACATCATCTTTTCTTTTAACTGCCATGCTACACGTATCATATAAATGCATATGTTTCCATTGACTTTTAATTTTGCAATAAAAAAAAGTCGAGCCACGATAATCTGTAATAATCTAAAGGTTAGGATATCATTGGAAGATACCTTAGAGAAGAATAGAAAAAATAGATGCAGACTGCATGCATGATACTTGGTTCTATCTAATGACAAAAAAGACCTTTTTTGGATGGTAAAAATATATGGTTTTTATTTATTTATTTGTATTTGATAATATATGTGTGAAGAATAACTGTACTGTGTGAGTGGTTGTGTATGTAAAAGGGGATGCTAATAACTAGCTAATTAACTAGAATACTAAACTATACCATAATGCCAAACGTTTACATAAGAGAAACGCCATTATTATGATTTGTTATGTTTTTCTTGCCATAAAAAAAAGTGTTATCATCAACAAGCGCATACGCATAATAAGGTAGATGTCGAGACACCAAAAATTCTTCCATGCAACCCCCATCCTCCCCCCCCCCTCTCCCTCGTACATCACAGTACATGATTGCTTGTTTGCCCATACTGGTCTTTCGGCTTGTCGTAAAGGATGATGCCAAAAAGTCGAAGGATTGCTTCCTTGTTCCGTATTAACTACACTAAAAGTAGAAAATAAACTAAATCAAGCCCCGAAGACGCAGACTTTATGCATCAGTACACTGTAAATGCCACCACACCTATGCACATCCCTTGCCTATCCATGCCCTTTTCATTTTCTTTTTGTCTTGAGGTTCATAGTGTGCCATACATATTTCCTATCATCGCATAAATAAGAAGATGAGTAGCTTCAGGTGGTGTTGGTTGTTCCATTCAAATCGTGTAGCATATTTCTTGCGGTTCATTACCTCGCGAAAAGATATCAAGGGGTGTGAATTCTTTTTTCGTTGAAAATAACGGCTAGGTTTCCTTTTTTCTTTTTTCAGTTACCTAAATCGCGTCTAAAGAAAGAGTTTACATATCAATCATACTGTCTTCACTATGGTAATATTGTTGTTGCTTTTTGGAAATCGAAGAGCATGGAGAAGGATTTTGGTCATAAAACGAGCGAGAATCCACAGAACCACCTACTTTTTTTTCTCAAAAAAAAAAAGAGGGTAAACTTTAATCGCCGCCACCGACCAAAAAAAAAAACTAAAAAATCATGTGTGCTGAGTCTGAATAGGTTTTTTTTTACACTTTCCACTATGCAGGTTTATTAGTTAATTGGTATTTTGAATAACTTTTTAGTGAAATAAAAATATTTATGTTTTGCAATCATACAATACAATGACTATTTGGTAAAGGTTGAAATGATTACAGTGTTTGGAAATATTGTGGGATATATTATGTATTTTTGTTTAACTCCCATATCGCGGAGGGATGGAATGTTGAAAGGCAGGGGTGTTGTTCTAGAGTGAGATTGATCTTATGTTGATTTTAATGTACCATGATATGAATGAGGTTAGTGGTATTAAATTCGAACTATACATTATGATGATGGGATTGAGGAAACAGCATTTTGATTCGAGTGATGGCGCTGGTGATAATATGTTTGTTGTCTATGGGACGTTTATTAAAAATGAAGACCCAATATGCCCGCCATATAAAACATTGTACTGTATAGTGGATATTATTGTCATATATCGCTTAAAATTGAGAATATGTGGGGGTTCTTGTAGGGAGCTAAGTGTTTTGAAGATGTCGTTACGGAACTACCTTGGGAGTATATCTAGCTATTGCTTTATGGTTTCGCACTAAGATTCGGGAGTTCAATTATAACGATGAAAGTCAAGGGTTCGTGGGGAGAGCGGAGGATAGAGCACTTGAACCACCGTTGAAGCGGGAAAAAAAAAAAGAAAAAATATCGACTCATAGTGAGTCAGCATGTCGGTTGATTTCCTATGTGCAGGTAGATTATAGTATATCTATCGTTTTTATGAATTTTTTAGAGAAGTAGAGTCATATTCGTTCTGCCCTTTATATGATATCATTGATATATATATTACCATTAAGGACACGTCTATCAACCTTTTTTGTATAAAACTTAATTTCTTCCTATTCTCGGGAATTCCGGGTTAGAGATCATCCGAGGCATTTGGTGGTGGTGGGTTCTGGCAAATAGACTGACTGTTCCTTTCTTAAAAAGAGAATACAAATAATCGTCCATCACAAATACCCTAATTATATGTATATTAATGTACTTTATTGTTTCGTTCAATGCTTTTTTTTGCATAGATAGGCCAGAATGGCTTCCGTTGCCGAAAGTTTACCCCATTTTTCAAATTATCCTTTTTGAAAATTCCCGGATCGGCGACACAAAATTTTTCGCACGCCTTTTTTTTTTTTTTTTTTTTTTTCTCCTTCAAAAAAACTTTCTTTTTGCTTGTTGAACTTCTTTCCCTTTCCTTTTTTTCTCCCATTACCAGCTAGCATAGCCACCATGTCTTTCAACAAAATCCCTACCCGTACCAATGTCCAAAAAATCCTCGGTCATCTTAAGCTCAACGACGGTGTGATCTACTTGAATGGATCTGTGATGCAAGAACGTGACAATACCGATGTTGAACTACCTTTCCGTCAAGAATCCAACTTTTACTATGTCACCGGTAAGTGAGCGCCCTGTCTCCCCCCCCCCCACAAATAAGCACACATGCGCACTCACCACTCACTGCTCCTCTTGAATAGGTGTAAATGAACCTGATTTCCATGTGGTGATCGACATTGCGACTGGCAAAACCACTTTGGTGGCGCCCAATGTTGTTCCTGATCATGTCATGTGGATGGGTATGCCCGACTCTCTCGAGACGTTGCAAGCCAAATACGATGTGGATCAAGTCATCTATGCCGACAAAATCAACGCGCTCATTACACCTGCCCCCAAGGTCTATACTTTGCCTATCACCCGAACCACTGCTATTGATGCATTGACCTCCAACAAATGCAATGCTGACGAACAAAAGGCTTTGGAAAATGCGTTTATCGATGCTCGTTTGATTAAAGCTGACTGGGAAGTGGAAATCATGCGCAAGGCCAACAAAATCTCATCTGATGCTCACATCAAGGTAAGTTAATAAACGCACACGACCATGAGATGATGTTACACTGATCCTCCTGCTTACTTTTTTTTTTTTTTTTTTTATTGGTGTTGATAGCTTTGGCAAGCCGTCAAAGTAGGTTGCAATGAAGCCCAACTCCATGCTTTGTTTTTGTATGAATCCGCTCGTCATGGTGCGTTTTTCCAATCTTATTTCCCAATTGTTGGTGCGGGGATGAACGCTGCCACGTTACATTATAACAAGAACAATGCCGTGATGAACAACCCCAACGATGTGGTTCTGGTCGACGCCGGTGCGGAATATGATTTGTATGCTTCGGATATCACCCGTGTGTTTCCTGTCTCTGGTAAATTCACTCCTGAAGCTCGCGTCATCTACTCCATTGTCTTGGAAATGCAAAAGGTAAAACCACTCAATGTGAAACAGGAAGGGTAAATTTAATGATGTCTAAAAAATATATGTATATCTATTTTTTTTTAATATATATAGACGTCAATTGATCTTTGCAAAGCCGGTGTGGCATGGGAAGATATTCATATGAAGGCGACTGAAGTTGGTTGTGATGGTCTTTTGAAAGCTGGTATTCTTGTTGGTGACAAAAAGGAAATTTTGGAAAAATCAGTCATGGCTGCGTTTTTCCCTCACGGAAGTAAGTGGATGTTGTATTTTTTCACGACAACAAAGAACTCACTCTTTTTATCATTTATCCTAGTTGGCCATTCTATCGGTATGGATGTTCATGATGTGGGTGGTTACCCCGATAATGTCGAACGTATTAACAAGCCTGGTATCTGTAATTTACGTATGCGTCGCACTTTGGCTGCTGGGTTTGCCGTCACTGTGGAACCTGGAATTTATTTCTTTGATTACTTAATCGACCCTGTACTCAACCATCCTGACACTGGAAAATATATCAACGTGGATGCATTGAACAAGTACAAGTCCGTTGGAGGTGTACGTATTGAAGACAACTTGATCATTACCCAAGACAAGCCTATCAACTTGACGACCGTCCCCAAGGAAATCGATGAAATTGAATCCTTGATGGCCGCCAATTAGTTTAGTTTTTACTTTTCAGTTTCTTTGCATTTTAGTAGCCATCTACCTTTTCCCTTCTTCCCCCTTGTATTTAGTAGTTTTAGTTTATTGACGAAAATAAATATGTATTTCTATAGTTAAATAAACGAACGCTCTGGCGCGCCGCTGGAGCTTTTGGAACCTTTCGATTTATTAGGTGTCAGAATTGTTATTGAAGTGTGGGTTTTGATGGGAAGGCATTGGAGCCTCTGCAATTTTACACTTCGGTGGCAGCCTTTTGGAGCCTGACCGTCGTGCTCAGAGCTCATTAATTGTATTTTTTTTCTTTTTGTGTGTGTGTTGAAAAAAAAATGGTAAAAATGTCAATTCAGGCTCCGCACACAGAATTTCTGAATTTTTTTAGGGACCAATATTTTTTCCTTTCTTTCTTCTTTTTTCCCTTCATGAGAATCTGAATGTTATAATGGCAAGGCTCATTGGGGTACTGGCGAACTAGGAATAGTGTTAGAACTTGAATTAGAGGCATTTGCAAAAATGCAAAACAAACATCATGGGGAAACCCTTTCATTTTAGATTCGTGATTACTAACTTCCACTAGAATAGCCTCCATTGTAGAATAGTACCAATAGCTTAGGTTAGTGCTAGTTGTCATAGTTTATACTGTATGCATATCGGAATTAAACATATCTTGTTTTTTTTACCGTTAATCTCTTTCATGTCTTTTGTTGTCTCGTTGAATGAGCATGAGTGAAATCACAATTACCTGAAAAAGTGTTGGGCGTCGTGACAGGCACTCAGAAAACAGTTCCAATAGTAATATTTCTTACTATTTGACGGGTTAGACGATGGTTAATAAAAAGGCTCATTTTATTAAAGCATACTAGTGGGTACTAAAACTAAAGGAGAGGTGTTCACTGGAACAAGGGATTGTATGGAAGGGACTATCGGAGGAAAAATGTGGAAGAGCAAACGAAAATCTGTAGATTGGATAATACTAATCTAAAGGTATAACGGTGAAACGGGATCCAAAATACGGGGCATGAGAAAGACTAAACGGACATCAGATATTGAATCACAACAACGATCAAAATGAACGATGGTAACAAAAAGGGATCTATTGCGCAAGACATAAGAAGACTAATGGGACATTTTGTCATTGAAGTATATATATAAGGCATATTTTATGTAGACGTAGGTATAAACAAACTACGGGCAAACTAACACTAAACTAAGCTGATCAAGACTCCGAATAGCCAACTATGGCGGTATCAAACCCTGAATTTTAAAAAGAAGGGTTTCCCCATGCATGTTGTGATCTCTGATTTGAAAAGACTTTTAATCTAGTCCTAACACTAAACCACGTTCATTATAACATCGAAGAGGTTGAATGGTGAAGAAAAAAAAGAAAATGAAAAGGAAGGCCAGGAAAAAATTAAAATGTGAGAGAATAAAAATCCACGTGGGCGGGATTTGAATGTGGGGTCTTTCTTGGGGCTGGATGGGCTGTTTTTGGTTGGGCACAAAAGAGGAGCACCATCCAATATATGCTCTTATTTCTTGATGGCTTTGCAGACAAGATGGAACTTCTTCACTGTAGAATAGTGTATCACTTACCGGAAGATAGTTTACCGTCTGTCAAGTTGGACTACATACATTCATTACCTATTCTAAATGAACCGAATGCTAATACTCTGGCACAGCAATAAGACAATAGTATTGTACTTGATAGATAAAAATAATGGAAGATAAATAAATGGGTCAAGGGGATTCAGTTTTAGTTAATGAATCAAGTTGGTACTTGTGTGTCAAATTAAAAGGATCACATTCTTCAGTAATCCAAATGGAGGTTTCGGTCAAATATTTATGAGTGGGCGCGTTTTCTTGAATGTGGTACCGATTTAAAAACGACCCTGGAAACATTGTGTGTAGTAAACGTTTTATTGTCAAGTAAAATAAGCCTCTTTAGCATTTACTGTGAGACACTTTTTTTCTACGTTCTTGCTGAGCTTCATCATATCATTCCACCCATACTAAGTTACCAAAAAATACACGCCCAAATTTTTTGATCACTTCCAAATATTCACCTCCTCCCAAATTTCCACCTTCCTAACCGTACCATATGACTATTCATTGCAAGTTCAATAAAAAGACGATAATTCTTATGTACCATTTTATTTATTTGTTGTCAAAAAAAAAGTAAATATAGAGATAATAATAATAATAATAATATATATATATATATATATATTAAACAGACGCGTCGATAGCAAATAAAAAACCAATAAAAATCTAGTAGTACTACTTTTTTTTTCCTTTTGCATTCTATTCTACAAGACACCCATTGTTTGCAGTTTTCGTTTCTCTACATGTATATATATATATATATATAAAACAATATTAGTGAGATGGTCAACTCATACGTCACCCTTACTACTACTTACGCGTCATCCGGACATCCGCATTTTCATGTTCACTATCTTCGCCATCAATGTAATCGTCCGGTTTGAAGTCCCGAGGCACTTCCTGCATGCCTACCGATGGGGCAAACGGCATATACCGAAGATTGTCAATGATTTTTGCGCTAGAGATAGGGAGAGGGGAGAAAGAGTTAGCTGGAATGAATTCGTTCATTTGTGTATAGCTTACATTGTTCGTTCAAGGTAATCCCGTGTATTGTGATTTGTCATATTATTGGATGGTACATCAAGCTTGAATTCAGGTCCAAAGTATTCGAAGTAATTGTTATAAGGTAAATCCTCTATTTACATAAATACATAAAAAGGCAGACATCAGTATGATAGCTTAAGTGTTTCAATGTGATGGTTCTTACGTTGTGTCAGATCTTCACCCACGGCAAGGCCAGTTTCAAAAGTCCACGTTCTCGCCACATTTCGAATGGTGTAGCCACCGCCACCTACCATGATCATGGGTATATTGAACGATTTGATGAATTCAACACAGGATGCATGACCTTTCATAGACAAATTGAAGCAGCCCAATCGATCACCAGCAAGTGAGTCCCCTCCAAGTTGTAACACAATCGCGCCCGGTCGATACCAATCCATAATGCGTTGTATAATCTACAAATAAAAAAAAAATAATAATAATAAAAACAGATTTAGAAAAGGAAAGATCACAAGTTTCTAAGGGGGACAGGTACCACTTACCGGTTGAAACACGCTCTTGTAGGCTTCATCATCAATACCATCCCTTAACGGAACATTCACAGCATATTTCTTTCCTTTTCCTAAACCAGTATCCTATACACACATGCACATACTTAAGGTTAGTTCAATCATCCTATCACTTCTTCTGGGGGCAGGAACAATTTTACCTTAATATCGCCAGTCCCTGGAAAGAATTCACCAAATTTGTGGAAGGAACATGTCATGACCCGATCGGTAGTGTAAAATGCCTCCTCCACGCCATCGCCATGATGAACATCAATGTCCACATATAAAACGCGTTGATGGTACCTATGTTATGTTTTTTTCAACGAAAAAGGTAAGACCACACATAATAATGTAACGACCCACTGGTTTAATTTTTTTTTTTTTTTTTTTTTTACCGTAAGAGTTCCAAGATACCGAGAACAATATCGTTGACATAGCAAAAACCTGACGCTTCTGTTTTCTTCGCATGATGTAGTCCACCAGCCCAATTAACTGCAATGTCCGCTTCACCGTTTAACAATTTGTTGGCAGCACCTTATTAGCCACAGAAACAAAAGAGTGAGAAATATTATTTCCATAATTCATCAACATCACTATATATATGTATATATATATTTACCTATTGATCCACCCGCGGAAATAGAACAAAATTCAAAAAGACCTTCAAACACTGGACAATCTTCACCCACATTAACTATTCGTAAACAAATATAACAAAAAAAAAGTGAGCATAATAATATAGACACATGGCAAAGAAAAAAGAGAAATATATAACGGCTACTACTTACACCTAGCAACTCCTTGTTCTAAACCACCGTGTTGCATAGCTAACGCTTCCAAATTGTCAGGTGTCACGCTTTGTAAAAAGTTAATATATTCATCAGAGTGGAATCGAGTCATTTGGTATGCCGTTGTTCTGTCAGGTTTCTATAAAATCAAATCAAGTGCATGTGTGAGAGGTCAACCGTCCTCTTTTATTCCGATGTCGACAATGCCATATTTTACCACAATGTCCAGTTTCTTATAAAGGCCATAATTCACCACCATATTATGGACCATGTGCATACGTTTTGGTTTCATATAATGACCTATCCCAATAATAGCCATGACAAAACAAAAAATAAAAACAAAGCGACTGTTAGAAAAACCAACTCAGTAGTATTGCGTTGCCATCTTGTTGATCATCCGCCTACCTGGTCCATAGTTGAAATTGCCAACATCGTCTATAGAATAAGGAGAGTGAGAATTGGTTCAAACACGACAATCAATCAACACGCATATCGCTGTACTACTTACGGTCGTAAAAATATGAGACTCTTCGTTTGGAGCAATTGGCAAGACTGATAGAATTGGGCATGTGTAAGATAAATAAAGTAAAATAAAAAAGAAAGTGGATAGAGGAAAGAAGAATGGGAGGGGAAAAAAAGAAATGTCGACCAAAAAAGCAGCCACCGATATGATTTATTCAAGCGCCTCCTTAAATAGTCCAAAGGCGGAAGGAATCAAGAAGAACTAATAAGAATAAGAAAATGCATTTTTTTTATTCCAAAAAAAAAAGTATTCAATAACAGTATATGTATATGTAAACTATGTATAAAGATTCGTCCCCTCCACACCATTTTTCAATCAATCGTAAAAAGACATGTCCGCCATTAAATCCAGAAAATCATTCAACCCGGAGAGTATAAAATTGTCGGACGAAGGTTTCAGCATGGCCATCATCAGTTTTTCCTGTAGCACCGTCGTGTTCAACAGACTTGTGGCTCGCAACGACACGCCTTTTTTGTAGTTGAGTTCTTCATCTTCCAAATCCGCGGACGTGATGGGAAAGACAATGGCTGATTGCTGCTGCTGTTGTTGCTGTTTTCTAGCTGTGTGTGGTTGTTGATACGTTCGACCATATTGCTGTTGTTGCTTGACCAAGTGAGTCACCTTGACCCCACCACCCAGAATAAGCGCATACACCGTTTCCATACCACGTTGTGCAACGATCCTGAAATGATGATTGTTGGCCTCGGCAAGTGTCAAACAGATCCGGAGCAACGTCATCGCCACACTAGGGTCCGCCTCGATCAGTTGTTCGCAGAACGCCAGGTCCGCTAGCGCCACCACATTGTAAAGTCCCATCATCACCAGTTCTAGCGTGCCCAGCTGTCCACTGCTCATGCCCACCATCATGCCCATTTCCACCAAATGGAATTGTCGCCGGATCATGCTCACCAGCGCCACCCAAATCCCTTGAATCAAATGTCCCACTGGTTGTCGATTATCACCATCATGTAATAGTGATCCCAGTATCCGTCGATGGCTGTCATGTACTGAAAATTTGTTCCAAGCTTCCATCGCAAGCATCGCATAATACGTATCCGTTCCATACACGACAAAGTCATGGATAAGAAAAACCAGTGCATCGACCATGGTGTCTGGCTCATATTGTGGTGTGGTGATGGCAATGGCAATGTTGGCGTAGATGGTCAAGACGCATTTTCTGAATTCAAGGATATCCATGCAGCGTAATAGCTTCGTATTGGTATTAGTGTTGTCATTGTTGTTGTTGTTGTTGTCATCGTCGTCGTCGTCGGTGGCGGTGACAGCGATTAGGTTCCCATCATCCTTGTCAATCCTAATGCGATATTGCCGTGTGAGTTGGACAGTGTTGATCAAAATGGGACAAAGCCGGGGATGCTTGGAGAGATAGTCCAGGTTTTCTTCCATAAACGAGAGGTTGCGCAACAGGTTGAAGAGACACAGACGCAGTTCCCTTGATGATAGCCATGTCTCCGAAGACGTCGGTTCCAACCCCGGAATCAATGATTTCATTTCTAAAAGTGCCAGTTCAAACAGGTCCGCGTAGCTATGTGATGATGCTTTAGCGCCAGTCACCACAACCATGGGGCTTTCATCAAATAAACACCCTTGTAAATGATCCAGTATAATGTCCAATAAATCTTCACAATGGGTTAATAATAATGGTCGCGGTTGCATCGTCATTGTCGTCAACGTGTTCAGCGCATTGGTCATTTCCATTTTGGTGCCCGATCTGAGTGACATGGTCAATGCGGTCAAATCTACCGCACCTACAGAATATAATAAAAAAAAAAAAAAGATCAGTCAGTTCTTCCCAAGTTGAAACCACATATTGATTCACATACCTAATTCTTCCAAGTAAGGTATGGCAGGGCGAATTTCAAATTTTTCAAAATACTTGAGATCAACACCACCATACGATTCCACTTGCCTTGTCTTTGGAATATAAGTGACAGTAGTTGGAGTAGAGGTAGCAGGAACAGAGTCAGGAGAGTGCTTATAACGCCCATCGGCAGTTGCAGATGGTGGTGGAGGGTGTGTTGGGGTTGTAGGTGATGCCATAGATCTTGAGGAAGAATCGCGTCGAGCTATTCGTTGTTGTTGTTGAAGATGACGCTGGTCAGATGAAGTGGGCATAGTGGGTGTTTGTACAGGCATAGAGGTGAGATTACTTGACTGGTCAGGATAACCCATTTTCATGGAGGTTGGAGGCTGACTGAAAGCGGAACCATAGGCATCGTTTGTTGCATTAGCCATAAACATTTGTGGAACAGGGGAATAAGACATGTGAGGATAGTTGCTGGTGTTGACCATATAGTTGTTAGTATGGGGCATGGATTGGTGTAAAGGCATGTATGTTGACGTGACACTATCCATCCCTGATTGCATGATTGCTGGTGGGACAATGTTCTATGAAATAAAATAATATAAAAGAGTCAGAAACGTCCATCCATAATTATATATTTATGTTCTTACCATGTAGGATGTTTGCAAGTCTGCCATGGAAGGTTCTAATAGTAACATAAAAACCCCCCCCAGCACGATGAGTATCGTAAATTGCAGATATATTTGTTGTTGTTAGAGAGTTTACCTGGATAGTAGGAAGATTGCATGTCAACGTTGGAATAAAATTGGGTATGGTTTGGCGCAGGGGAGTGACTAGGTGACAAATTATCTATACAGCACAAAGATAGAAGTCATTTTTTGTTCAATAAATGGTCAAACGGCATGAGCTCATTGTATGCTATACTTACCCACATTGAATATCGGCTGCTGTTGTTGTTGTTGTTGCATCAATGTAGGTTGCTGCATTGGAGTACTGTTCATATCAGTATTTGATAATCGAGTTTGAGAATACACAGTAGATACTAGAAGAGTTTAATAGATGGTTAGTTCATCATCAACAAGCTCGATTCAAATATATTGCACCATACTTTCGTTCATTTGTTGTGGAGTGCGCTGTTGTAATGAGCCAGTTGCCGGTATCTGTCTCTGGAAATGGTCTTGAGAGAAAGCAAGCTGTTGCGCGGTGTTCATATATGAGGTGGTGGAAGTAGATGTAGTCGAAGGAGGAGGTGCCGTTGTCTGAGGAGAGTTCATGGCAGCACTGTTGTTTTGGCTCAAAGCCCCACCAGAAGTGACACCCATTGTTGTTCCTGCCGTAAGTGCTTCATATTGTTGTTGTTCTTGTTGTTGCCGTTGTATCATTGCCATCATAGGATTCATAGGAACTGATCCCTGTATTGATGAATTACCAAAGGATTCCATAGCGCACAAAGAAATCGTTGACTAACTAAAATAAAAGGATGATGAGTGAGTAGATACATTTCAGACTATATAAGTTAAGTGCACTTTTTACCTAGTTATGTTAATATCGCTGGCTTACGTGTTGAATGAAAAAGAAAAGTAAAAAAAAAAGAGGTCAAGGAAGAGAAAATAAACTCCTCCGACCTCAATATTTTTTTTTCTGGCCACGTTCTACCCCTTTACCGTGAGACAGGAAAATCACGTACTTTTTTTTTTTGAAAATATCTCTATGACTACGATTTAATTTACATTTTATTTAAAACTGCTATGTACATATAATTTTGAACCTGAGTATAATAAACTATAAAACGAAGAAAGTGAGACATCGTCCTGAGATTATAGACCATGTCTCCCTAGGTAGATACTACAACGCGTACTAGATTGGCCAGGGAGATTATCCAATCAAAAACGAGTCTAGCACCTGAGGCCGGCATTGTTAGGGTTTAAACTCCCGAAATCAAAAAACTAAACCAACAGAGATTCACACTTCGCACTACCATTCCAAATTCTTTCAAAAGATTTTGGTGACCGATATATTTGTTACGTGAACAAATAGTCGACGCAAATCATACACACTATGTTATGAAATGTATGTTACCGTATTAACTACAACCCCCATCATTATCTTCCCCATCTCTTTTGTTTATGTCATCGGTTTATCAAAAGTGCTATAGATGTAGCCTAACAGTAGATGCACCCTTGTTATAGCAGTTCTTTTTCATGCCCATTTTTCTAACAGCTTCTCAATCATTACTTTTTTTTTTTTCTTTTTTTTTTGGAATCCGGTCGACGACCTACTGTGGTATCTACAGTATCAAACCGTCTTCTTTGGATAAGGATCCTTTTATATCAGATAAAAACCATTGTGTGATACGTTATAAAATATTGAAACATTCTTTGACGGCTAGATAAAGATTATTTTTTTATTATAGGATAAACATGACTTGCTGCAAAGTAAAAAAGTGAAGTGTTCTATGATACAGTGAAGGGACCAAGCCATTTTACTATGAGTAATACACTATTCTAAAGCGTAGAAAATTAATATACAGCTGAAGAGAAGAGCAAACATACCATTACAATGTGTCATAAATATTGAACAATTATTCTGCCGGTGGTGGATGTATTGACTTACACATAAAATGAGCACCACCTCACTGACATTGTTCACCGGTGTTGGTTGCTTGCTGTGAAAAAAAAAAAAAAGGCCAGAGCCACCATGATGCCGATTGTTGACATGAGAAGAGAGCGTCGACGTTAAATGGTGTAGTCTTCCATCATTAGAAGAGAATTGTAGTATTGATTATAGTACATAGTGTCGAACATTATAAAAAAGAAGACAAGTAAAAGCGAAATATACAGGGGTTCCTTTTTTTGTTTCCACCAATAAAAAAAGCCTAATCTGCATTTGAAATCCCGTCCACGTGAATCTTTTATTTATCACGACTTTTTTTTTCCCGCTCTCTCTTTGTTTTTTCCCTTCCCTTTTTCGTCGTTATGATCCTTTGAGGTTTTATTGATCTTAGATTAGTGTTAGGATCTAGTTTAGTAGGGTTTTCAGAAAAAGGATTACAAGATGCATGGGGAAACCCTTTCATTTGGATCTAGGATTTGGAGACCACCATTAGTTGGCTTTTTGGGAGCTTTCATTAGCTTAGTTTAGTTTTAGTTTGTCCATAGTTTGTATTTACATCTGAATAAATACGTCTCGATTTACATGTTTGAATAAAAAACGTCCCAGTAGTCTTTCTCATGTCTTATACGATGGAACTTGTATTTACTACCATCACTCCATTTGATTACTGCTGGTGCTGTTGTGCTCCAATAAAACGATATCTTTGGCCATTCTTATTATATGTACAGTAAACCATATCAGCCATCCCATTTTACAACTATCCCTTTATATTAGCGGCGACCATTCTTCAAATCTCACATTCGCCTCCTTCATGCTTTCTCCAGTAGACCCCTTCTATCACATCCCTTGTTACAATAAATCCCTCTTCCTTTAGTTTTAGTATCTACCAATAATGTTTCAATAAAATATTCTTTTTCTTAACCGTATTCTAATCCATCAAAATAATGTTGATATTGTAGCGGTATTGTGAGTAACCTACCAAACGCTTACTTTCTAGTCCACCCATCACGACCACTTTTTTCCTCAAGATCACTAGAAAATTGTTAGCAGTCTTAGATCACTGAAACCCAAGATATCCATAATTCCTATTCGATCAACCATATAAATGAAGCTAGGTCATGCTGTACGTGTCACTGTTGCTACGGATCATTTTGTTTTTGCACTGCTTTACAATTCCTTGCCCTACCTCTAGAGGCCTAATGACTGGTTGACCAGCACCAAAGTCCCGCTCTAACATTCATATCAATCTACCTTGATTATACTGCCGGCGTAGCCTCCATTAGACTGATTAAACTGTATATAGTCTGTTGGTTGGTTGTGTTTTTATTTTTTTACATGTTGGTACTATAAAACCGCAGTCGGGTGGAACCCAAAAGAGCCACCTATTGAAGTGCAAGTTACAGAGACGTTGTCTAATTTCGTTACAACCCCACATCAACAACCTTTTCCGTGATACGTTAATAGAACAGTGTTTTTGTAAGTTGCGAGGATGTTGTGATATCGACAATAAAATAAAGTACAACAATTAAGGTTTACCAGCGCTCTTGCTGAATTGCGCCATATGTCGCATGAAAAAAACAAAGGCAACCAGGTCAGTGAAGGATCAGGGACGCCCTGAATATAAAAAGTGTCGCGCACAAACTCATTGTTGGATCAAAACCGATATTGTTTCATAATAAATTAGAAGTCACCGAGACACATTGTATCGCAAAATTACAAGACAACTGCATTTTTATTTAGAAAAAAAAAATTCCTCATTTTTACCATGATGATTGTATTGCTCTGTACTATACTGTACAATGCACAATACTATAGAGTGGATTGAATCACCCTCTTTTCAAGGCAACCCAATTTTTTTATCGTTAACTCTATCGAAAAAGGAGCGAACATGACCTCATCACCTGTACATTGTGGGTACTACTGTACACAGGACACTAATACAATATTGTACGTACAATCAATAAAAAAAAAAAAATCACCTGTGTATTTTGTCTTTTGTTCTCTTCTTAATATTGAGTCATTGCAAAACGACCCAAGGATTCACATAGTGTATACTATTTTGATTTAGATGAACCAGGGAAAATATAACCAAACTCCGACGGCGCACAGAACAAGAAAAAGGCATGAAACACTCGTTTTTTATTTTTATATTTCTTCCTTCTCTCCTTTTTTTAACCGTTCCTTATCATGATATTCTTCCTTCTCCACCGTTTTTTATATTGTAGTATCTTATTTGGCTCCATTCATGCCACTATCTTAGTCCTAGTAAGTGCATTGCTATATCCTTGAACACCTCCAGGCCTTGTCTCACTTTTTTTTTTTTTTTTTTTTTTTTTGGTTCTTAGTCAACGAATGATACGTACATGGACCGACCGGCACTGTTTGGACCGACGATCGCTCATGAGACCTCCTTGTATGGCTATATTCACAGTGTGGCTATGATAGATCGGTATGGTTGTGCACCGATCCAAACCCCACTGAAAGACTGGATTGCGTTGGTGGAGCGAGGCCATTGTTCGTTTGCAACCAAAGTCCGTGCTATGCAGCAGTCGCATGCCAAGGCCGTCATTGTTGGTGATCCGCATTTAAATCATTGGATTACCATGTATGCCCTAGGTAATATTTATCATTATTTTTGATCTAAACTGTCTTCTTCTCTCCCAGCCAGCTCATCACCCACTTCATCAATCCTTTTTGTAGAGGATACCTCGGATATCAAGATTCCTAGTGTGTATGTGGCTCAATATCAATTTCAAGCTTTACAACTGCATGCCCTGGATCAGCCGTCCTTGATAAAACTGATCAATGACAACGAAGCTGCATGGTAATATATATATATATATATATATATATTCTTTTATTTTATTTTGCCTTCAAAAGATCACTGAAAGTAGTAAACTGACAGTTAATCTATTTTTTTATATTTTTTATCTTTTACTCTGTAGGTCATTGACGGACATGTTGATGATCATTCTCTTGTCACCATGTATGATGCTATTGATTCTTTACTTTGGATGGAAATGCCATGCGTATCAATGTCACCTCAAGAACCTCGCTCCATGTCATGTGGTGACGAATCTCCCATCAAGACGTTACCGCCATGAAAAATCCGAGGAGCAGGATGAATGTGTGATTTGTTTGGAAGCTTACCTGGACGACGATGATCTACGCATACTTCCTTGTCGTCATGAATTCCATGTGCATTGTATTGACCCTTGGTTGACCACACGAAAAAAAGTCGTAAGTTGGATGGTATGGTTTTTTATGATCACTGACCTTCCTTTTTTTTTTTTTTTTTTTTTTTTTTTTGGTAGTGCCCCATATGCAAGTTTAATGTTTGTCAGAATAACCCCGCGCCCCTGTCACCCCGTCCCAATGAACACACTCCACTTCTCCCTATTTGACACACACACTCTCAGACACACTATACCATCCTCACATTACTCATACTTATTACTTTGTAGATAGATAGTACACAATAGACACAAATTTATAGTAGACAATAGTTTTTCTATTCATTCATTAGATCAAATATGTAATAAAAAATATATATATTTATTTATTTATTTATAAAAATGAAATGATTTGTATAGCAAAATGACCAAAAGGTGGGATGTGAGAAACTAGAGGGTAGAGGGTAAGGGGAGAAATGATTTATATAATAAAATGACGAAGTAATGGGAACGGTACGATAAACTAGAGGGTGGTAGAGAGTAGATTGGATGGGGGGGCTGAGAATAATAAAAACAACAATAATATCATCGTCTTGAATTAGTAGTATTCCGTTTTGATATCATGCCCTAAAAAATAAAGAATCAATATTGAGGTGCAGGCTAATAAAACAGGGGCGGTAGGTGATAGTCTTACTTTCATTGCCAAGTATTCTGTTTCAACATCATCCTCTTCTTTCGCTGTCATTGGTGCATTGATATTATGTGGAGCCACCGT
The DNA here is from genome assembly GCA_002105175.1 of Absidia repens. Taxonomy (NCBI): domain Eukaryota; kingdom Fungi; phylum Mucoromycota; class Mucoromycetes; order Mucorales; family Cunninghamellaceae; genus Absidia; species Absidia repens. The sequence continues at coordinate 690,453 of MCGE01000009.1, forward strand.
AGTATTTTCTATAGAGTCCAATTTCAAAAGTATCAGTACAATCAATGGTTGGCCTTTTTTTTTTTTTTTTTTTTTTGTGTGAGCGGGACTTACTGAGTCTTCTGCCTCGACTTGACGTTTCATGCCTACTACCAGCGGGAGATGCGCGATCACCATTCGCCAGTGTGGTACGTTTCCTGAGATGTTTCTTTTGTTGAATCCGTTCATATACTTCCTCGAATAATCCTTCTATATCCACAGCATCAATATCATTGCCACGATCGTCCTTGATTTGTTTGCGATGTTCGTCAATCACAAGCATGATCACTTCCTTTAAATACCGTTCCTCTATCTATGTCCACAAAGAAGGATCAATACAACATACATACAATTCCCCCCCCTGTTCTATTTTACTTTGAATTCATTTTCAATTTCCATCAAATTCAGATCAAGATCTTGTTTCGCTATGGTTTGTTGGTAAGTTTCAAAACATAAAGCACTGTCAATGGTCTGATCACGGATCAATTCAAGGTCCGCTAACCGTTCTTGGAATAACGCATGGTCACCTAAGAGTCAAGTCATTTAGCAAATGAGACACACACAAACTTTTTTTTTAAAAAAAAAGTGATATTACCTTCTTGCAGACTTTTCAATTCCTTTTGTAATGCTTGATGTTTTTCTTGATACACCCTAATCAATCAATCAATCAAAAAAAAAAAAAAAAAAAGTTAGTCACAGGGGAGGAGGGGCGCTGATTATATCCACACAGCACACACTTAACTCGTCCTTTTGTTCGCAGAATTCACGATCCATCCAAGACGTCAAGTCGTTACAATCCCTTAATCGGCGGAGCATTTTTCTGTCATGCGCATCTAATGTTTCCTCTATATATATGTTGTGTGTATAATATTAAAAAAGATGAGTCATTTTTGTGATCCTGGGGGAGGTTAGAAGATAGAGAAGCGGGGGCGTGATGACGGATATCCTACCTTGATCCCATCGAGCCGGTGGCGGTTTGGCATGTTCATAGGCTTGTTTGATGATAAGTGGAGGAGGAGGCGCTGGAGGAGGCATTGTTGTAGCAACATCAGGCTGCTGTGACGAGTACATAGTATGGGGTGACGGTGCTTGCCAAATGGATGACGATAATGATGCCGGATCATGCGGCTGCCATGGGGATGCCGCTGCTGAGGTTTGAGTTTGTGAAGGCCGTGGCGGTGGTGGTCGAAAAGATTCCATGGCATAATTACTTGAATAATATTGGGTATGATACTCGGTTGTGGCTGCTCCATTCACAGACACGGGGGGCGTGACGGATGTAGAATAGGTAAAAGGCGGGGCAGTGACGGACGGTTGGGATTGATATAGATGGTGTTGCTGACGGTGAGGGGATTGTGATGAGGAGAGTGTTCCTGCTGCTTGATGATGACGAGTAGAAGGTGCTGGGACGGCGTTAGGTGCATTTTGATGTTGTGCTGGCGCGTTATTGTATGTTGCTTGTGTTCCCGTGGCGTTTGCTAGCGAAGCGCCATGTGTCGGCTGATTTTGATGTTGCTGCTGTGCTGAAGAAGGAGGAGGAGGTGACCGTGCATGAGTATACATTAATTGTGAAGGTGGAGGACGTGAGTCGGCGCCTGCTTGAGCAACGATATAACCAAACTGAGGCAACATAATTTGGTGTATATGGTATATATAATATATATATATATAAGGATAGACTATATTTCTACAACGAACAAAATGGAGAAAAAAAGGGAGAAGTTAAATAAATAAAACAGAAAGAAAAAGATGCCCAACCTGAGTTCTCTTCCTTATTTTTCTGAATGAATATTTCGAATACCGATCAATGGACAAAACAAAAATAGAAGGGTTATGAAAAAAAAAAAAAAACTGATAATTTATTGAATAAATAAAAAGAATATGAATACAAGTATATAAAAAAACTAAAATAAACTAATGATGATTATTGGACAAGTTGGGGTAAGATCCAGAGGAGCGGGATGGAGGAGTAAAGGTGCCGGAACCACGGGCAGGAGGAGTGAAAGTGCCAGAGGCTCTTGGGGACGCATTCAAGGGAAGCTTAGTGGACGAGCCATGGTGGCCCAAGCTAAGGCTAGAGGACTTGGCATAATCGGGGGTCGTCAAATACACCATACTTGCCCGTTGTTTAGGATCAAAGCTATCACCACCGATTGAAGGAGGGGGTTGTAATCCAACGGTGTCATCATTGTAATACGTCAGATCATCGTCATTGTCGTGATCCAGCATGGCATATTTCGCGAATTCTTCATTGTCACCAAAGAATTTCCCAATTTTGGCGTGTTCTTTTCGAGATTGGTATCGTTGAAGAGCCCATAACAACAATAAGACGATCAAAATAAAAACAAACACAGAGGCACCAAGAACACCCCACAGCCACGCGGCGATTTGATGGAAGACATCAGGACCCGTCACACACACACCGTCCGGGTTGCACGTATTCGATACACATTCTCGGTCTTGTGAGCAACTGGCACCATTGGCTTTGGAGCTGACACAAAGTTCGTTCACACAATACGTCCCATCGGTACAGTTATCCCGGATAATCGTTTGCAATTCAGCGTCACCCTCGGCATCATACGATACATATTGTGTTCTATTAAAAAGGAGATGAGAGATCATCGCAATAAATCAAATAAAAAAAATAAAAAAACTTACGTATCATTTCCACATTTTCCTTCCAATGGAACAGCCTTAACGTTACAAACACCATTAAGGCAAATTGAGTTAGTACCTTGACATTCATCATCCCTTTGCTACACAAAGACGAAGGGAGGTTGATAAGGTGAGAAAATAAATAATATTAATAAAAAGGAGTGAGTACATATAAAATTGGTAACATATTGACTTCTTTTACCATTTCACATATAGAATTGGTAGCCACAGTAGCCGTACACTTAGAGCGATTGTCAGGACAAAAAGTACCAGGCCCACATCGATCGGGGAAAGGACGAATATTGGTATTCCATCTAAAAATAATGATAATAATAATAATAATAATAGTAAATATTAGTATCATAGCAACGAAACCCCTGATCAGTCCTGAGACGGTACTTACCCTTTTGTATAATCAGAGTTGGTACAGCCAATATAATTACATTTACTGCTAGAAGGATCACAGTACAAGTAGATGCTTTGACAAGCGTCATTGTATTGCCAAGTCAACCTATGTAATAGTAAAAAGATAAAGTTTTCGATTAGCAAATTGTCCGTTTCCGCTTTGGGCGGGAGAGAGATCGTTCGTGTTTTCTTACTGGTCATAATAGGGAGTAGGATCACAAACTTGACCATAGATACCAGCAGCCGAAGTAATAGTAGCTAGTGATGATAAGCCAAGCAATAGTTTAAACAAGGTCATTTTCATATAACACTTGAAAAAAAAAAAAAAAATAAGAAAGGGAGAAAAAGATAAAAATAAAAATAGAGAGAGAAAAAAAAGAAGCTTCATTCTAACTCCTACCGTGGCTCATTTTATTTTTGGCATGACCAGGTTACACGATTTTTCGCTATCCTTTGAACAGATCTCGCTGATGATGAAGATTTTATTTATATTGAAAGCCATACCTTTTGATTAATATGCAAAGATTTATAAGGGATGATGATATAGCTCGCGGATGTGAGGGGTAGATAAGGAGAAGGAGTGTCGTGAATCGTACTCGTACTGTTACTGTATGACTTGCACATTATGTAGCGGAATCTGATAGCACGTGGATGGTTCGTTTTATGCTCATTGGAAGAGAAGTCTTATATCAGGAAGAGTGGCAGAAAACCTTCGATTTGAAAATGTGAGTGTGACCTTCGCCATAGGCTTTTTTCACTTGGATACGGCTTTCAAATGCCGCTTTATTTGATACTTTTTTGGATTTACTCTAATGCAGTGCACTGTCAGATCAAAAAAAGAAAGAAAACCGACTTTTTAAATTATATAAGCATCATAACGCCCCGGTTTGTTTAATATAGACTAGCAATGTGATAATTAATGTTAATTTTTTTGGATGATTACGAGAAATACAAATAAAGTCCAAGTGGCCTGGGTGTAAAAAAAAAAAAAAAAAAATCAGGGGAAGCGGACATTCTTCCAAATGACGTTAATGAATTACGTCGCTGAATGAGGAAGGAAAGTAAATTAAGCTTTGGTAAGGACCTAAGTCTTATAAATAATGAGCCCTTAATTTCCTTTTAATCCTTTTCTTTCATTCTTTCTTATACAAACATATACTTTCGAAAAAAAAAAATGAAACTTTTAGGATTGATTCTATTGGCCATGCCAAGCGCCCTGTTGGCACAAAACGCATATTGTAAGAATGAATTTGCTCAGAACAAGAAAAACTGTGCCAAGTTTGAATTCCAAAAGGTGGTCCCTGATGATCAACAGTGTGGCAAGCACAAGAAGCACAAGTCAAAACCTACTGGTGGCATCAAACAACCCAACTGCACTACGTTTTATGATATTAGTCAATTACCTTCAGAATCTATTGATGATCACACCATCACCATGGCTCAGTTGATTACCAACGTGTAAAAAAAAAAAAAAAAAAAATTGTCCATATGTAACATATTTACAAAGAGACCGTTCCTGATTTTTTCTTATTTTGTGTAGTTTCGAGAACGGAAATACAAAAATGGGATATGCTGTAAGTGACAAATTGGCAAAACAAACCAAAAAAGATATTTATTTTACTTATTGACTTTATGATAATAAACCAATACTGTAGTATTCCGAAGATATTGGTGATTGCCGAGGATTTACAAAGTACGGTAACATAAAGATTACTATTTGATCACAAAATTAATGATTTAATATGATGTATCATTTTATAGTGGTTACATTGGATTTACTACAGGAACCAATGATGCTTATACTGTGGTACAAGACTATGGAAAAAGAAAACATAAGAATCCATTCAAACGTTACATGAAGGAATTAGCTAAACTGAGTAGCTATAAATTCAACGATCCTCGACGAGCTGATACATCGAAACTCAAGGGCTTTGCCAAAGTATGGAAAAAAACCGCTTGCTCTGATCCTATGTTTGTCCAAACCCAGATAGATGTTGGTCATGCCATGTATTTGAAACCTTCTTTGAAATATGCTGCCTCTGTCGGCGTAAAATCCAATCTTGGCAAGGCTCTATTTTATGGTAAATTTGAAATTTATTTGTTTATTATGATTTAATGCACAAGCCCTCATTGAAATATTTTTACTTTTTCTAATGTAGATACTATTGTTCAACATGGCTGGCAGGTATTACTTCTTTTTTTTTTTATTTTTTTTTTTTTTTGAGAAAAAAGATACACAAGCCCTCCTTTGGCTAATTTTTAACTTTTTGTGATTCTTTCGTAAACTAGTATGTTGAGCCGATGATCAACCTTCCCCGTATTCTTCAATTGACTGGACCTCGGCAAAAGAACGAATCCGAAAAGAAATACTTGACTCGATTCTTGACCACACGACGCCAACTGGTCTGCTGTTACCCTGGCAAGGTATGGAATGAATCATCGGATCGTATGTCTGATTTACAAAGTTTGGTGGATGATTGGGATAAAAACAAGGATCTGAAACAGCAAGTCCATTTAGCCACAGCTGAGGTCACTGTCACGGGGAAAGAATCAATTGCATTTGATACAGCCAACTGCCACTCCAAAGCCTACCCCCCATTCCATTCGCTACCTGGATCCAAGGAATTACCTATTCCTCAATGCCCCAAAAAATCTTAGCTTATTATCCTTTTCAAATAAAGAAAGATTTTTTTTTTTTCGATCATCATATCTTTATGTCGTCATCGCTTTTGATTTTCTTATTCGTTCTTCACTGTCTTTTTATTCACGCGACCACCACGCGCATTTTTTGAAACCATTCAAGAAATTTCTTTACCCCAGTCTTTTTTTTTTCTGCATGCATATGCACTATATTGTACCGTACAATACTACAGTACGAGTATATCTATTCGATGAGACACATTAAAACATATGAGAGACGAGGTAAAAATGAAAAGACAGGATATACTTTGTTCGGATGTGCAAATATAAACTACAACAACTAAACTGAACTATGTAGTCTAATGACGCCTATCTAAATGTGAGGAGGTTAGGTGTGCGTGTGTGGATGGCATCTTGCTGTAAAATAAATATAATGCTATATAAGTTCGTACAATTAAAGAGGGTAAACTATCCTACAGTGAGTGACTAATTTATTCTACGGTGAAGGGGGTTAGCTAAACCAGGCTGGATGACTCCATCTTGTTCGTCACTAAGAAAAATCGTGAAAAACATTTCAAATTCCGTCCACATGATTTTTATTTTTCTCCCACCTATCTCTCTTTCTTTCCATTTCTTTTTTTTTAACTTTTTTGAGGTTATGATGGATGTAGATTAGTGTCAGGACTAGTTTAGAAGGGGTTTCAGAATAGGGATTACAACATGCATGGGGAAACCCTTTTATTTTGGATTCAGGATTTAGAACAACCTAAACAGTTGGCTTGTTGAAGTCACCATTAACTTATTTTAGTCATAGTTTGTCTATAGTTTGTATGTACTCTGAAAAAAAAAAAAAGTATTTTTTAACTTGCTTCAATACAAAATTGCCCCATTAGTGTCTCTCTCATGTCTTGTGCAATAGATTCCGTTTTCGCTATCATCCTCTGTTTTGATTAGTGCCGACCGATGTGTTATTGCAATGATAGATGGCTTTCATTAGTTTAGCTTGGTGTTACTTTGTCATAGAATGCATCTGAATATTAATAAAACATGTCTTTTTTTACTTGCTGCAATGAAAAATGTCCCACTAGTCGCTTTCATGTCTTGTGTAATAGATCCCTCTTCATTAGTGTTTACCGTTGTTGTGAATCAATAGAGTATGCCCTTTTAATCTTTCTCATGCCCTATACTGTACTGTATTGTGCTGTGCGTTATATTAGCGCACATTTCACAATTGTCTCTTTAGATTAGCTTCGACCATTCTTCAAATCTCTCATTAGTCCCCTTCATGCTTCCTCCAATAGATCCTTCCATTGAATCCCTCTCCTTTAGTTTTTTAATATCTACCAGTATGACCCAAAAAAGGTCCTCTTTATTAACCATACAGAGATCCAGCGAATAATGAAGACAGTCCCGTTATTGTAGATGGGACTACTTTTTTTCCTTCTCTAGGGACGCAGGAACTGCTTGCCAGTCTTAGATCACCTACTATCAAAGATAGCTTTGTATATTCAGGCTCGACCAATCATGCAAATGAATCTAGATCGAGTTCTGTGTTGTATCCACCGCAATCGGGCGAATTGTACTACCTGTTAGCTTATCATTGACTATCATAGACTTATTGTAGTGACTGGTTGAACAGTTTTAGGTTCACCTGATATAAAATGGGACACTATGTTTCCCGTTCTATTATTCATATTCATCGACCTAAGCTGTGTCGTCATTGTAGCCCTCTGCTAGCCTCGACACGCTAGCTATCTCTTTTTTTTTTTTTTTTTTTTTTTTTTTTTTTTTTTTTTGCATGTTGTGAAATAAAAACGACCAAACCGAAAGTCACTTGAACCTCAAGAGACCGACTACTAAGATCCAAAACAGTGACAAGGAGTGTCTAATTTTAACAAACACCATACTTCGACAGCCTCCCCCGTGCCCGACATCCATAGTCATACTTATATTGTCTTATTCGTTGGTCGGATAAACTTATACATATTGTACTGGGTTCAAAAGTAATCAACTGTGTATAATATGTTTCGAGATAAGCTTATATCTTTGACAGACTACACAGTATTGTCGGGAAATTTTCAGGGGGAAATAGATGAACCAACTGGAGTTTATGGGCTAAATCCGGTTAAATAATATAAAAAAGTTCTTGTATAAATCACTGATATATGACATGGTGCAACAGAAATATAACGTACATTTTTGAGGTGTAATTTCAAACCAAGGTTCTTTTGGCAAGGAAATAGATCGCAAATATAACTGTCACTGTCCTTTACGGTAGCATAAATCAATGTAAACAATTAAAAGATGAGAGAATTTTTTTTTATGTTTTCTAAAAAAAAATTTCAGGACTTTAAAAGTTGGACCTAGAAGCTTAGAAGAAATATATATGCCGAGTGGTCACTACTGCTGCCGTTGCCGTCCAGGCCTCCATCACACTAGAATCCGATCATTTTTTTAAAAAATTGATTGCGGTTTTGCATTTGCAGTACTGTACTGGCCAATTATTTTTTAAACGTTATTTTAAATTATGCTAACTGATAGGGGAGATGAGTCATTTATGAGATAAGTAGTTTCAAACACAATGAACAGTATTTGCTGTATCACTTTATAATACAGTTTAGACATAGCATGTGGTAACTCCATTCTTGACTTTTTATTGTAGTATATTCAATATAATAAGACCTTGTGGTACTTTTCTTTGCAGTACTACTTTGGATATATGGTTGCAGGAATGACTCAACATAGGCTTTATTTAACATCCCGACAATGTCTCAGCCTATAGTGTTTTTCCACCCCCTCCCTCTCATCACTGCGCTTATATAAAGTCGTGGGATATTTTATTTTTCCTGCCCTCCTTTCTTTTTTTTTTTTTCTTTCTCCTCAAAAAAGGAAAATAATCCTCGTATCTTACCATGCCTTTACCACCTCTTAGTGAACCTGCCAATGTCCCTGCCGAAATCAAAAGTATTTGTATCTTCTGTGGTGCTGGCACAGGTGGGGATCCTATTTATGTCAAACATGCCGAAGGTAACGAATGAAAAAAAAAACCAAGTGTGATGTGTGTTCCCAAACGTAGACCTGATCATACCATTATCTTTTCTTCTTCTCCTGTATATAGAGGTAGGAAAGACACTTGCCGAAAACAAGTATGATCTCGTGTATGGTGGTGGATCAGTAGGGATTATGGGTGCAGTGGCCAAGGCAGTACTGGCTGAAGGTGGTCACGTTCGAGGGGTTGTGCCCGACCCTTTGTTCCGTCACGGGTCTAAACAAATTGCAACCACCATTGACTTGGTCCCTGATATGCACACAAGAAAGCGTACAATGAATGATCATGTAAGCTGTGATTTACTAAGGAAGCATTTCGTTTATCTCATCCTTTTCTTTATTGTATTTGTAGAGTGATGCATTTGTTGTGTTCCCTGGTGGATTTGGTACAATGGAAGAAATGTTAGAAATGATCACCTGGTCTCAGCTCAATGTCCATTCCAAGCCTATCATATTAGTCAATACGAAAGGATACTTTAGTTTATTTGTTCAATGGGTCCAATTAATGGTGGATGGTAAATATTTCAACGGCATCAATGATTGATTGTTTCTTTTTCCTTACACGCTCATCCCCTTTTGTTTTTGTTTTTTTTCCTTTTTTTCATCAATAGAAAAATTTGTCGCTGCTGGAAATCGTGATATCTTTGTGGTTTGTGATACTGCTGATCAGGTATTGGAGGCTCTCAAGACTTACAAGGCACCAGCAAGTCGATATGGTTTGGACTGGATCAAGACTGATCCCATCAAGATGTAGTTTAGTTTAGTTTAGTTTAGTTTAGAGCACACTTCCTTTTTTGATTTGTAGTTTTATGGTGTATTATTATTATTATCGCAATAAACAGTTTGTATATCTTCTTTTTTTTTTATTGCCTTCATTTGATTTGCCAGGAAGGAAACACATGCACGCCCCCAGTCGGTATTTAAAATACCCTGTAAAAGAAAAAAAGATGATAATTCCAAAAAAATTTTCCCCCCCTTCTTCCTTCACTCCATCATCATGCCAAAGACCGTTACAATCATAGCTGGGCTTGTGGTAGCTTCCGCCGTGACATACAAGTATCGGGAAGACATCAAGAATGAAACACGCTCTCTCCAACAAGCCGCAGCCTCCTCTCCTTCTTCATTAAGCTCCATTGATGCTGGTCTTGAAAAAGAAGTCGATACTATTCAACACTCTCTCTTAAATTCACAAACCTATGTCAAACAACGATTGATCCCTTCAGGTAACAATAATAATAATAATAATATTAATAAGGGATTCAGAGAATGGAAACATATCACACATGCATACAAATACTAACTCGTATGACTTTTCTTTCCCATTTGAATAGTGAAAGCCAACTGGAACGAACAGATTACTAATGTCACGCATGCTATGATCGATTCTGATTTACCTACGCAAGCGAGTCGTTTATGGAACAAACACGTGTTGGGACATTCCGATAGTCAATAATTTTAGTTTAGTCATTAGATAGTTTTATTTGGGCTTTTGAATAAAGACAGTATGATGTTGTATACCATTTGTTTTTTAGTACGTTGTTTTTCTTGGTGAAGATTGCTTATGTTGCTCTGTGCGTGTGCGTGTGCGTGTGCGTGTGCGTGTGCAAGTGTAATGATGTATGTATATGTGTAATTTTAGGTGTGTATGTATGGGCATGTATAATAGGTGGAAGCATTTATTTAAGTGGATGTCTTCGGGTGTTAGATTTTATGACTGCGATATTAGCATATGCAACGAATCCCATGGGCCCGTCCGCTATTATACATATATACATATATATAAATGCCCCACTAATATAGCAATTCTTCCAATGATCAACACTCATTTATTTAGTGATACTGGATTTCTATACACATTCCTCATCGAAATACAAAAATAAACTGGTTACCTTTTTACCTTTATCAATTATATAGTTACGTTATAGGGCTGTCTATGAATCAATGTCATATCTTTTTTCTTTTTCCTTTTTTTGAATATGATAGAGCTCAGCAAGAGGGGAAAATGGGTTCCTTTTTTGCCCGAGAGTAAAACGTCAGCCAGGTGAAATGCTAGTAAAGTGTGAAAAGGAGTGAAGGTAATGACTGGGATATCTCTGTGTTGTATAAAAAAGAAGTCTGAGGCATTAAAGTGGGTTGGGCTTGGCCCAATGGTCGAGGAATTACAATAACAATATGTTTACCAAAAACAAAATGTTATGAGGATAACACTCCAGTGAGCCTCAATCATCAGTTGATATGCGTTCACCGCCGTCCTTTTTTTTTTCTTCTCAAGTACCCTTTATTGACCTTTTTTTATTATTTCCCCATGGCCATTTTCTCAAACCCATTTAAGAAATTCCTCTCATTTTTATACTTAATAAGGTACAGTACTGTAAATGGAGCGGTGAACACCACGGTTGATCAATGGTGCCTCATGCGTAAGTCCTTTCTTCCCCCCCTTTTTTTTTGGCTTTCTTTTCTATGGGTACAAGTATTGTAAAAGTATAATTATACCTATCCTACAAGACAAACTAAACGTATAAGGGACAATGTATAAGTAGAAAATAACATATAGTTTATTCAGATACAAGTATAGATTATGACAATTAAATTAAACTGGTCTAATGATAATACGATAACTACTTATTTAAATATTAAGCGATTAAGAGTGTGAGTGAGTGGGTGAGTGAGCTCGGGGGTATGGAGTCTGTGGAGACGGATGTATGTATTTTGTTGTGGAATAAACATAACTCCTGCTACGCTATAAAAGTCCAATCAAAGAGGGTATGATAAGCTGTCCTACGATGAGTGACAAGTTAAACTATAGTGAAGGGGTTGACTAAACGAAGCCGAACCACTCACTCTTGTCTGGAAAGCACAAAGAGAAAAGAAGAACTATTAAATCAATGTTATATGGTAAATGCTACTACTATGAGAAGAGAGCAATCATGTTGTTTGACGCTGTATGAAGTTGTTTGGTGTAAGATAGAAAAGAAATACATGTATATAAGGTTTCCTTTTTCGTATCCACTGCCAAACTAATTCGCGTCTTCATGAGATGCCAAAAACAATTCAAATCCCGCCCACGTGAAGGTTTATTTTCTCCAAATTTTTATTTTTTCCCGCTCTCTTTTTTATTTTTTTTTCTTCACCATTCAACTTTTTTGAAGTTATGTTGGACTTAGATTAGGGTTAGGACTAGTTTAGAGAGGGTTTCAGCTCAGGGATTACAAGATGCATGGGAAACCCCTTTCATTTAGGATCTAGGATCTGAAGGCACCATTAGTTGGTTTTTTGGAGCCTTCATTAGCCTAGTACAGTGTTAGTTTGACCATAACTTGCATCTACATCTGAATAAAATATGTTTCTTTTTACTTGCTTTAATGAAAAGTGTCTCATTAGTCTATCTCATGTCTTGTACAATTGATTCCTTTTCTCACCATTATTCTTTTTATATGAGTATTGACAGCTGTGATGCTTCAAAAACAGATATCACTTTTTTTTTCGTGTTTTGTATAATATATTAGCTCCCATTTTGCAATAGTATCTTCATAATAGTGTTGGTCATTCTTTAAATCTCACTTTAATCTCCTTAATCTCCTTCATCCTTCCTTCATTAGATCCATCTATTAATCTCTTGTTACAGTGAACCCTCTGTTTTAGTTGTAGTATGTCCCAATATGCTTCAATAAAATATGTCATTTTTTTTAACCACTGAATAGTGAACAGTCTAGTTATTGTAGATGTTTTGGGAGTGTGATAAGTGTGATACTAAACACATGCTCTTTTAGCTCACCCACAATGATATGACTACTATTTCCTCGTAAAGACCCAAGAGCTGGTTTACTACCTTAGATCCAATGCAATGAAAGATTGCCGATCTATGCATTGTCGCCAACATAATCTCCGTTAGACTGGACATATTGCATATATCCAGATAGTTTTATATATTTATTTCTTCATGTGGATCAATAATAATAATAAACTCTTCCATCCAAAATTGAAGCACGCTGAGCTCAAAAGGCTCCCCACGAAAGTGCTGAATGGTGAGAAGGGATATCTAATTTCATCAAAAACCACACTCATTCTCGTGACGCCAAGTAAAATCAATGTTTTGAAAATGTAGTAATTGATTCGAGTATGAAAAAACAAACAAACGATGAACTGTATCCTAGTTGAAACCCACCTCGCCACACACACACACACACGTAAAAAAAAAAAAAAAAAAAAGAACACTCTCCCATCGTGTTCCTGAGGAGGAATCAGGAAATGGATCGACAAAGAAGGCAGTTGCACATAGCATCATTATCTTGAGTAGTAAAGGATCTGCCGTGTCACCTTTTTTTTTTTGTTTTATGCTTTGCTTTAAAGTTAGTAACCTAAACGTCAGTTGACGTGGAAGTAGCGTACAGAATGACACGATGACCTCTTTTTTTGTTTTTTTGTGTTTTTTTGGGAAGGCATATCATAAGAAACCACACGATTGGTTTGATTTTTTTTTTTTTTTTTTCTGTTGCCTATCACTCAAAAACAGATTTCAATTATTATTATTTTCTTATAGAGGGCATACACGTATTATATATATTTTGTCATGAGTCTATTCATTCAAAATGAAAATGAAAGGGACGGAGTACGAAATTCTTTCCAACATGCCACCCCTTGCCTTTTAAGATAACATGACTGAGATGAGCTGTCCACCCTCCCCCCCCAAAAAAAAGGTGCTACGTTCCGGGATATGGGGTGAATGACATCCCAAATTAAAAAAACAGATTTCGCTTGGATCCGAGATCCCCATTCCTTTTTTTTTTTTTTTTTTTGGTCAGCCTTGATGAAATATTTACGCATTCGATGGGTACAGAAGGAGACCCAAGCGCAAATTGGATGATCGATCATCTGAAGAGGAAAGTGAGGTAATCGTGCGGGGTGCTTGCGCGCGAAAGACGAGATTTTTGAAATGATGGCTTTTTTTTTTTTTTTTTTTTTTACTAAAAAAAAGTCGAACGATATGAATGGGAAAATTGCCTTTTTGCTTTATGACAGCCGATACTGTAAATTTGAGTGCCAATTTTTTTTTTTTTTTTTTTTGCTTCCCCTTCGCTTTGGTTTTCACACACACACACACACATACACAACACACACTGAGGCACATCCACTCCATCGTTTCATTGGCTTGCATTTCTATTTGTTTATTTGACTTTGAAAAAAAAAAAAACGACCTCATTGTTATTCATTGAATGGATAAAAGGCCGGAGCTTCAATGATGATCTATAAGATGGTGATACAATAAAAAAAAAAAACCAAGTCATTTTCATATTAAACTCTGAGCAACAACAAAAAAGACAAAAGACATGTGTGGAATATATATATATAATTTTTTTATTATTAAAAATGAGAAGAGCGAGAGGGAGAGGGAGAGTATTAAGAACGACTTTGTATAAAGGGAGAGGAGAGGTAAGTAAAAAGGAAAAAACTATTTATAATAAAAAACATAAGATATATAAAAAGAAAGGGAAGGGAAGGGAGGGAGAGGATGAACAAAACTAATAAATATAACAAAATAAAGAAACTACTACCAAGGTTGAGCGGAATATTGGTGCTGTTGTTGTTGTTGTTGTTGTGTTGAGGATGGGGTATAAGATCCATAGAATTCTAACGTGGCTTGATGATCATGTTGTTGTTGTGTAAGGAAAGGAGAGGAGGAAGAGACAGGTTCGTGAAAGGAGGCTGTGGATACACATGGGTGAGTATAATAGAATGAGGAATCCAATGATGTGTTTGATGGTAAAGTAGGAGCAATGGGTAAATCCAACATGGGTGGGTTTTCTCTTGATTTCTGTGGCTGTGATGATAACTGGTAGTAGGAGGATGAGGGTTGTTGCTGATAATATTGTTGGTGTTGTTGTAGTTGATCCATAGAGTCATTGTAAAATAAGGATTGTTGTGAAGGTGTGGCGGGTGAAGAGTCTGAGACCGGTAAAGAAAACATGGAGCTACTTGCTTTGCTGGCGTAATCCAGTAAACTATGTTGATCCAGTTGATCGACTGAGTGTGAGGCCAGATCTTGAAGACTTGAGTTATTGTTGCTGCTGTTGTTGCTGCTGCTACTACTACTGATGTTACTCATGTGGCTGTTGTTTCGGTAAGCATAATAGTCAAGATTGCCCATTGAAGGTACCACAGCATGCGTAGGCGGTAAATGATCCGCTGGTTGTTGATGACGATGAGCTGAATAAACAATATCATCCATTGGTGTGGTATCGGCAGTCCCCGAAGCAAGATACATAGGGTGTTGTTGTTGTTGTTGTTGATGGTTTGTTGGTATAAAGTAATTTGCATGAGGTGGTGCCATGGGATTGGAATAAAAATAAATCGAAGGATCATCCACAAACAAAGGCTGAAGTACATCTTTGATATTGTGTTGAATTGCCAAGGCCTTTGCACGTGAGAAGGTCACCCTAGTGATAAACAAGTATGAGATGGTTTGTTGGTTACACTATACTATCTATCGTTTTCAAACTTACCAAACACCCTTCAAATGCATAGCACCCACTTTGACTACCACCCGGCCTTTTTCGTTCTTGAGAATCCCATCTCTTTTACCACGGGACATACCAGTGACATTTAATAACTTGGTGCCATTAACCATATCATTATCTAATAAAACCAAACACAAAGGGAAACGTAAGTAAAAAAAAAAAAAAGACGGAGAACAATTTGATCAAGGGGGTCAGGGGGATAGAAAGTATGACGAACCTTGTCTTCTTGCCACACAGATACCGCGAGCATCTACTTGATAACATATGGTTCCTTCATCTTCCCATAGTGAAGTGGTAATCTTGGGCCGATGGTTAGGATGGCTAGGGTTGAGGTGAGGAGGTGATGGTGGTGCATTTGTAGTTGTGGAGGTTGTGTTAGTGGAAGTTGATGATGTAGTTCCTGGTGGTGGTGGTGGTGTGGATGAGGAAGAAGGGGGTTGTGCTAATACAGGTGCTGATGTTGCTGCCATTGGAAGTTGTGAGTACCAGCCATAGCTTTGTTGCTGTTGTTCTTGTTGTTGTTGTTGTTGTTGTGAAGATGGGTAATAAGTATCGGGTAAACTGTGGAAACTACCTTTGTTGAAGGAAGACATAGAATTGCTGGTATAATGGTACATTGGGATAACGGTTGCCACAGAATATATAAAAAGGGGAAAGAAGAGGAGCGCGCGTAAAAAAAAATTATATGGCGGAAGAAAGGTGTTTTAAAATAAAATAAATCAGCAAGTGACCTCTTTAGGTGTAGTAATAATGAGAAAGAATAAATAAAACAACAACAAATAAAAAAAAAGATAAAATGAACGTTTTTATAGGATTTGAAAAAAAAATGAAAAAAAGGCAAATAAACACAAAAAGTTGGGTTATAAAAGAGAAAGCAGTAACAATATTCATTTTTTTAATATCAGAAATGGGGGAGGGAGGACGAGAGAATATAAAAGATTAGTGTATAAATTTTTTTTTCTTGTATTCAATACACATACACGTAGACATGGCTTCACAAAACTACAAAGTGGTGGGCGTACAAACGTACTAAGCGGTCATTCAATAAAAAAAAAAGTGCCCCTCCCTTTTCAATGAACGTTCAGCCACCTTTATGCACAATAAGAATGTCATTTATTTTCATATTCTTTTGTTCCTAGAAGAAGCACTTGACAAAATATTCTTTTTTAGAAAATTCGAAATTGTCGATTCTTTCATATATAAAAATGCTTTATTTCGTATGTTATCTTGTCAGTCGTGTGTTTTCAGATCCCGCTTTTTTTTTTTCTCCCTTGCACACTCATGAGTATGTTTTAAAAAGGGAGGGATGACAGGGCACTTTTTCGTCTAATTGATGATCCGCCCGTTTGGAAATTTTTCATCACAGCACGTGGGATTTAGCTTTCAGTGGATTCCAACCACCACCAATGACCAGGAGATATTGCATTTGGATGATGCTGACGATGTGGAGTAGTTAAAAAGTGAATTGAGCGGCGGACTTGAATTTTCTTTTTCGCCAATTTTATACTAAACTTACCACTGGCTCGGGTGCTGCCTGGTAGGAGTGGCCACTGGATTACTTTATTTCTATAATCATTAGCATCATCATCATCGTGATTTATCATCATCCCCCTTCCCTCTTATTCCCTGATACCGAGTACAAAACACAACAAAAAAAAGTGCCTCGGTCCTCCATATATGGGTATAAGTGTCAAAACAGAAAAATAAAAAAGGCGGACGGTAAAAAATCAGGGTCAATTTTGATAGAAATACAATTCTCTTTGCTCTATCGCCTTCTCCAGTATATATGATGTGCTGATGACATTTATGAAAAAAAAGTCATACTGGGTCCAGCCCTCTTTATCCATCAGTATCATTGCCTTAAAAGAGATGAGGATCAGCTGACATGTTGGTCTGAATAAGTAGACTACTTTTTGAGGCTCCTCTTTAACACCTAGGCAGCCAAACAGCCTAAACATGGCAAGTCAAGGTGGTCAGGGAGATATATGATAACGCAATGCATGCATAAAACATATTAAATAAAATAAAATAAAGATAAGCTTATTTCGGCAAAAAGTCATACTATTGTACAGAATTTTTTATTTTCTAAAAAATTGGATAGTGAAAAATATGATCATTGTGTCATAAAGGAATAAGCTACATATGATGAATAAACAACAGATGGTAGTATAAGATGAATGAAAGAAAAAGGAAAATGTTGTAATGGATTCAATAAACTATGTGCAGGAGAATGAAGTGGGGTTTGGGGAATTGACTGGGGAAAGAAGACTAATTGACCAAAACAGAGTTCACAAAAAAAAAAAAAAAAAAAAAAAGAATTCATCGCCAGGTCAGTGTTCATTGCTTTGAGTGAAGTGTCATCCACCAAATCGGTTATGTATACATTCACCACGTTTTTCACCATATAATTCTTGTCAGATAGTTCCAAATGTCACTATCCGCCTAGTTTGACTTGAATCGGCTCCAAAGCATGGTGGATCTTGATGACCCTACTTATGAAATAATATAATTCTAGTTTTCAATTCAACATCAATACAGAATAAACGTACGATCTTTTGGTTATCAATCAATGTCCTCAATCCCTATTTTTTTTCTACCCCACGTCTTCTCCCCCCCCCATTTTAATATAGAATCAGAACAGTTACCTTTTTGCCTATATTTTGCCAATATATGCAAGAAGAAAAGAGGCATGAACCTTGGAGAACGGTAACACCAAATCACACATTTACACATCAAAGAGTGGACCTATCAGAATTGGCACTTATCCAGAATCGTGTTCCATGGAGGTAGCGTGGTTGGTGCATTTGCTTTCAAAAATTTTTAATCTAATGAAAATAGTCAGTCATTGGTTGTACAATATGCATCATTCTTCATCATCATCCACGCACTTTTTTACGTATCAAAGTCCATTGGCTTACTAGTTTATCTTCCCCATGACTTTTCTACCCGTTCGTCTGTCATGTAAATCATCCATTGAATCATATCATTTCATAATGTTTGTTCGTCATGCTGACCTATCGTACCCAAAGAATGAATTAATGCATTCGTTAGTACTCTTTTTTTGTTTTTTATTTACCTGTGCGTCATTGACTCATATTGTCCCTATGATAAAGTATTAGCCTGTTTACGTAGTTTGTCCAACGTCTTTTCACCCACACCCCCCTTCTTCCTCCATTTCCTTCCCTTTATGTGAGTTTTACCTGTAACATGATAACGATGATGATGGTTCGTTGCGGGGTTTGATCTGAAGCAGTAGCATGAGGAACGTCGAGATGAGTTGCCATTAAAGGGAATCGCTTCTGGTCAACGTGGGTTGTTGTTAACCTACCCGTCATAATGTATATCATTACCATGTCCAGTTGCTGAGTTTTATTCCTGATGCTGTTGTTATCGTCATAATAAGATCAAGTCAATCCAGCCAAAATACAAAGCAATCACCTCAAAAAATTCATTAAATGTCGGAAAGATCATCATCAAATGACCATGGGCTTCTCCATGCATTAAAAGAGAGAGAGAGAGAGAGATTGAGGAAACAGTCCTTGGCAAAGAATATTGTCCTACGCATTGTCCTGTGTGTGTAAGAAGATCTGATTAGAACATAATTCTTGGCGTTACACCCATAGCATATTGTTCGCACCGGTCGACACCACCCCCTCCTAGTTTTTACTGACCTTCTCCCTTCAATTCACGCGGCACCATTCATTTTTTCTTCAAACCAGTTTGTATGGGTGCGTGGTTGATTATTATTGCCTGTCAAAAGTTGTACTTGGACCTGTATAAAAAATATACAGAACAGTTAGAAAGTCGTGTTGACACGACATTGGCGGTAATGACAATGGTAATGCCTTGGAGTACTTACCTCAAAGCAAAGAGTTTTCAAATTGTAGGCACCATAGTTGTTTTCTAATTTGTAACTACCGCTTCTTTATGGTCTACATGAGCAAAAGAAACAAATATGTCATTCTGTGCGAATAGGTTGGTTTGTATCGCCATTCCTTCCTTTTTTTTTTTTTTTTACCTGGACGTCTTTTTCAAAAGGGAATCACCTTCCAATGAGGTATTGTTTTTTTTTTTTGTTCCCATTGTGCAATGGACAATTTTCTTCAAGTCATATAACCAAGCGTACCCATATATCAAGGGAAAAAAAAAAGGAGAGAGAAGCCAAAAAAAAAGAAAACTCAAAATCAAACAATGCGGCGGGATTTCAAAAGACACCTTAGACTGATCTAAATCTTCATTGCCATAAGCAAGCGTGCAAGCTCGTTGAATTCTTGTTCTTCTTGCTCAAATTGCTCTTGATGAAGCTTGTGACGATGATAAGGCGAGTCTAAGGTGAGGTGGTGTTCGAATTCAAAAATAACTAATCCAAAAATAAAGTTTGTTAGTAAAGTACTAGACCCTCCATTTTATATGTATTTACTTGAGAGGGCGTTTGGCAAGCACACCACAGTGCGTATGATGGACAAATAATAAATATTGAGGAGCAATGGAATGTTTTGATCAATAAATTGAATGGATTGAACAATGTCACAAACCAAGGTACACAGTATATCAGAACCGGCAATGACTTTATTGTAGGTGTCGAAGCCAATGATCACCATTGCAAGCCACATGGACCAAACATACTGGATGAGTAGCAAGAGTAGAATGCCCATACATTTGACGAGATAAAAAATTCCCAAGGTAGCAATATAGACAACTAGAATAAAACAAGTTTATTAAAAGTACCTATTTTTTTTTTTGGAGGACAATACCAGCGATCGGAGTTACAATATAGCGATCCACTAAGTCAAGACAACAATGGAAGGCGTCCAAGCACATTTTTTGAATAGCATGGACTTTTGCATGAAATTTTTCAAGCAAACCGTTGATTTTAGAGCGAATAAAACAACGTGGGTTGACGATACATCTTTGATGACAGGCCAAGATCCAAAGCCAACAGCAAGCTAGGACATCCTTCATCATCTGGTAAAATGGACGACGCGTACGATCGTAGCGTGGTGATCTCCATACAAAAAAATAATACGAGTAGCTATATTCAAAAATAATACCAAAGAGTACAGGGCGGATGATGACTTGGAAGACCACACCAACTGTACGGATCATCAAAAAGAAAGAAATCGAGTCAAGTAGCTGCATGGCATATAGCGCAAAACAAATGAGGACGATGTAAGGAAGAACAGTCGAAAACATGAAGAATAAGTATAAAGAAAAAATTGTCGATTTAAGTGAAATAAAGTAAAATTGATAAAAGATGTAAAAATGATAAAACATTGCTTTTTTATGATATATAGGAGAACAATGATAAAATGATCTTAGACATTACTTGATTAGGTCCAGCATGATTTCTCATCACCATTACCAAAGTTGCCCCCCCCAAGTCTTTTTTTTTTTTCGTGTGAAAATACATCTTCTATATGTCCCTGTTTTTTTCAGGTGCCATGTACGGTCTGAGCACAGGACACCTGATGCCATTTCGATGCTAGCCATACAACCTCAGACATGGAACTTGAAGAATACTTATATACTAGAACTATATATGATACACTTTATATTAAATGACTCTGGCCTAGTCTGTAGATGCATGATTGAGACACCAAAAGCAAAAAATAAATAAACTACCAAACACTTTTTTATAAAGGTGGTTTAGCACAGTGTATGACTCACAAACGAATTTACAGTATCATATGCCAAAATGATAAACAGAGAGCTTTGGATCAGCATGTAATACCTAATATATATGTACTCAACATACACTAAGGATATGTATATACAGGATTCAATATGGTATTGTATTATACACACCAAAAAGTGGAGATAGTTAGCGTTAGACTGGTCAGACACATGTTTGTTTTCAGAAAAAAAAAAAAAAAAAAAAAAAAAACAGGCCGTTGGAAAGTTTATGGCACCTATTGGGTAAACATGTGCGTCCAAGCGGATGAGGTGAGACTCAGGGTCAAGGTCGACATATCCAAATATGGCCAACTGAAATATTCACACTCTGTCCACATACTTTTTTTTATTTACTTTTGTTCTCCCGTTCCTTTTTTTGCTCTTTTTCTTTCCTTTTTTTCATGATTTCAAGCTTCATTGAAGTGGTAGTGATCTTGGATTAGTGTTAGAACTTCGATGAGGGGCTTTTTGAAAAATGCAAAACAAACATCATGGGGAAACCCTATTATTTTGGATGTGAGTTTTGAAATCCACCATTAGATTAGCTTTCATCTTGGATCAGTGTCTGAAACCGACAATAGTTTAGTTTAGTCTCAGCTGGTCGTAGTATATATCTATATCTGAATAAAACATATTTTATCCTTTATTTATCAGTAGTCTCTCTCTCTCTCTCTCTCTCTCTCTCTCTCTCTCTCTCTCTCTCTCTCTCTCTCTCTCTCTCTCGCTTTGACGTTTTACAGTTGTGCGTTTCCTACAGTCGTCACTTCCCCTTTAGTTTAGCGCTGAGCCATTCCACTTATAGCTATCTTTTTGTATATTTCAATAAAATATATGCCATTTTTAACCTTCCAGCATTTACATCTATCATACTCTCTTGTACAAAATGTGCAATTGAGTTATCTTTTATTTGATATTAAAAATGTGAGTGGTATTTATAAGCTTTCTATCATATGTCAGAGTGATGCGTTTACGGATTTGATGATAACAACTAAGGCGAAGGTACAGTACGGTGGGACAACAGATAGAATAGCCGTAAACAAGATAAAAGGTTCATTGGGATTTGTATATGATGGAAAAATCAAGGGTAAGTAAAAATGAACCCTTTAATGATGAATAAATGAACCTTTTCATATATTATGTACTTGCTTAGAATATGACAACAGATGTCTTACTCAAATTCCGGCGACCAGGCGAGAAAGTGTCCTATGTATAGGCCATTTCGATTTTCTCTTAATTCTCAATTTCAAACGACAAGAGTTCGCCCATTCGATTCTCCTTTTTCTTAGAGTCTGTTTACATATCCTTTCCTTCACATATCAAAATAAAGTTGTCATTCAATCAGACATAGAACAAAACCTTGAAAATCAAAAAATGATTCAAAAGTTTTATTTTTATTTTTATGTATATATGAAGTTTAGTTAGCATCAAATAAAATTTAGAGACACATTGTGTCAGCTACTATGTATCTACATTGTTTTTTATGTGAGGCGGAGTGTGAGGATCGCCAGCAGTTGTGTAGCAAATCACTGACATCGACTGTTGGGACAATGAGATGGGATGGGATAAAATATCACACCTTTACATATACGTCTAATTATACGCATGGCTCGGGTAGGACAATTGTTCACAATACTGATACATCCACCAGAAAATTATGATATCTCTTTATTTTTTTTTTTTTTTTTTTTTTTGAATTTGGGAGTGTGCAGTAGGGGTGTCCCGAGTCTTGTCTGATACACAGGTATGGCTCAGAAATAACGCATTCAGTTTCGAGAAGAAGGAGAAAAAAATTCATTTACTGGGTACCTATAGCGATGACGTTGATGACGTGTGCCTTTTTGATGGAATGAAATTAGACATCACGCCCCCATTGTTCACTTTGGTGGTGACGGGTGCCCTTGGAGTTCAACTTCCTTCAGTTCGAAGCTTCCTTTATTATACCAAATATATATATATATATATATATATATATGTAAAAGAAGAAAAAACAAAAAACTGGATTATTTGTAGTATGTCTAGTTTAGTGGAAGCTACACTGGATATACGATCAAGGTCGATTGATAGAGCATTAACAGGACTATGCTTTGTATTAGCTGAAACCGCCAACCAGTAAATAAGCTAGAAAGCATTAGAAAATAATTTATAGCGGGAGCTACACATTTAGTACAACCTGTATTCATTCTCATAATTGGATTAGCAGGAATATGATCATTGTTAATAGTAAGTGACCCATTACTGCCTACTAATCTAGTGGGAAATGGGGGAGGGATGCAGACAATAGCCATACTGAGTGAATTAACTAGCAATTATTTAGTAAGACACTCACAAAACAGTTACAGTCGCTACATTGTTCATCATTAGAGTAGTCAAAAGAATGATTAAAATAAAAAAGTATATTTTATTAAAGCATATTGGTAGATATTAAAACTAAAGGCGAGGGGTTCATTGTAACATGGGATTCAGTAAAGGGATCTACTAGTGGAAGTTTGAAGGAGATAATATGAGATTTCAAGAATGATCAACACTAATTTAAAGGGACAATTATAAAAAAGAAGCTAATATATTGTACAGTATAGAACAAGAAATGAGGGTTTCTAAAGCCATATCTTTTATTCGAGGGTAGACAGTAGATCTAATGGGGTGATGGCAATAAAAACGGATTTATTGCGCAAGACATGCAAATGGTACATTTTTTAATTGAAGGAAGTAAAAAGAGACATGTTTTATTCAGATGTATATACATTCTATGACAATGTAACACTAACCTAAGCTAATGAAGGCTCCAAAAAGCCAACTAACGGTGGTTCCAAATCCTAGATCCAAAATGAAAGGGCTTCCCCATGTATCTTGTAATCCCTTTTCTAAAAACCCTTCTAAATTAGTCCTGACACCAATCTGAGTCCAGCACAGCCTCAAAAAAGTTGAATGGTGAAGAAAAAAAAAAAAAACAGAAGAAAAAGAAAAGAATGAGAGCAAAAAATAAAAATGGGCGAAAATAAAGATTCACGTGTGCGGAATGTGAAATATTTTCTCTGGTGTCTTTCTGAACTCTACATGGATTTTACAAAAAAAAAAAAAGAAGAAAAAAAAGCATGACCTCTATATGGCAAAATATTCTGTAAACTAATTAAATGCACTTTCTTGGGTTATAATTTGTATACCATCCAGGCATTCACGGCGAAAAACAACCTCCCATTCATGCATTTCATTTCATTATATAAAATGTATGAAATTACGACTCATAAAAAAGAAGTCAAGGTCAGAGGTATCAATATATTGGGTTGAACATAAAGCAAAGACATAGATGGAGGATTTTATTATAAACAGATTTTTCATAGATAAAAAAAAAAGCAAAAGAAAAGGTATTATGTTAACATACACACATAGAAATATATGCATATGTAATATGATATGATATATAAATAAAAAAAAAAAATGGGTAATAAAGGGGTAATCAAAAAAAGGGGAATGAAAATGAGAAACTAAACTAACAGGTGGATCGATGATTAGATGAAGCTAGTGGAAGAGGTGTCCAAGCTTGTTGTTGGTGGAGGTGGAGATTTGTCATCAAAGAACAATCCATTTGGGCGGTGGTCGGGTCGTGGAGTTCGTTTTTGTCCATGGTATTTTCTTGATCATAGTAACCACTGTTATCATCATCAGCATCATCAGAGGCGACTTGTTTGTGAGTGTAAAAGTAATCAGGGATATGCGGCATGGACGAGGTAACAGGTGTATCGAGGGTCATTTCGTCAGATTCGTCATCATCATCATCGTCGTCGTCAAGTAAATCATCGTCATCGTCATCGTCATCGTCGTTTTCCTCGAGATCAATGGATAAAAAGTCGTCTTGCATGCCATGCAGATCCAGTTCGATGGTGTCCTGGTGGTCATCATCCAGCTCAATGGCATTATGATTGTCATCCAGTTCAATGGTATCATGATTGTCATCCAGTTCAATGGTGTCATGATTGTCATCCAGTTCAATGGTGTCATGATTGTCATCCAGTTCAATGGTATCATGATCGTCATCCAGTTCAATGGTATCGTGATTGTCGTCATCCAGTTCAATGGTATCATGATTCTCGTCATCCAGTTCAATGGTCAAACATTCTTGTTTTTGTTGGTGGTCGTCTTCTTGATACACTTCGTCGTCCAACCAAATTTCATAACTTGCCACAAATGACGGATCCAATTCAAGAGCGTCGGCATCAATCACATCCTCTTCGTCTTCATCTTCAGCTCGGGGGATATGGTAGCGTTCATCATGATAGATTCTTGTTAACAATCGGATATTGATTTCTTCCGCCTACAACCAAAAAAAAAAAAAAAAAGGGGGGGGGAAGACCCAAAAAAAAAAAAAAAAACGAGATGAGTGATATGGTTGGGTTCATCATGCGTGTCTGTTTCATACCTTTCCATCCAGCAAATCTTCGTCGGTTTCGGACTTGCTCATCCAATCGTCGTATAAAGAAGTTGTGCATTTCATATAAATGGCAGAAATGATTTTCATGTTGTCTATTTTCGAAAAAAAAAAAAAAAAAAGTGAGTGGGTTGTTGTTATTATTTCTGTAGATTTTTTTTTCCCCATTTACTTGCACGCCATTTCCGAGTTTGGAAGGGAACCTGAGACTTTAGGATTTTCAATGTATACAGTTCCATCATCGGGTGAGAGATCTTGAGCAATTTTTTAAAGACAGTCTATTTTTGGGTGGGAGGCAAAAAAGAGAATCACACGTGAGGATTAGTTTTTTTTTTTTTTTTTTTTTTTTGTCATCCTGCTTTTCTAAAATAATTTTACCGAGGATTTGTATTGGACCATGACCATGACACGATTGGGCTTATTCTTGGTCAATTTCTGAAGCACACGGAGTAAATTGATCATCCAAAACATATTTCTGTTATTGGTGTATTCGGACGGAGGAGCCGTCATGTCGGCCGGTTTCTTAAAAAGACTATTTTTAAAAAAAAACGAGAGTGAGTAATACAGTATATGTATATAAATATAACATCCATGTGTTTTGTGCGAGTCAATGAGTGTACCTAAATTGGTCCATATCTGTTTCATTACCAACCAAAGAAACTACGTCTTGTAAGCCAATGATTTTCAAAATCAATAGAATACATCCAGAATCCACCAGTAATTCACTTATATATTCAAATTTGAGCACATCTAGATATACATATAAAGAATATGGAGACATTAGTAAAATAAAATAAATATCAAAGGACAGTATCATTTCTTACGAGATAGTTTTGTCCATTTCAATAGAAGTAGTAAAATGGCGGAGATGGATTTACATAACACCTGGCTGTTTCGGAGGGAATCCACGTGCTCCGGCGTGTCATCCAAAGAAGGCGACGTTGGTGCAATGGTGGACAGGAGCTGCTTTAGGAAGAAGACAACAACGTTTTGTAATTCAGGTACAATTGATTTCTAAAAAAAAAAAAAAAGAGAGAGCATGAGTCAGTCTCTTAATAAGGTTATCTTTTTTTTATGTAACTATGTACTTACATAGAAATGTTCAAATTGGTCAAAAATCGACATGTTGTCAGAGGAGGGTGAGTATGATGTAGTTGATGATGATGACGATAATGACGGTAATGATGATGACGTTGAAGAGGAGGCTGAAGAAGACGGTGAAGAAGAATGCATGACGTATTCGCGCTGTTGTATCAGTTGTTGTGAGGCTTTTGAATTATGTAAGTGTGAGAGGTAAATTTGGCCAGCTTCCACTACACTAAAAGGGACACTGGGGCCAGTTTGGTTCAGGGGCAAAGCCACCGGGAAATCGGCTTGACGTCCGGAAGAAGATGATGATTTTGACTTTTTCTTGCTGTTGGACTTGCTACTGTTGTTGCTACTACTACAAAAAACTTGGTAAGGAAGATCCACTTTATGGGAGTCGGAAACAAGACTCATGGCACTAAGAGTAGAGTTGGAGGGTTTGACAGCTAAAGATGATGGCAACATGGATGTCGGGGGTTCATATCCTGGGAACCTTTCCGTAGTTTCTTCAACGAATTTGTAATAATCTTGAAGCGTGCTTTTGTTACCTAGAGAAAAAAAAAAAGAACGAGGTGAGATGAGGGGAATATGCATATGATCATCTTTCAGGGGGTCATACCAGTTGAAGTTGTTAAATTGTCTTTTTGAATGGATTGAATATGTTCTAAACGATCACCAAAAGTGGCCAACATGGATTTCCACAGTAAAAGCATCATCTGTAAAATAATATAATTAATTACTGTAAATATTTATCAGGAGGAATGTGATTCTCTTACTTACTTTGCGTACGGGTAAATGTTCAACATGATAATCTTGTATTTGGCCAATAAAGCAAAAAAGGCATTCGATAAAGGATGGTTCCAAGGGATGATCTAAAATTAAACAAGTATGTTAGTTACAGTTGATAAATGTTTAATTTAATTTAATGAGATAGTAGAGTAAAATTTTACCTGCCGAGGATGAGGACAAGTGATCATATTTTAACTGCCGCCGAGTTTCAATGATCAAATAAGTCAAAGTGATATACAGATCAATTTCCAAACCCATCTCTTTAGTCACATTGTTGGATGCACTATAACACATATAAACAAAAAACATTAGAAACTATAATATTTTTGCATACATTGCTCAATAATATTACCTGATTTTGTTCATCATACGTTTTAACCGCCGACAAACTAAGGCTAATCCACCATATTGAATAATGCACTCGATGGTTTGACTCAAATGATAGAGTTCACGATCGTCATCGTCGTATGGTGTTGGTGGTTGTACATCAGGTTCAGCTAAATTAAAAAAGATCATGAGTAAACAAAAAGGTACAAGTGACTGTGAGAGAAATCCTTTTTTTTTATAAAATAAAAAAGTACTTACAAAGAATCACGCAGATCAGTTGCTTTGCAGCATTGCTTTGCTCTTGATGCAGTAATGATTTCTTACCCTCTGTTTTCTTTTTCTTTTTTAATGTAGTCAACAGACGACGAATATGCTGGCGTTGTTCTTTGGGTTTCATAGATCGCCAGCCTATCAAATTCCTGCGTTAGTTTATTTTCTTTTTCTTTTTTTTTAAAAGGATCGGAGTGCCGGTTACCTTTGATAGATTCTTCATGTTCAGTCAAAAGGAGTTTTGTTTCATTATAGCTAAAAAATTCGTTCAGTTCCGTTTTCAAATCTTCAGTATCTGCATATTGATACTGTTCATGGTGATGCTACAAAAAACATATAGAGTCAATAAAGGGGTAGACTCTTTCATATGTGAGGAGAGGGGCTTTACCTTTTGGTTTTTTGGTAAGGCATTCACCATTTCCTTCATGTGTGCAGGATCTAGAAGGATATGATGATCTTGATCTTGTGTGGTTGACATTATATATTATGAGGGGAGTCGTAAAAAAAAAAATGAGAGAGAGAGAAAAGAAAAAAAAATATAGGAGGCTGGAGTAAATTTGGACATTATATGTAATAAAAGTGGAGAGTGTTTAAAAAAAAAAAAAAAGTAGTGTGTGCACAAGGTTTAAGGGGGTATAGTCCCGATAATGCGTTGTGTGCGTGTGAGTTGACCTTAAAAGTGCATCTCCCCCTCTCAAATTATACCCTATTTTTATCCACAGGGACACTTTTGGGATCGGAGTATAATATCCCTGTGGGCGAATGGCCCTATGTTTAAAGGGGGGGACGAGAGAGTCTGACAGGCGACAAAACCATCCCCCCGGACCCCTTTGGGCGTCTAATCATGCTTTTCACAGATGGGTGACCCATGCTGTACCCATTTGTTTTCCAATGGCAAGGGAGTATTATAAAAGGAAACTATTTTATGGGATGTATGTATGTGGTGGGGAGGACGAGGAATGGATGCGATGTATGTACAAAGTGCAGTCTGAAATTTAACCATGTTCATTATATGCACCGCAGCCTAGGGAACGAAAAGTGTCGCCATTTGAAATATTTTTCATTTCCTGCTACTTTCTATTTCTTTTTTGGAGAATACACGCGTCCGACTATTACAAAAAAAGCATGGCTCATGCTGCAGACATTCTGTCACTTCACACCGTCATTCGCATCGTTGTAAGAAACAAAAGAAAACACTTTTATGGGGGTGTGTGTTTTTTAAATAGTCTTGTCTGTATTTATTAGGAACACAAACACGAACTATTTGATTAATAGTGGCAGCTTGTATTATCAGGAATCTGATTGTAAGGTCCTTTATCATTAACAAAAACAACGTTGTAATGACTTTGGAACAGCCGTAACCATATCAGTTCCATCGCTTTTTAGTATCGGATAACTCTCGCAAAGATGTATGGTCGTCCTTCAACAGGAACAAACAAGGTAAGCTTTCCCACCCTTCTTATTGTCGTAATACTGTCAGATAATGGCTTGTTGATATGATTTTGTATTTATTTTTTAGTCTTTATTGATATACTACTGGAACAAATTATGCTTCTGGATTAAACTGGATTATCATATCTTCAATTCCTTCTGTATAAGGGTGGTGCTTCTGGTTGAACTGCACAATAACCATCTTTAGTTTCTGAGAATAGGTAAATATAACGACACACTGATTATTTCCATTATCAATACTCAATTTATTCATTTTTTTTTTTTTTTGATATCTGATGTTGTTATTCAAAGCTACTACTCAATTTCGTCTCATTTGCAAAACCACGGCATAAAGGAGAGCAGCCAATGCAGCATGGATGACACTTTCGGTACTGAAACAACAAGAAATAGCAAGAAAATCTATGGGCGGTGACGAGAACAAGTAGCCAATCGCCAGGGAAGTTTCGCACTAAACTACTACCCTCTCCTCTCCTTTCTCTCTGGTATGTTGTTTATTTGATCACAAATACGCACTTTACAGCAAAAAAAAAAAAGTGCATAAGCATTGCAGCATTTTGGAGAAACAACAGTAAGTACAGAAAAAAAAGGCAGTACATCTGGCTCGTGATCGATTCTCTATAGTTTACATCTCTATTATTGTTGTTTTTTCCCAAGCTGATCAGATTGTCTCATCCAAATCAATGTTCTCACCCTCCTTATTTTTTTTTAGGTGCACATTCCCAATATGTCAAGTAACATTGGCGGCCCAATGACGCGAAGAAACATATCACACATTTCAAGGTAACCTACACTTCCAAAAAAAGTTGTGCGCCTCCTCACTTTTTACTTTTTTGTTATAATAGATAGCCTGCGTAAACGACAAAGGCAAACTACCCGCAGCTGGCTTGGCTCTTGCCCGTCCCCAACCTCCCACAGTTGCATCAAACGGTTCTGAAACAACTCCCTCATTCTGGAAACTCACTGTCCTGAAACTCAAATCTTTCCTTCCCATTTTCAAACTGTTACAATTGACTGGTCCGTGTATTTTATGGTAAACAACCTCCTCCCCCCAAAAAACAACTATCATGGGCAGTAAGAACTGATGATATCTTTTCTCCAAAGTCAAGTGATCGAGTTATCGCCAACCGATTTACAAAGATACCAATCTGATGAATTATGATAATGATGGGCTCTTTTACTTCAACATGACGACTGAATTGTGAAGACGTAAGTGAAGTGTGGGGAAGGGCGCAGTTTGGATTGATGATTGGTAGAAAAGTAAACGTATACTGACCTAGTCCTCTGTTTTTTTTTTCTTTCTCAAGCCTGGCTGGTTGGCTGACTGATCAGTGGAGATAGGATCAACGTTTACTATGTGAATCAAGTCAAAAAAGGTAATAGGAGATGGATGGACATCTTTTTACGATGACTGAACCGATCTCATTATAGGCATTTATATATAGAACATGAACGGCTTGTTCACCCAATAAAAATTTGGCTCACTTTATGACTATGAACCGCTTTGGTATCAGATTTTTTCATGTAAGGGGGTGGGGTTGATTGAAATTTTAGTACTAATAAGGTTTTTGCTGTTGTTGTGCTGATAGACAAGATATAAGTGATACACCAAAATGTTGCTGGTTACTTAGACGGCAATAAAATGACGATTAATGGGTGTGCAAGTCAAGGTGTGGGTACAAAAAAATAAAATAAATAAAAAGCAAGCACTTTCACCCATTGATAGTTAACCTACTTTTTTATTTAGAGTACACATATTATTTATCAAAGGTTTCTCTCCCCCACCCCCCTGATGACATACATTTCCAAATTGTTGGGCAAAACGCATCCTTTGTCAAACTTGAAGGTAATTAGCGTGAATAGGATATGATACTGTAAAAAAGAAAAGAAAGATATACATCTCCTTCCTTAAGATTAACATTTCTTAACCTCATGTTTTCTTATTATAATAGAAATTTGCTAGCAGGTGAACAGCATCAGTAGTTTTTATAGAACTCCACTCATCACCCACACAATCAAATAAAATACCACACGCCTGATTTCCTTTTTGGAATCTGTCTATTTTATTTTTTTCATGGTCCTCCTGGATTTTTTATAGTATTACCCCTCTCTTCCCCTTTTTATTTATTTGTTATTATTTCTCTTTATTTTCAGTCTCTTTCTTATACACACACGCTCACACACACATATATTAATGGATATCAAAGCAACACGGCACACATCTACCAATCTAGACGAAATCAACGAAAGGATTGAACGTATACTCAAAGATGCTAGTCATTTTGAAAACGATAAATCGATCGACCTCAATACTCTGACCTTACCCGAACTGAAGGCCTTTGCCGAACGAGGTAAAATACATACTTCTTTTATTTCCTTTACCTTTACTGTTCATTCACTCACTCTGCTTTATATTGTCATTAGGTGGACTTGGTGCCTGTGTATCCAAGACAGATGTCCTTGCTGAAACTTCTGAAGATCTTATGTATCTCTCTGGTAAGAAAAAAAAAACAAAAAGACCACACACACACACACATACACACAGTAATGATCTTGATACAAACTCATCTGAATACTTTCGTTAATATACTATCACGCTAGGGGAAAGAATCACTGTGTTGAAACATATTGAAGACGATTACTATCTGGTACGATAATAGAAGCACATACATTGCCCTTTTTTGTTTTTGTTTTTTACACGCACTAACTGTACATATTACTTTAGGGTTACTGTGAAGGCGTGATTGGACGATTCAACGCAGAAAATGTGCACTTTGTGGAACTAGATCCTAGAGTACTGGATTCGTTGGATGGTGGATTGGATATAGAATCACTTGGAGTGCGATCATCTTTAGATCAGGGCGAACGATACAGCAATGGCGGTGGGATGATGATGATGGATGATCCTCGATTTCAACAACAGCCACGACGATCTATGCAATCTTATCATTCTTCTACTTCACAAGAATACACTTCCTCTTCTCCTCATCATCAGCAACAGCATTACAATGGTATCAACAATAAACAACAACAAGCTTGGTTAGGTCGATCAAGTATGGATAGTCTCTTAACTACTTCAACTACTTCTGGAAAAAGTCATTTAAATGGTAAGTTAACCCCCTTCTCCCCTCACAGAAACCAGTAAATGCTTAATATATTATGTCATTAGATCCTATGGGTGGTCAGCAACGCATGTACCGATCCAGTTATCTGACATCGCCGCCTATGAAAAACAACCCTCCGACTGAAATATACGACACATCCGCCTTTAATGACAGCTACTCGAATGAATCGGACGATGAGGACGATGACGATGATGACGACGATGATGATTATGATTATGCGAATCATGGCCGACGACACAATGGCGGACCAACTACCCGATCTTCCTCATCCTCATCACAACGCTTTACGCCCTATGATACGACCACCTCACCCACCGCACTCGAATCCACTACCTCTGCCAGCAAATTCTCCTTGAACTCAGCGTCCACCACCACGAGGGGATCTCGACTTGCCAAGTACCAAGCAAACTATCACAGCGAAGAGGACGAAGATGGCGATGATGAAGACAACGGGGATCCTGTCTTAGGTGATGATAGCGGTATTTATTCCAAGAACAGCAGCAAACCCACTATTCCTACCTCCACCACCGCCTTGGATCTACCTGCCAATATGTCTGTCGATGAAAATGGATTTATAGTCAATAAGGCCGAAATGGAAAAACGTCAACGATCAACAAGGTAAAAGACATATATATATATATATATATATATATATATATATATACATAGGGGTGTGCTTTCCATTTTGATTCTCATTGTTCCTTTTTGTTTATACATGAATTAGTGGCCGATCCAACACTTCTAGCAAATCAATGAAACATTATCGGGAACGTGAAGTGAAATGGCTTTCGATTGTAAACAAGATGGACGCAGGGTCGGTCAAAAAGGATACTAAGCTCAAGAAACTGGTCCGTAGTGGGATTCCAACGTCGGTGCGATCGCGCGTCTGGCAATTCCTGGCAGGCTCCAATGATTATCAGCATCAACAAAAGGGCAAATTCCAAACGTTAGCCAACCAACCAGCCACAGCCATCTATAATGTCATTGATCGGGACTTGCCTCGATGTTATCCCGATCATACGCTCTTCAGGATCGAAAATGGCCAGGGCCAGCGTGATTTGGGGATGATTTTGAAAGCCTATGCGCATTATAATCCGCAATTGGAATATTGTCAAGGTATGGGCCGGTTGGCTGGATGTATGTTGATGCATATGCCTACAGAGGTAAGAACGCTAAAAAAAAAAAAAAAGAGACTACTTTGTGCAAAAAAAAGAAAGACTCATTCGATCACCCCCTGGCTTTTTTTATGTGTGTAGGACGCTTTTTGGTTATTGGTATGTACCATTGACCGATACATGAATGGTTACTTTACTCCAGAATTGTCACAACTTCGCATTGATGCTTACATTATTGGCCAACTGTTGAAAGATCATGAGCCCAAACTGGCACAGCATTTGGAGAACAACGACGTCACCCCGATTATGTATATTGCTCAATGGTTCTTGACCGCTTTTACCATGACATTACCTTGGCAATCAGTGCTTCGTGTATGGGATGTATTTTATTTTGAAGGTAATTAGAAATAGATAGATTTTTACATAGAATGGGTAATAGAATGCTCAGCTCTTTCTTTTTTCAGGTGTCAAGGTCTTTTATCGAATTAGTTTGGCCATTCTCCAACTTTGCAAAGGTAAAAAAGAAAAAAAAATGTCAAAAAATGAGGCGGTACAAGAATGCGCACTCACTGACCTCGTTTTTTTTCCTAATGGTAGACCATTTACTTCAATCATGTCCCACCAATTCCGAAATCCTTGGGTTTTTATTACATATCCCTCATGACTATTTATCGGCGGATGTGCTCCTGGAGACGGCATTCCACATCAAGCTCTCCAAGACTGATATTGGACGGTATGCCAAAAAAGCCACGGTGAATGGTGCCGATGCAATGGGCTTACCTTTTGAACATGGATTAAAGAATTTGCGTATCAGCGGTTCCATGCCATCATCGTCCAGTCACTTGTCCAGCAATAGTATCGGTAGTAGTTTGAAGGATCGGATCAAGAAAAAAGGCTCCTCTTTGAACCTACGGGAAAATAGTCAGTCTACTCTTCCGGTCGCCTCTCCCCCTCCTTTGCCAGTATCTTCAGTCTAGTTGATTGGATTCTAGCTTTTGGTTTCTATTGTATACCCCCTTCCTTCCCCCTTCTCATTTTAGTAAAAAAAAAAGCATCCGAGTAATAGTAGCTTTAGTTATAGTTTATCCCTCTCTTGTCTTTGTTTGTTTAATATAATAAATAAAATATATATATTTGTTTTGCCCTTTTTTTGTGTGTGTTTATTCTATATGTTTGTATTTGGACAAGAGCAAACCGAGTCGGTTGTAAATGAAAATCATCGGAGGGGATTGCTGTCAATTTGATTCGAGGGTTCTCATTTTAGGTTGATGGTGCCTAAATATTCTCGTGTCACCAGCTAATATATAAATATTTGAAGTGTTTACTTTGAGTGAGAATGGATTTGGCAAACAAACACAAAACCTAAAGAACAACACTTCTTTATATTGCAAGGAACATGATGAGCAAGGTTTATATTGTATGGTTTTGCTGCCACTTGATTAATATACTACCTTGTTATTTTTATATTTTTGGTACTGCCCTATATTTTTTTTCCTTCCCCGCCCCCTGAAATGGTCGCACTGTAATCTCAAAATTTATATAGACTTCTTTTTTTTTTTCTTTCTTTCTTTCTTTCTTGCTACTTATTTTTATTGGATCATCATCATCACCTAGTCTTTTTCTTTTCTACTCTCCTACTTCATCAACCCGCCCTCTTCCCCATCTTCCTTCCTACCTTCCTTTTTGTTTTTATTTTCTTTTTATCATTATCATCATTATCATCATCCCTTCACCAAAAAGGCAACCCTACCCTATCCTTTCCTTTTGAATTCCACACCTTCCTTTTTATTTTATCTTCCTTCTCTTTCATCTTGTCTGATCCTTTATTATGTCATTGTTTTCCAAACTCACCAAGAACAATGCCGACAAAACCATGTTTCCATGGTCTCAAAAAAAACTGAATGGCAGTCATCATACTGTGCCTCGCTCAGGCCATGTGGCTACAGCGCTCTCTTCTGACAATCTGGTGGTATATGGCGGCGTCCATAAAGGCTCAACGAAAAAGGATATCTCTTATGTCGATACAAGTATGTCCTCATTCAATGCATGCAGACATATATTAGAAACTGATGCTGACCTCTTGCTTTTTTATGATAGACACTTTATCTGCCAACCATTTATCTACGTCTGGCGATGTCCCAAGTCCAAGAAAATATACTGCCATTGTTGCTATGGGGAACTTTGTCCTCTGTAAGTAGACTAATGAATCACCAAGAACCAGTTACTGACCTTGTTGATTACCTGTTATATAGTGTATGGAGGTGAACCACTTACACCGAATGAACCGTGGGATCCCAATTTTTACTTGTTGAATATCAGTAAGTGTGTGTGTGTGTGTGTGTCTGTATGCGCACTCTGGGAGAATAGATACTGACTCGATCTTTTATGTATAGATAATCGACAATGGACGAGAGTACCAATGACAGGCGCGATTCCTCCTGAGCGATCTGGTCATACTGCCGTTGCTGTGGGTGGGATCATGTATGTTTGGGGTGGTCACCACAATGGCCGCTACTATAATGAATTACTGGCTTTTAATACAAGTTCATGTAAGTCTACTTATGTAGTTTGGGCATATTTATGTGTGAGAAATGAATACTCATCCTTTATATATATATATCTACAATAGATCCAGAAAATCCTCATTGGGAGTTGGTCCATAATGGTCAAGATGGTCCTTCAGGCCGATCGGGACATGTATCTGTGGTCTACGATAATCGCTTCTATGTATTTGGTGGTTCGGATGGTGATCACATGTATAATGACATTTGGGCCTTTGATTTCCAAACTCGGACATGGAGTCAAATCCCAGCGGCCGGATTCATTCCTACGGCGCGTGAACATTGTGCGGCAGCATTGGTCGATGATGCCATGTATGTCCTTGGCGGTCGTGATCCCGATCACCAGGATTTGAATGATCTTTGCGCTTTTCGCATTCGAAGTAAGGTTTATTTACAGCATGTATGACGCTTGACTAACCTTCTTTTTTCTTACTAGGTCAACGATGGTATATGTTCCAAAACATGGGCCCAAGTCCCAGTCCTCGCCATAGTTTGACTATGACGGCTGTTAAGGAAAAAATGATTGTCATTGGTGGTGAATTGAAACTTGGTAGCAAGGCAGATGATAACATGATTTACATTTTGGACAGTGGTAATTAGAGGATGAAATTGAATTGAGGATATGGATGGTTTTTATTGATCTTTTTCTCTGTCTCTAGCTAAAATCAAATACCCTCCTGAACCGACTGGCCAGCAACAACAGCAACAGCAACAACAACAACAACAGCAGCAGCAGTCAAGTTTCAGCAATGTATCACCAAGCTCGTCTTCATTTTCCCTCCCTGATCCTGATATGACCCAATCTACGTCCTCTTCTATGCATCAACATCAACAACAGCAACAGCAACCGCAACAAGGAAGAGGTCACACGCCGTCTCCTTCACAGATGCCCAGCAATTCTCAAAGCACGCCTACTCGATCTCAACCTCCTCCTAATCAAATGTCTCAACCTTCCTCTAATCAGCTGTCTCAACCTCCTCCTCCTCAGCAGCTACAACAACATCCTCAACAACAGCAAACTCCACCGCCAACTACACCAATGAATGGTGCTCATCCTCAACATGATGAAAACGGATACCCTGAAGCGTCAAGTCCTCAACCCTCCTCGTCTTCTCCTATTCCCGGTACACTTCCGTCCATGACACCTCGTCATAAATCCTATTACCCCGAAAACCAATCGGTAAATTCTTCATTCATAGAAATCGCCCAAGCCAATGAATCTCATCTCATCTTCTGACTTTTTTTTTCAATCTATAGCCAAATCAACAGCAACCTTCCCGACCTCCTCGTCATGTGTCTACTGTTCCTGAAGCCGCCTTGCGACGACCTCGAACCGCTTCACCACTACCCAATCCGGATGATCCGAATGCGAACGACTCTAGCTATGATTTAAGCAATGGTGGGGGCTTGGGTGTGCGCCCACAACAACAACAATTGACACCTGATGACAATAGCATTGATCCTTACATAACGACCACCACCTCTACCACCAACAACCTTCCTTCTCACCGCGTACCTCCCAGTGGCACCTCGACACCTCCAGGTGGCGGTCGCACAACCCCTGGCGTGGTATCCCCTCCTCCCCGCCCATCTCGTGAAGGCGTCAAATTGAATCAAGCATATCAAAACCCAAGCATCATGGAAGCCACATCGTCTACTCTGCCTCCCGCTCCCCCACGACAATTTCAACAACCTCAACCCCAACCCCAACCCCAACCTCAACAACAACAACAACAACAACAACAACAACAACAACAACAACAACAACAACAACAACAACAACCGCAGCAGCAACCTCGATACGATGCCTCGACTTCCACTTTGGCCCAACGCGCCATGGCATCATCTCCTCAGCAGCAGCAACAAACACCTCCTATCACCGCCTCTTCGGCCACATCGCCTATTCCGCAACATCAAGACAAACGTGGGGTAGTATCAGAGGATGAATCAGCTGGGGTACTTGGTAGATCGTCGCCGGCGATGATGACAACAGCAACACCATCCATCACCTCCACGTCTTCATCTCCTTCACCCTCAGAACATCAACAACAACAACAGCAACAACACCAGCGAAAAGCGGTCGATGATACTACTACAACCAGTACCAACAATACCACAGAACGTGCCACGTTAATGCGGGAAATCAAAGCAAGGGATCTGATTATTAGTGAAATGAAGAAGAAGGAACAATGGTGGCGCACGGAAGTCAGCTTAGCGCGAAAACAGCAACAACAGCAGCGACCAGCACATGGCGATGACCACAATGATAATGAGAACGAAGACGAGCACATGCTGATGGACTTGGGTGATTTGGAGCACGATAAACTCAAGCTTTTTGAACAACTGGTGACGGTGAAGTCCGAGCTACGACGTGTCCGTACAAGCATCACACAGCAAGCGCAGCCCATGTCAGACAAAGTGGCGTCGGCGGAACGGATGAGAACAGCAGCACTCCAGGAAGCCATGTACTTCAAGTCGAAATATCTTGCCCTCAAAGCACAACTGAATGGCGACGACGACGACATGGATCAGACGACGGCAGCAGCAGCCAATGGCGATGAAGCGCGGGTGCAAGATTTGGAAAAACGACTGGTATTAGCTCTTGCCGACAATGAAAAGACGACGAAGCAATTACAGCAATGGCAACGACGGGCACAACATGACCATGCCACCAAGCAATCCGCGGAGGACCGGGCCAAGGAAGCACATGCACGAGCGGAAGAGGCACAGCAGGCGTACCAGCGTGGATTGGAAGAGGTAGATGCATGGCATGCAAGAGCCACACGGGCCGAGCAGCAACAACGGGAAAGTCAGGCCAAGATTGTGGATTTGACGTCACAGTTATCACAGGCGCTCCATGCGGTGGCCAAGGCGGCGGCAGATGCGGAAATGGCAGCAGCCAAGGAACACACAACCATGGACAGTCAGTATACGGAAGACGATGAACAACAACAGCAGGCGCAATTGAAAATCGCCCATTTGGAAGCCATGCATCTCAAAGCACGAAACGATGCCGCCACGTACCAACAACAATTGGCCGAAGTGGGCGACGATGTGGCCCGCCTCAAAAGCGTCCTCGCCGAACGCGATGAAGCCCTCCAGGACGCCCAGGCGCAATTGGACGATGCCGATATGCAACTCTCCATGCTCCGGGAAGCCCTTCAGCAACATCAACAACATCAACGACAACAAAATGGTCTCCATTAGGTGGTCCCCTTTTGTAGTCTTCATTCTTTAGTAATAGCAGTCATAATAGTTCTCTGTTTTTTTATTTTTTTTATCTTTTTTAGTTTAGTTTTTAGTTATTTATTCATTTATTATATTTTATTGGTGGTTATTATCTTTTTAGCGTTTAGAATGAATGTGGAACATTCCCCCATATTGGATTTGATTAGATGTTTTATGTTTTTTTTTATCTTTTTTTTTTATATATATATTGAAATAAAGAAAGTGTCTTTGTTTTTTTTTTTTTTTTGTCTCACTGTTACTTTTGTTTATTGTTTATTGTTTATTGTTTATGATTGTCTGTCTTACCATTCCTATGTGTAGAAAATACATCTGAAATGACCACATTTATTCATTTTACTACTGTCACTTGCAGGGATCAGAAAATCTCAGAAGGAAAAGGAAGAGGGGGGGGGGTTACCGATGATCATTTCAAGTGTCAATTTTGAGCGAAATCGACGCAGACACACTTGACTTACTTTTTTAGAGTATGAAAAGGGGGCCATGCCATGATGAACCTAGAATATATTTAAATTCCCGAATACACATCAAATTCAAGCTTTTTTTTTTTAATGGACGACAAATAAGCTCACTATTTAATTGGTAAATGGAAAAAAGTGGAGAAAGGTGGTCATTCATGGTATATGGGGGATGATAAGCTATTTTTATTCAAATTGGGGTTCGAGGATGGGCGGATTGCAACAGTGACTTGTGTTGATTGGGTAGAATGGGCAGTGGCGGCTGCACTGGTGACAGTGATGATAATCCTGGAAGAATTTTGATACTCGATGTATAAGGAGATGGTAGCAAGGTTTGGACCCTCCGCTTGCTGGAATTTCCTGCCGCTACTGAGTGATGGTGATGATGGTAACTTCCCATGGTTGTCTTGAATTGCTGTTGCTGTTGTTTTTTTGGCATATGTGTTTTGATATGGCGACGTAGGTTACTGAGTAAGGAGAAATGACGCTTACAGTCAGAACTATATTTTTTCAAAATAAAAATAAAAATTGAGCCATTTACTATCATCATATTGGAAAAAAAAAATATCTTACTAGGGACAGGAATGTGGTTTTTCACCTGTATGAGAAAACAAATGGGCTTTCAGTGCACTCGGCTTGCTGAATTTTTTTGGACAAAAGGTGCAGTGATTGATTTTTTTTTCTTTGATGGTATTTATATAGCTAAAGGGTGGTGATGTAGGTTTGGTATTGGAATTGATTGTCACGGTGGGTGTGCTTTCTCTCTCTGTTGCTTGCCATTCATTTTGTTTTTGGGACAATATAACGGTTAAGGAAGTCATGGTTGTTGTAAAGGAAAAAAATTAAAAGGAAAAAAAAGAAGAGGAGAAGGGGAGGTAGAAACGAAGTGCTTCATATAATATATATATATATATATATATAGTTCTTCGATTCTCTTTGTTCCTTCTCCGAGATGTCATATCTTGCCCACCATGAATTCTCTTTGTTCTCATAAATAAGGATCTCATGACTTTTTTTTTTTTTTGTTTGCCATCCTTCTCCTTTTACATTAATCGATTTTATTTTTATTTTTTGGAGATGTTTCGAGGTAACATCGATTTGAGATTTTTTTACTAATGGATCCAAACTTTCTTTCACTGTACTTCCATTTGTAACTTGATATTTTTTTTTTTTGTATAAACATATGCGCTTAAGCTGGTATGATAAGCTTTCTGTATGTATAAATATTTTGTTGAATCCTGCTGGTTCCTTTTTTTAATAGAACAAAATCTTAGATGTAGCTTCCTTAGCATTATGTATCGGAATCCACTCGAGTTCTCGGGTCAGATCTACCCTGATTGACCATATAAAGAAATTGCTCTTACTCGTTCTATAAGGAGAACGGGGTTCATGCATTCATGTAGTTACATACTGGAATACTGTAGTTCTATAGTTCTGCCTTTCTACTATACTTTGTTTGGTGAACAAGCCAATGACGGATTAATTCACCTATAATATAAAATAGTGTTCCATCATTATATACATAATTGACAGATCATGGGACGAAAGTCATTATACAAGTAGGGAGAAAAGAAGGCTGGTCATAAAAGTTACCAGTCTTCTCCAGATGACAACTCCCCTTAGATCTCAGGAAATACAACTTATGAATAGCTTTTTTTAGAATATGTAGCACAGCTTTAAAAAAAAAAGACAAAATATCAAGTTGTTTGATCAAGGCCGTGATACAGGAATGCTTTTTATTCTTTTACGACTTGATTTTTGCAGGACTCCTAGCTTAATTCACTTTCAAAATCGCTCAGTTCAGTTCATAAACGGCGTTTAAATTCTGCCTTCAAAAAACAAAATATCTCTCACATTTCTCCTTCTTTTTCTCCCCTACACCACCAATGGTTAAATCATCACACAAAAAATATCGGACAAAATCGCTGTTGAAGGACTTGTTGAAAGGACAAAAGCATCAACAAAAACAACTAGATCAACAAAAAAAGATACTCACAGCCATACAGCTTCAGTTACAACAACTTATATCAAATGGAAGCTCAGCAAACGAAGGACGAACGACCTCTACCATCAATGACATGAACGGAGGAAGAAACATAGCATCAGGAACAGCATCAACAGCAACGGTACAAGTATCAGAAACAATACCAGCACTAGAACCAGGACCAACTCCAACTCCAGAAACAGAAGGGGCAGTCACCACCGACATTGTTACTGATAGTATAGACTATGACGGCGTCATTCCTTGGCCAAGGTATATGAATAGCAAGCGATCGTGTCGTCTATATGTGCGTGGTATTCCGAAGGATATAGTGGTGAAAGCGGTCAAGAACCATTTAGTAAGGGGCATTACCATTGATTTCAACGACAAACAAATGAAAGCAGCTTCGCGATCTTCTGATGATGACTTCGCGGAACGACGGGCCCTCCTCGTCTGGCAACGTATCGCAAGTGCCACCAAAACCGTTTGCGACCAAGAAGGAACACCTGCTCTGAACGTCTCTTCTCACTTACAACTCCCCGGCGGTTTGACGACACGAATCATAGATAAAGTCGAAGCAGCTCTTTTGAAAGACACCATA
This sequence comes from Absidia repens, assembly GCA_002105175.1. Classification (NCBI taxonomy): domain Eukaryota; kingdom Fungi; phylum Mucoromycota; class Mucoromycetes; order Mucorales; family Cunninghamellaceae; genus Absidia; species Absidia repens. Next base: position 732,838 of record MCGE01000009.1, read on the forward strand.
TTGATTGGCAGGGCCGAAGACCACTGGATGGCAAAATACTTTATCTCACGCTATTTGAAAAATACATTGACCAAATGCCGTCGCCTAGGAAAAATGGACGTAAGGGATAAAAAAAGGTGTGTGCATGGGGGGGGGATTAGTAAAGGGCAATTGGATAAATATATGCTAATGATATTCTCTTTTTTCTACAAAACCCAAAGCTACTACCAAGGTAACAAAAAAGAGTGGGCCGCAAAATGAGAAGATACTTAGCCCTATTAACACATTTAATCTTTCAGTAGTGACGATGGCCAAGTAGAGCAAAATGGACAAGTAGAACCACCGACGGAAGTGGAGCAAAATGGACAAGAGCATTCATCATCGTCGCTACCGGGATTAGAACAAGAAGGGCAATCATCATGGTCACTACTGGGAATGGTACAACAATAGCAACGAATCACCACGGACTATAACAACATACTTATATCTCCGTTTAGTTATTAGTTATTAGGATTAGGATTAGGATCAGAAGATATGTATATATCTACATAATATTATTCCCTTATCATATTACTATTACTACTGTAGCACCATCAATAAAAAATAAACTATCAGTGCGATTCTCCAAACTTTGTGATTTATGTTTTGGACTCGAAATGGTATGGGTGGGGAAAGGTTGCAGTCAATATGGATGTTGTGATGGGATTATTCAATGCGGTTTTTGATTTGGCTTTATTAAACCTGACTGTTCATCAAATTGTCCAGGAAATGTTTGTCTTCAAATAGCATTGTCGGGGATTGCGTCAAAGAATGGAGACAACGTAGAAAGGCATTTATTTTTTCGTCAATCTTCTGTATTCAAATTGTTTTATTATCAGGTTCCAAAAACATCATCCAAGAATAGATGGTACCTAACTTACTCTATGACAGTTACATTCAATGCCTTTTTTTTCGAGACCATCGCTGCTATTTCTCAAATCATCTGAAATCACTCCCGCCTCCTTTTCTTTGGACTCAGTAGACGGAGATTTGAGCATGATGACTAGGCCCTTAATAGGGTTTCTTACAGAAGTGCGAAATAGTACAGGATGCAAAGGATGTCTGTCTCGGAGATGGTATGATATTTCAAATTCCGCACACGTGAATATTTATTTTCTCCCATTTCTTTATTTTCCCCGCTCTCTTTCTTTTTTTTTTTTTCCTTCACCATTCAACTTTTTTGATGTTACGTTGGATTTAGATTAGTATCAGGACCAATTTAGAGGCGTTTTCAGCTCAGGGATTACAAGATGTATGGGGAAACCCTTTCATTTTGGATTAAGGATTTGGGACCATCATTATTAGTTGATTTTTTGGAGTTGTCATTAGCTTAGTTTGGTGTTAGATTGCCATAGTTTGTATCTGCATTTAAATAAAAAAAATGTATCTTTCTATTTGCTTCAATAAAAATGTCCCATTAGTCCCTCTCCTTGTCGTGTGCAATAGATCCTTTTTTTACTGCGGTCATTTCTTTTACTTAATGTTGCCCGTTGATATGCTTCGACAAAGGGTACCCTTTTAGTCTTTCTGATAAATTACACGGTACTATACTGTACAGTATACCAGATCCTTTTTCACCGTTTTCCCTTTAGATTAGTGCTGACCAATCGTCAGTTTTCCCATTAGTCTCCGTTATGCTACCTTTTTAAGGTCCCGTGTCATAATGAACACCTTCCTCGCCTTAGTATAATATATCAATGTACTCGAATAAAATATACCTTTCTTTAAAAATAAAAACAACCAACAACAATAACAACCCCCATTTACTGACCCGTCGAAAATGAACAATATCGTTAATGTGATTATTTTATAATTATCCATCGAACATCTGCTTCATAGTTCACCCACTCTGACTACTTTTTCTCCCTGAAGAGCAGTGACTTGCAGGCAATTCTTGATCACTTGATATCAAAGATGAAACTATTCCCGTTCTACCATATATATCAATTTATCGAAAAAGTCAGCCACTATTAGACTGGACATAGTGTATATATCCTCATCGTGGTTTTCATTGCGACCGGTGTGGCTGTAAAGAAAAACATAAAAACCACCATCAAAAGCATATTAAATTTCAAGAGGATGCCCACCAAAGTTGGAAATAGGACAGACGTCAATACTGATCCTGTTTGTTTTTTTCGTACAAAAAAAAAAGGGTGATCGGAAAAACTTGGGAGTACGACGGGCTGGCCAAGGGGCCGCCAACCAAAGCAGTAAAATGTTGGAGATGTTGAGTCCATCCCACTAGGACCTATGTTTCAAACCTCCTCTCCTTCCTGACACACAATAGATCTCTCTCTTTTTTTTTTTTTTTTTTTTTTTTTAGAAAAAAAGGGCGAGATTGTTTTAATACAGCTTTTTTGTGGATTGACTGTGGAAAGTATGAGTCTCCCCGATCTTCGTCCTATGAAGATAAAAAAGACTTCCTGACGGAGTTTTTTCTAACCAATCACGGTACAGACTTCTTTCACAAAAAAGTGGCATGTTCAGAAAAAGAGATCAAAGCGCGCATATCAATTTGACCTCTTTATATCATCAACAGCGTTGCCCTTTCTATTTTATTTTTCTTAATATAACTCACAAGAAGATGGCACAGTGCCTTAGAAAGGTGTTTGATCCAAAAAAAGGATCTGGTATTTTCTGGATGAACAGTATGTATCGGTCATTCCAGTTGAGACATTACTTACAAAAGTAGAACGTCTGCGGACATCCTGTATCTAAAAAAAAAGTAGGTCCATGGTTTCAGAAAATACAGTACTAAACAGATTTTTTCTAAAGTCATCAAAAAAAAAAAAAAAAAAAAAAAAAAAAAAAAAAAAAGGTCAGGTCACCCACCCATGACCAACAGTAGATACACAAGACAACATTTTAAATACAAAACAACGAACACGTAACCAGTTCCTTATTGCAAGACAAAGACAATAATCAAATATGAGATATAAGAAAAATAACTAGACTACAATTTATTACAATGAATAATAATAATAATAATAACATAAAGAAAATAACAAAGCTAAACTATCTAAAAGAGCACACCATCCGCTTATTTCTTGGATAATTCATTCACCTTTTGTTCGAGGTCTTCAGTAGCCTTCTTGTGCTTGCTTAGTTCTTCACGAAGTAACTTGAGTTTTTCAGCATCCTATGTAAATTCAAATAACGATAGGTGAGCCTTCATATACCTCATAAATACACAGACACACGCGAGTTATTTGTTTTGTTCCAAGCCCTATCTTTTTTATAGTACTTACATGAGCACGAGCCCATTGTGTTTCGGCAGCTCTTTCCTTATCGCTAAAACCACCTTTGGATGTCACGGTCGAGCCAGCAGAGCCACTTGATTCACTGGATGAGAAGCGCTTGGTAGAACGGATCACGTTGGTTCGGAGACGAGCAGCAGATCGGGAGAACATGTTTATAGAAGAGAGATAGAGAGATGTGTGTTTAAAAAAAAAAAACGTGTGTGAGAAAAAGAAAGAAAGAAGACGAGATGAGTCGCCCTTTTTATAAACACGGAGTGTCCCTAAAATGTATTCAAATGCCGACCGAGCCCCGATGGCTACCACGGAAATGGCGCGACAGGGACAGGCAAAACCGCCCCAATATATGAATCATAGGTACGACGCGGAATCCTCACACACACCCTCCCCTCGCCCAGTGAACCAACCCAAAAATAAAAAAAAAATGGTGTGTTACACTATTGCGGCATTGCCAAAAAATAGTAGTCCGTGTAACCTAGATATCGGATAAATTCGTTCGCATTTTGAGTCAACCAACAAAAGGCAAAAGAGGAAGTTAAAAAAAGGTGTTTATTTGGATAAAATATATAGATACAAGTAAAAAGAAGAAGAAGATAAAAAACACATACACTAATACATGGAATATATAACTAAATACATATATAATAAAAATAAGGAGGAGGACTAAATCTATTTCAAATTGTAAGCTTCAGATATCCTGCGAAGGGACTTGTCAGCAGCAGTACTACTGGAGGCCACACTATTCACGCGAAGGGCATACACCAATTGGACCAAACCATCTTCAGTATCATCCAATTCTACTTTTCGTTTCCTTGCAAAACTGGTATCCACCTGTAAGATTCCCTTGATTTGCTTGAGACATTTTTGGAAGACTTGTGCGTTTTGGAAACTTTCGCGTTGTGAAGCCGCACCCAGTCTATAAGAATCAATTTGTTGACATAAATCAGCCATGTTGGAGTTCGCCCGGTTCATTTGGATTTGTGCCATAAGCGCCTTCTATAGAAGAAAAAGAAACCATGGTAAGCCTCTATGTTATCTTTTTTGTCTTGTTCTTTGCTTACCATCATTCCTTCAGGATCATTGGGTGACACTGGAGTCATACCGCCATCGCTATTCTGCCCCGTCAATTCAATCAGAGTTTCAGTGGTAGGTATATTGAGTTCATGAAGTAGGATTTGGGCATCGGGAGATAACTTTTCTTTGGCTTGGAATTCAGTGAGGAAGCCCATGGACATGAAGACATCCACCGCCATTCGACTTGATTCAGTTGATAACACTTCACGGTAAATCGTGCGCCGCCCAGTAATCAGATGTGTGGCGATCCATTGACTAAGCACAGGAACAATGCTACGTGGCAGCGTTGGTACACGTTCTAGCGCCGATAAAGAGCATGATGTGATCCAGTATGTATCAACCGTTGGGTAGATCAGTGAAGCCAAAAAGATCAATAGTTCATACCGCACAGGGTTGGTTTCCATCGTCACCAATAGTGAGAATTGGTCCTTGTTCTTTCGTCGAATCACACCGCTTTTTTCATAATTGTTTAGGATGGTATGGAATTGCTATCAAGAAAAAAAAAAGAAGAGAGTGGGTATATTGTACGAGGAAAAAAAAAGCACTATGGTTTCTTTTCTTTACCTTATCAATATCCCAATTCAAAACAAATTCTTTTTCCAATAATTGCACCAGGAATCGGAATCGATCCATGAATTCATCTTCTGTCACAGTGTCTTCAGAGAATGATAAATATACCACACAGAAAAATGCATCCAATAAAAACACATTCACTACCTATTTTATCAAAAAAAAAGGCAATAATCAAGAGTGAATAACAATCGATCCAACCATATATTAACAGGATTTTTTTAACTTACTTGATTGGAGTAATAGGACAGTGCCATGATGTTGTCAGCGTGGTCATTTACCCTGATGTTGGTATCGTCCGTCATTTCCTTGCCCTCAATAATAAGATTCTTGGATTCATTGATTAACCGGAATACAGTAAATATAATGCTTTCCAAATCTTCACCATCTTAACACCCATAGAAAAAAAAAAAAAAACGTCCCAGTCAGTTCCTTGCTGTCCATCATTTCACATCGTTTACTTTTTTTGGTATTTTACCTTGCCAATCGATATCATAATGACGGTCCAATGTCTCTTTTCGTAGCCATTCCAACAATTCCTTAATTTTGCCCAAGCAAACACCACCTGTCGCTCTTCCATATAAAATAATCGCACACACCAATGAAGGCGGAGTTACCACCAAGGCATCAGATTGATTTTGTTGGATACGTCGAATAATTTCCGCAGCAATACTTTCTTCGTTTGCATCAGAGGGCCTATGTCCAAAAAAAAAAAAAAAAAAAAAAAAGGAATAAAATGAGTAAAACACTCCAATTCAATCCATCGTTTAGGAGGAAGATGATTACTTCTGTGATTTGTTCATTTCAGCAGCTACATCTTGGACACTAATCAAGCGACCCATGCCAATGTGCACACGTCCACATTTCTTGGGTGCTTCGACACCATCCAGTAAACGGTTGCGTTTATCCATTGCTTGACTGGGTCTCAAGACACTAGGCACTGGCGAAGCAGGGACTTGAGACGAGGACAAAAGAGAAGACGAGTTGGAGGGAGAGACGAGCACATCGTTGGTTTTGCGGGGTTGCTGATCCAACACCTGGTCAATAAGGAAACCCAATTCAGGGACCATTTCGTACGAGATATTGATCGGCACTATCATCACATCACGGTGCGTTTTGCGAGGGGAACCAGTTGCACTATCCATACTCATCGTTGCGCTTGCCGGTGTGGCTGGTGAGTCGGGCGAATCGGGTGGAGTGCTCATATCCGAGGCTGCTGCTGCTGCGGTCATTTTGTTGATCAAGGAGGACCGTGATTGATTGGATTGTAATGTCGATTCCATCACCATGTCAATGACTTCATCTTCAAATGCATCCTGATATTTGCCGGTGCGGGATCTTGATTTTTCGAGACACATGGATAATGCGCCGTGTTCACGTAGAAGGACTTGTGTGTATGCAGCTGTGACGGCCGAGTTGAGTGGAGAGCGTTGCGACTTGTCTCTTTTCACATAGTAAGCACCTGCTAAACGATAAAGATCGGAAATAGGACCCAGCTGAGCCATGACTAATAGGACAAAAACAAAAAAGAAAATATGAGACCTCTACACACTTGATTTTTTTTTCTTTTTGGGGAGGAGTGTACCTTCGTCGCAAACAAGAGCAGGTACAGGTAAATGATAGCGGATGGAGATGTACCATACCAACAGTGGATCGAGTAAACTTCTTGACACAGGGACATAAACAACACGCTTGCCAATAGTAGAATCACGGATCTAGTAATGGTATAAAAAAAAGTTGAGTTGCTGTTTTTGGACATAAAAAAACGAATTTGAATGCTTACGTAACGCAGACTTTCTTCACTGATCCGGACACTTTCAAACATATTGTCAAAGAGAGATTTAAGGAAGGAGCCTGTAAACCATACAAACGTCATTTGTGTCCGTTCACTCATTCGTGCAAGGATTTTCTAATAAAGGTAGAGGAGATAATTAGTATTGATATTTCTTCAAAATACTGTACCTTGCTTTGTTTTATTATTACCATAGCTTCATTGACAGCTGTTTGTTTTGATACACCAGCATTTTGAGTAATCTAAAAGGGCAACGAAAAAAAAAAAGAAAGATCAGCTATCTCATTTCCATCATACCTGTAATAAAAACTTACTTGATGAATGGCTTGATTGACCCGTTTATCATTCAGCACTACCACCTTGACAGCATCATCATTACTTCCGACCTTCTTGCGCCATTTCCCAAGTACTAAGCGTTTATCATGTTCCGCATCAATGACCGTCTGATCTTGACACCAATCTTCCAAACTATCATCCACATCCGCCAGCCACGCCGCATCATCCCCACTGGTACCATCACCACCGTTGTCTTGAATCAATAAGTGTTTCAGTTGATCAATCATACGACCCGTACGTTTGTTGATTTGATCCACAGAATATATTTCGCTCCGGATTTGGTGGTCAATCACATCATGCGTATCGTTGTTTCCATGAAGAGCACAGCTCCATCCATCCACTGGCATTGGTAGTCGTGTCTTCGGTTCCATCGCCACAAAATAATGCATCCCATAACTGGCGTTGGTAAAATATGTCATCCAATAGATCGGATCGGCAGTTTCAGGTACCAAAGCATAAGGGCCAAACGTCTCATTGTCAGGGTCCTCGTGTAGTCGCTGGCCAAGCAGAGTCATGTTGTCACCACCGCGACGGGACCGTCGTGATGTCTTGTTGTTATTGGTGGTATATGTGCGCATGACATTCGGGGCAAGTCGTGCTGCTTTGTCTACAAATCGATTCGAGAGGTGTGAGCTTCGATTGCTTGTAGGTCGAGCTGAGCGTCGTTTCGCAGGGTCCATCCCAGTATGTTCAGTGGCAGTTGTAGTGGTAGTAGTGGCGTTGCCATTGACCATGTAAGTAGAAGCGGCCGATCGTAAAGAGTTCATCACCGTGCGTGCTCGAGATAAGCCTTGTGCGCTTGCTGTAAAGTAGGCGTTGGAGGGTGCCAATGTCACACCTGTTGTCCGAGTCCAGTAGGATCTCATCGCATCATACGCCAGTTTCCAGGTGATGGCATTCATATCAATGGATGATACATGATAAATATAAGGGAAACAATCCGCCGCAGCCACCGTAGATAATGTACGTGAAGATGATTCAGAGGATCGGCCGGTAGATGATTCCTTTACTGTTGCTGTGGTGTTTGTAGTTGTGGTGGTATTTGCGGTGCCAGTTGAAGAATACGACGATATTGAATCTCGAGCTGTTCCCACTGAAGGTGTAGATGAAGTCCTTTCAGGTATAGTGTCAGGCGATGTATCGTCCGTTGTTGGAAGTACAAAGTTGGAGGGAGGAATGGCCATGGTGGATGCGCAGGAGAGTATTGTTCGTACAGCAAAATCCACTGGAATCACATCCGCCGTCACTTCACCATGACCTGTATCAATCACTCGAGTGCCACGTCCAGTCAGCAGTATCACACCATTGGCACCATTAACATCATCTGCCTAATTGTAAAATCAAAGAACGAGTTAAAATATAGCTAGATGATGGTCAAGGGTTGTTGTTGTCGTTTCTTACCCATCCTTTCAAAGGTTCAGAAACACTAGGTCCGATATGGCCAAGACGTAAAATACCGATTGGGAATTGCTGGAAGTTACTGAGTTGTTTTTTCCGTGCATCATTGGCCAAGACATGTTCAGCAAGAGCCATGGAGAATGAGTATGGGTTTTGATAATAAGGTTTGACTTGATTCATAACGGGTGATTGATCTAATTAGTAAAAAAAAAAAAGTTAAAACCAAAGCTGCAAAGCCTCATTACAATCATTTATTTTACCTTCTACGTTTGATTCCAAAATATGACCAATGATATCTTCAACAGAAGTATCTTGAGGCAAGATCCCCACTCGATTATAAGGAATTTGAGTTGCGCCATAGGTTTTCAAAGGAGATAAGTACACAAAAGATGATAATGAACCACATTCATTTGCCAATTGAACCATAGAATTTGTCCCTGCAGCATTGACCTAAAAGAGGAGGCACACATTAGTAACGTCACTTTTTCTATCATATTCAGACATACCTTAACTGAGATATCCAAACGTTCATGGGCATCCATATTTCCAGCACAATGGAAGATGACATTAGTATGCTTGACGAGGGTTTTGTGATCCTGTTCTGATAAACCAAGGTTGTCTTGTAATAAATCACCATGAATGGCCACCACCTTTTCCTTGACAAGTCGATCGAATACTGCAGAACCCATGTGTCGTCGCAAACTAACAAATGCCTAAAAAGACCAAAAAACAAGGGGGGGGGTTATTAATCGTTTGTCCATCTGCAATAATCCTTTTTTTTTTTTGGTAATCAGTTCGTAATAATTTTTACCTTATTGGAGAGAATTTCCTCTTGGAGCCGTAGAGTAGGATTTGCGAGTCGACGATGAGAAGGGGCCAATCGAATCAATAGATAAATACAGTCAATGTCTTCATGCAGAGAATGCAGCAGTTTCCAAAATAATGCCTTGCCAACGAACCCCGTGGCACCAGTAATTAAAATAGATTTGTTGTGATAAAACTGACGCACGTCTTGAGGTAATATCGATCCAGTTTGCTGTTGAGTGTTGTCGTTTTCTACCTTTCCCTGTTGTTGTTGCTGTGTCTCCTTTTCCTCCATGTCTTCGTCGTCTACTTGGAGAGGTTCCTCAGTAACCGTGGGTGGATCCAACGTAAGGTCTTGTTCATCGTCCGAGTTGAATTCAGGAATATCATCCATGTCTTTAACCACGTCAAAAATCGTTGGCGAGGGAGGTGCGCTGGCGGTTAAAGGGCTGTTCATCACCAAATTCTTGCTTTCCAGGTCAGGTGTTGTAATGGAGATGGTTGGGACGAGTGTCATCTTTTGGTTTTACGTCTTTTTGCTTTTCAGGTCAACAAAAGATTAAGGGAATGAATAGATATAAAGAGGAATAGTGTGGTTGATATGGTTTGTGTATATGATGTACAAAGATTGGACAAAGAGATCGTTTGGGAAGAAAGAAAAAAAAAAAAAAAAGGAGGCGAAAAAGGTTTTTATAAAAAAAAAAAAAATACTAGCAATTGGAAAATTGGCTGGTCTGGGCTGAGCAAAAGAAAAAAAAATGATTTAGGCACCCGTCGGGTGTTAAATTAATGTTCATCGAATGAAGACAGAGCATTGGCATACAACGAACAGCCTATTGAGTACAGGCTGTTTAGCGCTAAAGCTAGTTCATAATACGTCCAATTCATCTAATCGGGAACTAGTTGGGTTTTCCCCTTCCAATAAAAAAGAGAGTTTTTTACAGGGGCATTAATGTCGACCACTTACGCGCATCTCTACTTCTTTTACACGGGTAAAGCTTACTATTTCTCAAATGAAGCTCTGACCGAGCCCAATGTATTGGTGCTGGAAATTTGATCCTTTTCAATTCTCAAAATTAGATGCTGTCTGTGCAAGGTTTTTTCAACAGTCAGCCTTTATTCGATAGTGGGCATTACTTATTTTTATGTTTGATGCAGCTAAGGAGTATATTTTCGTTCACTATGACACTGATTCTCGTTGTCAAAAAAAAAAAAAAGACATCATATCAGGATTGTACCTTCCGGTCCCTTTGTGCTCTTTCATAAACGATACCAGTAATATAAGGCAAAGTATAATTTTATTTCAGTGAAAACTTCAAATATATATGTAACTATACCCATGAAATGATAAACAAATAAACAATACAAAAAAAGGGGCAAAAGTTAATCTAAAGACAACACCGACAATAACCTAATATGCTGTTCCAAGATGCGCCAAAAGGGTCCGCGGAGTAATCTAGGTCGTCTGCTAAGCTGAGTTGGTCCGCTTTTGGTGGGTTATCATAGAATGGATGGTCAACGTCAATAGAGAAGAGAGTTTTTTCCTCTCGGCTTTACATTTCAAAGTTAAATGAGACCCAGTAATTGTATTTGTAGACACAATCCTCAAATACAACGAATTACCAAAGAATCAATGCATCAATGTTAGCACAACATACGCTTTTGGACAGCCATGACTAGCAATAAATCCGTATATTAAAGAAGAAGAAAAACGCCTTGGATAAGAGCAATACTTACAGCCTAGCGGTGGTTACGCTGACAGCACGGTAGAGGCAAATTGATAAGAAACGTAAAACGGGAAGCTTCCTGGAGTAGGGCAAGTAGTTATGGTATAGGAAGTGGTGGAAAATAATAGATAGCAGCAGTGATGTGCACACAAAACGGTCTATAGGTATTATGTACTTAACCAAGCAGAACTACAGCCATCTTTAATATTATAGCATGTGACCTAAACTTGCAACGAGCTCCTGGATCTTTGGGGGGGAGGATGAGAATAGTAGTCATAGTGGTTGAGCTAGAAAGCAAATGTTTGGTAGGACACTTACAAAATAGCTACACAACGGCATTCTTTACTATTCGATGGACCAGTATACGGCTAATAAAAAAAAATGGCGTTTTATTGAAACATATCGGTAGATACTGAACTAAAGGAGTGAGGTTCATTGTAACAAGAGATGTAATGGAAGGGATCTCTTGTAGAAAGCATGAGGGAGGTGAATGTAAGATTTAAAGAATGGTCAACTCTAATATAAGGGGATAATTGTAAAATGCGGAAACTGATAGAATGCACTGTACAGGAAATGAGAAAGGCTAAAGGGACATGTTTTACTGAACTCAACAACGATCAACACTGATCAAAACGGGGGGATGGTAGTAACAAAGGTATTTCTTGTACAAAACATGAGAGAGATTAATGGATCATTTTTCATTGAAGCAAGTAAAAAGAGATATATTTTATTCAGATGTAGATGCAAGCTATGGACTAACTAACACTAAACGAAGTTAATGAAGGCTTCAACAGGTCAACTACAGTGGTCCTAAATCCTGAATCCAAAATGAAAGGGTTTCCCCATGCATCTTGTAATCCCTGTTCTGAAAACGCCTCTAAACTAGTCCTGACACTAATCTAACTCAAACATAGCCTCAAAAAAGTTGAATGGTGAAGAAAAAAGAAAAGGAAGAGAGTGGGAAAAATTAAAAAATTGGGAGAAAATAAACCTTCACGTGGGCGGGATTTGAAATATTTTCAAAGGTTCTCTTACAGCAACCTTTTTTTATCCATTAGAACAATGGGAACTTTTTTTTTTTTTTGCTTCACTTCTTTTTTTACTACTATCAACATCATGAATTATCATAAACATGGAGGTTCATTTCTATTGCCAATAAACACCATCATTCACCTTAGAGAGTATGGTTCTTCTCTTGATGCCTTTGCAGCCAAGATGGAACAACTTGGCCTGGTTTAGTTTCCCCCCTTCACTGTAGAATATCCTGCCCTCTCTGGCTGCACTATTATATCTTTTGCTGCTTTTATTCTACACCACGATATTCTCACTTCCATACACCCCCATACTCATCCACACACACTTAAGCACTTCATCAGTAGATAGGCGTCATGGTATATATACAATAGACTACATAGTTTACATAATATAATTACCATGATCAATACTTGCATCTGAATAAAATATGCTTTGTCCTTTTATTCTTATACGTGTTGTGTCGTCGTTTATACCTTTCGTCTGTCTTGTCGAATAGGTATACCGATACTTTTATGTACAGTCCATGTGAGCGTAGAAATGAAAAGCAAGCTTATGTATTGATACGAATAAAACGGAAGTTGACCAGCCGTCATACTGAGTGCTTTCTCTGTTTTATGTTCACTGGGGAGAGATTAGAAAATTTCTTGAACTGACCTACAAAAAGACAGTGAAGGACGAATATAAAAAAAAAGATATATTCAGAATATTACGTGACAATCCATTTGTTTTATCTTGCTGAACTGCACCGGAATGATTTTTTTTTTGTTTTGTTTGTTAAGTTTGGTTCATAATGATTTCGTAAGAGAGATCGTATGACAAAGAATGATCGAAAAAAGGGTTATGTAAACATGGGTTATATAATATGATAGGGACGCATGAAGACACAAAGAAAACCAAAATGGTTAAACGTTCTCTTATGGTAAAAGGTGAGTGTATTACTATGATCAGGGGGGGGTAAGGTGGAGAACTTTTTCTTCTATGATCTAAAAATCCTTTTACCCTAACTCCCATCGGATTACCAAATTATTTATTTACTTTGAAAAAAAAAAAAAGTATGTATTTCTATAAATGGAAACCAATATTGGTCATTTTATTTAATATGATAATATAAATAAGTTTTATATAATAAAAATACAAATAGTATACAGTATGCAATACATCAAAAGAGGACAAAAAAAAAGGGGGGGGGAGGGAGAAGATATACTAAAAGTGGGGGAGGGGTAAGTGGAGGGGTGGGTGAGCGGGGTGGAGGCTTGTTTGTATTTTTTTTAGCGACGGGCTAAAAGTTCAGCTTGACGTTCTTGTTGATCTAGTGTCATATCTACAGTTTTTCCAGTACACCAGAGTAAAGTTGAGATAGAGATAGCGATGTAAAAAAGAGTTCCATTTTGTAATATGGCAGGTGAAGCCCAGATCGTAGGACTACGAGCATTGCTTGTGGTAGTAGTTGTTGTCGAGTTGGTTCCTGGTTGGCGTCCTTGATTTGCTGTAGCTGCCATACCATCACGCTGAGCCAATACCATTTCAGTTAACTATATGGAATAAAAAGCAGTTGGTGTCAATTTTTTCTTCTAGAAAATGTATTCGCTTAAAGAATTTACCTTTGTTTCAGTGGCGATAGTGTTGCCACTGATTTCACTTACAAATAGAAGGACAATACTTAAAAGAGATAAAAAGGCGAGTCTCATGATATGGTAATAATTTTTTATGATCAAAGAAAAAAGAAAGGGATAGAGGAAAAAAAAAAAAAAAAAAAAAACACCGAATATATATTATAGGCAAATCATCAAATCAAAAAAGATATCAGATAAAGGCCGCAAATCCTCCCCCATACCGCGGTGTTTCAATGTCATTTCGCCTTGGCAAAAAAAAAAAAAAACCAGAACCCGGGTGAGTGGTATGATTCCCATGAGGAAATTATAGTGTCTAGGATCTGAAGGACCTATAATTTTTCTTTTATTCCTTCAATGATGATATAAGGTCACGTTTGATGAATCTGATAACAAATTAAAAAAAAGGCATTTCAGTAATGTCAGAGAACAAATTTTTAAAGTGAGTCAGCACAAACAATGAGAAAAGATCGACACACTTTCCATGATCCTCCTTTAAAAAGCCCGCAACTTACCCCGCTCTAAATGAATAAGTATCAATCTGTCATATATATATTTGGATCAAAAAAAAAAAATCTGATAAGGAAAAATGATCGATCTTCAAATTAATGTGTCGGAAGCAAAAATACCATAAAGTGGGGCGCGTTTGTAAATATGGTATGATATCAATAAGTCAAAAAAAGACGCAAGTTTTTTATTGTAAAACGCAAAAAAAAAGAAAAAAAAATAGCTAACACAAGTAGTAATCAATATAAAGGGAAGGGAGGGGGGATTTATTAACTATATTATCATCTACTGTACTACGCGGATAGGTAAGCGGGACAGGAAGTCACAAAGAAGAGGGGGATGCGCTGTGAATCGAATGACACATAAAATCAACAGGACAGTTTTGCAAGATGCCATTCTTGAAGTTCGTTGTTGTAACCATCTTCGATATACTAAATCGTTCATATGTTGGCCAATTCTGCCATGAAGAAAGAGGAATGTGAGTAATATAATATAATGTTTTCAACCACCTACTCTAATTGTAGCTACGATTTGTTCTTACCTTTGAAGCAGTCAAATACAACCTTTTTGTTCTTTTTTGTTTTCAAGCATGGAAGTACTATATATGGAGATAGAGACTTGTAAGACCTTTGAAGTAGTGATGTCTTTATTTACATACCTCCACCAATAATCGGTTTCTAATTGATGACCATTAGCACAAAGAATATTGGTGACTTGCATAGTAGAGACACAGCCTAGACCAAATTGAAGGTCAGACCGACCAGATCAATTAGATTCCGTAAATTGAGCAACCCTTGTGAGCTATATCCAAGATTTCTTTTCTTTTCGACTTTCCGTTAAAGCTTGTGATAATCATTCCAGTTGACAAGGTTCATTTCTTGATCTATAAAAATCAATATAGAAATGCTCATTCAATAACCGTATTCCTTTTCCTTTTTTCTAAATAACTCCTCTGGTGCCATTTCTTTTCACTTTACCTATCATTTGGGCGAGTTCTTCATAACCAAAGATATTAGAGGACCTGGGGTGCAAGCTGATTGTGCAAATCCAAATCCATTTTCTCACGTTTCACAAGAAGCAAAGATCATGATTGAGTTGACAGGAGTGGGACAAAAAAAGTATGGTATATTAATATTCAGACGGGACAGCAAAGTGATAATAAACTGAAAGCAGGAGGGCGGGGTTGCTATTTTTTTTTTTTTTTAATTGTTTTGATAAGGTGACTAGTATAAGAAGGGAGAGGGTAAATATATCTAAAGCTAGGATGATCTGCCAGTTATTCCTGAAATAACCTTGTGGTGGGGAGTTTCGTCGGGTTGTGGTGCTACAAATAAAAATTCTACCACTAAGTGGAGGAGTTCGGGGGTGTTGCTGTTGAATTAAACTCTTGATATTGTCTTGGCGTTTGTACCCATGCGTCAAAGCATTGATCCAATAGCATTGTCTTGCTTTGTTGGTATGTAATGGCCTTTTCTTTACAATCAGCGTAAGTCGAATCAAGAAATTGATGAACCAGTGCCTGGTTCTTGATGCTATCATTATAAAGATGAAAACAATCATGTGAATTCCGTTGTTCCGATGTTGTTGTTTTTTGCCTGTTCTTACTTCATGTTTACAAAGTCTTGATAAAGGGCACGTTGACAAAGCATAGATCTATGATATTTAAAATCAAAAATGTGAGTAATTTTTGCCACAAATAGCGTATTTAATGAATGTCGGTACCTGGTTTTCGATGTCGCATCTTCGCCTTTTCGACCCCCTTGTTTTTTCCCAAATCCAAGTACTTCGGCCTTTTCCATTCCTAATATCCAAGCTACACCTAGGACATACATACACAAAAAAAGAAAAAACAAGGGTCAATAAAAAAGATATGCTTCCTATATTTGTACTATCCAATAATGGTTTGATCTTTACTTGTTCCTGTAGATATATAGGAAGAATAGTTGCCAGTTCTTTCCAATGCCGATTTTGAGTATTGAAAAGGGATATCAGTAGATTTGATAGCTGGTCGATGCAGTTTGTAAGGTGAGGGGAGACCTATAGGAAACAAAAGACGAGACCACTATGAGGTTTGGCATTTGAAATTGGGAGGGTAAGAGTTACCTTTCAGGGTCGACAGTCTTCCATACAATGCCCTTTCCAAGGAATTTTTCTCGAAAAGATCACCAATGACAATAGAATTGAGGTAGATTGGATGGAAGATATGAGATAACATTGCAGATTGAATCCCGAGGACATTCCAGCGAGCAAGTTTGTCACTAAATCAAAAGGGATCATTAAAAATAAATGAATTTTTAAATGATGATATGTGATCTTCTTCTTACCTGCAGGACATACAAAGACTTGGTTCAGAATCCAAACGACCTAAATATACATACATACATACACACATACATACATACATATAATGTAAATATATATTTACAAAACACACAAAAAAGAGGGGGTGAGTAAGGATTGGAAAACATGAGCATTCCTTGTTGAGCATCATCCCTTTCTACACTTACCAGGTTTTGTTCGTAGTATGCCGAGTTTTCCATAATCATATCGACCTCTTTGGAATTGAAGCATTGGTGGTGTTACTGTTGACGTTGACGATGATAATAATTTCTGTCTTTTATTGGCATAAATATGTTGAGTGATGATACATGGCGACGACGATGGTTGTTGTTCTCTTTTTCGTTTGCCACCTGCATGGAAAGAGGCTTTTGATTCTTCGGTTTGTACATCAGCTATAGCAGACATCGATGCATCTCCACCTATAATAGAGGATAATTAGTTTCAAATAAGGAGAGTAAATCATTATCCCGCCTTTTTTTTTTTTTTTTTTTTTTTTAAAAGTAGATGTGAATGTGAGTATGAATGTGAATGAAGGGGAGAACTTACACGGAGATTGACTGACATACATGTGAAAAGTATATCCAGGGCGAGATACCAATTTTCCGTCACCATCAGCATCAAAGAATACATCAGGATGTTGGAGGAGATATCTATAATAAATAATAAACAATGATTAATAACATTACTCCTCCTTCTTCTCGTCCCTCCGTCCCCTATTTGATATCGATTTACTTGCTTGATGAATCCCCTTCTTGCCAACACTTCAGCGTGTGAATCATGTACCAATTGACCATCTTGGGAAAGCTGACTGAATGGTAGACACTTTAACCCAGTACTACATGAATGAATAAAAAAGACGGGATTAGCGTGCTACGTGAAGCATAATACCTTCTTCTCCCTCCCCCTTACTCCCAAATACGGGATCCCCTTCCCGCCCTTTTTTTATGTTTTGTACTCGCGCGGATTCTACTTACCCCAAGGATATGACTTGAATAGAATATTCTTTTTCATTGACTATCAAGTACAAAAAGAGACAAAATAAGACAAAGGCATATATAGTTTAAGGGCAAACTTACCACAGTATACCGCAAGGATACATGCAAGAATGGTCCACTCTGCTTTTTTGGCATGTAGTTGAGGTTTCCCGTTTTTCCCTAGTTTAGCATATCGCTCGAGACTTGCTTTGGCGAGTTCGTTGGTGAGATCGGGGATGATGAGGTAAGGATCTATGTTTGGGTTCATCAATCAAAGGAGTGAGTATGAAGGAGGAAAAAGAGGTCGGCAGACGAAAAACAGAAAAACAAAAAGAAAAAGTTGGTGCACATCGGTGTTTGAATATATTGAGTGCTTGCCAGCATTGATTACCCATGTTGTCCTCTACAGGGGAAAATAAATGAAGGATTGACAGGAGTTCTACTAATAAAAAAAAAAAAAAAAATAAAAAAAAAAAAACTCCTTTAACAAAACTCTCGGAATGTGTATGTGTGATATTGTATAAATCAAAAAAAAGGGGATATGAGGAGGGAAAAAGCAAAGCGAGGGCAAGGGACGATTTTTAATGGTCACTATCGAAACACATACACATACTGTACCGTATTGTACAGTACAGTTCAATAGTATTTAAAGGTCGGTTCTTCTTTTTTCTTTCTTCTTTTTCTTTTTTTTTTTTTTTTTTATTATAATATTTCATGACAACAATGCTAGGCGGTCCACAAGGGCTATTTCAATGTCCAATATTATCATGTGAAGATATATGGTCATTGGCTGAATTGAGCACCTCCCTTGTATCATATATATGGATTGGTCCTTCATCGAAAAAAATTAACACAGATGGATTCAAACTATTCTGTAAAAAAATATTCAAAGACACACAAATATCAACATGTTGTATTTTATTGGCTCTTTATTACCTACGGCAATTGAGATCCACTTACCCAGCCCTGAGAGCCACGCAAGGTTCAGAATTTCGAATTTTCACCACTGCTCTTATTTTAGCAAACAAATATTTAGATGATAATACCTTCACAAATAAGGTATGCACCGTACTGTACTGTACAGTAATTTTCATAACACATTCACCACTTTTCTTCCAATTAGTTCGCTCACGACTCTTTTATCTTAATAGACTTGGTCAGATGTATCCGGTATACCAGTCCGCGAATTAAATATCATGGAAATAGAATACTTGACTGCATTGAACTATAAACTTCATGTGCATTGTGTACGATTTGGTTCCTGGGCAAATCAGTGCCAACAATGGATTAAACCTCCGACGCTAACTCGCGTTCCAAAACGACCCAGCCATCCTTATAACCAACCCAATATCATTAAACAGCATTCCTCTGCTTTATATCGACAGCATCCACGTTCTCTTTATCCTTTATCTCATACATCCATATCGACTGGCGCACGTGCTAATACCAATAATAATAGTATTAATAAGAGAAAACGAAGACGGGTTTCATCTTCCATACCAAATTCAGGCGTCACTGCTGCCGTCAATGCTGCTGCTTATGTAACTTGGCATCATTATTTCAATTGTAATATCCACTATTTAGAGATAGAGTAATAATAACTGGGTATTTGTATAATGCATTTGATACAATCTTACAAATAAATAAATATCATAACATCTGCATGAGGTAGGAGACACTCTACCATATTGGTTGATTTACAGGTTAATTGTAAATATTTATTCCAACGTTTTATGTGAAGCGGCAGAGACGAGCAGGTTGCATCAACAGCTTTTCCAAACCCCGCTCCCTGTCTGGTTTTTATCTTTGACACTCTTGGCATTCTTATTATGTATGATAAGATTGATACTCTTACTAACTGTTACTCCCCCCACTTCCCCTCCTCATCCGTCCGAATTATTTTCGTTCTCTTTATACAATATTTCCTTGCAGTTGTAAAATATGCAAACATAAGGACTGAAAATCTGACTTTTACGAAAGCTGCCTGCGAATGAGTATGTCTTAGAGAAGACAGAAAGGACCACAATACTTTTGACATTGCAGGGTGGTCGTTGCTTTGAAACAAGCCCCCTATTGATGATGTAGTATCATGTTGATAGCTATAGAAGAAGAAGAAGCATACCAAAAAAATGGAGTAGGAAAGGAGAGAATTTTACTATTTCGATTTTGAAAACAATAAATTCCTGTCAACGTTTACCGTATAAGGCGATCTTGCCTTTTCTGAATTCACCAAGGGATATTCACCATAGAGAAATAATCCCTCACAATTTGAGGCTACATAAACCATTTTAAATCCCGCTCATGTGATTTTTTTTATTTACTCCCCGTTGTTTTTAATTTTTCCGCTCTCTTTCATTTTTTTCACTTTCTTTCGTTCTTTCATTCTTCACAATTGTGGCTCCTATTGGTAATGGTGGACCTAGATTAGTGTCAGGACTAGTTTAGAAGGATTTTCAGCCCAGGGATTACAAGATGCATGGGGAAACCCTTTCATTTTGGATTCAGGATTTAGAACAACCATTAATTGACTTTTAAAGTCTTCATTAACTTACTTTAGTTTTAGTTTGTCCATAGTTTGTATCTATATATGAATAAAACATGTCTCTTTTTACATCTTTCAATGAAAAATATCCCATTTGTCTTTATCATGCTTACTTTTAAGATCCTTTTTTCCTGCTGCAACTAAATAGGTGTCTCTCGAGCCTTATACAGCACAGTACGGTACAATAGATTCCCTTTTACCTTTGCTTTTTTTATTCTCTCTCATCTATTGCGGAATAGATCATATATTTTTTTTTTCTGACCATCGTGCCCTTTGTTTAATGTTGAAGATTTTTCAATACCCCCTTCTAGTATTTCTCACGCTATGTATAATTAATCCTTTGTTAACATTCTCCCTTTGGTTTAATGTCAACAGATATGTTTCAAATAAACTACCATGTATGTTTTTTTTATTGCGAAATAAACAAAAGTGAAAAAACTATTCTACAGTACTGTATTGTTGAGGGAAGTATGCCATTCTACCGTGTATGACAAACTATTATACAGAGAAGAGACAGTGTGTAATGATATCAAGGCTGACGCATCATGAGAGAAGAAACATCAGAAGAAACATCATGATACAAATGCTGGAAAGAGGCACTGGGACGGGGACACAGTTGCATACGGCATGGCAAAAAAAAAAAAGGAGTTTGCCATTTTTCTATATATCCAAGTTCATTTAATATCTTTACTTTTTATTGTATTTTATAGACTATTCGAAATGGATTTCATCGTATCTCTTTCATCAGCTATAAAACAGGTTACATGTGACGGACACTGCTGTGTCTGGTAGCCAACTGCGACCTCTATACGCCGCAAATTTTGTGCCCAGTTTTGGGATTTGCTTCGTCCTTGGTAAAACGGGTTTCTCTCCCTCTTTTTTGAATAAATCTTCGAGTTTTTTTTTTTTTTTTTTTTTTTTTTTTTTTTTTTTTGGCTGTTATCCTTCCCTTTATAGATTTTTTGTTTTTGTTTTGTAATTAAATAATATCGTATATCAAGACTATTTGCTATCAGCTCTCATTATGGCATTTTATGTTCTGATAACAAGCTGCAAGCAGTTGTCGCTGTTATTGTAGTGGTTTTGGGAGGTCCCAGTCTGCTTGAGTGAATGAGTTTTTTTTTTTTTTTTTTTTGAATGCCGACCTGATGGTACCCCATCTCTTTTACCGACCAAATTCACTTTTTCTACAGCAATTCATTCCATTTTCTTCCTTCAAATTCACGGAAAGGAAACGATCTGATGTCGTCTACTAACTTGAACTTTTTGTTTTTGTTTTTGTTTTTGATTAGCCTATTAGCCGCTGGTGACTCTGACTTTTCTTTATTTCCTGGACTATATCAACTTCAACTGGTGGGCTTTTGATAAGTATTCAAACGATAGCCAACTGATTCACTACCCATCTCCATTATATATATCGCCTCAAAAAATAATATTTCGATATATCATTTCTTACAACAGTCTTCGTCGCCATTTAGTATGTGCCTTAGTTTCCTCTTTATTTCCCTCTTCCCACCCCCCCCTAGGATTAGTCATAGTCTTTAGTTTTTTATAACGTTATTATTCCTTATTCAATAAACTGAAGCGATTGTCTTATATATAATAGTGTATCCTGTGTGTGATGATTTGTAGTTTATTGGAATAAAATGCTGATTGTGTACAGTATATAGGATTATGAGTGTTTATTCCTGGTTTACATGACTCATATAATGTTTATTAGACGGCAGGCGAGATTGCAGGAAATACTTCAATGTTAATGCCCATGCACAACGCAACTCAACAAACTCAGATACGTGTTCACAAAGTCTTCTTTAAACAACATACATACAGAGAAGCCTTTAAACTATATGTAGCATAGCAGATATATTTGTAATCGAGTCTATACGCATGATATAAACAGATTCATTAGGTACAATATCTACAAAGCACTACAATGAGTATAAATCAATTTCAATATGTACTACATATCATTACAAATGATTGCGTCAACATACATATAAAAAAAAATAAAACGTCAACAAAGGTCAACTGAAGTGAATCATCTAATAATGCATATAGTAATAGGTACTACTCACTCGTTGTGCTGTATCAACACCCATCCTGTCACCGATCATTCGCACAAATGGCCAATCTCGGGACCAATAATATTTTACAACTAAACAAAATAGAGATTAGCCCCATAAACCTTAGCGCCAAATACCCAGTCACCCAGCCTATTCCTTATCCCAATGTTACCCCAACACCATCCACTCGAACTTCGTCCCAATAGTCAAAATAATAATCAAATGATGGTCAAACAATGGTAAATCCATATTTATTAGATAGTCAAACAATTAAACAGTAAACTAGAGGAATAAGGGAATATCATATACAGTGTGAATGAAGATAGAAGGGAAATAGCTAAATTTAATATTTCAAAATAATATAAAAAGCATGAATGACACCTAAAAGAGAGTAAAAATAAAAGAAGCAACTGAGTCACTGGACTTTATCATGGTACATTGATATGATGTAGCTTACCAGGAATAAAACCAAGAATCGTCAAGGCAATATTGATTAGAAAGTCGCTATTGCAACCTTTTTCCAAAAAGACACCAAGAGGAGGAAGGATAAGGGCTAGTAGAAAAACAAAACAAAAAAAAAACAAAAGGGAACGAGATATGCCGCGTGAGTCAAAAACTCAGTTCATATCATTTTTCGTATTCCATCCAACTTACCAAAGATAAATTTACAAAAGTCGGAAGCAGTAAGAGCCATGATTGGTATAAAAAGTTGTGTATGTGTTTTGAATAGAATGAAAAAAGAACAAAAAAAAAAAAAAAAAAAAAAAAAAAAGAGCGGTCCTTTTATAAGCAAAAACTAAAAATAAATCAACCAGGGCAGACGTTTCGTATCACAGTAAAAACCAAAAAAACAAATAGCATCAAACACGCCAAGACACCCTCCTCCTTTATTTTTATTGACAAATCATTCCACCATGCATGGGGCGGGGGGTTTTTTTTTTTTACTACTTTCGTCCTCACAGCCGTTCCCGACAAAAGCAGCACTTTGAGGAAAATTCACTGACCGAATGGCGAATATCTTGATGGAGAATGGGTACAAATAAGAGCGGGGCAATCAAGAATCATGAATTCAGCACGAGTACCTGAAGAATGGTCGTCAGTTCCAACCTTTTGCATGACAATAGCCAATCACTCCAAAATTTTCTTTCAAGGAACGGGTTTCCAATGACAATAGCTGGCCAGGGCACCAATCACATTCTTCAATATCTCCGGATGTTTGAGCTTGGATTCGTTTCTGACCTAATTCATTATCATCATCATCATCATCATCATCATCATCATCATCACGAGCCGCACCCTATTCCATCGTCAATATCCCTTACGATCATATCTGTCCTGGAGCCCATTCGCACCTGCATCGTTCCCGACTGACAACACTAGCAGATTCACCTCTATATTGATAATAAGAAAAACAAATATGGAAAATATTGCCACAAATCAAAAGTAAGAATAGAGTAAAAGATGATGTTTATTTCATTCAAGTCAAAAGAGTCTATATATACTAACTAGAATCAAGGGGAGGGGAAACAAGGTGAAGAAAAGAGAGAATAAGGAACAAATAAGGTATGTAAAATGAGGAATGAAATGGCGACAGTACGAGAATAGCCTGAGAAATCCAGTCCTAACGCCTTATTCTATCGTGATAATGGTCTTGTCGAGTATCCCTGTCGGTCGTACGAGGTCGATTCCGAGAAGAAGAAGAAGATGATGATGATGATGGTACAGGTGATCTTGATCGGCGTCGTCGTCCATGTCGTTCCATTGGTGGTGATCGGGAGCGAGAATATCTGCGCCGTGACGGTGATCTCGACCTTGATCGTCGGCGTCTTGATGATGATACAGGTGATCGTGACCGTCGCTGCCGTCGTTTCGATGATGAGTAGGGCGAAGGTGAACGCCGTCTTGATGATGAATATGAGGA
Organism: Absidia repens; assembly: GCA_002105175.1. Lineage (NCBI taxonomy): Eukaryota > Fungi > Mucoromycota > Mucoromycetes > Mucorales > Cunninghamellaceae > Absidia > Absidia repens. Next base: position 756,806 of record MCGE01000009.1, read on the forward strand.
TGGTGAGCGTGATCGTGATTGTGAGCGTCGGCGCCGTCTGGATGAAGCCGGTGATCTTGACCGATGCTGGTGCTTCGTTGCTGAGGCTGGAGATGGTGCGTGGCGGTGGGGTCTATTTTCAGATACTGGCTTGGCATTGTGGCTAGTGTCGTCGTCGTCCGATAATATGTCATTCCATGCACTGTATTTCCCACCATCATCATCATCCTCGTCGTCGTCATCACCATCATCAATGTCTTTGTGCTGTACATCGTCTACCTTCTTTTCCAACGATGGCTGTTGTTGATTCTTGGTCGATTCCGATGCTTTCCGTTTTTTGATTCTTCGCCCAAATTCATCCCATTCATCGTCCTCCACATTTTGCTGACGTCGGTATCTGCGAGGTTCATCGTCTTGTTGTCGTTCCATGTACCCACCACCAGCACCTTCTCGGCGTCCGACTTTGTCTTGTGAACCTGGCTTGGCATTCGAGCATTGGTTGCATGTATCGCGCTTCGCCCAGTTGATATTGTTACACCTATCAAAGAAATAAATAAATAAAGGTGGTTGAGTTCATAAACATTGTCATTATCTATGATAAAACGTATGGAGAGTTAACTTACAAGGTGCATTTCCAATCCTTTTCAGAAAATAGACCCTAGTATAGTATTGGTAAATCGCGAAGGTTATAACACTAATACCACTTTTTTTCCCTATTTCTTGATATCGCCTATCTTTTACTTACATTATATCTGGTAGCGTCTTTTCCTAGTTCGCCTTCGCGATGCCTTGACATGTTAGTATACTGTAAAGGATGGGAAAAAAAAAAAAAAAAAAAAAAAAAAAAAAAAAAAAAAAAAACAATAAAAAAATATTCCCAAACCTCAAACCTCCCAAGAAAAATCACGTTAGTTTTCAAATCCCGAATACAACCGGGTTGAGCGCACCTCAGACGGGATTTAGGCTCAAAAACCATTGAAAAAAAAAGTTAGCCTAACAGGCTGCAATGGCATAAAATGGAACTAGACGACGCCCAAACATTTCGTCTGAGGTGTAATTTTTGAGGACGTGATTCTGGATTTGAAATATCCCCTACTTCGTAAAAAGCGTTGCTTAACCTTCTCTTTCTGCAACACCTTGGGAAAAAAAAAAAAATATGTCAAGATCATCTGAAAGTAATGTAAGTGTTTAGGTCGTAATCCTTCTGCATTTACCCTCATGTACTAACCAAGCTTTATTTGATGATGATTTCCTTCCATAACAGGCCTTAGAAGAAGCGGTTCGGGTGCTAGTCGACCGAATAGTACAAGAAGAAAGTAAGCATTACAATAAAAGTAGACGAGATCCAGGTTGTATACTCATCTTTCTCTATCTCTATCTTTTGATATCAAACAGGTCGACGTCTAGGAACAAGAATGGGGCAGGGTTTTGTTGATTCATTGACTAATACCGTCTACAAACAAATGGGTAAAACGCGAATATCATTTGTGGTGATACTGACTTCTCTATTTGCCCTGTTTCTGTCAACTGAACCATGTTTTCTTTTCTTTATATATAGAAACGTTTGCGCACGATACTGAGAACTTCGCCCGGTAAGAAGTCCTTCCCTTCCCACGCCCCCAAAAAAAGAGTAATATGTATTCATTATTTCACTCCTTGATTTTTATTTTGTTTGTCACTTTAGTCATGCCCGGCGTGCAGTGATCAATGCGGATGATGTGATGGTAAGTTATAGGGAAAAAGGCATTGACGATAGAGGGTATCAAGCGTTGTGATTTAACTGGGACAAAAAATTTATTGTTCAATTATGTATATGATCACTCATCACTTATATATATAGCTTTGTGCACGACGAAACGATGACTTGGTAGGCCAGTTTTTCATCAGTTGCATGTAGTGATGCCTAATACATTTTTCTCCTCTTCTTTTAGTACAGCATTTTAAACGAGAAACGTAACGAATTGACGAATGCCAGAGCGTTCGGAAGATAGTGGTGCCTTGGTAGAATAGATTCCCATTCCCTTTTTATTTCGACACCTAGTGTTAGCATATTACACACAATCTTCCATCCTCCTACCTCCATCGCCAGATAAAAGCGATTCCACATCTACATATCATATATTCCCCCCCCTATCATCATAGCAATAAAAAAGTATTCACTAGTTATCTTTTTTTTTTTTTTTTTTTTGTCATCAAGGCTTTTATTTGACTCAAATATGATATTAGATACTGTCAGAAAACATCCTCACATGTCCAAAAAATGGATCTAGTGGATGTCAGGAGGGAGTTTGTTTGAAGTGTAGTTTTTAATGGAATTAGACGTCTCTCCATGCTACTTTGCAACTTAGTAAGTGGCCTTTTGGGGTTCAAATGGCTTCAAGCTCGGGCTTCTTATTATTATTATGTCTAAGTGAATTGATAATGAATAGTAGAACAGGAGTAGTATCACCTTCATATCAAATGGCGTAGTGCTCTCAGTCAGTCCCTAACCCTCAGCGGGGAAAATTTTTTTTGGGGGTGGAGGACGCGGTTACAGATAAGCTGGAAAGTAGTGTGAAATGCTCTATAGTTAATGGTTACATGCAGAGCACAATCTAGATTAAGTTACATGATTGTCGAACGAGAATACGGCTATCTTTAACAGTCAGTTATCAAAGACTGTCAATCATTATGGGTTAGTAATAGTAGGTGAACGAGAAAGCAAGCGTTCGGTAGGATGTTCAAAAACGGCGACAGTAGTAACATTGTTCAATATCCGACGAGTCAGAATATGGTTAATAAAAAGGACATATTTTATTGAAGCATATGAATAGATACTGTGAGCGAAGCGTTCATTATAAACAAGGGGATTCAATAGAAGGATCTATTGGGGGGAGCATGAGGGAGACTATTATGGTATTTGGAGAATGACGAACGCTAATCTAAGGGACAATTGTAAAAAGGGGTCTAATACATTGTATATAACGGCAACTTTTTATAACAGTACAATGGTCAGCACTGATTAAAAGGGAAGATGGTAGTAAGAAAGAGATCTATTACAAGAGACATGAAAGAGAGGAATGGGACATTTTTCATTGAAGCAAGCAAAAAGAGAAATATTTTATTCAAGCATAGATACAAACTATGACAAACTAATACTAAATTAAGCTAATGAAGGCTTCAAAACGCCAACTGATGATGGTTCTAAATCCTGGATTCAAAATGAAAGGGTTTCCCCATGCATCTTGTAATCCCTGAGCTGAAACCCCTTCTAAAGTAGTCCTGACGCTAATCTAAGATCACTATAACCTCAATGATGTTGAATGGTGAAGAAAAAAAAAAAAGGAAGGAAAGACAGAAAATGAAAAAAAGAGCGCAAAATAAAAATCAGGCAAGAATTAAAAAACAAAAAACACGTGTGCGGGATTTGAAATATTTCTGTGGATATCGTCTCGTGTGCGATTAAAATTTTTTTGATGGAAACAAAAAAAGCACACCGTTTTTCTGTTTTTTGTTTTTCTTGCTTGTTTTCTCTTTTACAACAATCAACATCATAAAACATAATAAAACATGTAGGTGCTTTTTTCATGACAGAAAACAGCAGAATTCCGCATCAGCAACATGGTTGTTCTCCAGTCTTTTGAAGCCTTTGTGGAGAAGATGAAGTAACCCGGCCTCGTTTAGTTAGCCCCTGCACTGAAGCATTGTTTGTCACCCTCTGTATTGTTCTGTACAACGTAGACTAGCTTCTCTTTTTTGATCGGGTTAGATTATCAGATGTTATGTCTATTGCCCCATCCCCACATACTCCGCACACCCTTCAAGGTCTCGCATTTAGATATGTGTCATAGTATTATCAATAGGCTAGTTATAGTCTATATCTGCATATGAATAAAACAGTATTATTATTATTATTATTATTATTATTATTATTATTATTATTATTATTATTATTATTATTATTATTATTATTATTATTATTATTATTATTATTATTATTATTATTATTATTATTATTATTTGCATTTACATTGTCTCTCATACGGTTAGTTTGTTTTGTCGAATGACTATACCAGTCCTCTACAGTGTTTGAATGTGCAAGGAAAAAAAAAGATTAGTTATAAGGAATAACGATCAATCATCGTGCTGGGCGCTTGGGGGTTCTAATTATAGGGTGACAGGGATATTTCTTGAAAAGGCCTTAGAAAATTATCGTGGTGGATACATGCTAAAAAGTCGGTGAGGGCCGTTAGCATATGTCCATGAACGCATACAAATATGATGATTGAAGTGAACCGAAAGGGAATTAGTTTACGCTGATAACATTCTTTTTTTTCGGTGGGAAACAAACGTCATGTTGACCAACGCCCGGACCTCTCAATCAATACCGACTTGGTTAAAATACCTATGATAAGGCGGGGGGCGAGGTTGTAAAATAAAAAACACATCAACCACGTCACTTTGTTCTTTTTCACTTCATATTATGTGTTTAAAAGTTTCATTTTCAGGGAAAACACCGTAGCCTTTGCCTTTTCCCCAAGGCCCTTTTTCTTGCTGAACTACACCATCATATTCATTCACAGGTCCCTGTTTATTCCATATCAAACTTTCCAACATTTACCATACTACCCCATACCCATATTCATATACACCATGTTTCCCATAGCATTAGCATATCATTCAAGTCAAAATAAAATATATAAGTTTGTCAAAATGGTTTTTATTTGATTTAAAAGCATAGGAAAAAAATACTATCAATTCATTAACTAATATACACTATACTAAACTATCCGTTTATAAAATTCTGTGTTCTTTTTCTGAAGAAGAATGTTGCAGTTGTTCCCGAAGGTCTTGTCGTAAAGCCTCAGCATGAGTACAAGGAGGTGAAGTGCCCAATGGTTGTTGTTGCTGCTGCTGTTGTTGTCCACTCCCACTGATCCCTGGGAACATACCTGTAGCAATGGTTGCCAATGGACTAGAGGCCAATTGTTGTTGTGCAGGAGGTGGAGGAGATACATTTTGAGGCGTTGTTGTTGCTTCCGGTTGTTGTACTTCTGATGAATCATCCAGTTGCCGCTGACGATGTTGATTTGCTTCCACTGAGGAGGATCGCCGTCGCTGACGGTTTTCTCGAATATCTTGTACTGTGTCCTTGACAAACCCTGCCACATCCTTGACGTACCCCACCACACCTAACTGCTCTGGAGAAAGACTATGTTGGTGATGCTGATGTTGCTGTTGTTGCTGTTGTTTTGGAGGATACACACTGTGATGTTCATAAGGATGGGCCCGGGGTGCCATGCCCATGTCGACTGGAATGTGTTGAGGTAAGTCATCCGAACTAGTCGTATTTGTTGTGGAGGATGGTGGTAACGGCGGTGTAGATCCCATTGTTATATTTTGTAAAGAATAGAAAGAAAGAAAACGAAAAGAAAAACAAGAAAGAAAAAAAAAAGCGTGGGGATGTGATGAAACCATCGTATGCTTTTTTTTTTAGTCCAGCGGTGTCTAAAATCAGCATGAATTACAGTCCAGACTGTGCATACCCCCGTTGCTGTACACGACAAAGAAACCTATCAAATCATTACCCGTAGTCAGACCTTTTTTTTTTTTTTTTTGAAGTAAAAAAAGGCAGTTTTTTTATTTTTATTATTATTATTTAGCTTTTCTTACCTGAAAACAATAAACTCAAGCATTAAGAGAAACTAAATAGGGTGAAGGCGTTAAAGAATGAATAAATAAAGTGATTTTGAAACCACGGGTCTTAACACTCGTCTAACAAGCGCAGTAAGTGAGGAAAGCACTGAAGATCAAGGCAAGAGGAAGATCAAATGGAAGTACAGGAAGCACTAAAAGGAAAGAAGCGAAACGTGCAAGTGAAGGTTTTGAAGCAGCAGACGCAGACTTCCAAGCCTGGCTATAATGACACTATCCTCCAATCATTTGTCAACAAAGTTCTTGTCTTTAACAATTTCTACAAAAAACGCCCCAGAGAAGAAAACAATCGGACTTCATATTCATAAAATAGTATTTGTAAAGATAAGGATGATAAATAATGATTTTATTTATTGGTATTGATAGTAACAAACTACGAGAGAGAGAGAAAGAGAGAGTGTGTGTGTGTGTGGAGCTGGGTTTGGTTTGGTTTGGCTGAAAGTGGGGAGAGAAAAGGAGAGTCAATTGATAACAGGCGGCGCACCAAAATAGTAATGAGAATACCAGTAGATTTGTAAATTAAAAAGAGATTGAGATGAGTAAAGACAGATGAATATTGGTTCCACCTAATGCCGTCCCCGCCCCCGTCTTGGTATTGGGATGAGCTTACCCAGTTTTGTTTCGCATATCAATAAAACCGACGTTCCTGTATAGTTGCATATGCGACATCGTCCTCGGATAAGTTGTCCATCGATACGTTGCATCAAACGCTCTTCATTGGGTCGATCGTGCTAAATGTCGTCGCTCGGAAGTGGGAGCACGATACGCCGGGTATACTAATAAGTATAGGACGTAAGTTTCTTGGGTGATATATGCCACTCGATAACATTGACTGTGATGCTGATAGAAAGGGACATTTATTGGGAGTGATGTCGAAAGCGTTGAAGGCGGTGAAAGTACTGTTGCTTTCTTTTCTATAAAAAAAGAGAAGAATATCATTTGCATCATTCGAGTTTGGTTGGTACTAATGCATGATGACTCTTACCATAGCACCATGATTTGAGGATTGTCGAAAATGAGTCATTGATGTACCACATTCAATGAGGTCTTGGTTCGAGGACAAAGTAGAAGTATCAATGAGAACCATGCTAACAGATCGTCAGGCTTGTATGATCATAATCGATTTGGATTTCGTTCGGAGCCAGTCAGCATAAAGAAAAAGACAGGGGTGGTGGTGGTGGTTAGTGAAAACATGAACATAAAATAGTTGACCTGATTGTCCTACCAAAATGGCCAAGTTCTTCAAGGAGAGGTTTCAAATCGGCCGGCACTCGTATAATCCATCACATCTATCTGGGTATTCTAGCTGCTCATCATCAGATCCCCCCCCCCTCTCCAAAAAAAAGGAAGAAAATGGTATCGTGAGTCATATGCTAATAGACAATCATCAGAGCTTGTGTATTCTACATGATACTTACCAAATACCATATATCCAATGATGTGTCAGACTCGATAAAGTGCCAGTTTATCATTGATACCTTGACTCCTTTTCGTCCAGTTGAAAGAGCTAACAGATCGCGAGGCAAACAAACTCCGTGGAACCGTTAAAGTACAACGCTGAGCGTCATCTACACCAAATTGTACCACACATAGTTCACTAGATTCCAACCATTATGTGAAAATAGGCGTTCTGATGCCAAGACTTATTTGGGTCAATAAAAAAGAACTGCACGTTAGAATTCAAGTAAAGTTAAATGGGCACCATATATAAGTAATTCTTACCGCTGAAGAGTCCCAAAAACAATATAATGAGTTGGCGTTTTGGATGGATCTATATGGTTTTTATTTTTGTTGGGTCAAGGAGGGCGGGAGAAAACTATTATTGTAAATGTGGCGCAAGACTAAAAGGAAGAAAAAAGCGCGCTGATAAAATGATCCCAAAAAAAAACTTGTGCCGGCGGGGATTCGCATCTCGCATAAACCAATTTTTTGGTTTCATTAAAATGAGAGCGCAGCCACTGCAGAGGCTCCCAATTAAAACGAAAAGACAAGTACAAAATTCATCACAAAAAATATAAAGACAAAAAAAAAAAAAAGGTTAAATAGAACATGTTTATTACTTGTAAGAGACAAAAATGAAACAAGTGAAGGATGATAAGGGAAAAATAGAATTGAGATATCTAGAATACAACAAATAGATTATTAGAGTACAAAAAAGGGGGAAAGATGGAGATGGGAGAATCCTATCATCTAAATAAGCATATAGGCAACAGAGGCACCCAAGACCAAGACAGCAGAGCTGATAGCAGTACGAGAAGCACCGCTTTCGGTGTTCTGAGCAGCAGAGGATGAGGAAGCGCCAGCAGGAGAAACGGAGCCAGAGGCACCAGCAGCTGAGGAAGACTTGGGAGCAACGGAAGCCGAAGCAGAGGCAGAGGCAGAGGCAGATGAAGTGGCATTAGCACCACCTTCCTTGTAAGAAGGTTGGTTAACACATTGACCGACAGTGGTCACCTTGTAGGCTTTCTATGAAAATTAAAAAAAAAAGAAAAATGTCAATAAAAACTCTCTTTTTTTTTGGGTTTCAATGGTCTTACTTGGAGAGTAGGCAAAATTCGAATGGCAGCATCGACGGTCTTTTGGTATAAATCATGTTCTAACGAAATACCACCAGTTTCAGCGGTGGCAGCATCCTTGGCCCATTGAGTGGCATTGCCATCAATCCACTTTTCATTGAAGGTCTTGTCTTCAGCAACCTATCAATAAGGAAGAGAAAAGGTTAATACGTGGTTGGCGGTTGTTTCATTTTTAAGCTAGTTTTTACCCTCCAATCGTCAGTATCGTGATTCCAGATAACGGCTAAAAAAAGAAAAAACGGGAAATGAATGATAAATTAGGTACCAGCCACATTTTAGGCATTATAAAAAGGTAATTTCAACTTACGAATGAAACCAAGGGCATGACCAATGCTACGGACACGGTCATCAATATCACCATAGGGCTAAATCGATAGAATAACAAAATAAGTATATATGATGATACCTTTTTCGTTTAGGTTTTGAACTTACAGGACGGTAGAAGCGGGGAGTGACACCAGTGACTTCCTTGATGGCAGTGGCGGTCCACATCAATTCAGCAACAATTTGTTCGTTGGTTTCAGTGGTAAGGTAAGAATGGGACCAAGTGTGCTAGAATATACAAAAGCCAGCTTGTTAGAAGTTCACGTTATACGTACAAGTATCTTTTTGTTTTTTTGTTTTTTTTTTTTTACCATGGCGATTTCGTGGTTGCTCTTGTAGGCACGAGTGACGAGATCAGGGAAGGCGACAACTTGACCACCGATCATGAAGAGAGTAGACTTTTGTTGGGTCTTATCCAAGAAGTCGTACAACTTGGGACTGAAGGCGGTAGGTCCATCATCGTAGGTGATACCCCATTGACCTTTAGGACAGGCAACAATATCATCAGGACGAGTACAACCAGTAAAGGTCCAGTCACAATAAGGATCAGCATTGCCAGATTGAGTAGGTCCTATGATAAATGGTTCAAAAATAAATAAATAAATAAATATGTGAAGTAAAAAATGTCAATCTGTCTTACCATCGGGACCGGCCTTCACAACAGGGGCATTGGTGATGTTGGCGTTCTTGATCAATTCCATCCATTCAGGCTTGGGGGTAGGCTTGGAGCCACCTGAGGGATAAGTTTCTTTGAAGGTAAAGGCGGCACCAGAAGGAGCAGCAGCAGCGGGGGCGGATGATTGGGCATTCACGCTCAAAAGAGCGGTGGCAGCAAGAAGGAATAATTTTGGCAACATAGTGTACAAAAAGGGATAATTAAAAAAAAAGGGAAGGAAGATGAAGGAAAAGGTGAAGGATATAAAGGAAAGTATAAATAAATAAGAGGTAAAAAAGAATAGAAAGAAAAGAAGCAAAAAAATATATAAAATAAAAAAATCCCCTTTTATTGAAATCGTCGGACGTTAAAATCCAAAAAATATCTAAAAGCGGCGGATGACACAAGCCAATGGGCAAAATAAACTGTAAACAGGTTGATTATAAAAATATACTTTATTGTGCTTCGCCCCTCTTTTCCACCTTTTTGTTTTGCCGTGGGACAAAATGAATTCCAAGAAGAAAATCATAATATTATGAGGTTTTATGATATTTATGGATGATTATACATGTCGTTGTCAGATTTGCCTTTTTTCCATTTAAATTGAAATTACCAAAGAAGCCTTTTTCTTTTTCTTCACCTGTATATATGCGTGTCATGTATGTCCAACAAGTAAACAGTATATCATAAAAAAAAAAAAAGACGAACATGCATAAAAACTCCGCCACATCGTTCCTTTCTCCTCATTGCCCATATCTTTCCTGCAATGTGAATGTAATAAAGAAACAAGTACTGCCTGATGATGCCGATGATGGTGTTTTTTTATTTTCTTCTAAACAAGTGATATTCCTTTTATTTGTTTGTGTACCACATCACTTTGATCACAGCAGGTCGTTGTTACCGGGTTTATACATTTTGAATCGGATAAAAATAGATAGAGATGTTGACTTGATATGAGAATATTAACTGAGAAAAGCCCGCTCTTTCGTTTTGCATGGTTTAGAATCCCAGTCATCAACTCCCCTTGAAAAAAAAAAAAAATAGTTATTACCATTATGTAAAAAAGAAAAAAGAAAAAAGGGATGAAGTCAAAGAATCATAGGAGCTAAGGGGGCGGGTGGCCGCTTAAAGTTTAATGCGTGTCGCTGCGTACATGACTTCACTTGTATCATATACTGGATCGCCCATGCCCCCCTTACAAGCCGGGGAAAACAATCAATAATCAGCAAATCCAATATAGCTCAGGCACGCATTATTGATTGATTGATTGATTGACTGATGATGATATGATTTTCATCTTTTGTTTTATAATACCGATAGATAAATAGATAGATGTCAATGTATTGAGCAAAAAAAGTGTCTGTGCGATTTTTTTTCCCTTTGGTCGGTCGGTTTACAAAAAGGTAGCGAGTCCACGTTTTTTTTGTTGGGCTAATATAGAAATCCATCATGGTGAAAGAAAAAAAAAAGAAATTAAGGTTGAGTAGGAAAGTAAAGAAAAGTCTTGAATAGTACAGTACCAATGATCACTGTTTTGTTTGATTCATCTTCTTTTAGTTCTTTTCATGTAATATTCATCAACATATAACATACAAACATGTGTATTTATATATTATATATATTTATAGACAATAACAAAGAAGAATTCGGCTTATAAACAAATAGAACATGCTAATCCTTTTCGTGAATTCAGGCACACTTCCAAAAAAAAAAAACGCTCGGATTTAAAATCCCGCGAGTCCATGGTAATAACTGAAGAATTTGGTAAAATCCAGTACAACCTTTCTAGACTGTTGATGGTAAAAAGAAAAAGAAAATGTCCCAAGTTTGGCCATATGAAAAAGCTTCAGGTTGACATACTTTACCCTCTGCAATTCAAGAAATACTTCCATACAAATAAATTCTCTCAGGGTTGCTTACCCCCTCCTTCAACCCCTCCCCCAAAAAAAGAGAAATTGCGGATATTCAATTGTTTTTTTCAATAAATTACAATGCTACCAAAACGAATGTATGAGATTGTAATGTTTTTCTTTTATTCATAACCTATTGCACTTGCATGATCTGCTTTCGTGGTGCTGTATTTCTGATATATATATATATTCTCTAATCAAAAATAGCTTCTGACAGCAATGAAGAACTTCTCTCTTTCAAGAAATAAAAGAGCGAATAATTTAAAATCGAACAGCAATTATGCCACTCAATAATTGCTCTTACCGGAAAAGGTGCGGCGGTTGCGGACCTTTTTTTCAAAAAAAAAAAAAAAAAGGAACACGGGCAGCAGTAAAAGCTAATTCAAACAATATCTAAATATCCCTTTTATTTCATGGCTCCATTCAATACAGTCAATTCTAGTTTAGCAAATGAACCAAGAAAAACGGATGCTGGGGGCTTTCGTCTTCACTAGCAAAGCAGACAGCAGACAAAAGGCGGTATTTAAAAAGAATAAACTCGTCCAATGAGAAAGATATAACGCACAGGAAAAATTTTCCCATTTTCTCACCCTGATATTTTTTTCGTTCGTCTCTTCATCTCTTTGTTGAGAAAAAAAATACGATCTTTTTAATACTTTGATGCCCATCCCTTCTTCAACAACGTCACCCGTCACCTCACCCAGACCTACCACATTTGATGTGTATGATAAACCATCAGCAAAAAAGCCCATTCCTCCCAACACAAAGGCGCCCACTACACCCATCAACAGTCATCAAGAGCTCTCATGTACAAAGAAGCAGAAACAAACAAGATCGTTACTGGGCTCTCGACATAGCCTTCATACCTGGACGGATCTTTCAGACCATAGAATTCGCAACTCTCAACTAGGCAATCTTTATGCTGGATCTCGATTCACTGGGTCCCAAAAATGTGGGGAAAACAAATATGATGTGGTGGTGGACATTCAGGTAAAAAAAAAAAAAAAAAAAAAAAAAGTAGTGAGGAAACTCTCAAGATGAGAATGATGAGAAACGTTAATCTTCTAAACCGTCTTTTTACATAGAATGTGAACTTGGAAGAAAGCACACTTTGTGGCTATCTCAATATTAAAGGTTTAACCACTGAATTCCCAGAACTGACAGTAAGTACTCTCTCACTGTCTTCGCTATTGACCGACTTTCTGTGTCTCGTTACTCACAAAAAAAAAACTGTTCTTGTTTTTATTCAGACTTATTTTGAAGGTGAAATCATTGGACCAAAATACTCCTTTTTAACTCGAAAATGGCAAGCACAGCATTATATTGATGTTGCTCACTGGGTAAGCCAACCACTGTAGAACATACACTCTATGTAACCATTTTTGTCTCACCTACCCTAATTGTTGTTTTATGTAGAAACGCTTCCCTTCGTTTCAAAAATATGTGTCCGTCTTCAATCAGGATGGATTTGTGTATGATCCCAAAAACGAGGATTTTGTGTATATGCGATGGAAGGAAAAGTTCTTGGTGCCTGATCATCATGTCGACAATATCGAAGGAGCGAGTTTTGCCGGCTTTTATTATGTCTGTTTCCAACGGTCCACCAATACAATCTCTGGGATGTATTTTTATCGTCACTTTACGCAATGGTATCAAGAATTGTCTCTACGTCATGATCAACAACGGTGTTTTGGCTCTTATGAATTTCGTTGATCTATATATATATATATATATATATATGTGTGTGGATCTCGCCGACGGATGCTTTGGTAGCTGGCAAACATACTTTCCCTTCGTTCCCCTCCCCCTTCCCTTCCCTTCTTGGACAACGATGGGGTAGTCTTTGACTATATCTTTTCTTTAGTTGTGTATATATATATATTTATCGTATTTATCCCCCTCCCTCCTTCCCTCTTCCTCTCTCTCTCTCTATTGCGAACTTCTGATTATGTTGGTTCCTTGTGTGTATAGTTATACAAAACCCTTCTCTTTTTTATATATCTTTTTCTATCATTGGGCAACTTCTTGGTAAAGATTTTATGCTCCTTTTTTTTTCTTTTCTTTTTCTTTTTTTTTTTTTTTTTTATATATTTTTTTTTTTTTACTCGTATGAATGAATTAAATAAACTTCAATATACAGCGTGAAAATGATAGTCTTACTGCCTAGTTTACACAGGTGATTGTATAAGTGTACTAGGGTTGTTATTTGGGGGGGGGGTTTTTAATGTCCTTGAAATATCTTTGAAATTTTTTGTTTGTCATGATGGGGATGATGTAATGGTATTGAGGTAGTACAGTAGATGGCTGATGGTTGTATAAAAGGTGCTGCAAGGTGGTTGTATTTGAAAAATTATATCGTATTCTTGGGAAGCAACTCTGAATCGTGGATCGGTCGTTAGCATGATTTGCTGAAGGAAATTTCCAAACACCGGACTTCTCAAGAAAGGCAATAGGGTGAACGGGGAGTAAGGTTACTGTTTTATGACATGGGTGAGGGGGGGGGGGAAGGGACAAGGTTCGGGATACATATGCTTAAAGTCAGAATGTTTTGTGAGATTTTAACATTCTCAGAATTTCGAAAAGACAAAAGAACTAGACTTGCACTAATTGAAATATAGGTAGACCCAAAGATCGTACAATCGATCCTCCAAGCGGTATTATATATATTGGTACATTTGCTTGATGCTTTTAGTATGTATCTGGTGCTTGAAAATCAATTCATGCATGAATTGAATTTCTAATTTTAGTAACCTCTCTTTTTTTTTTCCAGTGAGATGTATATCTTGAAGATTTTTTGCTCATCGATTGTAGTTAATTTCTTTGCACATATATTATAATGATTTTAGCTAGCTCATAGTTATTGATGTACTGTACATATGGGTTTCATAAAATAGAGCTGCCGATGTTAAATACAGTATGATGATGTGGTTGGGGTTACTTCGAAACGGGGGCAGAACAACAATGCTATGTACAGTATTATGTATACTGTCGTCAGCTGCTATATAAAGAAGAGAGAGTCATCATGCTGTCATTGTTGAATGGTAGAGATTATTGTCATGGGAGGAGAACCAGCGTGTTAATGATGGTGTACAAAAAAAATGAAGGTTTCCTTTTCTGTATCCACTCGCGAAAATGAAACAGAGATGCCAAAAGACCATTTCAAATCCCGCACATGTGATTTTTTATTTACTCGCACTTTTTCTTTGCCGCTCTCCCTTTCTTTCAATTCTTTTATTTCCTGCTCTTTTTTCTTCACCATTCAAATTTTTTGAGACTGTGGTGATCTTAAATCAGTGTCAGGACTAGTTTAGAAACGTTTTCATTTCAGGGATTACAAAATGCATGGGAAACCTTTTCATTTTGGATCCAGGATTTGAAGGCACCATTAGTTGGCTTTTTGAAAAACCCATTAGCTTAGTTTATCTATAGTCTGTATCTACATCTAAATAAAATATGGCTCTTTTTTACTTGATTTAAAGGAAAATGTCCCAATAGTCTCTCATGTTTTGTGCAATAGACCCCTTAACTTTTTTTGCAATCCCTCTTTTTGATGAGGGTTGACAGTTGTTACGTTTCAATAAAATATATTCTTCTACATTCTTTATCATGCCTTATCGGCCTTGTACAGTATATTGGATCTCTTTATACAGTAGTCTCTTTAGATTAGTGTTGATTATTCTTCAGATTACCCTCCAATATTTCTCCATCATGCTTACTCCAATAGATTCTTTGTTTATAATAAGCCCCTGCTTTTAGTGTAGAATGTACCAATGTGCTTCAATAAGACGTCTTTTTTTTATGCCCATCCTCTGACCCGCCGGATAGTGAGAAATGTTGTTTATTGTGGTTAGTTTGTAAGTGTTTCACCAATCACCTGCTTTTCAGTTCACACTCTATGACTACTTTTATTATGTTTTTGCTACAATCACCAGCAGCTGGTTCGCAGTTCTTATGAAAGATGACTATCTCTTCCGAATCATCTTCCATTATGAATCAAACTAGCGCATATATTCAGCGTAGCAACCTTCCCGTATAAAGTAATATAACCTCAACTAGACTGGACATGATGTGTATACCCAGTTTCATTATTTTTCATTGTGAAGAAAATCAGATGGCGGGGATGCGGGGTGGGGGAGATAGTTCTGGGTGGTGGTTTGGAGAGTACAATCACAAATGCATGATTTCTCTTTTTTTCTGTATACATTGTTTTTTTTTTACAAGACGACAGAAAAATCACTGGGGCAATCTGATCAGATCGGAGGTACATATCGGGTTCAAACATATTTTTCTATGTAAAGAGTGCATCATCCTCGGTCAAAGAAACTAAAAAGGTACGAACGATGCACGTATGCTGAGACTCCAGTTGGTGCTATATCCTATGCAAACGATATCGGCGAAAAATAAACAAAACAAGGTTTTATCTATATATGTATGCTCAAATCGTTACCAAGAGTAAATTCCCGATTTCTAAGCGGTAGAGTCTCAGATCGAAAAAATAAACGCGTATCATTCATTTCAATATCATCATCAAATATGTTGTTTGGAGGTAAATAAATAAAAATGGGGTTGTTCTTTTTTATTAAAAAAGCCTTCAAAAACGGAAGTTCTGTCGACCAACATGACACTTCAATAAGCATTAAAAAAAAAACGATATGGAGAGGGAAAAGTAATTAAACTACGAAGACAAAAAAAGGTGATGTGGACAGGTAAAACTAAAGTGGATAAACTAGACAAGTAAGGAATGGGGGGGGAGTAGTAGTGCCTTAAAATAAAAAAATAAAAAATAGAGTAGAATAATAACAATGTAAAAAGGGGTAGGTGGGGATAATATAACTAAAAAACAATGAGCCATGGAGAGAGGAGAATGGGTTCTTCGCCATCACATACTATTTCGGCTTCTTGAGCTGGGTCTTGATCACAATTTTTTTCCTTTCAGAAAGGGTAGATGCCGATGGTGAGGATTTGATGGACGATGGTGTTGCTGCTTGTGTTGATGTGTTTGGTCGTTTTTTGGACGATTTTGCTGCTAGTACGTCATCCTCATCTTCATCATCGTCGATTTTCCGTCGTGGCTTCAATGGAAATGATCGTGGTGGTGATGCTGGTGATGATGAAGTGGTGTCAACGGAGACGTGTCGGCCATTTTTACTGTCAGAGTCAGATATCCGTTCGTCATCATCGTTATTGTTGTTGCTATCGCTACCGTTCACTTGAGGTATCTGTTGTTGATCCAGTACGCTGCCGTTTTCTGTTGGTTTTTTATCATCCTCATCATTGTTGTCATCTTTCGTGGTCACCTTCTTGTCATTTCCCTCGTCGTCATCGTCATCATCATCGTCCTCCCCTTCTAGAGTGTATTCCGAGCCATAAGCGCGATCTTCTTCCGGTACATGTTTATTGATAAATGTGATGATCCTTGCCATTGAGGGGTGAGCGTCGTCTTTGGTTTTTCGAGATTTGAAGGATAATACATCATTGTGGTCGTCGTCATCGCTGTCATCATCATCGTCGTCGTCATCCGCTCTTTCTTTCGATCGCTGTCGTTTCATTGGCTTTGGTGAATTGGAATTAGATGATATAAAATCGTCAATTTTGTTGCCAATGTCGTCTAGCTTTTCATCATCTTCATCGTCAGATTCATTGAAATATCCTTCTTCATATTGATCCAAAGATGTTGAATGCTGAGTATCGTTATTTCCATGATTGCTTCTGTAAGAAACAAAAAGTCAGTTGTTATTGAATAATTAGCCATTCCGTGATTTTGAGTTTACCCATTTTCATAATTATCAGAAAGTGTAAGAGAAGTAGAAGTATTTGACCGTTCTTGATTTTCATCATATTGTTGTCGTAATAAACTGCAGGTTGGTATATAGTCCACAGTGTCCAAAACAGATCCAAATCGTTCGATCAAATGGGTCACCAGGAGTTTAGGGTTTTCCTACAAGTCATAAAGAAAAATATATGTCAGCATTGTTCCTTTGTTTCTGTTCCTCATTTCCACCCTTACACTGCGAATAAATTCGAGTAGTTCCAGGCAAGCCGAGTTCAGTAAATTCGCTTTCCCATCTGTATCCAAAAGCACGCGTATAGTAGATTCAAAGATATTGTGCTTGATGAGGTGTCGGTTAAAAAAATCGTCCAATAGCCCAACGCAAGTTCTGAAAAATCGTAATGCACCTAATTGATATGAATAAAATGGTTATTTAAAATAAGCAATTCCTGTCCACCTTTCTCTTTATATTACTTACTTAATTTTATCCATGATTGTCGAGATCGATAGAGTTGTGCCACCTTTGGGAAGCAGTCAGAAGAGAGCATAAAGTACTTGCTTCGAAAGCCATGTTGTTGTATAGCAAAACAAAGGAAATCAAGAAGATGGTTGTATACTTCCGCCTGTTCTTGGTCGAATTCCAATAGTTCGATTGGACCTACGTATACAAAAAGCCTAGTTAATCATTTATCCTCGTTCCTTTTTGCATATGTACCATTCTTACCATCTAATTTCATTGGTTTGTTTTCAATATTTTGTATAGGGCGAAGAAGAAGAGCAGCATATTTCTCATAAAAAACACCAAGTATGTCGTCAATCCCAGCTATTTGCTTTCGTAAGACCTAATATAATAAGGATAACAAAAAAAAAAAAAAAAAAAAAAAAAAAAATTAAGGAACGCCATTGTGCATCGTTTTTTTCTTCTTTCTTACTTTTGAAGTAGAGAGAGCACCCGGTGGAGGATTGGTATTTGTTTCTAAAAGCATTTTGAGAATATCGCCATATTGGAATTTCAGTCCGGAGTCCTTTGCCGTAGTGAATCGATGAAGGATGCATTCCAGCAGGTCTTTCTTTTTGTCATCGGTATCCTCTAGTTCGTCAGATGTTTGTTGGTCCAGAATATGAGTTCGTAGAAGAGCTACATCCATATCCACAATGGAACTTAGGGCGCCTACACCAGCCTTATGCATTCCATCATTGTCCAAAGACAAGGCGATTTCAATCGCATCAAAAAGACCATAGCGAGCCAGTGTCCTTAAATAAATCGGCATATGTCAATAGATCGATTATTTTCACTCGAAGGTTTTTTCCCTTTTTACCTAAACAACAACACCCGAGCACCCGATTGTAAGGATTTGCTGATCGAACAGAGTTGTAAAACAAATTGCACGGCCTTTGTTTTTTGGATGCTGTCGACATCCGATCGTTTCAGTATGTCGAATAAATCAGTGAGGAATTTGCTGTTATATTGAATGTGGCCGATAATGTCGATGTGGTTGAATAGAATCAGTGATTGGAGCATCGAGGTCAATGTTTCGTCTAGGTATTTCGCTAATATAACGTCCTTCAAATACTGTAGTCGAAATGTTTGTCGCATTTTTGAGAGTGTTGTTACATCATCTAGTGGTACAACCTAACAAATCATAACATCGTTATATTACCCTGTTAGTGAGACACTTGGATCATACAATACACAATTTCTCTCCTTCCACTTACCAGTTCCATTTGTGATTGTTTTTCTAGTACTTGTCGATGATTCGCCTTCATCCTTGGTGTTGAGGTGTCATCTATGTGAATTAAAAGACAATCCAATAAATCGTATGTATGAGTGACATATACTAAAGTATCTGCCTTTTTATAGAAGAAAAACCTTACATTCAAGCATACCGGCTACATTCATGATTTTGTCATCAGCCATAAGACATTCGATCACAGAGCTGTCTTTCAATAAAACTACAAGCAATAAAACGGTGAGTTGGAGTAAATACATGATACCTATTATATACTTACTGATGGACTTCATAATGGTATATAGTTTATGGAGTTTTTTGGTCTTTTTGGAATTTTCACAAGATTCAAATATAGGAAATAATTTGTTGACATAGCCCTAAAACCAAATGAGGATAAACGTCAATATGAATACCAAAGATGGATGCTATCCGCTTGCACTTACATCAGTTAATATAAAGTTTGCCAATTCATCCTTTTCATGAAGCACTGTCGCACTAGTGAGTATTCTTGATATTTTGCCCAAGTTGGTAAGTTTAGGTGCCGGTAAAGTTTCGTTGACATGAATCGATGTATCTACGTCGTCATTGTCGTCGTCTAATGACTCGTCCAATCCAGATTTCTCATCCCCACCTTTTTTGCTGTGTATACGAAGCCTATAACAAAAAAGAATGATAAGACGGGTCAGTCTTGCAATATTCGTCTTTGTCTTGGGCGTTTTCGCTATCCTGCACTATACCATATTTCTTCACAGCTTTCAGCATCTTGAAAACTAAGAGCAAGGTCTTCTTTGTCCAGTTCAGTCCACACAATCAGCGTATCTAGTTGAGCAAGATTCAAAGCAATGTAAGCCACCGGTTTTTTTTAATACCCAAATAAAGCCAATCCCATTGACCCAAACTGATATTTGCTGTATTTGTCATCATCTATATGCCGTTTATTCCTTCCCGTACTATATTCGTATTTTCCAATATATCCTACCTTGTTGTTTTTGATATGATCGATCAGAGTGTACAATGGAGCTTAATAAAGGAGTTGAGTCGATTTCTGATCGTACAAAGATTTCGTCCGGATCGTTTCCACCACCCTAAAAAACAATACACCAGAAATAGAGTAAGTTAGTCGTGATAAACATGATGGGATTTAAAAACAACAAAAAGGACATCAGATTTGGTTTGTATTTTTCGCTATTCGATAACGGGGAATCCTACCTCCAAGTAAACACAAAAGCCAGTTCCTTTATCTTCCCATTTTCCAGTAGTATCCAAGCAGTAAACTTTTACACGATAAGACGGTGGTGGTGAAGTTTCTGACACATTTGCATTTGCTTGTTGTGACATGAAGGTGAAGTAAGAAAAGAAGACAAAGGGAGGGAAAAAAAAATCAAAAGAGAAAAAAAAAAACAATAAAGGAAACTCCTAAAAAACAGAGCCAAAAAAAATCTACGTCAGTCTCACTCCATTCGGACTTTAAATCTAATCGCTCGGCTTTTTTTTTAGGGTGATCATAGAATTTTTGTTCTTTTTCTTTTACAAAATACTATGTGGAGAAAGTATCAGCAGCAAGGCAAGAAAAGATCATTCAGTGCCTCTGACAACAGATACGCGACTAATGACGACGGTGGCGACTACCATGCGGTTAAAAGACAATTCAAGGGTAGGTTGGCGCGATCCAAAAGACACGATAATTTAGATAGTCTACTAACCCCCCTTTTTTTTTGTTGCACCATAGACTTATCTTATATGAACGATATATTATTATCTCTTGATGGAAAATCGTACGGAGCGTACAGAGGTTTATGCAATTGTAAGTGGATTCTGTATGTTATAGGCAATCTGACCTTACTTCCTTTTTCTTTTCTTTTAGATGTATTTAATGGCCCCTTATTCAATCTTATGTGCACCCGCGCCCAATCTGATCCTTATGCTGGGCCAAGCACGTTCTCCCTCTATATCCATCCTGAAGTAGCAAACTATCCTCCTGATCTTTACTGTAATACTATCAGGTATCAACCTCCCCCCATATATAGTAAATTCAGTGTGTTGAGTAATATTCACTAAAAAGCCAACTTGATCTCTTTCACGTTTTAGAAAAACCGCGCTTGCAGATTATATCGGACGAATCATCGAGCGATCTCTTGAAATGGCACCAAATGATAAGAACCGACGTTACGATGGCTCAGTCAAAGGGGGGACATTCTCTATTACGAAACATCCACAACAAGTAATAGAACGAAGCGACGTTGTTGTCCATGACGGTGGCGTTGACTTTAGATTCAAATTTGCACTTCCTGCAAGAGGCAAGTTATTTCTGAAATGCCCATCAAACAATGGCGCCACTAACATGACGTCGGTTCTTTTTCTTATGTATAGGTCGAACGATCGTCCCTTTCAAGGCAATCCATGCTCTGTTGAACTATCTTCCTGCTTTTATTGAACATCATCTTTTGTACTCTGCTATGGATCCTATGGATGTAGCCAAATTTGTTTTTTGTGTTGAAGATCAGAAATGGATTCGTTCGCATTTAAATGACAATGGTAAGGGGATGAATGCGAAGAAGGGGGCATGATGAGTGTCATATGCTGACCGTTTTTTTTTTTTTAGGTTTAGTCGCGTTTATCCCTGACGGTGCTATACTTTCTCGTGCAGCCGGTGATTCCGATACTCCCAACCTTAATCGAAATAGAGTTGTTGCATTCAAATCTCCAGAATCACTAAAAGTGAGCATGACTTTACCAAGCGGGAAAGAAATTCAAGGTATGGGCATTCCACCAGGTATTACCGTTATTACCGTAAGTTCGGGGAAAAAAAGGTTACTCATACTGATCATAATTACTAATTCTTCATTTAATTTTTACTTGATGAAAATGCTGGACATAAAGGGTGGTGGCTATCATGTAAGTTTTCAATAATAAAACCTAATGGACTACAATGAAATATTGACTTGACCCCTTCTTTCTTAGGGAAAATCAACATTATTACGGGCATTAGAAATGGGCATTTACAATCACATACCGGGTGATGGACGTGAATATCTTGCAACAGATGAAACGGCTATCAAAATCCGATCAGAAGATGGGTAGGTAACGCGACGGGTTGGGGGAGGAAGAGGATGAAATCACATGATTCACCATTTGTTTTATATATGGATAGGCGGTGGATTGAAGGGGTGGATGTCAGTCCATTCATCAACAATTTGCCTTTCGATACAAACCCTACCACCTTCTCGACGACCAACGCTAGTGGCTCCACCTCCATGGCGGCAAGCATTCAAGAGATGGTTGAAGGTCAATCCAAGCTATTCCTCTATGATGAAGATACGTGTGCCACAAACTTTCTTGTAAGCGACCGGCGGATGCGACAATTGATCAAAAGGGAAAATGAACCAATCATCCCTTTGGTGTCCCGAATTAAACAACTGCACAAGGACAAGGGCGTTTCTAGTATTATGGTCACAGGCGTATGTTTCGACTTTTTGGATCTTGCTGATTTGGTGATTGAAATGCGAAATTATACAGCCAGGTAAAGTAGGAAGACAAACATTGACGGGAGCCAAAGTGACTAATTGGGATTCCATATATATATATATTAATATATATCTATATTATATAGTGTTATTACTGACAAAGCCAAAACGATTGCTAAGGATTATTCATCCATGTCTCTTGACTCTGTAAAAGGTAAAGTAATGTGGAGTACTCAAATAAAAAATTATTTCTCTAACACTATCGTATATTATATATTTGTGAAGACGGTATTCCAGATTATGGATCGCTCACACCTCGACAAGTCCTCTTACCGAATTACAATTGCAAAGTGGCCGTTGAAAAACATGGAATCATCAATTTTAAGGACCACTCTGAACTGGTGATGAACCTGAATGAACAGTTGGTTGAGCAAGCGATGACAAGGTCAATCAAGTGTGGTCTCATTTATCTTATCCAACAGCAACAACAACAACAACGGCAGCGACAGCAACCGCTTCTTACTGTGCTCGACAGTAGTCATGCTTTGGAACGTATTATGGATCAAGCCATCACAAAAACACCAGATGAATTGCTGGGGAAGGACAAGCGCTGTTTTCTGGCGTCTCCTCTGGATACACTCTGTCTGGCGTCTCCTTTTGGTCAAGACATGTCGGAGCTCAGCCGGCCTCCACGAACAAGCTTTATCTATGCTTTGAATCGACTTCGCGGGACGAAATTACAGTAATGGACCTTGTTTGGTTGGTTTTTTTATATTTATATGTATATATCATTCATTTGTGAAATAAAATTACTATTTTGACTTTTTCTCAAAAAAGGATGTGACACTGGGGAATGCATTTTAGGGTGGGGTAAAAAAAATAAGGGGATCAATTTTCATTTGACATGACTTTCCGAGTGTCCGCGACTGGACGGCTGTGTTTCAAAAAAATCTTTCAACCTCTTTTTTTTGACTTTCTTCCCTTATTACTTTTTCATATTCATATAGTTGCTACACATTCAAGAAACTTATTTATCATGTCACTTTTACGTCTTTTTAGTCCAAGGGCATCAGCCTACATCAAAAATACAACACAGCAATATCAATGGAAGCAGAATGGCATAAAGGCCTTCTCCACCACAGGAGGTAAGTGAATTCGATCTTTCAAGCAGAAGAAAAGATTAACTGACATAAAACTCTTTGTCCTCTAGCTTTACTTCATGGAAAACCTGGTGTGTCTCGTGGTGATGGGTAAAACAACAAAAAGCAAAGGAAGAGGAGGGGGGAGAGTATACAGCCTGCTGACTAACTTGTTACTTCTATAGACCGTTTACTGTCCACTTTATTACGTCTGAAGGCGAAACCATCGATGTGAAGGCTACGGAAGGGGATACCATGCTGGATTTGGCTCAGCGCTATGACATCGATCTTGAATGTAAGTAGAGGATTTCATTGGTTAGTCAACAAGTGATACTCAACTAGGGCCTTTTTTTTTTTCTCTTCTTTCTGTGGTGGCTAGGTGCTTGTGAAGGATCTTTGGCTTGCTCAACGTGCCATGTCATTTGTGACCAGGAAAATTATGACAAAATGGAAGAACCCACCGATGAAGAAAATGATATGCTGGATTTAGCGTTTGGTTTGACGGATACGTAAGTTGATCCGCCTACTACTACTTGTTTGTCCTGCAAGTCGGAAATTGATCAATTTTTTTTGTTTTTTCTTAGTTCAAGGTTAGGCTGTCAAGTGGAAATGAATCAAGACTTGAATGGTATTACGGTCCGCATTCCTTCAGCGACGAGAAACTTACGAGTGGATGGTAAGTGAAAACAAAAAAAGGGTGGTGGGTCGTGATCGATGTTCACACAACCTTTTCTCTTACAGGATCCAAACCGACACACCACTAGTGAACAAACAGGTCAAAAATTCTTTACATACCATATATATTTTTGTATTTAGATTTAGATGTAGTGTATAATATATAGTATTAGTATTTATCTTTTTTATACATGAAAATAAATTGATCCTTTCTGATGAATCATTATTACATGATGCCCTTTTTTGGATCTCGCTGTGACGGTTAGACCTTTTTTTTTTTGGTGAAGGTTGCCTTTTTGATTCACGTAAAATTATTTCTCCGCTTCTCTTCCTTTTTTTTTTTTTTTTTTTTTGTTCGTCAAAAAAAAAAAAAGGAAATGAATGAATCTGCTTCAACAGAGGGGGCGGCTGCCACCATACCAGCACAACACCGAAAGTTGATTGTCGTCTTGGAAAATGCGTCATTAGAAGTAGCCCAAATGCACCCTGCCAAATATAACAGTAAATTGCAGCTTTTGAACTGTGACGAACACCAATCTATACTTAAACGCCTTGGCAGAGACATTGCTGATGCCCGTCCTGATATTGTGCATCAAGTAAGTTATTAAAAAGAAATACAGCTGTCAACTAAACACTGTCATATGTACAACCTTTGTTATTTTGGAACTGACTTTCATTAATCTAGTGCCTTCTCACACTTTTGGATAGCCCATTGAACAAGTCTGGTCACTTGGAGGTAAGATTGGAGTAGGGGAGGTTAGGCAATAATAGTTGTGCATACATAATAATCATTGTATTATTATCAAACCTACTATAGGTCTATATCCATACTGCCAACGACGTTGTAATCCGAATCAACCCTGAATGCCGGATCCCAAGAACAATCAAGCGATTTTCTGGACTTATGAGTAAGTAACAATGGTTTAGGAGTACAGGTATGTTTTTTGTATGGATTATAATATTGCAAAATCTCTATAGTTCAGTTGTTGGAACGTGGATTTATTGCCAACCAAGGTCAACAGCGACAACATCTTTTGGAAATCGTCGACGGACCCATGACTCAACATCTTCCTGAAAATGCAATCAAACTCGGTAAAAACAAAACAAAGGCTCACACTGACACATAAAAAGTCACTTGCTATTGATCCACTCATTTCTGTTTTTATATGTATAGCTCTGTCATGGAATGCACCCAAAGTACGATTATACGACTATTTCAAGGATTTGGAATTGGATAAAGGGCAGCTAGTGGTTGCCGTGGGTGCTATGGCGAAAGGGGAAGATACATTTGCAGATGCTTATACAAACGAAAAAATAGGTAATATATATTACATATATATATAGTGTATTGAATGATAGGTAACTGAACATCTGTATGTTTTGTAGGGATATCCAAATACTCATTATCAGCTAACGTTGCGTGCGGAAAAGTATGCTGTGCGTTAGAGGATCTCTGGGACGTGATGTGATGGGTGATGATTTAGGTTAGTTATTATATGAACGAATTCTTGTACAAATAAAAAACAGGGTCTTTTAAAACACCGCCTTTTTTCTTCTTCTTCCTATTATCCTTCGACTTCTTCTTTTTCTATATTTTTTTTTTAATAGATCCCACGAGATCAAGACAACGCATGGTTTACTACGTCTTTGCGATTATTACGATGATGACAATACAAAAGTATTTGATGAAAAGAAAACAAACATAGAGCTATGCTCACCTTTTGACTTTTTTTTTTTCTGATAAGGAGCCGTGATTTATCACCGGACATGCCTGGTACAATTGTATACCCAAAAAGAAAAAAAAAAGGTAATCTAAGCAGATAGGTGAAAATTCTAGAAAAAAAAAATGCAAATTGTTGTTAAAAAAAGAATAGCAGGACCCGAAAGAAACACCTGGTAAACAATTTATCCATTCTCCTTTTTGATATTATAGAATCCTTCCTCGAACCATCCGTCATATGAAATAGCATCTTCTCCGAATGAAAGCAGCAGGTATGAAACCACAGAAAAGACGTGTAACTACTTTCTTTAAAAAACAAAAAAGGAAAAACTAATATTCAACGCTCCTCTTACTTTTTTTTAATAGTAGTTAATATTTGGAATGCAAATGTAAGTTTGACAAAATAGACAAACTAAAGGGGCTTGGAAGAAAGGAGGAAGGGGGAGGGGAAGAGACAGGGGAAGCTAATGAATTTTAGGAGGGATAGGAAGTAGGAGAAACACATCAAACAACACTCCACTTCTTTAATGAATATTCTATTGCTGTGTGTGTGTGATGTCTAGAGTGTGGTACAAACTGATGATGAATCTTATACTTTTTTTTTGTGGGTGAAAGGTTATCCAAAGCTGCCAGGAATGGCAAGACCCGAACAATGGGGTACATATAGACATATCCTCATGATTTGAGTCAGGTCGAATGAATAGAAAGAAAGGAATGAATCAAAAACAACATAGTCACTTACTCCTTTTGTTTTACATGTAGTATGGATATCGTTGCTTTTAGGAGGCAATGTAAGGGGAACTGAATGGAAATCAATATGCATTAAGGTGGCGCTCACTCTTCTGTTGTTTTACTGGTGATCAAGGCAAACGGTGTTAGTTTAGTCTATTTTATTAGAATAGTCTTTTTTGTATTGCATTGAATAAAAAGGAAAACTTTATTAATAAAAAATATATTTAGACGTATGATATGACAATGGTGATGACAGAGGTGGTGAATGGGGAAGGATGGGAATGAATAGAAAACACTACGGGAAAAGTGGATCAATAATAGTGGAGGGGTTGATAAATATGGGCTACATTTTACTATTGGGAAAGGCTAGAGTTTTTTAGTGCCATAAGCGACAATGGCGGTCTTCAGTAGCTCTTAAGGCAACATCATATGCAACCTATAAATAATAATAAAAATGATTCATTAGTAAAAAAAAAAAAAAAAAAAGCGATAATGTTGGCTATGAGAGGGTCTTTTTTTTTTTTTTTTTTCTTACCCAAACTCGTGTTCGGTCAAAATCAGCAGGTGGTTGCAAAAGAGTAAAAGAGGTACATTCAAACATGGCGTGATGACCAACAATTTTCCCCCTTTTATTAGCATCCGTATAAACAGCAATCCGTCTTGATAAATTGTTGGCCTTGATACCAGATTCCATCAGCACACGGAAAGCCGCATCTTCATATCGTTCAGTTTCGGGTTCCATGAGACAATCCCCCTTTGGTAAAACATAAGCGTTTTCTCTTTTTCGGCTAGATAACATAAGTACTCTTTTCGTCGCAGCGTCAATTACAATCAAACCAACAGCCTATGTATTTTTTAAAAAAAAAAGTATGAGCATAAAGAATGATGATGATGATGATAATGGTGGTGGTAGTGTTTTGGTTGATCTTACATGTCGAAGTCCCTTCTTTTTTTCTTTTTCTTCTCAGCATCCTCCTCTCCTTGTATTTGCTGGTTATCTTGTGATAATGTGGAAGTAGAGGGTTGGGTTGTGGTGGTAGATGCTAATCGAGTGGTTTGGCCAGCGTTATAAGAACGAGGTTCATAAAGAGTACCTGAAGAGATCACAGCTGTTGACATTGTGGAGTATAAAATATATAACAATTAAATGATTTCAAAAAAGAGGGTGTTTGTATTCACTTCATTATATACTTTTTTTTCATCGGCGGCTCAAAAAAAAAAAAAAATTCACCCGCCCCCTCTCGCTCTCCTGTCCCTTTTTGCTTCTAAATCAAATCTCCTCGTAGAATAAAAAAAATTGTTATGCAAAACACTACCTCACGCGACATCAGAAGGGGTCATCCTATTGGATGAAAAGTTTCACCTGTCCTCCCCCCTTTATTTTATACCTACCACTTCTCCGGGACAACTCTCCTTTCAAAGAAAAATTAAAAAAGGTCCCCTATTTGTGTTACACCGACAGAGACCATGGTTGTTGAGTTTCACTCATTGTTCACAATAAGGAACGGTACATCTCCTAAATTATTCATCTTCTTTCGAAACTAAACAGGTGAAAATACCAAATACGTACATTACATTTATATATCCATTTAGATGGTTTACGTTACAAGGGTAGAGATGTGATCTTGGCATCCAAGGAGTGAAAAAAAAGGTTCAGTTCAGATCGGGGTTTGAATAGCGCTATCTTTTTTTTTGTCACAAAAATAGTTTGAACACAGTTTGTTTTGCCTTACTTGGGCAATTTTGTGCCTTTGATGATTCATTTCGGTTTAGCAATCATTCTTGCTTATTGTTTGTTTATTTGTCGTCAGTGCCTGTACCGAGGGAAAAAAAAAACCGTGTCAAGGCCGGGATTCAGCTGAAAAAGGGACATGGGATTGTTATTTTTTCGTTTGACTCAAGTGGCGATGATTTGTGTGTCTGTCCCATATTATTTTGACTCATTGCTCTCACTGACTCTATTTTTATTTTTGTTCAACAATGGGTTTACATTAATGTATATGCATGTAGTAGTGCAATATGAAGAACATACACTCTCCTTTTGAAGTCGGAGGTGGCAAATTATTTTACCTTCGGTGCATTATCGACTTGTTTACATACGGGCAACCCAACTTTTTTTTTTTTTTTTTTTAGTTCTGGCCTTTAATTAAAATTCGTTGGGTAGATGACACCGATAATGATGTATAAATTAGCGAATGTATTATTAATATAGTATCATACTATATTACATCATATTTATACATCCTTTTTTCCTTGTAATGAGATGATGGGAATGATCTTCTTTTTATTTTGTTTCTTTTTATAAAATAAAGTAAGTACTGGATTATGCATTGTGCAGATCAGAGTGATGATACATCCACATCATCATCCAATCTTATTGACAAAAAAATGATCATCCTCGTTGCGTTTTGTTTTGCTCTTGTACAGGTTTCGCCTATCCTAGGGTATAGCATACGGTCGACTGCATGTAGAGATAAAAGTAAATCAAATATATCAACAATAAGGGATACATTAAGATGACCTGCATATAATTTTGTCAATTTGATATCATAAAAACATATATAAGATCTTTGTTTGTATGAATATGATAAATAAACAATCTTTATTGATTATTGTAAATGTAAACAAGAAGATCAAATACTGTACTGTACAATGAAAAATGAGTACGTGTGTCGGCTGGGAGGGGGGAGAGGAGCGGAAACTGGAAAACAGAGAGGGGTCAATGGCTATCAAACTAAAGTTATAACTAAAGGGGGTCACGCTGTTCAAAAATGGTCTTAAATAAATAATCTGATTTGCCAATAACGTCCAGTCACGGTCACTATAATAAAAACAGGTATTATAAGTTTCCTAGTATTTCGTTTGGAAAAAACCGTGTATATATTACCGTTACTTGATTCTTGTCATCTTTAACCATGGTGTTGATTGTAAAATAATCCCAAAGACTAATCGCTTTCTGTTATTGTTTTTTTTCTTTTGCGCAGAAGGATATCGAGAAACAGTCTGAACTACTGTTCAGCGGAAAGTCATTGAAAGATTTCAGATCCCGCACACGTGAATATTTTAATTTCGCCCATTTTTATTTTTTGCGCTCTCTTTCTTTTTCTTCTTCTTCTTTTTCTTCAATTCTTCACAATTATGTTCCCCATAGGGTTATGATGGGCTTAGATTAGTGTCAGATCTAGTTTAGAAGGGTTTTCAGCACAGGGATTACAAGATGCATGGGGAAACCCTTTCATTTTGGATTCAGAATTTAGGACCACCATTAGTTGGTTTTTTGGAACTTTCATTAGATTAATTTAGTGTTAGCCTTTTCATAGTTTGTGTCGATATCTAAATAAAACATTTCTCTTTTTATTTGCTTCAATGAAAATTCCCCCATTTGTCTCTCCCATGTCTCGTGCAATACAATAGATCTGTGTTTTACTGTCGTCCGTTTAGATTAGTGTTGACTGTTGATGTGTTTCAATAAAAAGTATTCGTTTATAGTTTTACCCATGTATTGTATACCTTGTGCAGTATTTTAGAGCTCGTTAAAATATCCCTTTAGATTTGTGTTGACCATTTTTCAGATCCTCCCAATAATTTCCCGCATGCTACCTCCAATAGATCCTTTGTAGTGTGCGTGTTTTTCGATATGTGTTGCTGGAGTAGGCTGCGTCTGGGGATATTTAATTAGACTTTGTTATTGTTTTTATTGTGTTTTGCCTGTATTCAGGCTCCACCGACGATGGTATAGGGTAAAATGGGAATCAGTCTATATTTTCATATTTTTGGCGGGGAGTATTACTTGTTCGGCAATATACTAGAAACAGTTGTGTTTCTATGTATATTTACAAAATATATTTGCTTTTTCATTATCTTCTATTGAAAAAAATCAAGTCGGCCAGGTCATTGGTTGGCGTGTATTGACCAGTCTTGTCAAATTTTTAAAAAAAATGATTGAAACCATCTCCTTTGGTCCCAAAGCCCCCCTCCGCCGACCTAATCATTTTCTTCTCTCTTTTTTGTTTCGCCCAAAATACATTGTCGGTGTTGTAGAATGACACTATGCACCTTCTAGACCTTATTGCACCCTAATTTAACGCTTAAAAAGTCATTGAAAGTCCGATTCACTTGTTTACGTTCCATACAATAGTGATAGCTCAAAGAGCTATCTACCAGCTTTATAAAAAAGGAGTCGCCCAATTCTACATCCGGGTTCACTTACGCTCTCCGCAGACAAAATGGATCACCGGCCTACGAAGGCAAAAAAAAGAAAATATCATTATTCGAATGACAGTATTTCACAGTAAACAAGCATTGTTTTCAAGAAGACTATTGTTATACTAGTACTATCCAGTACAATACCTATTCATTTGCAATTGTAATTGGTCATTCAATAGCCAACAAATGACGTCCAGTACTATTTCATCATATACCGCAAGTCTGCTCAGTGTGTAAAGTATATCCCCTCAAGCGTCAATTACGTGGATATATTTACAGAGCTATGATAAGATGACTAATGAAAAAATCAATTAAATAAGGATGTAGTTTTACTTCATGTTCCTGGAAAGAGCGCTTTGCACTATGACAACGAGAAAGTTTGTGAACACCCTGAGCCTATTTTGGAAATTTCAAATCCCGGTTTTTGCGCCCTCCAAATTTTTTATTTTTTCGTTTGTGTCGACCAGCCGCGTCGCGTCCGAGTATCTTTATTCTTTTTATTTTTCAATTTAAACACCTGATCTTGTTTCGTATTCATAGTCATGTATATTAAACAGGTAAACGCAAATACTTCTCTTAAAAGAAACAGATCTCAAGGATTAATTTTCTATTTTTTTTTAGATTACTATCCAAGGATTCAAGTCTTATAAAGATCAAACCACTTTCGATCCTTTTAGTCCTCAACACAATGTCATTGGTAAAGAAAAAAAAAAAAAAAAAAAAAAAAACTATAGTCTTCATCATCACAAATTTGGCTAAGTCCTTCTATATCTGCTTTCTTTCATATATTAATAGTGGGTCGCAACGGATCTGGTAAAAGCAACTTCTTCTCAGGTAAATACGACAGATAAAGCTTGCTGCGTACGAACTGACATTTATACTCATGCCTCTTTTTTTCAATTAGCTATCCGATTTGTATTAGGCGATGCCTATACGAATCTTACCAAGGAAGAACGTCAATCTCTTCTTCACGTAAGTTCCTAAAGGCAACGAAAAACGAACAGGTATGCTGACCAAACGTAATGGCACCAATTTTTAGGAAGGGGTAGGCTCAGCTACCATATCAGCTTATGTTGAAATTGTGTTCAATAATGCTGATAACCGATTACCTGTAAGTGATATTGCGAAAGGACAGTCTGTTGTTGACTGAATGATGATTTACACTAACTTTGTCTTACGCTTTATATATGTACAGGTAGACAAGCTAGAAGTGACCTTGAAACGAAGCATTGGTCTATCTTTGGATGAATATTCTCTGGACGGCAAACCCATCACGTAAGCTGACCCAAGGACATACATCATACATACATGACCTAACATGTTTTTTTTTTATTATAGAAAATCGGATGTCAAGAACTTGTTTGAAAGTATCGGTTTCTCTAGCGCCAACCCATACTTCGTGGTGCCTCAAGGAAAAGTACGTTTTTGGCAAAAAAAAAAAAAAAAAAAAAAAGGTACAGGGGGAGCAGTTAACTAATGTTTTTCATTATAGATCAACTCGTTGACGGTGGCTAAAGATAAGGATCGTTTGGAACTTCTGAAAGATATTGCTGGTACGAGCGTCTACGAAGAGAAAAGAAAGGAAAGTACAGGTCTTATGCAAGAAACAGGTAAGACACATACACAAGGGACCGGGGAGAGGGATATCAGTATGAACTTTTTCTTTCATTTTCATATAGATACCAAGCGTGTCAAGATCACTGAAGTACTGGAATACATACAAGAAAGATTGGATCAGTTAGAAGAAGAAAAGGATGAATTATCTCAATTCCAATTGCTGGATCGTGACCGCCGCTCTTTGGAATATACGATTTATGCACGAGAACAAGCTGATTCAAACACCAAATTGGAGGAATTGGAAGAAACACGTCGACGAGATTTAGAAGTGCGGGACAGCAAACGTGAAGAATACAATGATAATGATACTTCGCTGACTGTAAGTATATATAAAAGAGAGAAAAAGGATCGGAACTCAACCCACTTTCTGTGTTTTTTGCTAGGCTCTCGAAAACAACAAACGTGATTTAATGCAATCTCTCCAAGTCAAGGAAATGGACAAGACGGAACTTCAAGACGAACTGGATGACTTGATGAAACTTCGAACGCAATTGGAACTTCAAATCAAGGACCTAGAAGAAAATCAACTTTCGGATACGGAATTGGAGGTAAGTCATAATGTTTGAATTGACACTGTGTACTCTTACTCATCAATAAATAAATAAATCTGTAGGCCAAAATTACAGCACAAATAGGACAACTGGACAGTGAAATTGCTACCAAGGAACACCAAGTCAATGAAATTAGTCCTCGCTATGAATCAATACAGAAGTCAGATCATACTTTAAGACAACAGTAAGTTGGAGGAAATGAAATCGTGGGTCAGCTCTTAATACTTACTATTGACTATTATTAGATTGGAAACTCTCAAGGTTGAACTGGAGGGTCTCTATGCTAAACAAGCCCGCCTATCTCAATATAAAAATCGTGCCGAACGTGACCAGTGGCTTCAAAAACAAATTCAAGACCTATCTGTCTTATATAAGGATGTTGAACAACAGGTAAGTCATTTCTCATACCTGTACTTACACATACTCCAACGCATATTTGAAGGTTAACATTGTATTTTGATCCGCCATATTATAGATTGAAACCTTATCGGATGAAAAAGAAGCTGCCAATGAACATCTTTTGCAAAAAACACAACGCATCCAAGATATTCAAGAAAAGGTGTCTGTGCAACGCTTAGCAAAGGAAAAGCTACTGGATGAAGAAATTCAAGTCAAAGAGGAACGGGATCAATTGACAGAAGCAAGAAAGTAAGTGGATGCGTTTGTGTACGTCGACCGATATATTGACGACAAGCTGGTTCTTTTTTAAATAGGAATTTATGGCGTGAAGAAGCTGGACTCGACTCCTCCCTGACCAATTGTAAAAATGAAATCCATAAGGCAGAGCGGGCATTATCTGGATCTATGGATAAGGTAAAAATATATAGCATCATTTGAAGCCATAAAAATGACGACTTATATATTTTTATCTTGGGATTGAATGTAGAACACAAGTATTGGTTTGTCAGCTATTAGTCGAATTACGAAGGAGTACAATATTGATGGTGTCCATGGACCTCTCTTTGAACTCTTTGAAGTGGATGAACGATTTAGAACCGCTGTTGAAGTGGCTGCTGGGTCAAGGTAAGGCGATTTAAACATAGTCTTAAGTACTCCGGTCAGATAAATGGAGGCTAAAAACTCATTCTATTTCTATTTTATAAGTCTTTTCCATGTCGTAGTTGATACGGATGAAACTGCAACCAAACTACTTGAAGCTATGAATGCTGAAAAAGGTGGCCGTGTTACGTTTGTGCCATTGAATCGTGTCAAGTCCACTCCCTCTGAATACCCTACTGCCAACGATGCCATTCCTCTGATTCAAAAACTCCGGTTCAATGATATGTATCAAAAAGCGTTTGAACAGGTAAGAAAGGAGGGAGAGGAGGAGAGGAAAAACGGTGACTCACCTTGATTTATATCATATCAAAGATCTTTGGTCGCACACTTGTCTGTCCTAGTCTCGATGTTGCCGCCAGCTATGCCAAATCCCGTGGATTCACCGTGGTAACGCTGAATGGTGACCGTGTTGACAATCGAGGTGCCTTCTCTGGTGGATTTACTGATTTCCGTCATTCAAGATTAGAAGCTGCTAAGACATTGAAAACACAACGCACTGCTTTGGAACAAAACCAACAACGGGTCAAGACGATCAAAACGGATGTGGAGAAGCTGAATCAACAGGTGACGCAAGCACTGAATGCTCTTCAACAAGTGGAAACCAAGAAAAAGAAAATTCAACTACAAGAAGAACCTGTGGAACTCATCGCCAAACTACGAAAAGAAGAAGACTATTGCACTAAATTGATTGCATCCAAGGTATTGTTAGAAAATGAATAGAGTAGTGGGGTGGAAAACCTAATGCTTCCCTTTTTTGTTATTACGAATAGGAAAAATCACTTGACAAGGCACGTACCAACTTGGCTCACTTGAAACAGCAAATGTCAGGCTACGAAACAGAATTGCAATCAGAACCTACTCAGTCTCTATCTACCGAAGAACAAGCAATTGTAATGAAGAACCGGGCTGAAATGGAAGGAATTCGACAACAGCTATCTGAAATCAGCGAAACAAAACTATCGGTAAAAAATGAGTGTTTGTTGAAATGAAAAAAAAGTCGGAACTGGATACTGAACTTTATTATATTGTATACACAGATGGAAAACGAAATCGACGGACTAAAGGCATCCTTAGAAAACGACTTGCAACGAAAACGTACTGATTTGATAAATAAGCGTGATCGTGCTGATGCTAATACATCGGCTGAAGAACTCGCTCAACGAACCAAGGAACACAAGGCGGTGGTGCGAAAATTGGGTAAATTGGCCAAACGAATCACAGGTAATTGATAACAGAGAGAGAGACAGGGGATTGTGAAATCGAGCGATATACTGATGACTTTAATTAAATTAGAATTGGACAACGAAATTGACGCCAATCAAGATCGACTTGCAAAATACACGGAAGAATATGATCAACTCACTGTAAGTGGAACAGAACATTTGGAAATGACTTTTGATAAATGACTGATATCCTACTCTGTAGAGCATGCAAACAAAATTGACACAAGACATTGCACGACTAGAAAAGCACCTTGAACGCTACTTATACCGACGATCGATCCTCCATCAACGAAAGGAAGAATGCAACGCTAATATCCGTGATTTGGGTGTTCTGCCAGAGGAAGCGTTTGGCAAATTTAAGGCGTATAGTGTAGAACGGGTGAGAAAAAAAAAACGACATCGCAGCATCTGGGAAATAGAGGAGAGGGAAAATGGATAGTAACTAATATATATGTGGATGCATTTGTGTTTTATATAGTTGCTTCGACGTTTACATAAAGCCAATGAAGGATTGAAAAAGTACAACCATGTTAACAAAAAAGCATTTGAACAATATACTCGATTTACAAAGCAACGTGAACAGCTTTCTACTCGCAAAAATGAACTGGATACATCTGCTGAAGTAAGTTAGTACAGTATGTTTTGATGTCCGAGCGCTGACATCATTTTTATTACTTGTCATGATTGAATAGTCTATCCGTACATTAGTCGAATCTCTGGATAGAAGAAAGAACGAAGCGATTGAGCGTACCTTCAACGAAGTGTCTACCAACTTTACTGACATTTTTGAAACGTTGGTTCCTGCTGGTCGTGGTGAACTGGTGATGAAGCGACAAGTGGAGGTAAGAATGGATGGCAAGGCATGAAAAAAAAAAGATATACTAAGATTCTTCCTCTTCTCCTCCGCTTTATAGACAACCCAATACGATATGGATGTTGATGAAGGCAGTTCTCTCGATTTGATTGAACGGTACAGTGGTGTTGCTATCAAGGTAAGGCTCGAAAAAATAGAAAAGCATAAATGCAACAACCTAATATTAAACTTTTTTTTTTTTTTGTAGGTATCATTCAATAGTCAATCAGATGAAGGTATGATCATGCAACAATTATCAGGTGGACAGAAATCGCTTGTGGCACTGGCACTTATCTTTGCGATTCAAAAATGCGACCCAGCACCCTTTTATTTGTTTGATGAAATCGATGCCAATCTGGATATGCAATATCGTACCGCAGTCGCCGAAATGATCCACTCGCTCTCCAAAAACGCCCAATTCATCACCACCACTTTCCGACCTGAGCTACTAGCTGAAGCCGATAAGTTCTATGGCGTGACCTTCCAAAATAAAGTATCACGTATTCATGCCATTGCCAAAGAATATGCATTGGGTTTTGTCGAAGAAGTAAGTTTCTCACGCACACACACACACACACACACACACATAACATATATATATTGAAAGAATACCACTCGATTGAGACTGACGCCTTTTTTACATATGTAGGAACAAGCACATTAGTCAGTTAGTTTACCTTGCCTAGTTTAGTTTGATTATTCTCAGTATTAGTATCATTAATTTTATTTTTATATCTATGGCATTGATTTTTTTTCTTCAAAGAAGAAGGAATAAAGGCTGAGTTTTATATATTTCTTCAAATGTGTCAATAGTATTTATGTTATCATGGTGTATATCGGGGAAAGGATAGGATGGAACTGGTCAGGTTCACTAACTGCGAAAGTCATGGAATTGTTGATACATGAGGGGATGGATATATTTGAATACAGCTACATATTCTCCACCCCATGTAACGATTTCAGTGAGAGAGACCCAAAAAATCTATATATTCCAAACCCCGATCACGTGAAATATTTCTTTCCCTCTCCTGTAATTTTATTGTGTCCTCTCTCTTCCTTTTCATTTTCATTTTTTCCTTTCATTTTTTCTTCACCATTCAACTTTTCTGAGGTCATTGTGGACATAGATTAGTGTCACGACTAGTTTAGAAAGGTTTTCAGAACAGGGATTGCAATATGCATGGGGAAACCCTTTCATTTTGGATCGAGGATTTGGACCCCCCTTTAGTTTTTTTTTTTTTTTTTTTTGGAGCCTTCATTAGTTTTATGTTGGTTTGTCCATAGTTTGTATTTACATTTGAATAAAACATATCTATTTTTACATGCTTCAATGGAAATGTCCCGTTAGTGTCCCTTATGTCTTATACACTAGATTCTTGTCTTCACCACCGTCGCCCTTTTTATTTAGTGTTGATTGTTGTTGTGCTTTAACAAAAGATGCCCTTTTGGTCTTTCCCATATCTTACGCTGCATATTAGCTTCTTTCTTAGTTACCCCTTTAGATTAATGTTGACTACCCTTCAGATATCCCAACAGTCTCCTCATCTTATTTCCATTAGATCCCTTGTTACAGTGAACCCTGCTACTATAGTTTTAGAATCGGTCAATATGTTTCAATAAAATATCATTTTTTGTTACTATTAATTAATTAGTTTGATATTTTCAGACCCATGATATGGTGAGCAATACTGATACTGTAGCTGTTCTGTAACGCACAATATATATATATATACTTCCGGGACGTCGACGCGAGTTACAGGATTGTTTGTTACAGGCTACAGTCACTGTTTCCCAATAGCAATTATTTATAAACACACTCTATGATACCGAAGATCAAATCCTCTGCCAATCGCAGTCTTCAATTCCTTTTCAATCCCCCCCGAACTATTTTTAATATATATGTCAAAAGACTCCAGTGGAGTGGTAAACTGTTTATTTATTAGTGAATAATTGGGTAAAAACAAAATAAAAAAAGAAGTATGAGAGGTAAACAATACGGATATAACAATGCGCTATAAATTAACAACTAAATTCTAAGTAAATGCTATTCTAGATACAAACTTGATCAATGTATTCTTGTGCCTGAGTCACCATAGAATCGCCATGACAAATAGCACCAATATAACCATCAGGGCGTATGATCACGAGCGTTGTTCCAGGGGCTTGTTTGCTGTCACACCCATAATCACGATGGCATTGTGCCCGGTTCAGCTTGTCAATAACAATGTCGTCCTTGGTCACCGTTGATGCTGTCAAATCCAATACATCCACATTTGTTGTCGTTGTCGCAATAGTGAAACCCGTCTTCGAACCAAGTTTGACAGTTGCAGAATCTTTGAACCACGCATGCACCTTTTCCACTTGGAGTAAGATACCAGGCACGGTAAGGTCATGAGCCAATACCAGGATGGAAAAAGTCAACCAGTTGATTTGATCAAAGAGTCTTGCCTTTTTACCAGTGCTTGCCTTGATCACCTTGGCATTGGGAGCGCGGGCACCGGCCATCACAGATGTTGAATGATCGGCAACCGTCTTCTGGCCTTGCCATAACAGTGGATTGATGCTTTCACCTTGTGGAATATAATCGATGCCAAACCCAGACGTAAATAAACTATTGCCTTGCACTACTTGAGCATACTTTTCGGATTGATGACTTGCCGCTTCCTTGGCTGCCACTTTGTCGATGTCCAGGACACGTTTTGCTACCGCGTGTCTTTCCAAGGTATAGGTTTTCAGCACGTTCCTATCTAATACACCACGTTCCACTAGGGACAGTTTCCATATCTAGATAAAGAAGGAGGAGAAGGAGAGTAAGATAAAAGTTGCTGTTGTTGTTGTTGTGTCATGTTCAAATCATTACCAAGTTGAATGCATCGCCAAACCCAGTATTGATCCCTTGGCCCAACGCTGGACTCTGACAATGAGCGGCATCACCCAGTAAAAAAACACGCTCATTCATCCCATCCATTGTCGTGGCTTGCCTCTGTCCCACCAAATACGTCGACCAATAGAGTGCACCCAATATTTCCAACCGATAGGGCATCAATGCCCGTTTCGCTTCACGTTGAATATCTTCCATCTGAATGTTGGTCCTATCATGACGGTCCTTGCTGCCGAGATCGTTGCTCTCATTTTCGCTGAAATGGACAAGAAGACGGACGAGACCGTTTTCCCTTGGGAAAAAGCTGAGTGTTTTAGAAGATGGACCTTGGAGTAAACTGACCAAAAAAAAAAAAAAAATTAAGAGATAATCGTTTATATTTTTCAAATGCCGACGACTTACCAAAAATCCTTCTTGCCTGGGAAATTCGTTCGGATCAGGGCATCAATCACACCACCTGATATTTCAGCACTGTCACCATCATAGACAATGCCTAATTGCCTACGAATATCACTATGGGCGCCATCACAGCCAAGAACATATTTCACCTCGATTTGGTCAGTGGTGTGATCATGCAGGTCAGAAATATTGGCAATCAGTGGATGTGTCGTCTTATTTTCACCTAGTAGATTGTCTTGTATGCTTGTTACTGTCCATGGTCTTTCCACCTGGACATCATGATTAGCCAAATGATTCTGAAGACTTGACTCCGTGATATGTTGTCCAACACATAAAAGATATCTATAAAAAAAAATGTTATTAAGGTTAGTAAATAGGATAGAATGAATTCCATTCTTTTCAGTTCCCTCTTTGTTTTTTTATTTTTTTTACTATACTTGTATTTAGAGTCAATGTAATCAGGTACAAAAGGCATGGAATGGAACATCTTGGTATTGTTATAGATATTGAAGTTATCCACTCGGGCACCGCTCTGCAAAAGTTCTTCTTCCAATCCAGCACGTTCAAGGAGCTCCATAGTACGCCCATGCATATTATCACCTCTTCCCCAATGATTTGGTTCAAATTCGGCATCTGATAAAATAATACAACAAAAGTAGAATGGAATTAGTACATTGATCAATGAAGAAATAACTACCACTTACCTAAAATACGAACTGTCATGTCAGCTTGACTGAGTAAACAGGCTGCTAATAGTCCCACTGGGCCTGCACCAACGATGAGAGCATCGATTTTCTTAGATGGAGATGGTATTTGAGTATTGTTATTAGGAGATAGCATTATTTTTGAGAGAATATAAAAAGAAAAAGGATATCGAAAAATTATAACGTGTGTTTTTTATGGTAAAAAGCCATTGATTGTCATGAAATAAATTGGAATGGCGGGGTTTAGAAATAAAATATCGCATGATTTTTCATTCGTTGGGCAAAACACCATTTTTTCAGGCACTCGATTGTTCCGGCATCAATTCAACTTCCAAAGCAATCACGGTACATCTTTAAGAATTTAATAGAGAGATATTTTTTACAACAAAGCCATTGGGATCATGTCATTAACTAGAAAACATATATCAATCATGAATGGTTCATAAATGTACAGTACAGTACTGCATGAACTTCTGGTAAGAACAGAAAAAAGATGGTCGTACAAAAAGCCCAACAGCCAAAATAAAACCATCACTATAGATAATCAAAGAATAATTAACAGCTGTAAAAAATCAGTAGCAGAAAACTATAGGGGTTTTGGGCAATCGATGATGAGGCGACGAAGGCACTTGAAATATCTATTTTTTTGGGGAAGCTGACTGCCCGACAAAGTATTTTTATACACACATACACTCTTCTTGATTTACACATGTACGTAATATATCCATTTAATAGAGCACTGAGCACGATATCTGCGTGAAGTTGCCTGATATCCAACCCTTTTTTATACACTCACACCTGATTTTTTTAAACGCATGTATGTATAGCCCATGCGACAAAACAACTAAACCTATGAGAGAGGCTAATGGTTAAATGATAAGAGTTTTTTTATTCAGATTAGATATGACATGTAACAAAATAGTGCTAAACTATGCTAATAAAGTTCTCTTTGACACTATTCTAAAGAAGATGAAGACTAGTACAATGGGGGGCACCAGATCCTAGATCCAAAATGAAAAAGATTCCCCATGATGTTTATATTGCATTTTTCAAAATGCCCCTAATTCAAGTTCTAACACTAATCCAAGATCACTACTATTTCAATGAGGCCTCAATGAGGTTCAGCTAAATAAATAAAAAAAGGAAAAAAAGTGAAAATGAAAATAGAAAATCATGTGAGGCGGAATGTGAAAAACTCTGCCCTCTTTTTTTTTGCAGTTGTATCCCCAATGAAATAAGCACAAAGTGCAAAATAATGGAGCGCTTAATGTCGTCCCTTCAAACCACACCCCATCACCCCCTATTTCCCAACTCCCCGACAAAGCGTCAGAGCATTTATATAGATAAAGGGAGAGGAAGATCACTACAAAGAGTTGATTATAATGAAGCGGTGTTTAAATGATTGATGCACGGTGTATAAGATCAGTAAAGTAGGTGATTCTGAAAACGATCACCAAATGTTGACATATGGTGATATATCATATCACAATATAGGATGGAGATTATTTTCCAGGTTTTCGTTATGTTCCTCATTCCACTAAATCTAACGATAGAAAATTCCTAGGGGGGGGGACGGACCAAAAGACTTTTATTTTAAGAAAAAAAAAGGGAATTCTTTTTCATTTCTATTTTCTTCTTTTAACAATTATTTTTGTGATGTATCAAGCAATACAAATCTCACCATTATTGACCTATTTACTCGTGTATCTCTTGGGTGGATTGACTTTATTGCCTGGTACTTTCCTCTCCTTGTGGTATTTCTACACTACAAAACCAGAAAAGGAAAAGGAGACTATTGATTACCCACCAGAATCGACCTCACCCATTGCTGCAATTGATGAACACCAAGGAAAAAAAGGCTGGATTCGTTTAGTAGAACATCCGTCAGCACCTCCGCTGGTTGTAAAAAAACCCTCCTCTTTTACAAAAACCATGGCATCCATGACTTCTTCGTCATCGTCGTCGTCTGGCATAACAAAATCCACTGGAAACTCCGATCGATTTTCTTTGAAAAGTTCCGGCACCTCTTCCTCCTCCACTTTTTCTTCTTCCTCGTCTTCGTCTTGTTTATTTTATGGCATCCTTCGTCATGGTACTCTCTTTTGCTTTGATAGTGAACAAGAAAAAATATGCCACTTGATTCTTCCTGTACACAACTATACACTTTCTCTTTTTCCAAAGGATGGCAAACGGGAATCTGAACTTTATGGACGCATCATGTCAATATGCCTAACACCCAAAAACACTGCGACTACTACTACTACTACTACTCCTATCACCTATTACCTCACCTGCCAACGTCCGACGGATAAGGAAGACTGGTATTTTGCTCTTCTAGCAGCGGCCCGGTTTTTAGCGGAAGATGAAGATCCAAAGCATGCCCATCATGTCGATTGGCGGGACGCGACGGTGTACGATCCATCAGCCATGACGAAACTCCAAAACATAATCAATGACACTCCGGAAGCGCAATGTTGGCATGCTTTTATGGGTCGACTTTTTTTGGGAATCTACAAGACAGAGCATTGGCGTCAGTTATGGCATACCAAGATGAAGAATAAACTGGATAAACTCAATCTACAACTACTTCGGCAGCAGCAGCAGCAGCAGCAGCAACAACAACAACAACAAGAGGATATTTCGGGTGGAAAACGATCTATGATGACTTTGGCACCCCTTCAACTCCAACTGCTCCATATGGGTGACACGATCCCTTGTTTGACAGGAACCAAACTGGAAACATTTGATGCTGATGGCCATATGGTGATATCGGGCAATCTTCGTTACGATGGCGATTTTTCAGCAGTGATACGAACGGATTTCCGGTATCTTTGGCCAGCATTAGCGTCCACATGGGAACGGAAAAAAGAGAACCCTGGGTCGTTACCATTGGAGCTCTCCATCAAGCTGCGTCATTGCTCGGGCAAAGTGGTCTTCAAGGTGAAACCGCCTCCTTCCAATCGTGTGTGGGCTGCCTTTGAATCGATGCCACGCATGGAATGGCAAGTGACGCCTATTGTCCTGGACAAGCAAATCAAATGGTCCCTGGTGATTAATCTGATCCAAGCCAAAATCAAGGAAATGGTCATGGATACCCTCGTGATGCCGAATATGGAGGATTTCCCGTTTTCGGATTCCGATGGATTGGGTGGCATTTTTGGTGAACGCATGCCCACGAAGGAGCCTCCACCAACCACAGCAGCAACAACAACAATTTCAACAGACGATAATACCATTGTCGGTGGTGATGCTATGGACAGTGATGACAACGATGATGATGATGACAACAACGACGACAACGATAACGATGACGATAACGATGGCGATAGTGCTTTGGATAAGAATGATGAAAAACCGCAACGACAACAACGACCTCCAACTGTCTCTAAATTGGTGCAAGGATATATCAATCGAATCAAGGCGCCTCATAAAATGACTCCTGCACTGCATCCGGGGTCTCCCAAGGCAACAAAAGTATGAGATATCTCCTATTGGCACGAAGGACATGTTTGTACTTAGTATTTTTTTTTAATGTAGTTTACATAGCTTTTATATTATTATTACTTTTGTTATTCAAATCTATATATATAAATAAAAAAAAAGGTGTTTTATGATACTTGATTTGTGGGAAATGATTGGTTGCTATGGAAATGACTCTTGTGTTATACGAAAAAGACAAAGATCTCTGTCGGGGTATTATTTATGGTGGACCGTAAGGAAAAGGGGAGGGCGATCCATGGGCAAAAAAAAAAAAGGGGAAGAAGGAAAGAAAAAGTCCGCCTATGACAGTGCAGATCACACTGTATTTTTTCCTTGTTGAAAGACCAATGTGTATTTGCCACCTCATTTATACATTTGGATGGGTACAGTTGTGTGTGTGTCTGTGTGTGATGTATTTTCTGCCAAATCAGATGAATGACGTTTTTGTGGTCAATTGCCAGAAATTAAGCAGTGCTGAGGCGTTTTAAAAAAAGTGGTCTGAACTTAAAAAATCAATCTCGGTGTCATGCTCTTTCACTTTTTTTTTTCTGCGTTTTCTTTTTCTCTTCGCTTCCTTTTTTTTTTTTTTTTTCTATTTTTCCCATCCTTTTATTTTTTGTCCTTTGCTCATCCTTAAACATTATTGTTCTTATTATTATTCGTATTTTACATTTCTTTTTCTGTGATATTCTATGATACACTCAACATTGACTAGTTTGAAACAGTGATCTCCTTTTGTCTACCTTTTTTTACATATATTATATACCTATTTGAAAC
The DNA here is from genome assembly GCA_002105175.1 of Absidia repens. Taxonomy (NCBI): domain Eukaryota; kingdom Fungi; phylum Mucoromycota; class Mucoromycetes; order Mucorales; family Cunninghamellaceae; genus Absidia; species Absidia repens. The sequence continues at coordinate 800,924 of MCGE01000009.1, forward strand.
AACAAACCGCACTCCCCTCCCAAAAAAAACAGACATACCTTATTATGGCAAAAGAACGTCAAACGTTATTATTCGACCTCTCTGATCAACAGGATGACTCGATGGACAATACGTCATCTCAAAGACACAACAATGTCGATGTTAAACGATCGGCTGTACTCTCATCATCCTCGACGACTGAACTAGATGCCGGCAGAGAAATGGAGTCAACAACAACAATAACAGCAAAGGGAAGCAGCTATATGGACAATGATAACAACCATGGATACACATACAGTCATACCGCCACCACTGAATATACTCAACTAGATGTAGACGACTCTGAAGCAACGATGCCTTATAGACAAAGCAACCAACATCGACCTCTCCTTTTACCTGACGACGACGACAACACTGATAGCAACTCACTTGACAGTCAGGAAGAATCCAAGTTTTACCGTTTACCAACGGAAGGAGGGACTATCTTTGCAAGTTTCGTAAGTTTTAACCTATCACTCCTCCGATTTTTTTAGTAAACAAATACAGATTTTACTCACTGCTTCCTTTTTTTTTCTTTTTTTTTTTTTCTTTGGTTCTATAGTTAAACATGGCAAACAGTATTGTTGGTGCAGGTATCATTTCAATCCCTTATAGTATCAAGGAAGCAGTAAGTTTTTTTTTTTTTTTTTTTTTTTTTTTTTTTTTTTTTGACCCCCCCTTAAAACAAGATGTCATGGCAACGCTAGCCGAGTTTTTGAATACGTCCAGTATAAATCCAATACAAACTAACCCACGAATCTTTTATAGGGTTTTGGTATGGGGATTCTTCTCTTGATGGTGTTGACGGTGGTAGTGGGTAAGTCAAACAACGGATCGTTGGTAGAAATGAAAAGACATACACACACACTCATTTGGTTTGTTTTGATTTGTAGACTGGACAATTCGATTACTCATGTTTAACGGAAAACTGGCTGGAAGAACAACCTATCAAGACTTGTTACAATTTGCCTTTGGTCGCCCCGGATTGATTGCTATTTCAATATTCCAATTCGTCTTCGCTTTTGGTGGTAAAGTCGTATGCCAATCTTTTAGAAAGGATTGATTTTTTTTTACTGACCTCTTTTTTTTCATATTTTTTACACACCCTCAACATTCATATATAGGTATGTGCGCCTATTGTGTCATCATTGGTAAGTTACTGGAAAAGAGAGGAGGAGAAAGAGGATAGAGGGGAATTGGGGCCTGACAGAATTTTCGGGACTGACACGTTTTTTTTTTTTTGTTTCTTTTTTTTTTTTTTTTTTTTTTTTTTTGGCTGCTTATTTAGGTGATACCATCCCGCATGTCATTCGGTCACTATTTCCGTCCATTGAGCAGACCCCGGTGCTATGGATTTTTGCCAATCGAAACCTTTGCATTGCCTTTTTTACTCTGTTTGTGTCCTATCCATTATCATTGTACCGTGATATCTCGAAACTAGCAAAAACCAGTGCGTTGGCCTTGGTGGCGATTGTGTTTATTACCGTGAGTGTGGCTGTGGAAGGTCCCAAGGTCCCAAGTGAACTTCGTGGCTCTCCTGAACATCGATTTGACTTTATGCAAGACGAAGTCTTTCAAGGCATTGCGGTGATTAGTTTTGGTAAGGAAAAAAAAAGAATGGGGAAAGAGAGAAATAAATTAACAAGGGAAGAAAGACTCAGTGTATTGTTTTTTTTGTAGCCTTTGTTTGTCATCATAATAGCTTTCTTATTTTTGGCTCTTTGAAACAACCTTCTTTGAATCGGTTTGCGTCAGTCACACATTGGAGCATGGGGATTGCTTTCTTGACTTGCATAATTTTGGGGCTATCGGGTTACCTTGTATTTACGGATAACACAGCTGGTAAAAGAAAAAGAGAGGAAAGTATGAATGGTCGTATGGCACTTTAGCTCTAACCATTATTTATTATTAGGGGATATTCTCAACAACTTTCCTTCGGATAATGTGTTTATCAACATTGCTCGACTGGCGTTTGGTTTGAACATGTTTACTACCATCCCCTTGGAGACTTTTGTTTGTCGAGAGGTAAGTTTGAAAAAAAAAAATCGGGGCGATGGCAAAAACGGGAATTCAACGTTTTTTTTTGGGGGGGTGTATATGTATGTTTTAGGTCCTGGAGACTTTTTTTTGGCCATCAAAAGCATTCGACCTCAAACGACACTTCTTTTTGACTTCGATATTGACCTTGATTGCGCTGACCATCTCACTTTTGACATGTAATTTGGGCATTGTGCTGGAACTCACAGGGGCATTTGCTGCGACTTCGTTGGCTTATGTGCTACCACCGCTCTGTTATCTGAAATTAGCAACGGGATCTGTATGGCATTGGAGTAAAATACCTCATTGGTCTTGCCTCATCTTTGGTCTTGTCATTATGGTTGTTAGTAGTTTTATAGTATACAAAATTAGTTAGTCAATCTGATACAGCCCCCACTTGTGATTTAACGTAGTATAGTATATACCGTCGCTTCTTTTTATTATTATTTGGTTTTTATTTTGTCAATTTATCAATAAAAAAAAACATTCTTTATCTATTGTGATCGCATGGTGTTACAAAATGATGGTTGCTGTTGGGGATCATGGGGATAAAAAGGCATGTGTGTATGACGAAGACAAGTTTTTTATTTTTGGTACGATTTGGTTTGAGTAGTGTAAAAAATTGGGTTTTATTCATAAGATAGATATCATAGTAGTAATATATATATATATATACATATATATAATGATGGCCATAAAGAGATATGGCTAATATGCAATATATGGAAATGAAAATGTAAAGATGAAAAAAAAAAAAATAGTGGGGGTAAACTAAACTAAATGTGGGGGAGGGGAATGGGATGTGGGATACCTAATCTGAACGAACAACAAATTGACTATCAGCAGGTAAACAATCAATAACCAATTCAATGTAGTTGGAGGACGAGAACATGGAAGGGTAGACACGCGCCACCTTAGCTTGAGGCATTGCCGTAATGGAGCCGGTCAGTTTAGGTTCCTTGTCCAAAGTCAATAGCGTCGGCAGATTTTCTGTTCGGATGAGCCCCTTGACGACCGCACTGGGTTGATAAAAACAAAGATAGGGATCCAGTTTGGTTTGATTTCTTGGCACCATGGCAATCCAACAAGACGTAGCATCCACATCGCCATAATTTTTTTGTTGATGAACCAAGGACGGTTTGATGCGGTAACACCAAATATAGGATCGTTGTGATAATGCCTTGGCCTTCTTTTCCAATGAGATGGATTGTTTTCTTGTCAACGAGTCCTTGGTCAGTTCATGCACGGGAATCAAAGATGGTGACGATGACGGTAATGCCTGTTGTTGTTGATGCTCACTACCCGCATGGCCAAATAAGCTTCCAAATAGAGATCGTCGTCGAGGCTTGGCACGGAGTGGTTGTGATGTTCCCAAGGATAATGATCGAGCTAAAGGCATCAGTCCATTTTCCCCAGAAGCAGCAGTAGCGGATGATGATGATGATGCGTTGACAGGTGAAGCGGTATTGGAGTTGGTCGTGGTAAGATCAGGCGCACTTTGAGGGCTTTTGGCGTCATCTGATGAAGGAGCAACAGTAGGCGAGGTTATTGCAGTTGCTTTTTCCGATGATGGCAAAGTCGAATCCGATAGCGGAGGAAGGTAGTGTGGTTGTGGCATCATCATGGGATTAAATGGTGGTGGTCCAGGCATGACGCTCGGCATCGTGGGAAATCCATAGTTGAGTGCGTGTTGATGCTGATGATGTGGTAAGAATGACGGTGGTGCAGGAGGAGGAGGCATCATGGGTTGTGGCATCGGAAGAATAGAAGTTGGGGCTTGACCATAAAAAGAAGTGGGTAATAATGGTGGTCCAAGCTGCTGCTGTGTATCGATGGACAATAAAGGACCTTGCTCCATACGGGAATGCCGTGAAGGTTGGTGTAATACAGAAGAAGGATGCGGTGAAGAAGATTCGGGAGATGAAGACCCCATGACCGGGGAGTTTATCCAAGGTGGTGAATGATTTTTGTTGTCCTGTGCTGTTGGCGATAATGATGGGTGTCTTGTTGTTGCTGTTGTTGCAAGGAATGTCGTCGCCTAGCTTGCGTTTTTCCTGATGATAATGATGACGATGATGATGCTGGTGGTGCTGGAAGTCTTCTTCGTCGGAGTAATCCCCATAATCAGAATCCCACGTAGGTTGATGTCGTTGATGAGAAGAGCCAAGACTGCGACGCCTGGAAGTGACTGAACGTGATAATGATGGTGTCATAAAGTCAGCATAGCGTCCACTGCCATTCCTGTTCTGGTGATATTCATTTGATTGCCTAGCCAGTATTTGTTCATCTTCATTGAAAAGGTACATGTCATCGTCTTCATTACCATTGTCACCATCGTCGTCGATCCAATCATAGTAGTAGTCAGGTTGCTGTTGTATTTTCGTAGATGCCAAGGATCGTCTTCGCTGAGGTAGTCTAGTTGAGAATGACCAATGTGGGCCAGGTGCTGCATCCATGTAATAATCATCCAACATCAAGTCATCAGGCATAGTTTCTATATATGTATGTTGACGTAAAAAATGAAGCTAAAATAAGTACCTATTTTGACTGACTGACTAACTAGCTAGTATCCTTTTTTTTTTTTGTCATTGACATTACCATGAGATTCCCAATAGGATAATGGTGGTTCATATATGTCTTGTTCATCTTCAAAATAATAAGGCCATGCGTATTGTGATTCCGGTGGTAAAATTGGCGATGGTGGTTGTCGACTGTGTGATTTGGAAATAGATCGTCGTCTTGGTGTTTCGTAATGTTGTTGAAGTTTTGCATGTTGGCGACGCTGGTATCTAGTGTCAAAGTCAACACGATCCCAAGAGTTTTTAGGATAGTAATGAACCATTTCTTGAGTAGATAGAGTCAAGAAGAAAAATAAAAGGAAAAGGAAAAGACGAAAAAGAAGGAAAAATAAAATAAAAATAATCAAGCATGGTTTTATATTTTTGGTCAAGGTCCAAATTTGGTCATGCCGGCAAAATTTAAAGAGTCTCTGTACCTGGGTTACCTAGGTTACATTTATCAAATGCAAATCAGATCCAAAAACGCAAAAAAGTTCTAATCATATATCTTTATTGGAAAATAAATAGAATACGCTAAATAAATAAATATAAACAAGTGTGTAAATGTTGGGGTAATAAATGAGAATAATGTATATACAGAAAGGGAGATAGAAGGAGACGATTCATAAAATCTAAGCAGTAATCATACTAGAGGCAAGTTGTTGGTTTTGTTGTTCTTGACGCTTCTTCTTGGCAGCCATAAATGCGGCACGCATCTTGAAATAGTCCTTATGCAAGCCACATTCGGACTTCTGTTGCCCGGCCCATCGGCCATCACGTTCACCATCTTGACCATTGGCAGAAGGCTTCTTGGTTGAGTGATGATCACCAATAGATTTGTAACCTTGATCAATCAATGCATTGTAGGGCACTTCGTTGGCCCTGATGTAAGTCCACACCTGCTGGAAATCCCATAACGCCAAAGGATTGAGTTTGATAAGTCCAGTGTCATCGACTTCTAAAATGGGAATGTTTTCACGATCACCACGTTGACTTCGGCGACGGCCAGTAATCACTGACTTGACATTTAATTCTTCGTAAGCGCGGCGTGCTGGTTCGACTTTGACAAGGTAATCATATGTATCTTCATCTGTTTGCCAAAGCTCTGTGCCATGTTCGCGTTCAAAATCGGAAGTCGAGGAAGCGTCCATGGGTTTGAACACACGTAATGGAACGTTGTAGGTGTCTTGACATTTTTGCGCTAATTCCAAAGTCTCGTCGAAATGATACAAGGTGTCCAAAAAAATCAACGGTACCAAATGAGGTTGTTCACGTTCAATGCTGATTTTGTTGATAATATCCAATGTCGCAAGGCCTATAAAAAGGAAAGTTAAAATAAAACTTGGTTAATAACAATTCCGCTTAAATATACCATTATGCTTTATGATATTGTACCTGTTAAGCCAAAGGCGGTGGTTTGGTAAAGATTGGGCAGATGATCAATAGCCCAGGTAAGGATTTCAGTGGGCGACAGCGTCCAGAGATATTGATTAATGCTTTCCAAATATTCCTTGGATAGTTCAGAGCCGGATTGAATTTGAGTATTGTTCAATGTACTAATAGGCATGATGATATATAAAATAATTATTTAAAAATTATAAAAGATATTATTTCAAAAAAAAAAAGAGAAATATAATGAAGATAATAAAAATTTGTTTGCAAACCGCAATTTTATAAGAGACTCGCGGGGTTGGAAAAAAAAGGATCGAAATTTGGCCAATGAAGAAGACCATTGATGGTGACATTCAACACGGAAATTGCGGTGAGGAACTATTCCCACTAGATCTACAGTATGTACGGGTATTATTGGTATTTTTCTGTGTGGGGGATTCTAGACGAACTTAATCATCCGCTGATTAAGATAAAAAGATATGCACAAAAAGAACTAACTCTACCTTCGATTCTAAGATGAATAATCAATCCCCCCTCCCCTCCTCTCTCCTCCACCAAGCTATGATTTCGATCTAATATGACAAACATAATGAGCGTATGGTGTCCTTTTTTTTTTTTGGAACCACGTTTTCCAATAGTGAGAAAAGAATGAAACCCAGGTAGTACTTTCATATCAGACGAACCAGCAATCATAACATTGGTATTTTCAAAGCACTATCGAGTCCCCTGAAGAAATAAACCTTTTTTGAAGTGAACTAATACACGTCGGGCTTCTCAAGGGAATGAGTTATTCGCAAGAATATACTCAATCACAGGTAATTAAAAAGCCGATATGTAAATTCCCTGCTTAATTTAACCTCAAGATCGTTCAAAAGATTTTTTAGCACCGCCGAAAACTCTCCCCTGAATAGATAACCTATAAGGCAGCGCAAAATTTTCTACAGCAGTGACTACTCTCATAGCATGACACAGATTCATTAAATGATTGGTCGAGCATCTTTGATTTCAATAGCCTAAACACTGTCCACCAGTTCCTGAGCCTTTCGTGCAAGAGTAGTTACAGTGGGTAAATGAGCGAGCAAGTGTTTAGCAGGACACTCACAAAACAATTATAATAGCAACATTTTTTATTATTAAATGGGTCAAATGAGGTGGACTAAAAAGGCGTACTTTATTGAAGGGTATTGGTGAACACTAAAACTAATGACGAGGGGTTAATTGTAATAAGGATCTAATGGATGGATCTTTTGAAGGAATCAGGAGGGAGACACTTGAAGCGAGATTTGAAAGTCGGTTAACATTAATCTAAAAGGACAATTGTAAAAAAGAGGCTGGTATATTGTACAAGGCATGAGAAAATTGAAAGTGGCATTTATTATTCAAGCACAACAACAAGATGATGGCGGTAGAGATCTATTGCACAAGACATGAAACAGACGAAGGGAACATTGTTCATTGAAGTATATAAAAGTGTCATATTTTATTAAACAGTATTATTCATATATAAATGCAAACTATGGACAAACTAACACTAAACTAAGCTAATCAAGGCTCCAACAAGTCTTTGAATGGTGTCTTCAGATCCTAGATCCAAAATGAACGGGTTTCCCCATGCATCTTGTAATCCCTGAGCTGAATTCCCTTCTAAACTAGTCCTAGCACTAATCTAATATCAACATAACCTCAAATAAGTTAAAATGACGAGGAAAAAAAGGAGGAAGAAAAAAGAAATAAAAAAAAAATGGATGAAAATAAATACTCACGTGGGCGGAATTTGAATAGTGATTTTTAGTCGTGTAAGCCAGCCGGATGCCTTCGCATACGTAATATATATGAAAAATATTGTTGCTCTTTTGCTGAATGATGCGAGAAAATATTGGTTTTACGCCAAGGCTTAGTACTGTAGATTGATAAAATTAATCAATGGCAAACTAGAACAAACTGAATCAACAAGAAGGTGATCGTGTGATGCGATGAGGAAAAAGTAATTGCAACAGTACACGCTACACTTTTATGATATAAGTACATGAAAGAAATAAAAACAAATGCCGGGTACGCCTTTTTTATTTTTGAAATTGTGAGATAAAAGGAAGAGTGTCCAAACATTCTGCATTTTTTGATGGCCGTTCTTTTTCTATGTATGTATCATGGTATTTTTATAATCGTGCTTGGATTCTCCGTCTCTTTGCCCTTTTGTTGTTTCACAACGTACCATCGTTACCTTCTATATTAAAATTACCTTTAGTTTAATATTATCTCAAGTTAGCATTGTCTATTTTTACGTATGTTTTATTTAGTGAATAGAAATAAAACCTAATAATCAACGTGTGGTTTTCTATGAGAGGTGTATTTCGCTTTAGAAACGAAGGCGCAAAGTTTAGTTTTCTGAAAGAAGCATATAAAGCAGTAATAGCATTTACGTTTTTGATTGGTCACAAGTATTTTTTTTTATTGAACTGACTTGTTGATTCATGCCGAGGTATGTGGTGTGTCTAGCGCAGACAATTATAAATGTCAATGCTGAACGGGATCCCGGCAATCAATGTTATTTTGCCTTTATCATATTTCTTTCTGGCTATGTGTATATGGTAGTATGTATAATGAAAGGCAGACTTATCGATACTAACGTAGCTTTCTTACACAAACCCCACACAACCCTCGCCAAAGCCCTCTCTTCGCCAGTGAGATCGCCCGATATGATTGAATAGAAGGTTTCAGAAAAAATTCGCCTTTTAGCTACATTTCGGTTAATAGTTTAGCTTTACGGTATATAGTTTACCCGCATAACGTTCTCTGGCACATACATAGACGCCTTGTTGTCCGCCCTCAGCTAAAGCCAGCCAACTTCATTTGCCTACGATAAAGCCAGTTTTCTTTTCTCTCATAAATGCAATAAACACCTCAATCACACGTTTATTTTTATATTCATCTTTAATATCAAGTTGTGAGACGAAGAAAATGAAAGAGTTCTGACATTTGTGCATTAAAGCGAAAAAATCCTAGATGAATGGAATATTGTTTGCCCATAAAAGGATAACTGAGAAACAACTCCGGCATTAGACTTTTTCGATGATCTTTTCCCATTGACCATTGGCCCCTGACAAAAAATATCTTGCTCTTTCTTTTCTCAGGGACGATCAACGTTGGAGAAGATACTCAGAGTCACACTGGCGATATACTGAAATGATTGATTGTCGCTATTTTAGGCTGAAACTACATCATCATGTCGTACTGTATCAAGGACCAAGATGAGGGTAAAAACTCAACCTGCAGGAAGAATCCAGACATATGCGTTACTGCCACCATTGGTGCTTTATATTGTACAAGTATAAGCAATCTATATTTGAATCAAATACTATTAACCTTTACATTGTTTTAAATATGTATGATATACAAGAAATGGCATCAGTGTGCTAGGGTTGTCGAAAAGAGCGGTCTTTTAAATATATTTTTGATGATAAGAAAAAGTGGCTGTTCTGTTTCTTCTTCTTTTTTTTTTTTTTTTTTTTTTTTTTTTTTTTGAAAATAGCATCTCTTGTTACTTCATCAAACTCAAAGGTCTTCCTATTCTATACTCCATCAAACGATATGGCAGGTAATGTTTTACTTAACACAATATACTTGTGTTTATATGGGTGTTTGCTTTAGTCCACGTTTGTCATCACTTTTCAGATGGGATGAAAGCAGATATGCCTTTTTCTAACCATCTTATATTTATACATCACCCTAGATCTCGGATTTGACTTCACTGACGACCAAGACGACTACCAACAATATGAAGAGCCTTATGATGACGATGAAAATGTATCTATTTTACCACCAAAGCCTACCTCTACTTCAACTTCACAACAACATCAGCAAACTGATGGCACAGACAGCAACTCGACACATATTAGCAAGCAAGGTGAACAGAACAATGAAGCAACAGTAACTCATCAGCAAAACGATACTGGTACCAGTGATGACAATGGGACACTGATGGACCATGATTCTCAACAGCAACATGAAAGCACCATTAGCTCTACGTTTGAGGACGAAGAACAATCATACAGCGACGTTTACACCAAGGAAACCAATTTGTTGATGGCCTCTAATAGACTTTTGGAAGCGCCAGAAGAGGGATACAGTACTGACTCACTATTGGATGCCATTTTGACTGAAGGTAATATTAAAGGATGTTATGGACAAATCAAGTACTCACATATTCTGTGTCTGTAGAAGTGAACGAGGGCGATTTGGATGAAAATATTATGATAGATATGGACGAATCTTTGACTGTAGTGGAACGTGTCTACAAGTACAGTAAGAGTAATGCTATTTTCCATAGGTAAAACATACAGATAGAACTATATGGGAGACAACCGTCATGTTAATGACACTTGCTTTTAATTCAATAGACATTTGATAGCCAAAGAACTTCCTGTTGCTCTTTATGATGTGGATATCAGCGAAGCTGTCACCGAAATGTTCCCATTGGTTTTACGAGTTGCCCATGATGAAGATGATGCAGTCCGGGAAACTTTTGCCAGTGAATTAGACAAGATTATCATGTACTTTTACCAGGTAAAGATAAAATAGCTTTAGAACACACCCACACACATGTTTTAACCTTCTTGAATCTCGATATAGAATGCGCCACCATTAATGGAACTCAGGTCATCATCACCATCCTCCAATCAACATCAAAAAGCATCATCCGAGGAACAATCAGCTCACGACGACACTTCTATGGATTTAGTACACAATAACACACCAAATAAATTACCAGGCGACACCGAAAACGAATTTACCTACAACAATGAGCAGCATGAAACCGGAGATGTGTCGTTAAAAGCAGCCAGAAAGCAATCAACGCAATCGAACAGTGAAGATATAGATGCTACAGTGGACCAACATCAACAATCATCAGACGATATCATCAATGAAGAAGACGTTAAATCACATCACCATATCCCCGGCAAAAAATTCGCACCGCTACTAATTGACCTGTTATTGGATCAAAATTCGAATTTGGCTTCCCTTGGTCAACAATGCATTGTGTCTGTGGCTGCAGATTTGGCTTCTACTCCTCCAGATTCAGAACGGGCGACTCTAGATCGATTTTTATTAGATACTGAAATATTTGATGGTGTGGTGATGGGCTTAATGGACATTGTACATGGAAAATCGACTCATGATGGTGGTGATATTGAAAATGTTGACGAAGAAAGTCTTTCAGCCAACCTTTCTGCAACATCTATCAACAAAGAATCACCAAGCACTGGCGTTATCCGACGACCTTCAGCGACCCCTGGATTTGAATCAAGCACCCTGGCTCAACCTGTTGACGAGGATTCACGACAAGGTGAAATCAATTTGGCGAAAATGATGTGTCTTTCGGTAAGAAAAGAAATAATAATGAAATGAATGAAGAGCGAAACACTCATCTTTGGTATTTTATATATTATTGTTTAGTTGATATCAGCATTGACTGTTGTCCTGGGATCCGATTGGGCGACTGAATTCTCTTTACCTATTGTGGAGCAATTATCCCCTGATCCAATGTTTTATGTCCGCAAAGAAGCTGCAGGTGCTATTGGCAGTCTCGCCACCGTTGTTGACGTGGATGTTGCTACAAATCGATTGGTAAGAAGAAAGGAAAATTTTCACGTCCATTTATCACTCGCTGACATGTCTTCTCATGCACCCTCTACTTTATTCTTTCCTATAGCTTCCATTATACCTTGAACTCTCTCGAGATACGATCTGGCATGTCCGGAGATCATGTGTGTTGGCTTTACCACTTTTGTGCAATGTGCTGCCTGAGGATGCCAAAACTCGAATTGCTACGGAAGGTGTCGAAATCTTCAAGAATGATGTATCGAGAAATGTTAGGAATACAATGGCAGAAGTAATTGGTGAATTGATTGCAAAATTTTTGCCTGAAGATTGGAAAGAATCCGGTCGGCCCGGAAAGGTAAATCTAATCTCTTGCATCTGGTATATCCTCCTTCATCTACTGATCATCTTTGTCTTTTTTTTTCATAATTAGGTACCTGATCAACTATTGGAATTTTTCTTATCACTTGGTGCAAGCGGCAATTCGAATCAAATGTTTAAAATGGAAACGGATAGGACGATTATCTGTGCTTACAATTTTCCAGCTGTGGTATTGACGGTGGGTGCGGACTACTGGGATTCTCATTTGAAGGACACTTATCTCAGCCTAACGAAGGATTATCAAATCAAGGTACGACGTACATTTGCCTACTCATTGCACGAAATTGCTCGCATCATTGGTCCTGAACGCACGGAGAGCGACTTGGTGCAAATCTTCGCCCTTTATCTGATGGATCTCGATGATGTCAAGCAAGGGGTGTTGGAACATTTAGCAGAATTCTTGGGGACACTGACTGTCAGCTCGCGCAACGAATATATTCCTATTCTGACCGAAGTATGGGACGGAGTGATGACTAATTGGCGACTACGGGATATTTTGGCCGCTCAATTGCGAGATATTGCCCTGCTGTTTGATGCCGCTCGTGTCGTGGAACATGTTCTCCCTCTGGCTATTCGTGCTTGTAACGATGAATTTGCTGCTGTTCGCGAAACTGTAGTCGACGCAGTAAGTACTTTTTTTTTTTTTTTTTTGTGGAATGAAAATTCTAATCCGTGTCTCTCTTTTTACATTACATAGTTCCCCGTTATCTTAGACATTGTCAAGCGTGCAGTTGATGAAGAAGGTGAAAATCTTATCCATGATGATGACGATGTGGACCTTAGCGATGAAGATGAAGATACCAAAGAAAACAAGCGAAATTTTGCATTGGCTTTGCTGAATCATGTCATAGAACGTCTGGATGAATTTGTTAGATCAAATACACACCGTGGTAGACTTGTGTAAGTGAAAGAAAAAGAACATTAATCCAGTACTAGGTTACTTACCCGTTATATTATATATAGGTTTACCCAGATCTGTGCATCTCTTTTGGAAGCTGGTATATCTGCTAGTGATTTTGCGTCCTTCTTCTTATCGAGACTTGCCCCGTTAGCTGTGGATGAAATTGTCAATGTCCGAATTGGTGCAGCACGAACTATCCGCCAAATATATTTGAACAAGAACTATCGCCAAGAACTCGATTATTTGACAACCCATGACGATATGGAAAACGATGATGAAGCATCTCCCTCGGTATCAATTCCATCAAACTCATTGCTAGATCAAATAGTGTACCGTCTGGCTTTAGATGATGACGCGGATGTCCGGCATTTTGTGCTTGATTTAGTGGATCCGGAACGACTAGAAGAAAAGAAAGAGGAATTATTAGCAGCACAGGCAGAACAACGGAATTACCAACAACAAAACGAAAACGATGATGATGACGATGAACCTTCCGAAAATGAAACGGACTTGGATACTGCGTCTACTTTATACATAGGCGACTCACCATTGGCAACAACCTCTTTGACCAAAATACCGACCTCAACATCGTCGGCGTTATCTGACTCTTCTACCCTCAACAACACCACTGGACATCATCTCATGCGTAAGATTTTATCGGATGACGACGACAAGGGTGACCAGAGTGATTTGGGAACCACACATAAACAACCGGCGATAAACACTACTACAACGGAGAAGAACATCACTGTCGATGAAGCTGCTGGTGGCGCTGCTGGTAATAGCAACGGAAAGAATGGCATCAACGACAGTGTCGAAGGAAACGAGCGACTCAATGGGCACAGTAGCAATGAAGATCATACACCAATGGATTGCACTGAGGATAATTCAGCACACAACAAGAAAAACCACCGGCAGCACGACGAAGATGGTGACGCACTGATGATGGATGCTCAACAAGCTGGCAATGGTGATGATGATGAGGATGATGACGATGACGATGACGATGATGACGATGATGAAGATGAACCTGCTATGATCGGTGATGATGAAGAACCAGAATCTGCGTTTACTGATGAAAAGGAAAAAGGTGAATACGTCTATCTTACTAAAGCGTCTCATGAAACCCTACTGACAAGCTCTCCCTCTTTGGATGTTGGCAAAGATTCAGTCTAGATCATCTTTTCTCTTGTCCACCTTCTCCTCCTCTTCCAATTCTCATTCTCATTTTACACTTAGTTTAGGTCATCCTTTTACTTTGCGGTGTAGTACTATATACATACGTCTTTTTTATTCTAGTTTTATTTTAGTTATTCTATATTTTTATCCCTTTGATGTATCTATTTTTTCTTCTTCTTATTCTTTTTGACTCTTATGTACAAAACGATGACCTCTCTTTCTTTAGTCTTTTTTTTTTCTTCTTCTTTCTACACTCTTATTTCTTACATGTATTCATTATATATCCCTTTGACTTTTTATTTTACTAATAAATATTTATGGAATTATCCATACGAAAAATGTATGTGTGTATGTGGTGCCTCTGAATGTTTATTATTATTATTATTATTATTATGTTCACTTTTATCAAGCAATCTCTGAAGTCAGCCGTTCGTCAAGGTGGATCGCCCGGCACACCTAGACTTTTTCACAGTGTGTCTGTGGGGTGGGGGGTGGGGGTGGGTGATAGAGCACTGGTATTTCTTCCCCTTTTACGATCAGTGGATCGGCGTGGAATGATGTGGTCTGCTGTGTGTGGTGGCGGCAATGGTGCTGTTGTTGCTGGTAGCGGTGTAGTGTATTATATTACTACATAATTATGTATAGTTTTATTTCATTTTTTGTAACATATTTAAAAGTCGTTGCCTTCTATTTAGTTATACTTTTTTTATTCAATAAATTATATCTCAATACTGTAAAAAGAAGATACGTTTTGTATAAACAATTATGGATGATTTCCACTTTATAGATGGATGTATAATCGAAGGTCGATAACGGTAGACTTTACTGACACCAAAAACATGAATTCAGGAACAAAGAAATTAACTAGCAGCATTTACATTACATTTTTTACCAGTTATTCATTTATATTACTAAACCTAGGTCGTGTCATGAGTATAGCTTCCACTATATTGAACTGTACTGTACTCTAGTGTCTTTTTCTGTTTTCTGTCCGGTATACTTTCAGAATTAAACAAAGCTCAAGATTTTTTTTTCTACTTCTACCGTTCATATCAATCATACAAGGATGTGTCGCTAGCGTAGCCTTCAATCGGGCATGCTGAATATATCTAGCTCGCTTTTGCATTTTGTTTTGAATGTGGTGAAAGAAAAAAAAAAACAGCCTCAAACTGAAGCTAGTTGAATCCCAATGGGCTACCTGCTAAGATACAAAGGATCTGCAGGAACGGCACTCAATCATACAAAAAAAAAAAAAAAAAAAAAAAAAAAAAAACGCTGTTTGCCTGATAAACAGAGACTGATTTTGATCTAATATTGTTCAGGATGTTTTCATGAAGTCTATGGTATCCTTTGCTATCACACATTAAGTACACTTTATCAGACGCTCTAAACCGAAAATACGTTATCTCTTTATGCACGCTACATGTATCTAACAATTACTGATTAAAAGCATACAATGAATTTCCAAATATTATTTTATTGTATAGACGATGCGTTCAAATTAAACTAAGTCAAACTAAACTAAATCCAAAATAATTTTGGAGAAGACATGATATAAGAATGATATAAATATGAAAGAGATGGGGGAGGGAGTTATCTAATCTAACTAACCATTTACAAACGATCGTCACCCAGTAGTCGAGTATTTTCATCTGGCAAGTGTCGCTGTGTTGGTGGCAAGACAGATCCGTCCAAATCATCAAAGCCTAATTTTTTGTTTCTAAAATGCCAAACAATACACAAGGTAAGCAGAGTGCCTTGTAAAATTCCGGTCACCATGTAAGTAATCCATGCGGTCCAATTTGTTCCTGGTCGTACCATCAATGAGTAAACAAACAACGCCGTTCCTAGATATAAACGAGGACAAGATTAGTATCTATATATATCAATAGCAAAAATGAATTGTATGTACCTGGAGTTTGCAACATCATCATAGGGATACTAAGCGCTCCGACAGATTTTCGTTTCCAAGTCTTCCAAATCTGAGGAAAATACTGCATGGCTGCCAATAGCATGCTGATGATTCCTAAAAATCCAGCCCACAGGTTCGTCAATTGGCTTTCATCAGGACCACCTACAAATATCAACAAGAGCAGCGAGACCATAAACGAAATCGCCAGATGACCTAAACAGAGTGCCGTTATAACAAGACTGATTTTCCATTCTTCAGAAATGGTGGCTGTCAGAGTGGATGGTATGTCGAGGTGAAGTGAGCTTGGTCGATGCAAGGTACGTTTTCGGTCTTCTGGAAAGTAAACTAGGAAGAGGATAAATCTAATAAACGGTAACATTTGAGCTCTTTGACCATATCTTTATATCTATATATACCATTTGTCTACCTACACAAGTGAAAACATGGCCCATTGTAAGCCAATTTGGAATACGCCCATCAAACTTTCCAAACAAGATCCTGTTGACTGATAATAACAAAAAAAAAAAAAAAAAAAAGGAGTGAATTTGACCACTTTTACATCCTTTTCACTGCTATGAATGTCAATTTTACCAAAGACCGACAACATGCAATGGCGTTCCATTGTAACAAGATGATATTGAAGAAACTAGACGTGGAGGACACCACACCAAGAAGCAAAAACCATGAGCTAAACCCTTCACTTGTTTTGTTGGCTATAATACGATAGTGCTATTTTTTTAAAAAGAGTTTTCATTAGATATTTTATGCAGTTGATATCTCCGGGACAAAAGTTTCTTTTAGTTACCTGTGGAAGATAAGAAATGACAAGACCAAGACATAAAAAGATGCTAATATAGAGAGCAGACGCATCGTGATGAGCTTCACAGGTCGAAGGAGATTTAAGGGACAGTGAAGATAAGGAATTTAAAAGTATATTCATATAAAGTCAAAATAGCAGCGGAAGGAAAGAAAAAAAGAAAGAAAGGAATGATAGAAAAAGAAAAATAATGGGAGCAAGGAGGAGGTCTGCCGACCTGACCCCGCCTCCCACCAAAAAAAAATTATGGAATTTTCAGGCCCCGCCTCATGCCCGAATTCAAAATCCAATGACTTTGACCACAGTTGCACAATATCGCTGTTTGGTTTGCACACGTACAAAAAAAAAAAAAAAGTGACTCGGGGACGCGGAGTCCTAACAATTTTTGCCTGGTAAAAAGGTATAAAAAGGCAGCGTTCTTACGAAACTCGATGAAACCTTATCCTCTCAGGCCTTTTGGCTAAGATCAAGTGTAGTATCTGTTCTTTATAGTTTAACAACTATAATGCCGTACATTGTACGGCTGTTGTTATTCTAATTTTTTTGCGCCTGGGTTTATGGGCTCTGGCTTGCTACCTCATGAATCCACTGATGTCCTTTGCCTTACACTTTTTGCAATGTGACGTCGAGTTGGGCTTCCTCTCCTAAAAAAAGAAATGAAAATAAATATTACTTTTAGTATATAAAATATTACATGGGGTATATAATAAAAACGCCAGTAGGCTAATAGATATGCGGAAATTCTACTAGGGATAGTTATCTTTTTCGCCATCAAAACCCCATCCCTATTCAACGTTTCACGTGGTTAGCAGCGGAATTTAAATAGCATAAACAGATCTTGTCATTTTTAATTGTTCATTTTTGTTTCTTTCTTTTTTTTTTTTTGTCATTCGTTCATAAAACCACCATTTGCGCCCTTCCTGTCTTTCTGTTTTTTCCTTTTTCTTTTTCTCGCATACTATCCAATGGCTACAACACAGCAAGACATAATACCTTTTACTGTACCTAGTTTAACAGAAGATCAAAAGACCATCTTGCAAGACAGATTGTCCAACTCTACCTACCCAAATGAACTTGAAAGCAATGTTGGTTGGGATTATGGTAAGGTTTGACATTTTCAGACGACTGCTCTACCATAGAGCTATTTTACTAACTTTTTATTTCACTAGGTGCGCCTACATGGGCCGTGAAGTCAATGGCGGAAACCTGGCAACATGGGTATGACTTTGAAGTGGCTCGGCAAGAAATCAACCAGTGGAAACACTATCATACCAAAATCGATGATTTGAATATCCACTTTATTCACGAACCGTCAACACGTCCTGATGCTATTCCTATCTTGTTATGTCATGGCTGGCCTTCTACGTTTTATGAATTCCACAAAGTCATCAACTCTTTACGCGACGGTGTGAACGGCAACCAGGTAAAACCCCCCATCCTTCTACAATCACACTCTCTTTCGCCTCTTTGCAACTATACTTAATCATTCTTTTACCTCAAATGACATTGTAGGCGTTCCATGTTGTTGTTCCTAGTTTGCCTGGATTTGGTTTCTCTGATGCACCCAAGGCGACTGGATATGGTGTGGAGAAAATGTCCAGTATGATGAACGCACTGATGGTCAAACTTGGCTACACAAAGTATGTCTGGCATGGTGGGGATTGGGGAGCCATTATTGGGAAATATACTGCGGCGCATCATAGCAAAAATTGTCGTGCTTTCCATACATGTCTACCATTTGTCCTTCCACCTGTGCCAACCCCAAGAAACTTACTCTTCCATCCTCTCAATGTCATCAAGTTCTTTAGCAGTCTGCTCCTTGGATTTGATACGATGTATGGAAAAGGGAAAACCGTGTTGAATTGGGCCACCTTTGCCAATGCTGAATTGTATTATGGGTGCGGTTATCGTGCCATACAAGGAACAAGACCTTACACTCTGGCCCACAGTTTGTCTGATAGTCCTCTTGGCATGATGGGTAATGACACACATACACAAATGTAATTGTATATATATATAGAATAATGCTTATCCTAATCTCTCTCTATCGCATTTTGAATAGCATGGATGCTGGAAAAGTATCATGAATGGACTTATCATGAAGATGAAAAAAAGGCAGAATCCGTCTCACTTCCTCCTACCATCTCTGCAGATGAATTCTTGACTCAGGTAAAAAAAAAGCACCCTACACAACTCAGTGGATCAAAGGTATTCACTGATCTATTTTATATGTTTAGGTGACTCTTTATTGGATGACAAATTCAATGTCGTCCTCCATTCGTATATACTATGAATGCTTACATCATCATGAAATGATCAAGGTGGTGATTCCTCGTGTCAATGTGCCTACAGCTATTAGTAACTTTGCGCATGATGTTGCAAAGGTAACCAAAAAAAAAAAAAAAAAAAAAAAAAAAAAAAAAAAGGAGGGAACATGAGTTTTTGATGAACGGACAAATTTTTATATTATATAGCTACCCAAAGAATGGTTAGAAACAGCCACTAATCTAGTTCATTATAAAGAACACGCAACTGTAAGTACCAGTGGCACAGCGGAAGATATCATGCGATATTGACTTTTAGTTTTATGTCTTTTATAGGGTGGGCATTTTCCAGGATTGGAAGTGGACACACTCTTGGTCGACGATATTCAACAATTTGGCAAGAAACTCCGTCAATTGAAAAAGAAGACTTCCAAGCTCTAGATGCTATAGTTAGTTTGTTGGTCCGCATCCCCTCATCATGGCTTTATTATAACCCTAGTTAGTTAAAGTATAATCTTATTTATATACATATATATATATTTATGTTGAATAAAATTTTATTTGTATTGATTCATTGACTCATGACTGACTGTGTACGTGGTGTGTGTGTGTGTGTGTGTGTGTGTGCTACTGTATCAAAAAAAAAAAGACCGTTTAAGCAAAATTTCCTACCAAACCAAATAAAGTATAAAAGTAGATCCATTAAATAGTGCAGTTTTTAAGATGATCCATCTCTATTTTTTTCACTTCATCTTTCTAGGTGTAGTTTGATGAATTTATTTGACACTGGTTCTTTTGTTAGCGGCGACATGATTACATTACTGGCCTAATTTTTCTTAGAATAGAGATTTCCCAGGATATTTGAAGCTCGATCAAGGCAGAAAGCTCCGCCAACGCACCGTGCATACTGACGGCTTGATGTTTTCTTCGTGATTCATACTTGTGCAATGTAGAGTGTATATATGTTTGTCACTAATTCATTATTTATTGGATGTTAAACAAAAATAGTCCGTCGCCATGGTTTTGATTATGGTATAAAACCGCCAAGGATGGTTGAAAACAGTAAAGAAGACATGGAAAGACATGTGGTGTCACTCAAAAGCGGAGGTTCTATTATAGACTTTTTTCTTATTTGCTGAAGGAGGATGAACATATAGGGGTATGTTTTTAGAACAAAAAAAAAAAAAGGATTTTTGTGGCAAATCCACCCAACTAGAAAGTATCCTCATCCTCTTTTTTTTCTTTCTTTCTTTCTCTCTTTCTTTCTTCCCCCCCCCTTTATTTTTTGTATATGGTATAAAATGATTCAACGATCCTTTTCTACTTCAATATATGAACAAAATAAATCACCGCCACCACATATCACTACAGGTATAAAAATTATAGCTTTTAAAATTTTCGCGAAGTTGACTCACCCACATTATTTGTTAGATACTCTACTTGATAAACATAATTCGATTCTTCTACCTGATACTTTGGTAACTAGAAAAATAGAAAAAAAAAATACTTTTTTTTGTTTGTTTATCCTTTTCTTCGAGTAACAAATATTTATTATATTATTTGTTCCATAGAGAGCCTCGGTGTTACTAAGGCGAATCGGGTTGGAAAGATCATGGACGCAAGATCAAGTAAATCAAGATATTAGCATATTGGATGGCCATCGATTGTATACAGTAAGTAGGCGTATTTTACTATTAACATCAAAACCGTATTTTTTTAACACACCTATTTTTCCTCTCAGGTTCGTGATTTATTATCATTGTCAGATTATAGTTGGAAGGTAGGTGACACGAGCGGTACTTCAATATATCAATTTCGTTGTTTGTCATACTTACTTTTTTTTTTCTTTTTGGTTGTTGTTTCTATTACTAAAGGTCATTGATTTATTACCTCTAGTGAAAGATTTGTTAAGGTCATCAGTGGATCCTCATTGGATGGATAATGGTAAAATAAAAAAAATATAGTGATCAAATAAAAAAAAGTGGAGGCAAAACTCCAAAAAAGGATATCTAAATATAGAACTCAGTCAGGTACCTTTTTTCTTTGTTTCTTGTCTAGATCGTAAGAAGAAACCCAATAAGAAGCAAAAAAACAAAAAAACACAACCCATCTCTACTATTGGATCACCTGTCACTGCTGGCAAACTTACGGATCAAGCCTTTTTACCTACTTCTCCGGTCACATTATCATCCTCGCCACCTTCCTTTTCTAATAACAACAACAATAATAATACGACTATCACAACCGCTGGCGACGATAAGTATATTAAACCTGATGAATCGGATCCTATGTTTGTTGACATGATATGTGATGACCCTTTAACGATTCGGAATACACTACGTAACTTGTCTATATTTGATGATCAACATTACGATGATGACGATAGTATACCTATATCTCCAACACGATTACCACCAAGACGAGGACCTTTCAGTTCTCTATCGTCTACACCAAAAAACGTACGTTTCACCGATAGAAACAGTATAATTCTAGATACCATCAACGACAAAGAGCTTCCTATTGTACCTCCTATATCGACTACAGTTGCACCCTCCTCCTCCTCCAATCCTACTCGTCGATCTCCTGATACTGATAGCGCATCAAGTTTTGATACTGCCACTACCGATGAAGATGAAGAAGCTTTAATGACAGCTGCTGCTGCAATGGTGACGGGAAGAAGTGGTAGTGGTAGGCGTGTACGACATAGTGCTTTATCTTCTTCATCAAAGGATCAATTCTCCACACCTTCGACTTCACCCATTGCATGATTTAATTTTTCATAGTGTATGATAAAAAAAAAATAGTCTTTATTATTCACACAAATAAAAAAAATTCCCCTCACCTTTGTAAAAACTCCGCATTTCTCTCGTTCTCTTTTTCCTGCTTCTTCCTTTTTTTTTTTTTTTTTTTTTTTAAAAAAAAAATGACTATCAATAGTGGAATATCTCTCATAACGTCACCTTTTGTGAGCCCAGAAGAAAACGTAGATACAGGTAAAGAAAAGCAGTCCAAAAGAATTATACGGAATTTTGGCTCATGACACTTGTTTATATTGTAGTGTCGCTTCATGATCTACTCTATCACGCAAGTTCAAATTGGACAGCAGCATTAGATGATCACAATGAAAAAAAAAAAAAAAAAACTAAAGTCTTATTTCCTGTTATTTATAGGCCGACTTGGAATACATTGTCCAACTGAATTTTCTGATGGATTTGACTTACCTAATGTCACACCTGCATCCTCACATCCTAACGAAGGGTAAAGCCCCATTGATTGTGGTCTATGGGTCTACAGACGCCGATGTTGCAAAGCAGGTGACCAAGGTAATTCTCACCGATACTCTCTTTTTTTTATGTACCAGTAATTGATTTATTTTATTGATGAAATAGGAATATCCATGGGTACGGCTAATAAAGCCAAAACTTTTTGATCGATACGGTAATAGTAGGGACCAATAGATCAGCGCATTGGAACAAAAGAGAATAAATACTCACCTATCTTGTATTCATCGAAATGCAGGGTCCCACCATACAAAAGCTATGTTACTCTTCTTCAATACAAAAGGTATCAAGACAGCACAAATTGTCGTTATGACAGCAAATATGGTACAAGACGATTGGGAGTAAGTAGAATAGAGCGCACAACCTTATTGACTTGAATAGGCATCCTGATACTTACAGCTTTTTTTGGGGGGGGCCGGATTTCGTACATAGACAAATGACTCAAGCCTGTTATAGAACTCCTAGATGTTCGTTAAAACCCAAGAAAAACTCAACAGCATCGTCCTCTTCTCCAGTGTCTGGCTCTATTCAAGGTGTGGAATTCGGCTCCCCATTTGAACGCGATATGTGTAATTATCTACGTGGCTATGATTTACCTGCATTGAATGAAGTGGCCCACCGCTTACGTTTTTATGACTGGAGTCCATGCAAAGCCATTCTGGTAGGCTCGATCCCCGGTCGGCATAAACAGCAAGCAAGAAATAGCTGGGGGATGCTTCGATTGGCTCAAGTATTACAAGACCATGTCCAACTTCCTGAACAATGCTGCAAGGAATCATCTATTGTCATACAGGTAAAAAAAAAAAAAAAAAAAAAAAAAGAAGAAGAGTCATTGTATTTTTTTTTTTTTTGTTTCCTCACATTATTGTCTGCCTTCACATCAAAATAGTGCTCAAGTATTGCAAGCCTAACACAACGGTTTCTCGATGCATTAGAACAATGTCTTTCTTCTGCGAATAATTCCAAGGATGCCCATAACATCACTATGAATCTGGTATATCCTTCAATGGATACGGTAGCTCAAAGGTAAAAAAAAAAAAAAAAAAAAGAATATCCAGTTGACACTTGATTTCAGCTCTTTTCCTTTTCCTTTTCCTTTTCCTTTTCCGAATAGCGTCACTGGGCTTTCACAAAGTGGCGGGTTTCTTAGATTGGATGAAGGTAAAAAGGTATTATCAACAAAATAAATCGACTCACAAACCTTTTTATTATTGTAGACGTTTATGAAAAACAACGACCATGGTTTGAAAAGCATATGAAGGAATGGACAAGTCATACTGTCGGTCGACAACAGCTGATGCCACACATCAAAACATTTACCCGGATCTATCTAGACACCAATACCAACAAGTATGCCTTGGCATGGGTTTTCTTGACTTCACACAACCTGAGTCGTGCAGCATGGGGTGATCTACAATTGAATGGATCTCAGTTATATATCAAGAGCTATGAGCTAGGCGTTTTATTATGTCCATCCTTATGGGAAGTAAGTGCGCCAACTCCAAACTGGAGGGGGATATATATTGATCGACTGATGCACTTTCCTTTTTGACGTTGTAGACCCAAACCGACTCTTATGTTGAAATGATGCCTTCCAATTTATTTGATCCTTCCCCTTGCAATTTACCTGGTATACCCATAGTTCCCGTCCGCCTGCCTTATGACTTACCACTGAATAATCAAACATCTCCCTGTTTTGTACGGCGGCCTTATTATTAGATTAGATTAGATGTAGTTTACTTGATGTCCTTACCGAATAGAATACCCTCTCTCCTCCCTTGTTTTTTTTTTTCTTTTTTTTTTCTTTTTGTGAAAAATAAAATACTTAATTTATTGAATAAAACTACAAATCATACGACTTTTTGATAAATGACTGCTTGATATTGAAATTGATATTTGGAGCTGGTCATGCTATAGCTTTTGCATGCGAAAAGCAAATGAGCTAATATTTTGTGTTTCGTTGCTTCTACTGAAAAAAAGGAGCAGTATCTCACCTTGCAGACCACATTTGGTGCCACACAGCCGAAATGGAAGGTAGGCATGGCATATACTATTTTTTTTTTAGTTGATGGCAACATAGGTAAAAGATGCTCCTTCGGAGTCTAAAACGAAAAATTGTCAAATATATTTGACTTATACCTGACCGTAAGAAGACATTGGGATGGAAGCTATGCTTGAGATGGGATGGCACTTGCAATGCAAGGATAAGTGTAATATGCTTGGTTTGGCCCCGCACAAAGAATTAGTTGGGAATGTTCACACTCCGATTCACCTAGTTTTTCTATTTTTTCCCATCTTTTTTATTTCTCTTCGTTTTTCTTTTCTCTTCAGGAAATCGTCTTCAATGAGGCGATAGTGATCTTGGATTAGTATTAGAATGTGAATCAGGGGCACTTTGAAAAATGCAGTTCAAACATGCATGGGGAAACCCTTCATTTTGGATTGGTGATTTAGGGGCCATATTAGATTAGCCGTCTTCATCTTGGGAATAGTGTCATGGCACTGTCTTTAAAATAGTTTAATGTTTAGTTATTATAGTTTATATCTGTTTCTGAATAAAAATATGTCTTGCGCTTTTCACCATTAGTCTCTCTAGTATGAAGAACTGTTGTGCCGAATGTGGATGTATAAATGTATGTGGAAAAAAAGATGAGAGGGTATTATCCACCATTTCACATTTCGGGCCGCCTCATTGAGATCTAACTGTTGTTAGCAGTGCTCCGTCTGACGGCGCAGTTCATATATTAGTAGTAAACTCATCCCTTTCACTTTGATTTAGTATTGCTCACAGTATCCCCTCTTCATTTATTTGCAAATTATCGTTTTGGTGTTACCCTAAGTATATACTGCTCGCCCTTACGTTATTCTTACTGCGTTTTGCATATATATTATATATATTATATATATTTAGACTAGTGCACATGTATATCTATATATATTATATATATTTAGACTAGTGCACATGTATATCTATATATATCTGTATATATATATATATATATATTAATACACTTAAATAAAATTAAGACTTTGCTTTACTATGCTGATACGTTTTGTGGGGAGCAAAAAGGGGTCATTTGTGGGTTTGTGAATACTTGGTGTAAATCGAACATAAGATGGGGATGGGGATTCTAAACGTAAACAATATCAAATGGAACGTATTGTTTAAATAATTAATTTAATAATACCTCTACATATCTTTGAGCATTATATCAAGACCACTAGCCATGATTCTTAGAAGAGTTTATGTAGTATACTCATGCATTGTAAACCATTTTCACGACCGTATGGATGAAGGTACCGAACTAGCCTCCTGTTTATTCTTTTTGCTTTATTTCTTACTATACGACACGAATTTTTATTATTTTTAGCAATCCCTGGTACGAAAAAAAAAGATCAATGACACGAACCCAAACCATGCATATTGTTTCTTTACCCCACACTTTTAGCGTAATTAAACTCAGCCCCTTCCCTGATCATTCGATAGATCATTTTTTCAAAGTTTGAGCCGGGCTTAGTGGATATGTTATGAATAGAAAAATGTTATACATTGGCTCAACAAGTAAAAAGCCAAAACAAAAAACAAACAGGACACCACAGCGACATGTGGGAATGACCTAGTCCAGTAAGATAAATGACATCGTCAATTAAACCTTAAAAAGCGAAAAAGGCACAAATGACTAAGAAATACACTGAATCCCGGCATTTGGTATTACCTATCTATTAGCAATAGCCATACACCGCTTTCTTTTACGCAGCCATACATAGAACAATCAGAAGAGGTTGTTTTCAGGATGATCTGCGCCACAGAAAAAAAGGTTATTTATTTAATTCTGTTTTCGGGAGCGTAAAAAAAAAACATATAAATACTTGCTTTTATTTTATTTTTATCACTCCAATTATTATTACATATTACGTACATAAATCATGATATTTTCAAAATTCTTGGTCAATGATTTGAAAGAGATCGAACCGACGCTGCCCCAACTCGATGGTGTGGTCACAGTGGAGAATTGCTTTTATTACATGTCGCTCCTGGAGCAATTCACCGAACTATTGAAAAAATTCGAAAATCATTTGGATGCATTTCATGCACGGGCAGAACTAAGATATGAAGCATGGGTGAGGACGTCGAGTCGTCGTGCTAACTTGATCATTGTGCCGCCTATCGATGTGGCATATATGATCCATGCCCATCTTTTATCGCCTCATCGCTATTACGAAGATTATCAACGGTTGAAAAACTCTAGTCCCTCGGTTTCCTTACCATTAAAAGAATTGGTAAAAAAAAAAAAAAAAAAAAAAAAAAAAAAAAAAAAAAGGGTAACATATTCTGAACGCTCTTCTTTTTTTTTTTTTTTTTCCTTTCTTTCTTTCTTTCTTTCTTTCTACTTGTGTCGAATTCATTTAGCATCGGATGCGTATTCAGAATGGCAATCCTGACTCATTATCGTCGAGTCATTGGAAATTTTGTTCAAGTGCTCCATTGGTGGAACCTTATAAATTGGAAATCAAGCACCTGGAAGCGGACTTCCAACTACCATATGGGTGTATTAATTGTAAAAACCCTTTGATTATGACCTGGTAAGACCCAATTACCCAGCAATCTTCATTGCGTTGACTCCCTCAATCGATCTTTTTTTTATATATCTAAATATATCTGCTTTAAAAGGACGGAATATGGCAGATGGAGAGCCGACCCTGAAGTAGTTTACGAATGCTGGCAATGTACCAAAAAAGTCAGTACTCATGATCGGACCTTACTCGAGTTTAATAAGGATGTCAAAAGCCATGGTGCAACCTATGTAGAAAAGCTCGCTCAAGTCAGGTATCAAAAAATAAGGAGTGGGAGGGAAATTATTTTTTTTTTTTTTTCAGAAAAAGAGCTTTAATTTTTTTTTTTTTTTTTTTTTTTTTTTTTTTTGTTAGGGGCACTATGCTAGACGACAACGGTATATTAAAATCAGAATTTGATCATGTCGCTAATAATGAGATCCAACTGAAGCGCCATCAGGAATATTTGAATGCTCAAGCGGCAGCACGTAAACCAAAAAGCTTCTTCAAGCGTTTCTCCTCTATCCCCAAGAATAGCAAGAAACAAACCGACCTGTTGTCATCCAACCCACTCTCGGAAGAAGATCAACACATCATCTCATGTAGACAAGCCAATATCTTACCCCGTGCCGCGATGAGTAAATTTGTTGCTCAAAAAAATGTATGTGCATCAACAAGCATGGATGAAGTCAGTCAATTATTTTTAGCTTGGTTCAGTACTGAGCCAGTACATGGGGAGCATACAGCACAAGAGAAACATGAAAATCAAGTCAAACTGAAAGGTACCAAAAAAAGGAAAAATAAAAAAAAAAAGAAACCCGTTCCTGACGGCGTTTAAAATGAAATCGATCTCAACTCCTTTTTTCTTTTTCCAAAACAAAACTATAATGCTATTAGAAATTGCTTATGGCATAGACCGGTACTATAGCTATAATCCAAGTATTTTCTCGGTAGATTTAGTGGTGGAAGCGAAGCGACAGTGTCTGATGGCGAACCGGTTACTCAAAGCCAACTGGCGATTCCCCGAAGATCTGGTACTAGGGATCCGGCATTATAAGGACTTCCTTGGAACCATGCAGGATATCCAGCATCGTGTATGTCAACCTTCATCCCTGGCCGTCCATCTGGCATGGCATGTTCATATGATGCACCCTTCCAACTACTATGCGTTTACTACCGAACGCCTAGGCAAACTGATCGAACATGATGACGGTGAAGATGCATGTGACGCCCCTGCCAACCTCAATCAAGACCAGTTTCGAAAAATGGTGGACCTTTCCAAAGGTCAAGCTATGCAAATATCGGTAAATATTGTTTTATGCAAAAAAAAAAAAAAAAAAAAAAAAAAGACAACTGGAAAATTAATTTCACTCTGTGTATCAAAGCTCCGCTCGTCTCGTGAATGTCGCCCGCTTGACTTTGTTTTGTCAGAAGACGACTACCGTCATGGTTCCATTGACCTCTCAACTCTAGAAGGAACTTCTGGTACCCTACCATCTTTAGGTATATATAGATACACATATACACATATACACTTATGCAAATTTAACACTCTTTTTTTCGCACGCTTAAGATCATACCCCTGAGAACTTTGATTGGCTACCGTACATCAAGGACATTGACACCAAGAATGCTATTCAATATGGATGGTATTTCTCTTCACCTCCAACTGATAATGTGTAAGAGACCAAAAAAAAAAAAAAAAAAAAAAAAAAAAAAAACTGTTGCCTTTCAAAACCAGCTAAGCTTTTTTTTTTATATATCCTTTTGTGGATCTCCTTTGACCCTGTAAAAACGCTATAGGATTGGTAAGTTCGATGATGAATGATAAAACCGCTTTTAACCCATGCGCTGACCTTATTTTTAATATCGTAGCATCCAAGCCAGTGACCATCAAGACAAAATCGGTGACAACAAAGAGCAGTACGCCTGTGACAAAAAAGAACAGTAAGTAGTCGTCATCCGGCCTCATAAGAAATGATAATTAATGACTCACTGGGTTCCTTGCCATCTTTTTCTTCTTCTTTTTTTTGTAATACTCTCCATTGAAAAACAAAAGACTGGTTTCGTCGTGGCGGTGGTGGTGGCGGTGGTGGTGGTGGCAACTATTCATCCAGCAATGGCATCTATGATACGTACGCTGGTTACTATGGCCTAACCTCAACCTGTGATGGTGGTGGTGGTGGTGGTGGTGGAATTTCTTCTTCATGTGGAGGAGGAGGGGGAGGCACGTCATCCTCAAGTTGCGGCGGAGGCGGTAGTTCATCGAGCTGTGGGGGAGGGGGATCGAGTGGCTGCGGAGGAGGGGGATCGAGTGGGTGTGGTGGAGGCGGCTGTTAGTCCTTGAATTCCCTTCCTCCATCTCCTTGGTTGACACTTTGTTTTATCGATAATATTGTTTTATTTTTTATGTCAGTTGATTTATTGCTTTCAATAAACTATGCAGATCAAATATTTTATAAAAAATGGAATAATAAACGAGTATATGATATTTGAATTTTTCTAATGTACGATGAGTATTATTTGGCAACCACTTGCTCTCATAAATATTTAGTCAATGTCCCAGTGCATGAGATCGAGACTGGCTTCCGCTGAAATATTTTCACTCCGACCCACATAATTTATAAATTCCCCTATTCTCTTATCTTTCTTTCTTTTCCTTTTTTCCTCTCTTTTTTTTTCAGGATCTGAAGTTCATCGAAGGCTCATTGGGATACTGGCAATCTAGAATTAGTGTTAGAACTTGAATTAGGGGCATTTTAAAAAATGCAATACAATTATCATGGGAAAACCCTTTCATTTTGGATCTAGAGTCTGGTGCACCCTCCCATTAGACTTCATTTTAGAATATTGTTAGGGAACCGTCATTAGCTTAGCATCGTTTTAGCCGTCATAGTTGATATCACCTCTGAATAAAATATGTCTTGTCTTTTTACCATTGGTATCGCTTATACAATTTACTTTGTTCACAATCGCCCCTTACTCTTTAGATTTAGCATCGACCATCTCAGTTTATACTTACGTTTCGTACGCTTCAATAAACTATGTCTTGTCTTTTACCGTTAGCCTCGCTTAAACTTTTTACTTTGATCCCTAATTACAAACGCCTTTTTGTCTTCAGATTAGTACCGGTCATCTCAGTTTATAGTTATTTTGTTGTATGCTTCAGTAAACTAGTCTTGTCTCTTTACCGTTAATCTTGCATATACTTTGAAGTTTTTGTATGCTTTAATAAAATATATGTTCCTTCGTTTCTATCGACCGCTCATCCTTGTACTATTCGAATAGTGCGAGGATGGTAGTTTCTTTGGTATCAGATAGCTGAGACTGCTGAGTTGAGTTAGCGTCAATGAATACAGGCACACAGCAATTTTTCTTCTTTATTTATTTAAATTGAAGTGAGGCTTGTCTAAATACTTGCGCTGTAGGTTTGCTGTAATTTTCGCTACACTCTATGAAAATGATTGCAAGGTATCACTATACTGTTGCTTCAGTTTCAAATCGACAAGTTTTTTCATTCCACCCGATATCTTGTCATGCACATGGATATTTTTCATTTCAATATTTCTGAATTCGGTATTAAAACAAGTAGATACTTCCCATTTCAAGTTCCCTTTGATTTTCTTTTAGGCAAAAAGCCAATGCATTCGTTATATTTTATTTTTGATTGTGACAGAAAAAAGAGAAAAGGAAGAGGGCATGTGTTTAATAATAGTCGCCAAAATCACATTCTTGACCGTTAGGACAACAGCCTTCACGGCCATGGGGACCAGTGACACATCGGTAATCTCGAGGGCAGCATGTACCGGGTGTATCACAGCATTCACCTCCCATAGGGCAGCAGTGACTATCGGGGCAAACACCATAACCAGCATGACAAAAGTTATGTGCCTATGATCATGCAAAGTAACAGAATGAGAAAAAAAAAAAAAAAAAACCACAAAATAAAAGAAAGCGTTACCTTGGGGACACGGTGGGCTTGAAGAATTTTCTCACCCTGGATAACGGCTATGGGACTGACTTTGGCAGCTAGCGGGAGAGAGAGAAAGAAAACGAAGAATTAAAGTTCCTCTTTTTTAAAAAACCTTCATTTCTTGACTTACATTCAGCGTGGATCAAACCAATTATGCTGAATACAGCGACTAGGTAAAAGAAAAATACGTTGCTCATGATGGAATTTTAAAAAAAAATATAGTGATAGTAATGAAGTATGGAACAAATACAAAAGAAAAAGGCTTCCTTGAAGGGATTATATATACTTTTTTTTTCCCTCTTTCTCTCATGCAACTGATTTAAAATACATATCATACGGAAACCGTCATTTCCATTTTCACCATCCGTCACTAGATGAGAATTGAATTATTCTTTCTATCATATCGCGAAGCATTGCACAAGGCTCGATTTTTTTTTTCCCCTTGGCATATGCTACTGAGGGACTAAGGTTATTTTTGTGCAGGTGCAAATAGAAGCATGAATGTACATATTTAGGAACATGATATGTGTACAATATATTATTTCAATGTGTGGAGAATGTAGGTGATAGAATGAATTCATGCCAATAGGGAAACCCGAGAGCGCATAGTTCTGACTTTAACACAGTTGATAGATCAGTGGTGTCCCCTCCCTTTTTTCATCTGAATTGAACCTCCGACCCCCCCTTGATTATATTATTTGACACAAACAGGCGTTATTTTTGGGAAATGGTTTAAAATCATACTTGGAGAAATAAATTTTGCTGATAAGAATATATCTGCCATTGGTTGATTGATTAAACTCTCTTGATTATTTTTTTTTTTTAAAAAAAAAGAACGCTAAGCATGTTTTGTAAATAGCAATATTGAGTTATGTCGTGAATTCCGCATATCATAAATTCATTTCCTCCTCATCTATTATTTCTCGAAAATAGAAAGTGAAATGTAGTATTTATGATGCATTTCAGCAAGAACGTAAGCAAAAATTTTATGGCTGCCATTTGTATCTTCAATTTTAAAACATTCCTACACTCCAAACACATTGTTCTGATGGATATCAAGGAAAAAGGTTGTTAAAGTGTGGTTTTTGACGAAGTGAGACGCTCATCCCCGCCAATTTCCACCTTAACATGTGTTCCCTTGGGGGCTCAACTGACTTTAGTTCGAGTGTCTTTTTTATATTATAGCACATGTAAAAATAACAAGCTGGATATATACATTATACCCGGTTTACCGGGTGTTATCGCAGACGGCATAATGTCGATTGATTGATATGAATGGCAGAACATAGGTAGCGCACCTTCGTTCATATCAAGTAACCTAGAATTTTCAACCAATCATTTATAAAAACAAATGCTGTGCAATATGCTCCATAGCAGCGGTTACACACGCAGCACGACCTAGATTCATTTATATAACTGGTGGAGCAAAGATATGGTTATCTTGGATGGTAAATGATCTAGGACTTGCAATGAGCGCTTGAGCCTTTAAAGGAAAAAGAATCATACTGGGTGGATTAAAGAGCAAGTGTCTGGTAATTCAATTATAAAAACATAGCAACATTATACACTACATGGTGGATCGTAGTATGATGAATAAAAAGTCGTATTTTATTGAAGCATATTGGTAGGTACTAAAACTAAAGGCGTGGGGTCCATTGTAACAAGGATTCTAATGGAAGGATCTATTGGCGGAATGAGGGAGGTTAGAGTAAGATTTGAGGAATGGTCAACGCTAATCTAAAAGAAGTTGTAAAATGAAAACTAATAAAATGTACAATACAAGCATGATAAAATATAAACAATATCTGTAATCAAAGCAGAACCATGATCAACAGTTATCAAAACATAAAAAGGGAATCTGTTGTACAAGACATGAGAGGAATCAATGGGACAGCTTTCAATGAAGTGAGTAAAAAGAGATATTTTTTATTCAAAAGCAGATACGAACTATGGCCAACTAACACTAAACTAAGCTAATGATGATTCCACAAAGCCAACTAAATGGTGGTTCTAAATCCTAGATCCAACATGAAAGGGGTTCCCCATGCATCTTGTAATCCCTGAGCTGGAAACCCTTCTAAACTAGTCCTGATACTGATCTAAGTCCAACATTACCCCATAGGAGTTGAAATGGTGAAGAATTAAGAACAAAAAAGAGAAGGAAAAAGAAAAGAAAGAGCTAAAAAATTAAAATTGGGAGTAAATATTCACGTGGGCGGGATTTGAAATGGTTTTAAGCCTTTTTTTTTTACCAACCACTGGCAGGTATTTAGTCTACACGTATAACATTTCTTCTTTTTTATATTATTAATAATCTTGCTGAACTGCACCATAACGATTATTCATGGATAGAAAACTATAAAGAAGTGATGAATCATGTAAGTATGGTTATTGCCCAATTCTATAATCAATCAATAGAGATAGATGATCTAGATTCGACTGTAAATAGAAATACGTTTGATTGACATTCTACCCGCCTCCCCCCAAATAGGTTGGGCAAGCTGAAAAAACAAGAAGTTCAAACTTCAGACAGAAATATATAAGATAAATTTTCTGCTTCTTCCCTGATGAGTAGATGCGTCCATACATGAGGGGAAAAAAAGGGAAAGT
The DNA here is from genome assembly GCA_002105175.1 of Absidia repens. Lineage (NCBI taxonomy): Eukaryota > Fungi > Mucoromycota > Mucoromycetes > Mucorales > Cunninghamellaceae > Absidia > Absidia repens. The sequence goes on from MCGE01000009.1 coordinate 834,399, forward strand.
ATTCAAATACTCTGCGGGAGGCGATGGGAAGGAAATACTACCGATTTGACCCCGTCAGTCAGTGATGGGCACATTTGACGCCCTTTTTGTGACAGCAAAAATATGAGGTGATGGTGTCACTCCAGATCTTTGGCGCACCCCAAGATTTGACAAGTTTCATTGCGGGGTTTCTTGGGACTATATAATTTTTTTCTCATCTTTTTTCCTCTTCTTTTTCCTCTTCTTTTTTCTCAACACTTTTTTTTTTTTTAAAAAAAATACATATATCCATATACCCGCCCTGTCTTCTGTTGATTTGCCTGTCGTATCCTCTTTCTCCCACCTTTATACCTTCCTCTGCAGACCTTTTCAGACAATTTACTGTTTTCTATATACCAGGTCTGTAGAATCCTCGGTGGGAGTTTCCCAAAAAAAAAAAAAAAAAAAAAAAAAAATTAAAAAAGAGTAGGTAAATCTCAGGGATGGGGCCATACCGCCTTCCCTCCTTGGTGTCCGCTAGTGAATATATACCCTCCCGCACAAGGCTCGGCTTGGTAAGTGCCGTTTTCCTTCCAGTCTCTTTTTTTTTTTTTTCTCACAAGGTCTTTTTTTTTTTTTTTTTTTTTTTTTGGGTAGATGCTGCATCTTTTTTTCCGTTGTACCATCCAGCCGTGGCCTTGTGTGGTGTGTGCCTTCCTGGTGTGTGATTGATATACCCCTCAAGGAGAAAGACGGTCTTTGCCTCTCTTATACCCCCCTCTTCTTTTTCTCCCAAAAAAGAGGGAAATGCTTTGGTTCCTATCCGGTCGAAGTACAAATAGGCTTTTTACAAAAATTGTATTTTGTAAATAAAAAAAAAAAGTGTTGCCACCATACCCAACATCACCCTCCGCCTACCTCACTTATTTTTATTTGTAATAAATTCACCCCCCTATTATACCTTATTTTATTGTTTTTTGTTTTTGTTTTTGTTTTTCAAAGTGATGGAAACGATCGATCGGATCGATCACACTTTCAAGTGACTTGGAAATTTTTATTTGTGTTTGAGGAATTTGGGCGTTCAAAATTTTTTTGTTGTGGGCGGGAGAGAGAGAAAGTCTGCGAATATTATCAATTGTGAATTGGGCCACTTGCGGCGTTTCAATATGGTTTTGTTGTGTGTGTGTGTGTGTGTGGTAAAAAAAAAAAAAAGACACTGGGCACTCTTTTTTCTTTCGTTTCCTTTTTCTCTTCTTTCCGCACATTCACCTTCCACATATTACAAAGATATCATGGCTGATACTCTCCATCCTAATGCTGATGTAGGTGCTGTAGAAGAACCTTTGGATCTAGTACGATTATCATTAGACGAAAGAATCTATGTCAAACTTCGTGGTGATCGTGAATTGCGAGGTGTACTACATGTAAGGTCATCTTTTATTGTTCTGTTTTTGCGCGTTTTCCCACTCACAGCCTCTTCTTTTGTTTTAGGCCTATGATGGACATTTGAATATGGTACTTGGTAATGTTGAGGAAACAATTACCATTGTTGATGTGAACGAAGATACGTATCAAGAAATCATTAGAGTAAGTGTTCTTTCTTGTATCCAAACGGGAGATTATTTTGGTATGTATTTTACTAAATCTTTTCTTCCTTTTATAGACCGTAAAACGAACCTTCGATATGCTCTTTGTCCGTGGTGATGGTGTGATTTTGGTAAGTTTTTTTTTGAGATAGGATGTGGAACCTTGTATCATTATTGTAAACTTGACCGTTGATTTCTGTTATGTATAGGTATCGCCACCCTCCAGAGCATAATCCTATCTACGAACTTATATCTGCACCCTACCCGTACCCGTCTTAGTCTTATTGCATCTAGTTCTTTTTTTTTTTTCTACAATAAACAATATATGATGAAATTTGAATACTACTATTTGAAGTGATGTGATGATGGCTAGACACTGGCTGATGGCGGCAATTGAAACCGACTGGCTTTGGATTTTTTTGTTTTAGTGCAAAGGGAATCAATTCCAACGCCATATATTCGCGGGAACCACATTGATATCGACTTTTTTTCTTTCCCTCTACTTATATCAACGACTTGGTAATATAACTCAACAGAGCATGAAAAAGGCAAAATAGGAACAACACCTTGGATGGATCTATGGTAGATAGATGAAACCAATGGATGGATGAATGAATGGATGGATGGATAAGGATTGCACTGCGCTCACACTTCTTTTTTTTTTTTTTTTTTTTTTTTTTTTTTGTAGCCATGAAGTATCTCGCTGCTTATCTTCTCCTCACCACCGGCGGTAAAGCCAACCCCACTGCTGATGATGTCAAGAACATCTTGAACACCGTTGGTGCCGAAATCGATGAAGAACGTGTTTCCTCTTTGATTGCCGCTTTGGCCGATAAGGATGCTGCCCAACTTTTGGAAGAAGGCAAGGAAAAGATGGCCTCTGTGCCCACTGGTGGCGCTGTGGCTGCTGCTGGTGGCGCTGCCGCTGCCGGTGCTGCTTCCGACGCTCCTGCTGAACAAGCCAAGGAAGAAGAAAAGGAAGAATCTGACGACGTAAGTAGCTTTCGCATCTTTCTTTCATCTTGCCGCATTTATTTTTTCTTTCTAACGTCTCCCCTGGTTTTTTTTTGTTTTTTCTGTAGGATATGGGCTTCGGTCTCTTTGATTAAATCAATCACACCTCCTCCTCTTAGTCTATCCCCACTATCCCCAACCCTTTCATCCATTTTTATTTTATTTTTATTAATAAAGACCATTTCAAACAAATCAAAACAAAATATATATATATGTATATTCATCATACACAAAAGACCCTCGTTCATGCAACGGGACTTGAATCTTTTAATTAGTTTTTTTTATTTTTTATTTGAATAAGGAATATGTATATAAAAATAGAAAGGATAAATAAAAAACAGATATATAATATATATAAAGTATATATAAAAGATCATAAAGGGGTGTACGTGCGTGCGTGTGAATACGAAATGAAGATGGAATAAAATAAAAACAAGTCGTGTGTTTTGTGTTTTGTGTTTTGTGTGTGCGTGAGAGAGAGTCAATGTATAGGTAGGCGAGGAGATGGACAAATGAGGGGATCAATTCTATTAACTGTTTTAAATAAGAGGCATATATGAAGGGTAGGAGGTAAAACAAAAAACAAAAACAAAAAAAGAGAAGAAAAAAAAGAATAGCTACACTAGAGGGAAAAACGGGCTAAAAGATGTTATCACGTCTTGGTTGGAATTGATCTTGTTGTTGTTGTTGCTGTCGATGAAGTTGCTGCTGCTGCTGTTGCTGTTGTTGTTGTTGGTGCTGCTGCTGTTGTTGTTGGTACGTCAAAGTGGGCATGGGATGAGAAGGCATAGAAGGCAATGGGATAGGATGAGGATGCTGTTGTAAAGTAGGAGTGGGATGCTGCTGATGACGCGTGGAGGAAGAAGGGGGTGCGGAAGAAGAATAATGATGATTTAAAAGAGTAGGCGACGGCTTAGCGTGCTGCTGCTGCTGTTGTTGTTGTTGCTGTTGCTGTTGCTGTTGTGATAAACCATGGGGAGGATACGACGGCGGTCGATTCATCAGTGTAGGTGAAGATGAATGGACTTGCTGCATATTTCCATGAGGCGATGCATATTGACGATGAACAAGACTAGGCGATGCTTGTTGTTGCGGTGGTGGCTGTTGTTGTAAACCATGGGGTGAAGAAGATGAATATGGGTTCATGTGCGTCATATGTGTCGTCGCGCCGGTCGGTGTTGGTGGTGGTTGCTGTTGCTGTTGTGGTGGTTGTACACTGTGTGAATGAGTATGATGATACCGTAATCCATTGGCTGTTCGATACGCTTTCTTACACCCAGGCACATCGCATCGATAGTTTTTCCCAACATCTTCACCTGGAGTTGCAATTCCATGTCCTGACGAACCTTTCGCTTCCCGTAAATGATACTGCAGACCGTTGATGTTTTTGTACCGTTTTGAGCACCCAGGCATGGCACATCGATAAGGTTTGTCCACACCACCAATAGGTCCGCCACCACCACCAGGGCCACTATCCATCGGTGAGGGATGCGCGCTTTTCATATGATAAAACAGTCCATTGGAGACTGGAAAGTGGGCAAAACAATGAGGGACCCCACAGCCATACGGACTAATCCCAGGTGCAAACTCTTGTTGATCGTAATCTGGTTGTCCACGTCGTTCCATATTAGGTTGCTGAGTTGCTGGAGGTGGTTGTTGCTGACGGTGAGGTGCGTGTAGCTGTTGCTGTTGATGTTGCTGTTGCTGCTGATATTGTGCTAAGGTAGCCGTTCCTTGTGATAAATGGGTATGATCATTTCTATCGTCCCACCGTAAAGAAGAATCACTACCATGAATACTATTTTCTTTTCCCCAATTCCTGACCTTCTCCTACTTACCGAATAGGGGATCCTTGCGTCGAGTTTGGTGTACTCAATAACGATGAATTCAAAGGTGGTAATGTGGTTGGTAATTCATTAGATACACCAGAGCCATGGATTATGCTGCTGATATCAATGGGATTGTATACCTGATTCTGATTCGGTTGTTGCTGTTGTTGCTGCTGCGACTGTTGCTGCTGCTGCTGCTGCTGCTGCTGCTGTTGTGGAGACATGACCATTTCCTGTGCGCCCAACTATTAAAAATAAAACGTGTACATAATACATACAAATATATATAGAAGGTCAATAGATACATTCCAACTATTTGAGCAACGCCGTGAGTAAACTTACAGTGCTATAACGTAAACTGGTATTATATGTTTGCTGCTGTTTAATGAGTTGAGGAGATTGTTGCGGTTGCTGTTGCCTGTAGGGGTATGAAGACGACCCATTGACTATGTTTGATGGCGACATGGCATTATGCTGTTGTTGTTGCTGCTGCTGCTGCTGCTGTTGTTGTTGTTGTTGTTGTTGTTGTTGTTGTTGTTGTTGTGATATATAATCATAAGAAGGTATGGATCCTGAAGCACTCATAGAGTTTGCAGGTGCTGACGATGAAGGAGGACGTGCTTGTGGTTGGGGTTGTGCTGGACTAGCTGCTGCTGCTACTGCCTGTTGTTGCGCTACTACTGCCTGCTGTGCTGCAGCAGCAGCTTCTTGTTGCTGATAAGGTGAGACGGAGTATGGCATGGACGAAGGTCGAGGCTGTTGTTGTTGTTGTTGTTGTTGTTGTTGTTGTTGTGCTTGTAATTGATGCGACTGCGTTGGTGTTTCTGGAAAAGAAGATGGTCGTTGTTCATTGGATTCACCATAATTATATATATGATGGTACTATATTAAAAAAAGAAAAAAAAAAAAAAGAGAAAGGAAAAAAAGTAAAAAAAGCAAAAGCACAAAAAAAAAAGAGGTAAATAAACGAAGAATTTTTTTTAATATAATCCTGTTTGGATCCCACCCCTTGCCACCCATCTTTCATCCCAACCCATCCGAAGTTCAAAAACATAAAGACATCTATTTGCTTACCATGATCTTTCTTTAGCTGTGTATTTTTATTTTTTTTATTTTTGGCTGGATCCCAATAATCACGACAAGTCAAATAAAAAAAAAAAAAAAGAGAAAGAGGGACTAAAATTGGGTGCGCGTTACTGGGGTTCGTTTTCAACCGAAGGGGGGGGAGAAAAAAAAATTCAAAAAAAAGTACAGGCGGAGTTGAAAACCCTACCTGCTAATACAATACAGACATTGGCGGAAGGATGTGTGAATACATATTTATTAAAAAAAAAAGGGGTGCGCGGCGAAAGGACAGGCTATGACTAAGAGTAAATGATAGATGACGGGGAGAGGGTGGTATGGGAAGGAGAGTGAGAGATTGAGGGTGTGTGTGTGTGTGACAAAGAAAATGCTATAAAAAATATATGAGAACATCTAGAAACAACAACAAAAATGAAATGGTAAAATAAATAATAAAATACAAAACTGAGAGAGAAGGGGAGAGAATGTGTGTGTGTGTGTGTGTGTGTGTGTTCGTATGTGTGAGTTTTTGCGCTAAATGGAGTCGCTGTCGTTGCCATTATCATCATCATCTGCTTGTTCAGTACCCAAAAGTTCTTCCAAACGTCTTGTTTCTTCAATCAATTGGACCATATCTTCTTTGGTAGCGACTGACGAGACAAATGGATGCTATACATAACAATAAAATAAAGAAATCAGTAAATATGCCTTCCAAAACCCAACCATTCATGCACTTACCCTTAATAAAGTCGCGGCGTCTGGGCGTTTGGATGGCTCCACTGTGGTGCATTGTTGTACAAAGTCCTTAAATTGTTCAGACCATCGATCAGGCTCGTTGAATGCTGGTAAACCATTAGATGCAATCAAAATAATGCCTATTACAATTATTTTTTTTTTTTAAAAAAAAAAGCGTATGAGTTATCATTTTCGTACTCTTGCTTCTCTTTCTTTTTATAGATCTTACTCTGAGAGGCGGATATTCAACATAGGGTGGATCACCTTGGGCCATTTCAATCATCAAGACACCCAGGGACCAAATATCTGCCTTGGCATCATACGGTTGTCCTTTGATGACTTCAGGGGCCATCCAATAGGGGGTGCCAATCACCGAGTGTCGTTTGGGTTGGAGAGGCGTCAATTGGGCACATTGGCTGAAGTCGGTCAATTTAATTTCACCACGCATATTGAGTAAGACATTGTCACTACGAAGATCACGATGAATCCTGCCCAAACGATCGAGACGGCCCAACGCACGTAGTAAATCGCGTGCCACACGAGCCATTTGTTCTTCCGTCAAGCGTCCTGATGATGAGATGGTTGCTGCTGGCTCTTGTTGTAGTTCATCTTCTTGTTCTTCTTGTTCACTGGCTGGTTCTTCCACCGAAAGGATATCAGATAATGCCACATCCATGTATTCCATCACCACCCACACTTCGGTGTCTGTTGTATAACACGCAATAAATTCAACTACATTCGGGTGCCGGCTCATCTTCATTGTCGTCAGTTCGTTGCGTACCTTGGCTAGCTTTTGTTCTGCATCCTTGGAGATTTTCTTGATCGCCACCTGAAAGAGAGAAAAAGCATTAGTGGATTGAAAAATCGCTTTTGATGATATTGGACTTACAATTCGACTAGTACTTGTTTGCTTAGCTGCATACATCGGACCTGATTCCCCTTCAGCAATCAACATGAAATCTGTATAAAGCGTCGTTGGATCGGCATGATCAATAATATCGTCTATTTGAACGACCAAAAAGAAAAAGTGGTTGAGTCGCTTTTGTCTCTACTTTTCAATTTTTCCAGTGACCTTACCAATAAAACTAGAATCTAAATCCAGATGTGTTTTCGCTGCTGAATCGTTCTTAACTAATAAAAAACAAGTCATTTAGTAAGCTCTTCCATTTCACCTTTTTTTTTTTTTTTTTTTTTTTTTGACTTACCAGGCACAGGTTCGTCGGAAATAGATGTATGAGAAGATGCCAAGATGAGGATGAACGTCGACAAGACAAAGGTGGTAGTTTCGAATGTCGAGCTCTGCAAGGTGGGGCGAAGCCAATAGGTAATGGAGCCAATGTTGGATCGTCTAGTTGTTTGTCATCGGAGGTAGATGAAGGTGGAGTAGTTGTAGAGGTATTTTGAGATGATAATGATGGTGGTGGTTGTTGTTGTTTCTTTCCAGATGGTGGAGGTGAAGTCATATTATTTGTTGTTGTTGTTGTTGTGGTGGTGGTGGTGGTATCTTTAGGTTTTTTAGAAGGAGGTTGATGCTGAAGAGAATCGGGCATTCGAACATGCATCAAACGTTGTACTGCCTTTGGATTTGCATTCACAATATCTTCGGTGATACCTGATGCATGTAGTATCTTTTGCCATTCCAGCGGTAGTCCTTTGAATCCATGTTGATCCACTTCGACATGTACATGATGCTGAATGTTATATGGTTTGCCAATCATCGATGGCTTTTTATCATTGTTGTTGGATTGGTGGTGGTGATGATGGTGATGGTGCTTTTTTGTTGAAGAAGAATAAGTAGTGGTGGTGATGCTAGATGATGTGGAGGGCGAAGTTGTGATGCCTGCAATGGCTGATGATGATGAGGAAGATGACAGTGTGGTGGCGGATCGAACCGAGGGTGTTGGTTTCTTTTTATCTATAGTGAATATATGTATGAGACGAAATCCAATGACAAAGAAGGGGAAGGGAAAGCGACTTACAATGATGATTGTTGGCTGGAGAAGGGACCAGATTAGGATTAATATAATTGGTATTGAGGACATCATCACTCGGTAAATTGGATTGCCATACATCAGGAAGACCCTACAAAAAAGAAAACGAATCAAACTATTGTTTCCCTACACTTCATATGCACTAGCCACCCTAAATAACTTACCATATATTTGCCATTATCTTTATTGTATTCCACATGAATGCCGTGTTCAAATTGAGTAGGTTTCCCAATATCCAAGATGCGCTCATTTTGTTGCTGCTGTTGGTGATGATGATGCACAGGTTTACCACTTGACTTTGATATCCTTGACACGACCGAAGCACTGGAGTGGTTGGCATGTTGATATAGTCTTCCCAAGCTGGATAAGGTAGAAGAAGATTTCATTTTTCGAAGATTGTGGTGGGAAGAGGAAGATGATGAAGGTGATGATGAAGCGGGGAGACCAGCTGTGGAAGGCCGTGGAGGTGAACCATAGCGTGTTGTGGTTGTTGCTGTGGTAATGCTTGATGCTGATGATGGTGTGTTTCCCATAGAGAGAGTGTGAGAAAGTGTACCTTTTTTTAACGAGAAAAAAAAAGAATGTGTGTATATGTAAGATGATGAAGGGAAAAGAGAAAAAAGAAAAGAAAAAAAGAAAAAAAGAGAGTGGATGTTTTTTTTTGTCTGTGTCACCGTCGGCAAACCTCTTTGTTCCTTTTTCAGTAATGATGCTTCAAATTTTCTTGAGCACCTGTTTTCCAAGTAATTCAACATGTGTGTAAAAAAAAAAACTTTTATTTTTCTGGAGGAAGTGGGGGGTGGGAGGTTTAAACTTCAAACTCCGTTATTCCACGGTCATCCAGTGTGCGTAAGTCACTCTTAAACTCATAAAGCCAGTAATTTTTTTTTTTTTTTTTTTTTTTTTTTTGATTCATTAAATCGAAAGCAACATTATGTGTGCTCAATAAATTGGTATACAAATAATATTAAAGCGGCATTGTTGTACCAGATCATATTACAGAGAAAAGGCTAGCCCAGCTTGCGTTCAAATTTACAGCACACATCTTCCATGGCAATAATCCGCCCCTGAAAATTGCCCACCTCCCCATACCACCACCATTATTTGGCCGTCATCGGTATTTCACTTGTGTAACCATTCATTCCACACAGAAGACATTTCAAGAATATAAAAAAAGGGGCAGTAGAAAGATATATGTATTTTTCAGTTCTTTGTTATGATATAAACTTAATTCATCAGTCACGTAGCAGCACGAGCTATATATATGTGTAAACAAAGGGCAATTGGTTAATACTTCAGGCTATACAGGAGACCCAACACTTACTGTAGATGGTTTGAGCATGATGAACGGTCAAGGGCTTGATCAAACCTTGGTCAGTCAGTGCTTTAAGAGCGACCCGGGCCAGCGAACCATTCAATTTGAGCCGATCCACCAAGACCGATTGACTAATGAGCTTATAGGTTGGCACTTCCTTGTACAAACGGTCGTAGGTCGGTTTATCCAAGACCACCATGTGGTTGGACTTGTCCTTCACCTTTTTAGCAGACCACTTTTTTTTAGCTTTCTTGCCTCCAGAGGAAGACGAAGGTTTGGCGGGTACATCCTTCTTGGCCTGCAAAAAGTTAAAAAAAAAAAAAAAAAAAGCGAAATGGAAATAATATACATGTTTATAAATAAGCTGTCAGTCATTAGAGTAGATAAAAAGCCAAAGGGGAAAAAATGGTGGGTCGAAAACAAAAGTCGGCCACTGGGTTTAATGGGCGCCTTTTATTTATTTTTATTCTGGGTGGGAAGGCAACCCATATTTTTGGGGGATGCCTGGTTTCGGTTTGATCAAAGATGACTTACCATTTTATAGTAGTGAAAATAATAATTATAAAAAGAAAGAGGAAGGAAAAGAGAAAAGAGAAAACGAGTCAGGCTCTGTATTTGTTATTAGTGTGTTAAGGAACAGACTAGTAAAGAGTGACAAGCAAAAGCGATTGGAAGGAGATTGAAAGGGTAATAGTAACAAACGTCTGACTTGGGCATGCCCCCCCCTTTTTTTTTTGATTATCATTCGAATATGTACTCGTACTCCTTCACTCTCTCGCAGCTTCTCTACGTTGAGTACTGATCCTTCTATTCATATCTTCCTTTCCTTTCGTTCTATGGATCCCTCCAGTGAAGTTTCATCATGTTTATCCGCAGAAAAATGCTAATGCGGATGCTCAAAAAGAAATCATAGAACGTCGGGTATTTCGACTAGTTCGATTTTTTAATTCACAGTATAATATAGTAATGTACTATACAATAAACGTATATACATGATAAATGTTATTTTATCACGAGCCCATTATCATCTGCCCTTAAATCAGATCAATGTTAACTCAGGGTCTGTGCCCTTTCCCTTTATGTATTGTGAAACGTCATCTTACCGTTTCCAAATAAATAAATAAAAGAATAAAAAAAAATAAAAAAATATCGAACTGGATATATGCAGTATGTCCGGTCTAGATAAGTCAGAGGGTGATTTGATAAACAAACATATTTTATTAACCATATTGATAGATACTAAAATTAAAAACGAAGGGTTCAAGGGAACAAGAGATTTAGTGGAACGATTTATTGGAGGAAGCATGAGGGAGACTAATGGGAGATCTAAAGAATGGTCAACACTAATCTAAAAGGGCAGTTGTAAACTGGAGCCTAATATATTATATTCTTATATAATATATAAGACATAGAGATATTTTTTTATTATAGTATAAATAATGATCACCACTAATCAAACGAAGTGATGCTAATGAAAAAAGGATCTCTTGTACAAGACATGAAAGAGACTAATGGGACATTTTTAATCGAGATAAATAAAAAGAAACATGTTTTATTGAGCTGTAGATGCAAGTTATATACAAACTATACACAAACTAAAACTAAACCAAGTTAATGGTGACTCCAACAAGCCAACTGTTGGGTTCTCCTAAAGCCTGAATCCGAAATGAAAGAGTTTCCCCATGCATCTTGTAATCCCTGTGATGAAAACCCTTCTAAACTAGTTCTGACACTATTCTAAGTCCAACATAACCTCAAAAAAGTTGACTGGCGAAGAAAAAAAAAGAATCAAAAAAAGAAAGAGAGAGAGAGAGAAAAAAAAAAAGTTCGGGAGTAAATAAAACACCAAACACGTGGGCGGTATTTAAAATGTATGTTTTCTGGTCTCTCATTAAGATTTGGTTTAAGATTATTATTATTTTTCGTGGCAAGTGTCCCTTTTTTTTTTGTTTAAAACAACCAATAAAATAAAGTATCATCACCATGGTTGCTCTCTTCTTTTGATTCCTTTGCAGATAAGATGAAGCAATTCGATCTAGGTTAGTTAACTCCTTTATTATAGAATAATTTGTCAATTATAGTGGATTGCTTGGCCTCTTTGATTAGACTAGCTTATCAGACATTACTGTATATTCATTTATAATAAGATACCATCAAATCCACACTTAATATTCACCCTGGATGTGAATTGTCCCATACATACCGCTAGTCGTCAAACTTTAGATATGTATCATAGTATTATCGTTAGAGCAATTAATTTAGTTGTCATTTTTTAATAAAATTTATCTTGTGTTTTTGCTTTTACATCGTCTCTGATATGTTTACAGAAGTTTATCTCGTTGGGTGAGTATGTTCGCACTGTAATGTGCAGTATGTGTGAGAGTAAAAAAAAAAAAAAAGCTGGTATGTGTGTGTGTGAGTATGCGTGCAATAAAAAATAGAGATGAGGCGCCATCGATCAATGGTCATGCCTAGCACTCTATCTACTTTACGGTACGATACTTGATTTCTAATGAAGGGATTAAGAGAGATTTGTTGATTGAGTTTAGAAAAGGGCCGCAGTGAACGCATGAATAAAAACCAACAAAAGCACGCACTGGAGGTGCTGTATTTAGTTTAACCGCATGTCCGAAACTTTGAAAAACATAATTTATAGAATTTTCTGATTTTCTGAGAATTTCTGATTATCTCAAAAAAATCCCCAAGTTGCAACTAGTTGTTTAGAAGAGGATGAGTGTAGTATTTCATAATAAACAATGTGATGTTAACACAACAATGATAGGGAAGTATATAAACCCTGGGGGGGGTTTATCGAGGCAAAGAATAATCAATTGATCAATGAAAAAAAAAAAAAAACGAAGTCGAGAAGGTCAAATGCATAAAAGACAAGTTTTATTTGATAAAATGTGCGATGAGATATAAATTTATAAACTAATAGTGTGTGTGTTGATACAAGGGGGGGCATAGTATAGGTTAAAGGGTAAAGGCGAGGGACACTCTTCTAAAACTCTTCATAGTCATCTAACATAAAAAAAAAATAGTGATGAGAAATCCAGCATCCATTTTTTGTGTTTAAAACGTTCACTTACCTTCAATGCCATTGACAGCATGAAGTACAAACAAGACGATATTGGAAGTACATTGCATAGAGAATCCCTGATACAAGCCACGCCAGCCCCATCCACTACTCAGCATGCGACGTTTTCCACCTTTGCGATCACCAGTACCACGACGTTGACCACCTTCTTCCTTGATGATATGATACGCCGCATCCACCATGCCGGTATAAGGTACAGGACGGAGTGCCACCACCGAGTCAAACCGCTTCTTTGGTGTCCGTGTTCTGATTTGGCATTGGAGTCGTTTTCTGATGGTTTCCAAGGGCAACATGATCATCAATTCCAATGTGTTCAATCCGAGTTCCGCCAAACCATACAAAAATGGCGAGTCGCTGGCTGATATACGCAACACCCGGTCAATCACCAACGGCGTCGAGTTCTGAAGTAATGGCGTCAATGTGTGGTACAAGACCGTTGGCCAGAGGTTGTGATTCAGAAAAAGTCCCTTGAGCCCACCTTCTTCGTCGAGAATCGTACGTAGCGCATGTAGCGGGCCTTTGTATTTTCGGTGGAGAGGCGACGCCGATTGCACCATCAATCTTTTTGTGTTTGTTTTTTTGTTAAAAAAAAAAAAAAGAAGACAAGTGGGTGAGTGTGACCAATGTCTATCTGTGTGTATGTTAAAAAAAAAATTACCTTGTTCGAATCAGTTCCAAAGGCGAGAGTAAGACGCCCACCAGGAGATGACTGGTAACTAAGGTCGCCAGATTGGGCCCAACGTGATCCAGGTGTACAAGTGGGATGGTATCATCATAGAGTCCAAACGAATCATTCAATGAGCCTTCGACGGTGGGTTGTAAAAATAAGTGGCAAATTTCATAGAGCCAATTGGTGTATTGTCCCTTGAAGAGTGATCGCCAGCCTTCGTGTTGTTGTTTCATCAATCGTCCAATGCCTTGCCATACACCCTTGTCAATAGGTTTGATTTGGTACGAAGGTCGTGTGGCATCGTCATAAATACTGGTACGCACCACATAACCGCTGGCATCCACCGCTACTTGCTTGGGTCGAAACATAGGATCGTCCAGCTCCAACGTCGCGCTTACAGGAATGTCTTCCGAGGGTCGTCGTCGTCGTTCGTGGTCATGCTCGCCATAGAAGTCATCTTCATCGTCGTCTTCGTCATCGTCTGATCCAGCATATTCCTATACAGATATGAAAGAGAAAGAAAAGTCAAGCTTTGAATATCGTTGTTGGGGGTGGTTATTCTACCTTCTCGTAGTCGTCCTGGTCATCACTGTAGGGATCGTCAGGAGTTGCTGAAGTCATAACTTGCACATCTTCATGAGGAGTGTACTGAACTTGCATGAGGGTTTTGGAGACTTCAAAAGGGCTGCTGACCGCTGTCGTTAAGAATTTAAGCACTGAGAAGTTGATCAATTCGCGAGCAGCCGCACGGGAATCAATCAAATCATCGTAGTCGTCTGGTGGCATATAATAAGCTGGGTAGTCATGACCACTATTGGCGCCACCTCCAAGTGGGTTATAGCTGCTATTGTTCATATTGATCCCTGGTGTGTAATAGGGCCTTGCCGGAAATGCATCGTGTGTATGATTCGCCATATTGTCCAATAAATAAATAAAAAGCACCAAGTGAAACAAAAAAAAAAAAAACAAGAGCAAGTCTGCCCACCTGTTGAAAGCGGAGAACGAAATGTTTTCGAGAGATCAGGTCAGTTCGGCCTCGGATAAATTATTCCGCATTTTGTTTTGACATTTTCATAAAACCCCACCCCCACAGGGTTTCTTTTTTTTTCTCTCTCTCTTTCTTTCACGACTTTTTCTGATTATATAATGGCGGAAAAGAAGGATACTACTGGTAAGGAATAAAAAACAAGACTATTCATACTAAAACACAAAAACACAAAAAGGAAACACGTTAGACTCACATACATTTTTATCTTAGATTGGGAAGGCAAATGGGACAAGAGAGACACGCAGTGGGATCATGGGGAATCAAGTCCTGCGCTGGTCAAGTTGCTGCAAGATGAAGACACCAAGGACCTCATCCCTTTGGAAGGTGTTGGGTTAGTCCCAGGCTGTGGTGCAGGTAAAATAAGAAGAAGGAGAAAAGAGGCCTGACGAAATATATATTAAAAAAAAAAAAAACGGTGATACTCATTGCTATTCCTTCTTACCCCTCACATTTTTACTCTCTTCATTATGTAGGATATGATGTACAAACGTTGGCTACTGTGCGTCGCCATATGATTGGCTTGGATATTAGCAAAACGGCTGTGGACATTTGTAACAAGACCCATCCTGATGCCTCTGCGTCCAATTATGAATTTGTTCTTTGTGACTTTTTCAAATATCCTCCTCCTGCCGGTGGATACATTTTAGGGTATGATTACACCATGTTGTGTGCCTTACCACCTATTTTGCGTGAAGATTGGGCCGCTCGCTACGCCGAAATCATCAAGCCCGGTGGCGTGTTGATTTGTTTAATGTTCCCTCTGGTAGAAAAAGAAGGCGGACCCCCTTATGCTCTCACTGTCCAATTGTAAGTCAATGATGTAGTGCATGTGTCTGAGAACCAAAAAAAATCGCTGACTTTTTTTTTTGCCCCTTCCACCTTTTTGATTGTAGATACGAAGAACTTTTATTGCCCAATTTTGACTTGGTCCATTTGAAGGATGCTGTGGGCCATGAAAGTAGACTTGGCAAGGAAAAAATCAGTGTTTGGAAACGAAAATAACTTCAATTTATTTGTTAGTTTAGTTGTCATTATTCAATCCAATCAAAATAGATGTATTTGTTAGTTAGTTACCATTTTTCAATTTAATCAAAATAAATTCATATTTTTTTTTACATATATATATATATATATAGATATATATATATATATATATTATATTTTGTTTGGCAATACAATAGTTGATATGAGTGTATTAGCTGGGTAAAAGCCGAGAGAGAGAAAAGTGTGATGCAGATATCATGAAAGAGGTGTAATAAATATGATTAGCACATAATCAAGATAGGGGGGATCATATAGTTGGTGTCGTATTCTATGGTGATCTCTGGGGAGGTTGGCTGCAAATGGTCAAAGATAAACTGGAAATAGTGCAAAATTCTCTACAACGGTAGCTACACGCACAGCACAATTTAGTTTTATTTATACGATTGACTGGACAAGAATATTACAGACTTTGACACCAGGTAATATAAGACGGTGAACCAGTTCCTGAAGCACAAGGGGAGTAGTCATAGTGGGTTAATGGAGAACAAATATTTGTTGGGGCACTCACAAAAAGCTAGAATAGTAAACATTGGTCCCACTATTTGATGACTCATAGCATAGTTAATAAAAAGTGATATTTTATTGAAGCATGTTGATAGATATTCTAAGGCTAAATGAAATGATAGAAATTCATTATATAGTTCAGTACTCTATTAAGGGATATACTGGAAGGATCTATTAGAGAAGGCATGGGGAGGCAAACCTGAGATTTGAGGAATGCTAAATACTAATCAAACGGACGATTGTATGGTACGAGCTAATATAATGTACAAAACGTGGGAAGGATTAAAGTGGCATCTGTTATTGAAGCACAACAACGGTCAACACTAATCAAAAGACAATCCTGGTTGTAAAAAAATAAGGATCTACTGTACAAGGTACTGCATAAGACATTAGAGAAACTAATGGAATATTTTTCATTGAAGCATATAAAAATAAACATATTTTATTCAATATAGATGCTAATGGTGAGGCCTAAATCCTGAATCCAAAATGAAAGAGTTTCCCATGGAGCTTGTAATCCCTGTTCTGAAAACGCTTCTAAACTAGTTCTGATACTAAACTAAGTCCAACATAACCTCAATGAAGTTGAATGGTGAAGAAAAAAAAAGGAAAGAGAGGAAAAAAAAAAGCATGGGAGTAGATGAAACGTCAACCACGTGTGCGGGATTTGAAATGTTTTATGTCTCTCATAAGGATATTGGCTTGCGACCACTCAGCAAAACCCAACCAACTTCAAATACCAAAGGAGAAAAAGTCAACCAACCTCGTAACACTGTTCCTTTTCACCTTCACTATCATTCTGCGTGGTTAAAAAATATATTGTCAATTAGTCCCACTCCTTCCCTTAGCATTATCAACGAGACCAATGTTTTTTTGCCCTTCCTGAACCGCACCACATGGTATGCAGCATGTCAATATCTATCCATTATGAGTGGATGGGTTGTAAAAATTTACCATTGAAGAGACAAGTCAGATATTTTGTAAAAAGACAATCAACGATGTGTAAAAAAAAAGTATGCTATGATATGAAAACAAAAGGTTGAGACTTTATTATTACTATATATAAACATGAGTTGATAAACATCTAAAATCTAGAATCTATAATTAGGGAGGGCGGTCGCATTGAATTGATAATGACTATATACTATATGCAAAAATGGATCCATTGAATTGGCAGCCTTCTTGGTCATGGTTTTCGTAGGATGGTTCATTTTAGTCTTGCGTTCTTTTATCCCCTACCATTACCAACATAATAAAAAAGGCGAAGATTACGTCAAAAAAAGTGATAAAACGTCTATGCATAAATTGTTATACCTTACCTCGTCGGCCCAAAGATCATTTCAGGTGTCAAATAAAAAGATATGCAATACATGTCTTTTCTTGGAGCAACATTACGTACCCAATGTAAATTGCTTGTGGAGGCATCGTAGACAGATCCAATCACCTGTTCCACTCTCTATATATATATATATATCAAAAAGCCAATCAATCATCCGCTAGTTTCTTTTTCCAGTTTTCATTGATATTACCTGTGCAATATCTTGAGCAGGATCATCACTCCTTGTGAAACAATGGCAATGAACCATGGGTAATTTTGGTGCAGGGCATAAGGATTCATAGAGTACTTTCTGATCTTGATATAAATCACGGAAGGCATCCAAGAACTCAATAGCCGTATCAGGAAGATTCATCACAAAATGGTCAAAGGTTTTCCAGCTATCACCACCATTCGCATTGGCCAAAGTTTGTACTGCTTGTTGTATAAAATCGCGTCCATCCATATTGTAAGGTTTTAATTTACTATCAGGAATCTTGAAAGGATCATGTTAGTATACCATGAAAAGTATAGAGAACCTCCTCTCTCTCTCTCCCCCTCTATCTTTTTTTTTATAAAAGGATCTTTACCTTGTTGTGAGATTTGTTCACTTTGAGCCAGTCATAGGATTCAGGATTGAGATCGTTAGCATATACTATCACACCATTTTTAGCAGCAGGAATAGCAAATGGACCAACACCAGCAAAGACATCACCTAAATCATCATAAAAGAAGTGTGTCAGTATAGAGTGGTTCTTCCCCCCCTCTTTTTTTTTTTTTTTTTTTTTTTTTTTTTGGAGGAAATGGAGGTTGAAGATGATTATTCTTACAGACAGTTTGGTCCTTTTTAAATAACTTGATGAGTCGGTCATGTTCTGTATGTAGCCTGGAATTCCAATACACTTTGGAGAAATCAAATCTGAATTTGCATCCACTTTCTTTCTACATATACATACATATAAAAGTGTAAATCGCTTGTCCCCTTTTCCTCTGTTCATGCCTTTACTTACTACTTCAGTCACCATATTAGTGTCACCCGCCAGAACTTCCATTTGGAAAAATCTAAACGTGGTATCGATACTGTTGAGTTTGTTGACTACACTAGTGATGTTTTTGTTTTTCTAGATATATATTTATATAAAAAGGTTAGTATTGGTGGACCAACATTGTAAATGAGGTCTGCTTCCGTTCTTACATCTAATATCACTTGACCAATCAGCTGTTTCCAAGGGTAGAATACTTCACGTAGATTCATATGAGCTATAAAGAAAAGGGTGGAGGGGGGGGGGAGAGAGACGGGCGTTAAGCAAAAGTGGTTCCTGAATAATCATGTACTCTATCCAGTATGTTTATTACCAATATGTCCCACTTGGGTGTAAGCGCAGGGAATGTCCTGAATGGTATCGGGTATGACAGCATGCAAAATTTGTTCTATCGTCTCCAAGAGAAAAGAAAGGGAGGGGTGAGTTTGTTTTATCACAACGAATTGAAATTTGGTTTACCTGTTGTCCAAAAAGAGTAGTCGAGGTCAATTGAGTGCTGGATAACAGATAGCTCTTGTTCTTCAATCAGCTTGGTGCTTCCCGGAGCCAAGTCTGACACATCTATGCAAACACATACACAATCGTCAACCCAACAGAAAGAGTAGCAGTAGTATCTGATCTGCCTTACCTTTGAGATCGTGTCGTAGGAGTAGGACACGTGTTTCGTTTGATTCAGGATCAGGTACAATAGTACGTATCCTTGACAAGTTGAGGACGTCACTATTGTCAGTAAAAAAGAAGAGGTGAGCGTAAGCTGTGAGTTATTTTGTATGACTGCATACCGAGATAAAGCCTTTTGTATAGAGGTGACATTTTTTGAAGGAACACGAAGTGCTAAAGTTTGAAAAGTAGAGGTAAAAGCATCTCTATTCAGGACAGTCATTCCATAATGACTTGGAGGCGACAGCATTTTTTTTTTTTTATTTGGAGCGGTTTATGGCAATTTTTTTTTTAAAAAAAAAGACTTGGAAAGGAATGCGCCGGAGTTTCGAAATCACATCAGGTATTATTTTTTCTGGCCTTCCACTTTTTTTCAATTTTTTACAATTATCCATATATCCTCCTCCGTCCCACCGCTAACCACCCAACTATACTCATCCAATGGTAAGAGATTACTGGAAATGAAATGAGGTATCGATGATATCTACCTTCGCTCTTATTTACAAGGAACACTCCCTTTTTTTTTTTTTTTTTTTTTGATAGTCTGTGACCTTACATACTGATCTCGGTGATCTCAAAATTGAAGTATTCTGTGAAGCTGTACCAAACACAGCTGAAGTAAGTGAGACAGTCATATAAAAATAAAGCATAGACGTCAATACAAAGAATTAGAACAATAATGCCTTGTTTTATGTATTCTAGAACTTCCTTGCTTTATGTGCAAGTGGCTACTACAATAACAATCTGATGCATCGAAATATCAAAGGCTTCATGTTACAAACGGGCGATCCAACAGGTACTGGTAAAGGTGGAAATTCTATCTGGGGACGCAAATTCAATGACGAAATTAGATCGACGCTCAAGGTAAAAATAAATTAAGGATGGCTATCATAGGGAAACTGATGAATGAATTAACTCTGTTGTATATAGCATAACGCACGTGGCATAGTCTCGATGGCCAACTCTGGAGCCAACACCAACGGTTCACAATTTTTTATCACCTATGGCAAACAGCCCCATCTAGATACAAAATACACGGTGTTTGGAAAGTAAGTTTATTATCGGTTTTGTGTTTGATATTATATTATATTCTAATTTGGTGTGTTTTTTTTATGCTACATAGGGTAATTGACGGTGCCGATACAACTTTAGATGCCATTGAAAAAGTGCCTGTAGATGAAAAACATCGCCCAATTCAAGAACTGCGAATCAAGAATGTGACGATCCATGCTAACCCTATTGCTGACAAGGCCTCATAGTTTAGATTTATTTGTTCCATCCTTTATATATATTATTAGTTTTTTATGTTTTTTATGTGTGTATATTTGAATAAAGAAACCATATTTGCCTCTTCATACATGAATTGTTGATCGTTCTTTTTTTTTTAACTTATGCGTTTCTCGCTATGTATATTCGAATAAAGAAGCGTATTTGCCAATCTATAAATGATTGATCGTTTTTTAATGGTTATGATATTTGCTACAAGTATTCGGTTGTACTTGCTTATTGCCATCGCCCTGCACTCAACTTTATTTTAATATCCACAAAGAGATACACCCTTCATTCTGTTTGCCCAATCAATTTCATTAGACCCCTTTTACATAATAGCATTCATATCATAATACTGAAAACTTGTATTTCATGCCCCAACCGTATCCCTTTAGCCATCAATTTTCCTGAACCTTTCAATTTTGTACGCAATGAGTTACCCAAAACAATAAATATAGATATAAAAAAGTGGCCAAACTGCCAATTTATGTTTTATTATAAAAAAGTAAATCAAATTAAAAAAATAATAATGACTAGAGTAAATAGGAAGAGAAAAGAAGGGATATGTTGATAATATTAATAGCGATACAAAAAAAAAAAAAAAAAAAAAAAAAAAAAAGGAAAAGATAAAGAAAAGAGATAAAGAAAGAAGAGTACGTTAAACATACGTTAAACTAATTCCACCACCACCACTCATCCAAGAATCAGAGTGCTTCCGTTTCGAGTTTTTCCTGCTGTTTTTGGACACCGTCTTCAACCGAGTTTTCGACATGACCACCCACAATGACTTCTTTGCCACCATCCCTAAGGTTATCGATTTCTTCCACAGTGACATCGGGGACCGTGTAGCAGACAACGTAGGCCAAGAATAACCCCACCATGTTGAGAACAAATACAATGATGAGTTCTGTCATAAATTCTGTCCGGTTCGCATCGATTTGACTTGCAATAGCATTACCAGCATTTTGGATCGTCTTGTAAAAGCCCACATAGCGCGCCGAGCGTTCAGTATCGTTGGTCATGGTGCCCAGCAGCCAATAAACAAACCCTTGGTAAATCGAGTCAGCCATACCAAACAATGCATATTCAAGCGCCAAAGGACCAAAGCCCGGGGACAAGACATCCATGGTGACAAAGTCAGGGTGCAATTTCAGGTCCACTGATTCCCGTGTAAATCGTTGCTGAATAAAGATGGCACCAATCCATAAAGCACCCAGCACCACAATCACCACCGTATTACCAATATAAGCCCGCCGTTTTCGATTGCCCAACGACGTCAAATCGAGCATCCAGCCAAAGACACCGGCGCCAATAATTTGCATCATCCAATACAGCAAATTGTTAAGTGCACGACCCCGAATGTTGAAATACCCACCCCCATTGTAGCCTTGTTGTTGATACGTATAGAACCAATTGGAGCTAATCATCAGCGGGATCAGAATCAACATACGCCAGTCCATAAACAGTTTAAGCACTTCGATCGCCTCACGTTTCCAATTGGAGTATTTGTGTAGAGAGACTTGCGACCCATCGTTACGAATCACCTTGCTAGCGGGAAGTAACAGAGCGCCGATCAGTGAGCCCACTGTCATAATGACAATAAACGCATAGTATGTCGACGGCTGCACATGGTTGGCTTCACCTACACTCCATTCGTTTCCGAGAGCAACAGCTGCACCCACCGAGGCACCCCTATGCGAAAAAAAAGTAAGCACATGATTGTTCCGTTTTTTTTTTTTTTTTTTCTAATTCAGGACTTACAGGTTGAATACCATCCAGAAAATCGAAAAGGCTCGGCCTTTTTCAGATTCATTGGGATAAGACATCATAATTGCTCCTTGCGCTGTCCATAAACAACCCGCACCCACACCAAGAATAGCCCCTGCAACAATAGTGAACGCACTACTGGGAGAAAGGAACGCTCCCACGTACAACACATAGGTAAGACCAGCACACGGAATCAAAATTCGATGACCAAAAATGTTAAAGCTAATAGTGAAAAAAAAAAATAAGGTTATTACGGCTCATCCATTCACCTGCCGTTTTATTTTAACTTACAGAGGAGCACCCACAAGCGAACAAATAGTAAACGTAACAGCCAAAGCAGTCGCAGAGTTGTCAGCAGCAGTGGTATCCTAAACATAACATGTTGTCTTTAGTGGATGGAAATCAAAAAAAAACATATTTTTGTCTCTTACCGCTTGTCCAGCACCCCCATACCCGTCAGAGCATTATACATACCTATATATTGTAAAACAAATAAAGGATAAAGAAGGTAAATATATTACCACAATGGTAAAAAAAAAAAAAAAAAAAAAAAAATCATACATACCTGGACAACAGAAACAAACAAACCCAACCAAGAATACCTGGAACGTGGGGCTATTGATTCGAAACGGTAATTTAATTCCCATAATTGTTGCTTTTTTGGTGAATTCAATAAAGGAAATGAAATAAATAAATAGAAAAAGAGAAGAAAAAGGATGTATTTCCCCACACACACCCGCCTTTATACCCGCCATGTTTTTTTTCAATCACCGGTACCTGAAAAGGGTCCAAAGAAGATGTGTACTGTCAGAACGATACCTAGTATAAAAAAAAAAAGAAATGGTGATGAGGATCATTTCAGCAATAATATTTTTTTGCTTACTTGAGGCATGGGAAGGTGGTACAGTGTTCAGTATCATACAAAGGGAGCGAATGGTCAGCTGTTGATAACAGCCCATCTGTGTGTGTGTGTGTAATTCTCTTTATTACAAAATAAAATAAAACAAAAATGGGGGAGGGGACATGATGATGATAATAATAATAAAGAAAAAAGATGATAATAATAACAATGATAAAAATAAATGATGATAATGATAACGAAATGATAAACTAAACAAACTAATAAAAATGGAGATCAAATTTATCGCCGTTCGGTTGCTTTGTATTTGATAAAGGCCACCAAGTTGGTTAAAGCTTCATCTGCGCGAGAGCGCAGGTCAAACTGCTTTCGACGGTCGATTGATTTCACCTAAACAAGTAGTACAATAAATAAAAAGAAATAAGTACCACATAAACTAGAAGAAGAAGAAGAAAAAAAAAAAGCGTACCATAGATCGAGTCATTGGTAATTGTTGTTTCAGTTGATTCAAATAACCACCTTGAACAAAAACAGGGGCATCATAATCGAAAGCGCAATCACTGTAGACGTCGTACAAAAAGTTCAATGCTTCTATCCTCACTTCAGGTCGGCTGTTGCCATCATTCAACAGAGTCATCACAAATTGTCCAATGACCTACAAATCATCCATCACCGCCCCCCCCAAAAAAAACAAGCATTATTAGGTAAGTAAGTGTCCCTCTCCTTATTAATCATGTGCGTGTGTACCAACCAACCCTGAGCAAAACCTTTTTTATATCTTCTCAACTTACCTTATTTGTTTCAATATCCCCTTGTTTTGCAGCAATAGGGCCCAGGCATCCGATCACCTTGACACGCATCGAAGCGTCGGGATGTGCTGCTTGGTAAGCACCGCAAAGCGTGGCGACGTCCGTGGCACCCAAGGGAATGTCTTGTTTCAATCCACGACCCAACGACCATAGACAACCGACCATCACCTCTAACACAGCATCCCGTTGTCCCGAGCCAGGACACGCACCCACTTGATGGGCTGTTTGGAAAAGCCATTGCCACGCTTGTTTTGCATCCGCCACATGTTCCTTGAACCACACGTTGGAAGGCATATCGTTCATCGTCAGTAGAAAGTTGTTGATACATTCCAAGGAGCGCTGGTGCGTTAATCCCAAGCCAAGTGTCACCGTGGGGCACAAGGCAGGGTCATCCGGGAAAGATAAGGAAGGGGTAGGTGTAGCCAGTCGGATCAATTGAGGAAAGACTTGATAGGTAAAGGCATGGACCATAGGGTGGTTGCGTAGTACTTCCAAATCGCCTTCCACTGAGTTGTTGCTATTTTCTATGAGCGAGTCGGCATCTTGCAAGTAACTGTCAATGTTGTCTTCATTAATCCCATCTGCCAACGCATCATCACCATCCGCTTGATCGTCCATAGCTGCGTCATCTGCCGTCGCTTCCGCTTCTTCCCATCCATCTTGATCCCCATCATCATTTCCAACTAAACAAAGATCCGCAAGGAGTTCCATGGTCAGTTGTAAGGTGGAGAGCCGATCTTCGACACTTTGGATATATATTTCTTCGTCGGATAAGGGTTGCTTTGGTTTTGGTGTAATTTCCCCAGTTTCTTCATGTTTGGTGACACGTCCACTTTGTAATGCTGTTACTGTCTTTGCCGCCGCTTCTTGAATATCATAGTCAAGGGACGCCACTAGGATGGGGAGAACAATCTTGTTCAGTTCAGTCATGGCATCACGCTCATCATCCCAAGAGCCATTCAATTGCACCACTTCCTTAATGTTCATTAAAATGGCTGGAGTATAAAAGATAAAGAATGTCAATTATCTGATCATCCCAACCAACCATTATTTCCGGTTCCTTTCACTTACCACAGGCCAAAACCCGCACAAGCACCTTATCGGGTGAATCGAATTTGTTGAGGATATCGAATAACATGTTAACATATTCAGGGTGATTTTTGAATTCGATTAAAATATCTTTGTTGTCTTCGGTCAGCGTCGTCAAACATTGTCCTAGATAAGTCCCCCCCCAAGAAAAAAGATGTAAGTCGGTTGTTCCATTGTTGCTCACTTGTTCGATTTCCGTTTCGTGCCTTACCAGCAGCAACTACCACACGTGTAGGACATTGGTCTGCCGCCGATAAGAAGGAGATAAAGAAGTTGATCAAATTTAACCTATTCACTGCTTTGATATACTTGTCAGATGCTTCACTATAAACGCAATTGAGATCAGTCAAACTCACTTGCAGTGCACTCTCTCCTTCTTTTTCTTTACCTGATCGCCCACACAATATAAATAAAGTTTTCAGCATAATCCCAAATCGATTGTCGTCGTTCCTTGTCGGTCACATCTTCCAAAGGAGCGTTCTTCAATACATTGTCCAAAGTATGCGAAATGCCAGGCAACAATGCAGCCAGAGGAGTCAAAATATCGCGGTTGTAGTATTCCTTGACCACCGTAGCTTCCACCGAAGCAAGATTCCTTATTCATAGAATATATATGAGTATTCCTCTTCTTTTAAACGCCCTCCCTTCTCCCGCTCAATTACCTGAGAGTACCAAGAACCTCTTCGACCACTTCTTGGTTATCATCTGTCAAGCGTTCAATCAATAAAGTCACAATGCGTTTAGATAGTAGTAACTGGCGAGTGGATTCATTGGACATGACCAGGTTGGAGATACATGAAGCTGCCCATGCACGATCAGCAGGGGTAGGTGCGGTTAACTATTTCAAAATAAAATATTAGAATGGGATCAACAGATATATGCGTATCAATGTCCCCCCCCTTAAAACTTTACTTGCCTTGTTGATCACCGGCAAGACTTGTTCTTCTTTGACCACCAGATCGTTTGTTCCTTGTTGAATCCCGGCTGATACTCGGCTAAGTGGATTGCCTCGTTTACTGTTCCCACGACGTCCTTGTTGTTTCCCCATGATATTGATGCGAGTAACCGAATAATATGTAGAAGAAATAGAAGAAAAATTCAGGTGCCAAAAAAAAAAAAAAAAAAAAAAAAAAATTAGGAAGAAAAATGCATTAGTGGCCGTGGCTTATAATGTAGCGATATATTCAACCCCCGCCTTCTGCCAAATAGAAATCAAGGGGCAATCTATCTTCATTCAAAATGGCATCATCCCAAACATCACCATTTTTGAGTGACATGATTCAATAGTAGTATGTATGTTTTTAAAGATAATAAATTATTTTATTTCTTCAAGCAAAAAAAAAGTCTTTGCGCGTATATGACCAAATCTAAACTCTATGGATATATTTGTAGAAAAGAAAAATAATTATAAGCTAATCTACTTGTATTGAGCCAAAAGAATCTTGGAGATGGTTTCCAGTTGGATATTGCTTGTCCCTAATTTGATATATGGATGTCAGAACAAGAACAAAAAGTATACAAGGAATCTGTCAGTCATTTTCCTCTCATTTCCTCTTTTTTTTTTGTGTGTGTGTGTGTGTGTGTGTGTGTGTGTTGTTTGTTTGTTACCTTCGTAGATCGCACCAATCTTGGCATCCCGATAGAATTTCTCCACACCAAATTCCCTTGTAAAGCCATTGCCACCACACCATTCGACGGCCTTGCTTGCAGCACGTTCAGCGACCTGGGATGCATAGAGTTTCGCCATAGCAGCTTGCATCACAAACGGTTGACCTTCTTCCTTAAGTCTGGCGGCGTTGTATGTCAATAATCGCGCCGATTCAATATCCACAGCCACTTGCGCAAATTGATGTTGCATCGCTTGGAACGACGCAATCGGTTTGCCAAACTGTTGTCGTTCATGCGCATATGTTGCTGCCAAATCAAATGCACCTTGAGCAAGTCCAAGCATCTACCATCAGAAAAAAAAAAGCGAGTCGAAGTAGATAAATGAGTTGCTGCGTGTTTGTGTGTATATAGAGAGCGTCCTGCCTTTTTTTTTTTCTTTGGCCTTACCTGAGCGGCAATTCCAATACGGCCTTCATTTAAAGAATCAATGGCATATTTGTATCCTTGGCCCACAGTCCCCAAGACATTTTCTTTAGGTACCTTGACATTATCCAAATTTAGCACACATGTCGATGATGCGCGAATGCCAAGCTAAAATAAAAATACACGTTAGCAGCGCAACAGTTGACTTTCTTTTTTTTTTTTTTTGTGTATACCTTTTTTTCTTTTTTGGCCACTTCAATACCCCAATCTTTTTCAACTACGAAGGCAGTGATTCCTTTGTACCCTTTGGACGGGTCCCTAATTTTTTTTCAAAGAAACCATTAAATATCAACTCCAACCCCCCTCCCCCTATCTTTCTAGCACTTACACATTGGCAAAGATAACAAAGATTTCCGATTCACCAGAATTACTGATCCACATTTTGTTCCCATTGAGCACGTAATGATCTCCCTTATCGTCGGCTTTGGTTTGAAGAGCAAACGCATCACTGCCGGCCCCTGATTCAGAGATACAGAAACTGCCGATGGTATCCGTGGCCAATCGAGGAAGGTATTTGGCTTTCAATGCATCATTGCCGAATTTTCGAATCACTGTATTTGTCACTGTATTCTACATACCCAACAATTTTTTTTAAAAAAAAAAGTAAGTATCATCACGCCCCTTCTCTTCCCCTTGTCTTGTTTTTGTGTCAAGAAAGCTTACATGAATATCACACAACGCACTAACAGAAGGATCAATTTTGGCCAGTTCTTCAATAGCAATCACTGCACTTGTGAATGAACATTCAGCACCACCTAAATCAGCAGGTGTTTCAAGGCCCATCAGCTATCAATTCAAACGTGTTAGTATTCACAACTAGGACGATGTCATGATTTCCTTTTTTTTTTTTTTTTTTTTTTTACCCCGTTGGTAAACATAGCATCAATCAATTCTTTATCGATAGCTTCTTGTTCATCCATTTGTTGAACTTTTGGCAAGACAAGGTCACGAGCAAATCTTGATACTGCATAGCATAGAAAAAAAGAGAGACCCAGGTGAGCGGAAAAAAAAATACACATACACACTTTTTTGGTTATCTTTTCTTTACCAGTATCCTTTAACATTAATTCTTCTTCAGTAAAGTTGTAAAGTGACGAAGGAGAGGAACAAGCCAGAGGACTGGCACTCATTCGGGCGTAGTGCCTAAAAAATGAAAGACCATGGGGAATCAGTTTTCACGGCACCAAAAGTTGAACAAAAGCGATAAGAGGTCGAGTAAAACCTTACCTTTTTGACAGTAGAGAGATGGAGGAAGTGGTAGGACGGGCTGTTTTCAAGATGGAGCGAAACATGAAAGATAGAAGGGAGTGAGGGAGAAGAAGAGGAAAAGGAAGGTACCTTGAAGGAAGAGGGGGGGAATTTTTTTTCTTTATATGATTTTCAACATCCGATTTTTCTCACGGTGCGATGCCATGGGGAGAATGGGGAAAGTAACTTTTGGACAGTGTAATATAAAATAGAGTTTTATTGATGATAAGAATGACAATATAGCTACAAAAAAAAAAAAAAAAAAAAAAAAAAAAAAAAAAAAAGAAAGAAACAAAAAGGAGGAGAGAAGGATTATCTAACTATACTACAAAAGAAAAACCCAACGAGTAAGTAGACGCTATACTTATACATATAAAACAGAGTGAGTGATACCTGCATTGAAGGTGATGCCTGGAGAAAGTGAATGGAATTACATTAAAAGCCTAATTAACATGACGGCTCACAGTACAGTCGAAGTGAACCGCGTGCATGTTTGACAGTTGTAGTAAATTCATGATGATGTGAAAAATTGAATTTATAGTAGTCTTTTTTTTTTTTGTCACCTAGCAGCAAGGCCACCGTGAAAATATATAATGAAAATGAATCTGATCCTTCATAAAAGAGGGTGGCAGTGGGAAAGTGCGGTTTGTTAATGCCGGCCAAGGCAGAAATTAAGGGGTGAGGGGTAGTAAAATCCCAGTCTGCCCACGGGAGCTTTTTTTTTTTTTTGGAGAGTGACTCGCTTCAGCCACCAAAATCCCCGCTTCTATTGAAAATTGGGAGGGAGGGCATTTTTGTCAAATGCGGTGTATTTTTTTCCCTCCAACCGCAGACGCTCAGGTTTTTTTTTTTTTTTTACTATCTTTACTTGTTTTTCCCTCTTCCTCTCCTAGTGTGGAACGACAACATAATATATAATTCATCATGGTAGGAATAAAAAAAAATAAAAAGAAAACACTAAAAAGAAGAAACAAACGGATTTCCTTATGGACATCGCGTCTTTCATCGGCGTTGTCGTCGTCGTCATCATCACAACACTTACTAAATTGTTTATTATTATTGGTAGTCAAAAAGTTCAAAAATGTCGAATATCATCAACTACCGACTTCGGGTAACATTATCGGATGCGCGGGTGTTGACAGGACAAATGTTGGCCTTTGACAAACATATGAATCTTGTATTGGCCGATTGTGAGGAATTCCGCAAGATCAAGTCCAAAAGCAGCAGCAGCAACAAAAAGAATACCAGCGACACAAAGGAACAAGATATGAAACGAACACTGGGTCTGGTGATTTTACGAGGTGAAACTATTGTTAGTATTAGTATTGATGGTCCTCCTCCACCTTCAGCCGATGATGCTAGAGGTAGAATGGCCATGATGGGCGGTCCTGGTATGGGTAGAGTAAGTGTTTTAGAATATGACATACATGACAAGGAACTAGGATATTAACATATATTATTATCAGCCTGCCGGACGTGGTTTACCAGCAGCTCCTCCTCCAGGTATGCCTATGGCTGGGTTATCTGGGCCTGTACGTGGTGTTGGTGGTCCTGCTCCTGGCGTAAGTTTATATAAGATAGGATACACGCGTATATATGTGTGCCATGACTGATATTTGGTTTTCATATATAGATGATGGCTCCTAGACCTGGTTTTGGTGCTCCTCCAATGCCCTATGGTCGACCTCCTATGCCCGGTGGGTCTGGCGCCGTAAGTGATTTACACTCCACATATACTTAATAGGTTGTAACTGACATTTTTTTTTTTCGTGTAGCCTCCTCCTGGATTTCGACCCGGACCTCCACAGAACTTTAGACCTCCCCCTCCTGGGTTCCGTCCTCCTCCTCCTGGCATGGTAAGTTCACGATCAAAGGAATACGAAATTACAGGGATAGGTTTGCTGATTCATGCTGACATTTTTTTTCTATATAGCCACCACAAGGATTCCCACCTGCTGGGCGTGGTCTCAACCGACCACCCCCACCTCCTCCTGGCTATGGACGTCCCCCTCAATAAAATATCACCACCTTCCTTTTTTTCCCCACATCCTTGGTAGCTAGTTATTTGTGATCCCCCGTACCATCCCCCACTTCACCTTTATATAGTCTTCATCTGTTTTTTATTTTATTTACTTTATTCACCATTTGAAACACAATAGAGACAACAAAAAATAGTCCTTCTTTTATAAATAAAAACTCTCTTTGAAATATCATTGCTGCGCTTTTTTTTTTTTTTTTTTTTTTTTATGAGGGGTATGAAAATATTGATGGAATGCTTTACATGCAATACTATGATACGATTATTATTCAAAATAGAATGCATGATGATCCAACCTCCAGATACCCTCATTCCCGCTCATATTATATCGTCAAGTTACATATATATATAGTCACTCAAAAGCGGGCAACATCTGGGAACCAAAAACGCCTAAAATTTTACCGAGCAAAAAAGAATAGCAGGATTACATTATACAACGAACAATCTGGAATTTCTAAGAATAGTTTGACAAACAAGAAAAGCCTGGACATAAATTCATTAGCAGGCCCTGGTTAGATTATATTATATAGCTACCCCTCATCTCTTATTCCTTATTTGGTAGTTCGATGGCCCAGTACTACGTTAGAATGCAGTACTTCGATCTTTACCCTCTACCTTCTTCATATAAATTACATGATAGCAATGCTTCAATAAAAATAAAAACTACTGCACTCATCAATTGTCTTTTGTAAATATTTATGTGTTTGAAATGACGATACCGGGTTTAACCTATTAGTTATTTTCCCCATTTATTATTATATACGTGTAAACATATAAAAATAAACCCGGCTAAAAAAAAATCAGATCATGCCAAGGTCCCCGAAAATTGGCTCATCAAGCTTTTTTCCGTTGAACCCGTGCTTCCGGAGCGGACTTTGTAACCCGGTCATTATCGTAAAAAATGAAAATGGCCGTGCGCCGGTCTTCTCATCTCTCACCAAAAAGATGACATGACAGAATTTGTAAATTAAAAGATGATTAATTTTCCCTTTTGATAAAAACACTAGTGTATCATGTTTTGTCCAGAAACATAGGTATCCTGCTTTCTTTTTTTTTTTTTCTTTATCCAACTTTATATTTTTTTTTCTTATATGGTAAAAAAATTTTAACCAGTAACAACAACGTGAGAGAAAAACGAGAGGGATTTTTTTGATCTGGAGATTCGATTGGCTCGAAATGGTCAAATAGATATCTCCGTTGAGTTGCTTTTTTAAAATGGTAAGGATGAGTAACATTGAGGCAAATGTGTCGGGGTTCGTAATTATTATTTTATTGTAAATGGAACGATGAGTCAGAGTTATGACCTTATGGCGGAATTATCAGGCAGCGCATGTCAAAAAAAAAAAAAAGTATATAAAAGAACAGGAGACAAAATCAATTTAATTCCGTTTTTATTACTTTACCTTACTTTATTCTCAAAGCATACTTCTTAAAAAAAATGGATCTTTCTTGGTGCCTCTCTTGTGATCGTCATTGTGTTGAAGATAGCGTAAGTATATAATATATATAATATAAAGCCACAAAAAAAAAAAAAAATTACATGGTCTGACTCTTTATGCTTTTTTCTTTCCAGTTATACTGCTCAGACGCTTGCCGCATGAAGGATAATCAATCTCTCTTTTCATCATCATCATCATTGTCGTCACCAGAATCATCACCAGAATCGTCTTCCTTGAATGCATTCCCAAGACCAGGAACACCCACATCGCCTCTTTTGGAACCTTTCTTTTCCTCCTTCCATCATTCTCATGATCATCATCGCCACTCTATTGTAATCCCAAGCAGCAGCAAATCATCCACTTACTCCCTCTTTGCTCCAATCAATGACACGTAGACTTTCCCGCATATTCATCATATTAATTCATTATTGCATTTGATTTTCCCCTCTCTTCAATTACATTGTTTGATAAACTATCAACAACAAAAAAAAAGCATGGCTGTACAACTCTTGTTTTTTTCTGGGATGATCCCTCTCGGTATCGCCGTTTGCCTGGCTTCCCACAACCTCCCCTCTCTCTTGTTTAATATCATTATTATAGCATAGACATTATCTCATCCTTTTGTGTGTTTTTTTTTATATATTATCAATAAAAAAAGTTTTCAATTTGCTCTTCCATTTTTATTCCAATATCTCCACATGTTCAGGTGAGGTGATGACATTGGGCAATGTTTCAGTCTTCGCTATTCTTTTTTTGATCCTCCGCTTTGCTTGGCTCTTGGGCTTAGAAAAGGGTGGCAGGGAAGATTACTAATAATAGAAAAAGTTGTATCTATCCGGGAATCATATTAACTATCATGCGAACGTGGGTCAGGGAAACATATTGAGTTGTCTTTTTTTTTTTTTTTTTAAAAAAAAAAAGGAAAAGCCGGTTTACCCGCTATCACGTCTGGCTGAATTTTCAATTCCTTTACTGAGAGTAAGGCTAATACATATAATATGCCGCAGTCCAGCGGGAAGGTAAAGTAAACCTAAATTGTTGCCTTTTTTTTTTCTCGTATTCTCAACCGTCCTGAACAGCATAGCTCACTCGACGCTTTCAAAAAATTGGTCTACTGTGTGACAGAGGGGGGGGGTGACATTCTCTTCAGTAGTTTTTTGACACGACATGCGAAAAACAAAACATTTTAAGAGCTGGGTACATACAATATATCCAATCGATTCAAAGTTACGCTCTTATCACAGCTTAGGCTGATTGATATAAGTGATAGAATCAAGGGAAAAGTAGTCATAATGGACAAGGTAAAAAGCAGGCAGCTACAATAACAGTTTTGGTGACTATACAATGGGTCAGAGAATCGTAATGAATAGATATTTTATTTTATTGGAGCATATTGAAACTAAAAATGAGGTGCTCATTGGGGGAAGCACGTGGGAAGATAGTGTGAGTTCTGAATAAAAGTCGATACTAATAAAAAGAAGGAGGGGGGTGTAAAATGGAAGCTAGTATACTGTATATGATATGAGAAAGCCTAAAGGGATGCCTGTTCTTGAAACACAACAACGGCTAACGGCCATCAAAAAGATTGATGGTAGTAAAAAAAGGAATCACTTGGATAAACATGAGAGAGACTAATGGGACATATTTTTCATTGGTGCAAGTAAAAAGATACATATTTTATTCAGTCGAGGATACATTATATGGACAGACTAAGACTAAACTAAACTAATGATGACTCCAAAGGCCAACAAATGGTGGTCCCAGATCCTGAATCAAAAACGAAAGGGTCTCCCCATGCATCTTGTAATCCCTGAGCTGAAACCCCTTCTAAACTAGTTCTAGCATTAATCTAAGTCCAACATTACCCCATAGGAGTTGAAATGGTGAAAAATTAAGAAAGAAAAGAGAAGGAAAAAGAAAAGAAAGAGCGAAAAAATAAAAATTGAGAGTAAATAAATATTCACGTGGGCGGGGGTTAAATGCTCTCTTTTTTTTTTTTACTACAACCAACACCATACAACATCATCAACATGGGACTCCCTTCTCATGATAATAACTACCTTCATTCAACATCGGCAGTATGGGCATTCTTTTCAAATGATGACTTTGGACTAACTAAATTTTATCTAGTTTAGTTTCTCTCCATCATCCTCCCACTGTAGAATAGTTTGACACTCATATATTCTCCAACAAATATATGTATCCCTACCTCTAGCTTCTCACCTTTTACCATAGACTAGTTTTTCTCAGTTGCCATTATTTATACATAGCTTCATCTGAATAAAATATGTCTTGTCTTTTTTGCGTTTTTATCGTCCCTCATACGTTTAGTTTGTGTTGTCGAAAGGGCATAGCATATACACACTTTACTGTAAAATACATATACGTGTAGAAAAAAAAGAGTTGGTGTGTGCAAAAAACAGGATACCGAGTGAGGCGACTTCGATCAACTGTAGGCTTTAAAAAAAAAGGTGAGAAGTCTAAAGGGTTTAATAAATGACAACGGTAAAAACACGAAAATAGGACAGTGGACAACACAAAAAGAACCCCCCCCACCCCAACATCTATGAGTGCATAAAAATGCGCACACTACTGTGGATGATATTTATTTGAGCCGCATAGCTTCCCTTTTTGATAAATGTCTTGCTGTTGCAACTCCTCGACGCCTCAGCTGAAACCGACCAATTTGAAAACCCGACCTCATAACTCTGTTCCTTTTTACCTTTTTTATATTATCATGTTAAGTAGTTAAAATAGTTTTAATGTCAAGTAAATCAAATACCCTTGGCATATTATGTAATAAAACCCTTCCCCCCTTTTTTTTACGTCCTTGTTGAACTGTGCTATATGAATATACAATACAGTAGACGTCGAGAACGAAAGGATCGATCTAGAAATTAGTCACCCTTTTCTTCTTCTTTTGCTTTTCTACATGCCGGATGCCGAGAAAATCCCGTTCACAAAAGGTAAATCGTACAAAAAAAAAAAAAAAAAAAAAAAAAAGACTGGTGCTTATATAATTTTATGTTGGCCTGTACATATATAAAAGAAAAAGCTTTTTTCATTTTTATTTTCATTTTTGAGTTCACTAAAAAAACAACCAAGCTATGCAAATCCATCTATTTCTTCCTGTATTGGTCTCCGGCTGTATTTTCTTTGCCCATCAAGTCTCGGCCGTCTACCTTGTGAACTGGTGGCAGACGCCTAAAAACTTCGGCTCTATCAAAGAAATGATTTCGTCCATGCGCGTACCGCCAGGGTCCGATCCCACCCATACATATTGGTGTGCCAATGGATTTACAAGAGGGTATTTGGGCATGCAACATAACGATGGTACCGATCGACGATTTTTGTTTTCGATTTGGGATGATGGGAAAGGAAGTAAAGTAGATGCGCTACAAATCAATCCGGATGCCGAAGATTCTACTTTTGGCGGTGAAGGTACTGGTTCTCACACGATTCTCCATCATCCTTGGAATGCAGGCGATGTCATTTTTTTCCGGCTCACCGCAGAACCTAACCAGGCAGGTGATTATACAGATTTTGCAGGCTATTACCGCTTCGGTGATACCGGCTCATGGACTTTGATTGCAAAATATCGGGCCGAAAAAACAGTATTGTATCTTACCGGTGCATACAGCTTTTTGGAGAATTTTGCAGGAACAGATAAAAATGTGCTGCGAGAAGGCTTTTATGGTAATCAAACCATGATCAACATAAATGATAAGGACGCACGTGTTCAAATGAGCTACGAGTCGCAAAGAGTTACAAAAGGTGATATTTGGGAACAACGCTTAGTGAATGGTGAATCCTACGTTCGCATGGATGGATTAAAGGATCAAGGCATATACCCTCCTACAAACAACTCATAGCGTGACAAAGTACTCTAGTTATTTCTAAATAAATAAGCAAAAATAGTAATAAAAGACAAAAGACGTGAAAGTCTAAGATGGCCATGTTCTACTATGTCATAAAGCCATCCCTAACACGATCATATTTTGCCGCATCAAAAGACATGGGGAAAAAAAAGTTATGGGACTAATATTGTTGTTCAACATATGCAATTTTTTATTTTTTGGAATAAAACAGTCAAGTAAAAATAAAAAAAACAACTATACAAAACAAAAACGTAAGATAAAAAGGGGATAACTAACTAACTACTAGAAGGGGATAGGGTTTATTCGGCCTTTTGTTCTTCTTGGATATCAGCCTTTTCGAAGCCTTCAACCAAATCAGGGATTTCATCATCATCATCACCTTCAGCAGCAGCACCTTCGGCACCACCTTGAGCAGCTTGGTAAGCTTCAGCGAGCTTACGGAGACTGGCCAAAGAGTCAGGACCCAATTGGTTCAAAATACCGGGAACTATTTTACAAAACGCGAGAATGGGTAAGTATATATATAAATAAAATAATTTTCACTGGTTCGATACCACACACAGACACGCATGATATGTACAACCCAACAACCCGTCCTCTTTTTATACGCATATATGGATATATATTGATTTAGATAGCCAACTTACCGAGTTCAGTCAAGTCCTTTTCGACGGCACGGCCGTGGATGGCAAAGGTGTTGGCGTTGGCAGCAGCTTGGATACGAGGAGCAGACAAATGGATCACCTTACCGTCATCACGGAACATGTTGACTTCTTCAATACCAGGAATAGGTTGAACCTTCAAGCTTTGGAGAGTAGCTTGAAGCTTACGGTCATCACCAGCGTTGGACTTGGTCACCTTCTTGACCTTACGACGGGGAGTACCTATACAACAAGGAAAAAGAAAACAAACAAGACGGTGTCAATCACTTTTTTTTTTTTGTTTTCGCTCTACCCCAGCATGTCATCTAACAAAAATAACTCTAATCGAGACTAATCTAAGCAACAGCACAATGGTTTGTAGCCATGGTTCCCACACGGCTATAGTAAATATCCCCTTTTTCTGTAAAAACAACAAATAAAAAACAAAAAGCGTCTTATTTACCCTTGCCACCGATGCGGACTTGTTGTTGAAGTTTGGCGAGCTTTTCGGCGTTCATTATAATAAATATGTGTATATGAAAAAGAAGAAGAAAAAAAAAAAAGAATTGTTTTTTTCTGTGGAAGTGTCTTTCTTACAAAAGTGGGTGCTCGGCTCAGCCACCCATTCTGTTTTTTGAATCGCCGCTGACCTTTTTGAAAAAAATATTTTTCTCTAGGCTAGCTGGGGAGGTGACAGATTGATAAAAACTCAGTCAGCCGTAATCCTGGGCAGGGTATCATTAGCAAGAAGGGCAAATATATATATATATATATATATCATATGGGTTACCGGTGATATGAATCAAAAACAGTATATTTAATACCGCTCCTTCACAGCGAAAATGGGAAAGGTTCCGGACGACATGCCCACTTTTGCACGCTTCCAAATTGGAACGATTTTGCGGGATTTCAACGTTTTCAACAATTGAAAATAAACTATTACGAAAAGTCTGCGCGAAAGGCGATTTCAGCAGAGCTCGTGCGCAAGATTTCTATACAAATGCTCCACACTTGCCTACTCGCACACGCCTCGTTTTTATTTTTCTACGTTGACGGTATAGTATAGGAATCACGCTTAAGCACAATCCATTTTCAGGACTAGTTCGTTCGGCAGGCGAATTGTTCCACGTTCCCTAGTTTAGACGACAGGGCCATTTTGTACTTCAGTGAGCGTTCACGTGAGACCCAGGTGATGTTTTGTCTGAAGATTTTATGCCGCTGTTTTATTACAACAAATGGAAAAGGATGTAAAAACAAAGTTAGGCAATGAACTGGATAGATACTATTTATCGAGTTTATTGGAGACCTTAATATTTTATAAAGGAGTCGATGCTAACGGAATGGCTTAGGCTAATCAATATGAAGTGTGGGGCAGGAAATAGGGCTATCTTCGAATGACTCGTGCTCTTGGGAGAAAGGGGGAGGGGAGGAAATAGTTTGTAGCACCACACAACACAGTTTGGACTCATCAGTATGATTGGTCGAACAACAGCAAGTCCACATTTCATATCAAGTGGCCCGAACCTGCCAACCAATTCCTAGGGCTTTGTAAAAGGGGATAAAACTGGCCATAGTAAGTGAGCTAAACAGCAGGTGCTTGATTGGACACTCACAAACTAGCAAGAAATAACGACATTGTTCACTATCTAATCAGCCAGAGGTGGTGAATAAAAAGGATATATTCATTGAAATATATAGATGGATACTAAACTAAAGGCGACAGGTTCGTTGTAACAGGGGCATAATCTACTGGAGAAAGCATCAGAGAGACTAATATCACATCTGATGGAAGGTCAATGATAATCTAACAGTACACTTGTAAAATGGGGGCTAATATATTTTATAGTGCAAAGCACGAAAAAGACTATAAAGAATATCTTTTATTGAAGCATAACAATAGTCATCACTAATCTTTAGGAGATGATGGTAGTAAACAAAGAAGCCATTGTACAAGATATGAGAGACTAATGGGACATTTTTCATTGAAGCAAGTAAAATGCGACATATTTTATTCAGATATAGATCAAACTATGGACAGCCTAATACTAAACTAAGCTAATGAAGTTTCTAAAAAACCAGCTAATGGTAGTTCTAAATCCTGAATGCAAAATGAAAGAGTTTCCCCATGAATCTTGCGATCCCTGACCTGAAAACCCTTCTAAACTAATCCTGACTATAATCTAAGTCTATCATAATTCCATAAGAGCCACAATTGTGAAGAATGAACGTAAGAAAGAAGTGAAAAAAGAAAGAGAGCAAAAAAAATAAAAACCTGGGTCAAAAATAAAAATTTCACGTGTGCGGGATTCGAAATATTTTTCTGTGGACTGACTGTATGGCTAGTCTCCAGGTCGGTTTTGCATCTTACCGTTATAATAACATAGTCAGCGTACTTGCTTTTTTTGGGAACGATAAGGAATGCATACGATCTCTCCACTGTGATAAACAAAGTGATCAGGGCAGCAATGAGAAAAACCAAAGAGGTAATAAATAAACAATACGTAGGTGAGGTGCAACAAAAATAAATGAATAATTGCTTTTTTGCATCCTCTATTTTTTATGTATAGCCTTTTCTTCAAGTTATTTTTACGATAAAGATGTTTGACTTTTTTTTTTGTGCCAAGTGCTTCCAGACCCCTTTGGACCAAACATGCGCATACTGCACAAGGCACAACTCTCGGCTTTTCTTTCTTAAGTGGTAGTTATTCCGTACAGTCTCCGGCCAGCTATTATTTTATGCGTTGGTCTCATGGACGGAAAAGTGATCGACAAATGTGAATGAGGGGCAGGGTACGAATTGTCTCTTTGCGTGTGTGCTTTTTTCCTTCTTTGTTTCATTAAAAGGACCATAGCGATAATACTGATCTTTTCATTTGGTCTGGAACTTCGGATTTTGGCAACAAGAGCCTTCGCTCAGTCCTAGCTCTTACTCTTTTATAAACTTTATCCTGGCTCAACGGTGGATGCCGAGCAAGTTAACCGCCCGATAATAATAATAGATTGGTTGGTAGCCTTTAGTTATCTATATTGGTTTCCAATTTACAATAAAGACTTTATGATTCATCTATTTATTTGTTGTTACGACTGTTGGGAAATGGTCGCAGTGCATGGTCCTATTGATGGTATATTTAATAGTATTGTAATAAGGTTACAATATATAGAGCATTTATAGACGGTATATTATTATACTTGACATCTCAGTGAGTGGCATGAAAAAAAGGTTTTATAATGGACTCTCACTAAAGTTACATTCCAAAACAGACCATCTTTTTCTGAGACATATCGAAGTTTGCTTACTTTATCTTCAACTCTACTTTCTTATTACTTTTTTCATATGTAAGTTTGCCCATGCTGTCATTTTATCGTAAATTGGCCGTTATCTAGACCGTTTTCAAAAAAAAAAAGGTATAAATAACGTAAAAAAAAAAAAGGTATATTTTTCTCACTTCAACTTGTTTGGACCACCATGAGAATTCAATACTTTATTTTTTGGTTTTCAATTCTAAAAGTTACTGTTAGTGTGTCAGCACATGTGTTGCCATTGTCTCAACAGAACGCTGTCGATGCTACTGATGCTCCACAACAGCAGTTGGATCTCACACCACAGACGGAGGAAATGAAACTCCGCTATGAAAAATTGCCTAAAGAAGAGGATGATACTGACTGTGACGACGACGACGACGGCGACGACAAGGACGACAATAAAGAAGAGAGCGATACTGACTGTGACGACGATCAAAAAGATGAAATTGATGACGCTGATTGCGAAGACGAGGATGCAAAATATCACGACAAAGAAGACGATGATTGTCACGAAGATGACAACGACGATGAGAAAAAAGGCGATCACGATGATGACAACAAGAAACATCATCATTGGGTGACTGAAAAAAATGATGATAATGATCGCATCAAGAAAAACCATCATTGGGACACCGAAAAAAAAGACGACCATGATGATCATAGCAAGAAACACCATTATTGGAGTGCTGGACAAGAAGAAGAAGAAGAAGATGACCACAGCAAGAAATACCATCATTGGGACACCGAAGAAATAGACGACCATGATGATCACAGCAAGAAACATCATCATTGTGGCGCTGGAAAAGAAGAAGAAGATGATGATAACAACAAGGAACACCATCATTGGGGAGCTGGAAAAGATCGAGATAATGGGTTTAATGGAAAAAATGACAACAATACCACATCTGTTGTTGACGATGATCATAATGGCATTATAAATGATGATGGTAGTAGCAAAAACAACACTAACACCAACCCAAAGAGTGATAATGACCCTAATCTCGGCAACAGCAACAATATCCGACCCCCTACTAATAGTATCACGGTTGACCCCAGTACGGATAGCACTAGTACCAATGACCGGCCTACCCCAGTCAAGACCGTTACAGTGACAGTGACAGTGACAAAAACAATTACTGTTGCACCGACAGCGAATTCATTGGCATTACCGGGTCCTGCGTCTGGTGGAATCCTACGAGAAATAAATGGACCCACACCAACACGTGCCTCATAGTTTCATTGATAAAGAAAAAAAAACAAGGGGTTTTCACTAGGGAAATACCTTTTGAAAAGAAATTTATTTTTACTATATGATATTATATTCGTAATTTTTTAAAATTTATTAAAATTGCTGTATCATAAATGATTATGTGTACAAAAAATGCCAAGTTAGCATGGATTTAGTGGTTGGACACTTTCCTTTTTTACAAAAAAGCCACAGGTACAAACTCCGGTCAAGGTTATAATTTGTTTATTTTTCGGAGAGTGTCACTTGTTTTTCGCTCTTTGCTTCTCCCCACTCCACTCCTTCCAATTAAAACACACACGTATGGAGAAGTCATTTGCTAGTTTACTTCGTCACTCTAAACTAGCAACCTACGACCGTTGCCTCAATCAAGTCTATTCTTCGCCAAAACATTGTAAACAGCGTGGCGATTGGGGTCTCAAACGGAACTTACCGACTGTCATTCGCACCCCTTTTGTCACTGTTGGTCAACTGGACACCTTGGAACACCAAACCCCATGGGATTCCGGACATAGTCAGGTGGCCTTTATACAACGATGGAAAGAAAACTTTGGAGACATAGCATCATCATCATCTCGACGTACGCCCCAACCATCACGCCAACCACATGATGATTACCACAACCTGACATCCATGACACGCCCTCAATTCGACCACTTTATCAAACATACCATTACCCCTGACACCGCCCAGGCTTTTCATCAAGCCTTAAAATCGCACCAAATCACACGAGACCAGGTCTACGATTACCTCCATGTCACATTCCGTCCCGAACCCTCCAAGGTGATGGGCCCTATTTACAACAACAATCCTCCTGCGGCAACCGGAAACAGCAACAGTACGAATGAAGAGGTGGTTGTTCAAGGGCGTATTTTGAACACTCTGAAGGGCGGCTACGCTGTCGGCATTGGCGGGGTAGTGGCGTTGCTGCCGAAACGATTTGCGGTTGGGATCAAAAAACCAGGGGATCGATGGATGGTACGTTCCTTTTATGTGCGACGTGCTTATATTGATGATCAAGGGAAACCTCAAGTGATTGTGTCTTTACATCCTCAACCCACGGCTTCTACTCAATCACCCACACGTCTGAATGACATGGTATCCTCACCTACTTCCGCGCTTCCTACTTCCACCAACATGAAGAAAAAAAAGTCTCATCGATCGGCTTTGACGTTGGATCGTCTCTTTGCATCTCCTCCACTACCCAAAAATATGGATGATTTACAACTCTCTTTATTAGGTCCACAATCAAAACGGAAACACACGCATCTCAACACCAACACAGTCACCCCTGCTAAGGAACCACCACCACCATCAGCAGCATCAGCGTCAGCATCATTAAAGGAAAAATCGCTGGAGGATCATTCCGTCTTGATGAACAGGATCATTGCCTTGTTGAAAAATGGAGCATCTTCAAAGAAGGATTAACCTCAAAAAAAAAAGTTGAATTCTGGGTTAGTTTAGTCTTACTTATCTGTGTAGTTTTAGTCTTTTGCATTCTGTATTATTTGGATGGTTTTGTCGTTTTTAGTATGATGTCAATAGAAATAAAGAAAAACTTCTGTATTATATTTTTAAAAAAAAAAAATACTATTTTTTTTTAAGGATTGTGTGTGAAATTATGGGATATGAATGGGATTGTGGAAGCGACATTTCACTGGGTTGAAAGTGATTTGTTGATTGTCTGGGAAATGGTATCCAATGAAGTGGGGTATATCAACGAATGGCAATGATTGTGTGATACTATCTTTGGGAAGTAGTTTGATGGTCTCATTTTTTTTTTTTTTTTTTTTTTTTCCCTCTGTAATAATACATGACGATACTACTAGATGCATAGAGAGGAAAAAGGCCTTAGAACTTCAAGATCGATGTCGTGATATTAAGTTCTAAACTGTTCGTACCATATCGTACATACTGATAATAAAACATGAAATTTGTGTTCGCATTCCCAAGTTCTCCGTCCTTTTTTCTGTATGATTCATATCATAGTAGCCTTTCTCAACACATAAAAACGAAAA
This sequence comes from Absidia repens, assembly GCA_002105175.1. Taxonomy (NCBI): domain Eukaryota; kingdom Fungi; phylum Mucoromycota; class Mucoromycetes; order Mucorales; family Cunninghamellaceae; genus Absidia; species Absidia repens. Next base: position 876,965 of record MCGE01000009.1, read on the forward strand.
GCAGACATAAAAAAAAAGAGGCATTGTGGTGTAGTGGTAATAATAATCAACTTTATTTACAAATCATTCAATAATAATAATAATACTAAAAAAAAAAGTGTATACTAAATTCTAAAGTAAGTAAAGGGGAAGAGGGGAAAATAATAATAATAATAATAATAATAACAATAAAACAACAAACTAATATATGTAATTCTACATAAGAATCATACAGGAGATGTGGAAATAGGGTCTGTCATTGTCGATGGTACCGGCGTCGAGGAGGGGGCACGGCTTTGGCTTCGACTTGAATGGCGGTCGCCGGAGGGTGTTGATTGCCGCTTGTTACCATCGTCATCGCCATTGTTGTTGTCGATATTGGTTAAAGCAGAAAAGGTAGCGACCATGGATGGATTGATGGCAATACTTTTTGTACAGTTGCTGGTTTTGTAAATCCCCACTAATCTATCGGCCAATTCAAACATATTGTTGCGTAGACTGATGATCACAAATTGGGCATTCTTGGTACGCTCGGCAATATAATTGGCTACAATGGACACGTTCCGGAAATCGAGGGCAGCATCGATTTCATCCATCACATAGAGCGGCGTTGGTTTGAAATGGTGCAAAGCAAACACAAGCGCCAATGAGCTGAGTGTCTTTTCACCACCAGATAAATTCGAAATATTCTTCCAGCTTTTCTTGGGCGGCATCACGCTGAACACGATTCCCTCCGAAAATGGATCCAAGCTGTCCACCAGTTCCAATTCGGCATTGCCTCCCAAAGTAATCATCTAATGTACATAAATACATAAATAAAACATGAATGAACTGATGTCTTCGGTCACCAACTTTTTTTTATCTTACCTGATACATTTCCTTGAGCTTCTGGGAGATGATGTTGAAGCCTTGCATGAATTCATCCAATCTTTTTTTGCGTAAATCGTCTGCTTCATATTTGACTTGATCCCTCTTCTTCGTAATACTTTCCAAATCAGTTGCACGATCCTTGTATTCCTCTTCACGCCTACGATATTCCTCGAGAACTGAGAGATTTGGTTTGGCACTTTGGACAAAAGCTGGACAAAAAAAAAAAAAAAGAATAGGTGGAAAATAAGTAATGATCTTATCAAAATAATAATAATTCATATATATACTACTGTACCTTCAATTTCGGCAATTTCACCCTTGATAACTTGCTTGTCTTGCTGGAATTCTCTAACCTTTTCAATGGTGTATATAGGTAGGATAGTTTCATCACCTTTTTCGTTCCTGTCATAATAATAATAATAATATGAATATATAAATAACATTTTATAAAGGGGGGTGTACTTTCTTACCAAAGCTTGTGCATAGTAAGCCTAGACTGTTGATCGGACCAATGTTCGGCTTTTCTTTTGTTGTCAGTGTATGTCTTTTGATAGTCTTCCAATTGGTTGGTGATTTCCAACTAATGAAAATAATGATGATTGTTAATAATCAAGTTTTGATGTGGTGTGTAGATGTGATTATCGTGTACTTACTCTAGCTTTTCTGGATTCATTGATGCTTTCAGATTTGGTATCGAGTTCTTGTTTCATTGTATCCATTGCTTCCTTTTTCGTCGCCTTGTCCTATGTCAAAAAAAAAAATACAATGTGTGAGACCATATATGTAATGCATCCCTTTCTATCTAACTTGACTTGCCTTTTTCATATCCTCGGCGTCAGCAAGAAGTGATGCAGCAGCTGTGGTATTCGCAATCAATTGTCGGTCCAGTTCAGCAGATTCACTTAGCAAGTTTTCCAGGTCGGCTTCTGTTTTCTTGATATTGGCTTCTATCTTGATGACATCCTTTTCAGCTTTGGTTTTATGGACGGAGCACTTGGTGATTTTGTCATTGTGTAGATCAATACGCTTGCGAACATCGTCCACCACAATTTTTTGTAGCCGTAGATCCATACCACCCACATCCATGATTTCTTCGTGCAGACCATCTATTGTTGCTTGAATCGTCGCTGTCTTCTCATTAAGTTCAGTCAATTCCACAGTCAGCTGTTCGACTTCATGCTTGATTTCCTCCACACGTTGCACATCCTGTGGCTTTGGCTCGGAGTGGGCCCTAGAATAATATAACAAAGAATATTTAATAAACATACCCATCTGTATATTGTTGTTGTTGTCGTTTTTTGTGCCTTCCACTAAAACTTACTTGAGTTCCTCCAGTCGGCGATTGTCGTCTTCCAATTGACTATCCAAGCTACGTACATCCAGTTGCAATTTTTCCAATACCATTTGCTTTTTGGGTAGAGACGCTTGTTTAGCTCGTAGGACCAATTCAAGAGCACGTTTTTCTTCCACCAACTTCCGGAATTCCATTTCCAGGTCATTACGTTCCTTTTCCAAGGTGGCTACCATTTCTGGGTCGACGTCGTCTTCGTTCTGGAATTGAGCTCCCATCGCACCACGGAGTTGTCGATTACCACCACCAGTCATTGCCCCGGATTTTTCAATCAGTTTGCCATCCATGGTCACCACACGCCACCTTTTCTTGCCACCAAACGCAATCCGATTCGCTTGATGAAGATCATTCGCCACGAGGGTATCCCTAAGCACGCTATAAAAGGCTGGAGCAAATTTGTCGTCCTTTGGTTGCACCAAATCAAATAAGCGAGGTACATTGTCAGGTGTTTCAATAGATGACATGTTTTGTTGTTGCTGCTTCTCCAAGACTGTAAAAACCGCCCTGCCAAGATTATTCTTGCGAAGATATTCAATGCATGCTTGTCCGGCTTCCACCGTTTCCACCACAATGTTGTCAAGAGCTGGGCATGCTGTTGAAATGGCCACATCATACTTGTCGTCGATCACACCCAGGTTACCCATACGGTCCTAAGGAAGAAAAGGAAATCAAAGCTTAAGTTTGAAATGACTTTTTGAGATTGTGACACCATGATCATCCATAAAACTTACATAAATTCCTTTGATCCGTCCGGTGTCACGCATACGCAATAAACCGTCCAGCACTTTACCACGAGATTGTGATTGTTGCATCGTTGACTTGGCTTCGTCGTGTTTTTGACGGGCTGTGCTAACTTCTTTTCGGCACGAAGTTTCTCGTTCACCCAAATCCTAAAGAAAGATAAAAAAAAGCCGCCGGTAAGTATGTACTACATTTTTTTGTTTATATATACACTGTCTTACCTTCACTTTCTGAATCAATTCCTCTACTTCGGTGCGCAATTCACCGATTTCTTCAGGAAGCGTTTCAATATCCGCAAGCTATGAATAATCAAATTGAGGTCAATAACGAAGTAGTCGTCAAGGGCATACTTTTTTAGGGACTGTGGATCTTACCTTCTTTTTTTTCGTCACCGCCAATTTCACCAATTGTTTTTCTGCTTCCTTAACGGCTTCAGCACCAGAGGCAATTCGCTTGGACAAAATTTCGCTTTCAGAGTTCTTGAGGTTGATGGCTTTTTTCTTGTCATTGATTTTTTCAGTCCACGGGGCGAGCTGCGTTTGCTGTTCTTCAATATCCGCCATGAACCCAGCCGTCTTCCCTTGGAGGTCGCGATTGATTTCATCCAGATTCTTTTCTTCTTGTTTGAGTTGCTTTTCTGACGCTTTGAGATCCTTCTGTCGTTTATCGATTTCCTGCGTGTTTTTCTTGATAGTGTCTTCCGCTTTGGTCAGTGCTTCACGTTCCTTTTTGTAAAAAAAAAAAAAAAACAATCGTAAGTCAACCTGATGTACATGTCTAGATATATATGTGTATATGTTTATTTGGTTGAAGTTCTCTTACCGACTCAATCGTTTCTTTTCCCTTGTCTTGTCTTTTCTGCAAATGCTCTTTCTTGGCCCGTAATTCCACATCATCTTTTTCAAAAGTAGCATGTCGTTTCATAATCTTGGAGTAGTCAGCTTCGAGAGACTATAGAAAAGGAAAAAACGAGTGAGTACTTTTTTCATTTTTTGCCTTTAATTGGAATATGTATCCTATCACTTACATTGTACTGTTTCACTTCGTCTTGGTATGCAGTTTTAAATGCCTTAATTTCTTCCTCAACTTTGGCATTTTTTTCTTCATCCAGCTTGAGCTTCTCCTTAAGTTCTGTCTAAATGACATGAATAAACGATAAAAAAGGGGCGTAAGTAATACAAAATCATAGCTCATGTTGGTGACTCATCAATCCGTTGGTCGTCATTCTTACCACAGCCTTTTCAGCCACTTCCATGTTCCCCTGAGCTTCATAGCGGTACACTTGATAAAGTTCGTTTTTCCGTTTTGATAATTCATTTTCGTTTTCCAAGTAGTTCTCGGCTTCAAGTTTCTTGTCCTATTAGAAAGAGAAGAAAAGAGAAAGAGAAAGAGAGAAAAGGATCATCAATGAGTGTCCCACTTGCATTTCTTTTCTTTCACTCTTTCCTTTTTGGACTTACCTCCAAGTTTTCCTTTTCCTTTGCAACAAATTTGACTCTGTTCAGCTTTTCAGCCCTGACGACATTGAATTCCTCTAAGCGCGTGTTTGCGTCCACGATGGCGTCCTTGTATTTTGATGTACCAATAATATCTTCCAAATATTCCAGTAGACCATCGTCATTGCCGTCCTTTGCTTTGGGTTTCATCAGCGCAATCGATTCCACTTCACCTTGCAAAATAAGGAACCTTTTGTGATCCAAGTCAATCCCACGACCACGAAGTAAAGTAGTGACATCCATATAGTTGCTTGAGCGTTCGTTGATGAAGTATTTGCTACTATTGTTGCGAGAGGCTTGACGAGATACCACCAGGCGGGAGTTAGGAACGGTATCATATTGACCCACTTGTTTATCACTGTCGATGATTTCTTGAAAATGGACCTCCACCGAGCATGACTCCAGATTGGGATGTTGAGCAGAGTTGTGGATGAGTTCCGATAATTTCCCTTGCCTCATCTTGTTGGCACGGTATCCAAAGACAAATAAAAGCGCATCAATCACGTTGGATTTGCCAGAACCATTGGGACCAACCACTAAAATAAAAATAAAAAAAGAGGGGAGGAGCGAGAGTAAGTCAATCAATAATAGTCATTTTATGCAATCAATAGCTAATCTAAATGTTCAAACTTTACCTGCACTAAAAGACTAGTATCACCAAATACACAAATATACATAGAGAAGAGACAAGAGTAAGTTAAATAAGCTATGATCACCCTATGGAATTTTCTTTGCCTACCTTGTGGAAAGGACCAATCACTTGCCGACCAGCATAGGACTTAAAGTTGTTCAATATCATCTTTGTAATAACAAGCCTTGGTTTCCTGATCTCTTGTGGTACTGGTAGCGGCTGTCGTTGCTGTTTCTGCTGCTGCTGTTTCTGCTGCTGTTGCTTCGGCTGTTCTTGTTGTTCGGCTGCTGGTGGCAGTGTTTGGTTCAACGGAGTTTCAGTTGCTGATTCATCTATGCTGCCATCGACAACATCTTCATCTTGTTGATCCTTGGTGCTGTTATCCAAGAAATTTGGCGCTTCCATCGATCTGGCATTACCATTGACGCCTTCTGAATGATGCTTTTTTTCGGATGCTGGTGTTGCTGATGTTTCGTATTTGTTGCCACTGGTATCGGTTTCCCTCAAAGTGCCAGAGTCACCTTTGTTGTCGTCATCGTCGTCGTCGTCGTCGTCGTCACTGTCTTCTTCATCACCAGAACATTCAATATGTCGTTTCTTCTTTGGTGGTTGGTTGGTTTTCAACGTGCTGGCACTTCGATTGCTTGTGAAGGAAAGGTCATCGACTTGATCAGAGCCACTATCCCCACTTTCATCCGTATTAGGATCAATTGGCCGTTTTTGATTGCCTTTATTCATGGAGGACAAGTCAAATATTTATGTGAATATTTTTTTTTTAAAAAAAAAAAGAGGAAGAAAAATGAAAAATAAGGTCCAGGAGTTCGTTAGACGCGATATCCGCCAACTGAGTTGGAAAAATTGAAACAAATATAAAAAAGTTCTAACACCATCCGATAGCAATAAAGGAATAGTTTTATTGGGAATAAGAAAAAGAAGGCAATAAACTAATTACACTACATTACAGTACACTACACTATGCTACACCATACTATACTTTACTATATTATACATTTCCATGATAATTCAAACTAAAGAGAGGGCTCCAACTAACCAAGGGGTCATACTTTTTGTCGAAGCGCAGCAATCCACTGTCGTATACTTTCTTCGGTAGAAAATTGGGCGATCTGAGCAATCACAGCAAGAGTAGGCAGTAGCTTGGTGTTTCCTTTGTTGTCACTGATATAAGCAAACGTCAATCGGTAACATGAGTCGTGTTGCGACGCCGACCAGTCACCACTAATACAGGTATAAAGGTCCATCTTGCCATAAATCCCAGCAATATTCACTAAACTTTCGCAGCATCCCTTTCTCTTCCGTTCCTATTCAAATAATCACATAAGCATAAAAAAGGTCTATATTTCATATCGTAAAAAACCGCCTTTATCCGGTTATTACCTCGATGCCATGTTTTGTCGTGTGTTTGGGTGGTACGGTATCCAAATGTTTCTTGTATTCAACTTGAGTGATATAGGCCCGGCGGTCCCCTGATAGCGGTTGATGTTGCCACGGCAATGAGGAGGTGTCCTTGATTTTTTGAATCAAATTTAAAAGACCAGCGGTCGCATAAGTGTCGTGCACACTATAGGTTTTTTAAAAAAATAATAAGTAACATAAAAGTGTCCTCTAAGTTGTGCTTACCTTTTGCATTGAGAACACATGGATTGTTGTATGTTGCAGATCGTTATAACAGGGCGACGACAGTACTGACAAAACTTTGGGGGTAGCGGTGGTGGTGTTGTTGACTTTGGATTCGACCTAAGGAACAAACAATCAATTAATAACGGTAACATATCCCTACTTCTCCTACCACTTTGCCTTAAATCCTTGTCATAAGAGGATGGCTCGGTCCTTGAAGATAATACTGGTGCCACGGATGATTCTGATACAGCCTAAATAAAGAAAAAGAGAAACTGGCATTAATGAACATGATAGTATGCCCTTTCTCTCGCTTTAACTAACCTGCTTGCTGTCAATAGCGCGACAAGAGGTCGGGGAAAACATCGCTGTTGGTGTCAGTGTCTGTGTTGGTTTCGGTGTTGATGTCTTTAATTTTTCTAAACGTTCAGATATGGGTATATACTACATTATTTATATAAAATAAAAAGCAGTTAGTCTGTATTGCCCACCCTAAATGCCTTTTGTGTCCTTCATCAGTTTACTTTTGCTATGGGACCTTCCGATAGAATTTGACTCATCCGAGTGAGGCAGGCTTTACAGCTTCGTCCCAAGTTCAGTGCAATATCTGTTAAAGGTGTTCCATTATAGAACATATCTTGAAGAAATATTTCTTGCCGTACAGTCCAGGCGGCGCCATGATATGACTAGTGATAATGAATATATGAGTTGTTTTGTTAATGATAGAAAGAGAGAAAGAATGATTATGTACTTACCATAGGAACAGGTCTTGATTGCATTGTTTGCCTTGTTTTCAATAAAAAAATATAAATAGAAGAGTCAGTCGTAAGTGTTACTGCAGTAACCAAAAAGTGTGAGTACGAAGGAGAAGAACAGGAGGAATAATATGAAGAACGATCAATAAATAACAGTTACTGCAAAAGCGGCAATTAAAATTATGTACATGCCTAGTATGTTTCACAGGTTATCAGTAAAGAATAATAATAAAAAAGGATGATTCTTTATTTGAGAAAAAAAAAGTGGATTCTATATTCTAATCTAAACAGACATTTTCATATCCAGCTTGGCGTGAGGATAATAGTCATGTAAAATAAAGTCATCAAAAGTAAAGTCGTCAATCGAGTCAATTTTTCTTGCAAATGTAAGGGTAGGGAAGGGTCGTGGCTCACGGGTCACTTGCTCCTTGAGGGCATCCAAATGATCGACATACACATGAGTATCACCCATCGTATGAATGAATTCACCAGGATCCAAATCAGTTACATGAGCAATCATCCTGGTCAGCAAAGCATAAGATGCAATATTGAAAGGTACACCTAATCCCATATCGCATGATCGTTGATAAAGCACACAAGATAACCTGGACCGTTCGCCTTCTTGTTTGGGTGATGAGACATAAAATTGACAAAATGCGTGACATGGCGGTAAAGCCATCTTTGGTATATCTAAAATAAAGAAAGAAATATTTGTTAGTATCAAATTCACCTTTTCTGTTTTACATTAATTAATTTTTTACCGGCAGGATTCCACGCAGATAAAATAATCCGACGATCAGTAGGGTTGGTCTTGATAGTATGGATCACTGCCTGTAACTGATCGACACCCTGGCCAGTATAATCGGTATCACAGTCAATATAGTCTGCCCCAAAATGTCGCCATTGAAATCCGTAGACAGGCCCCAAATCGCCTTGGCGACGATGCTCAAGCCCACGACTGTCCAGGTATTCCCTTGACCCATTACCATCCCAAATCTTGACCCCGCGTTCAGAAAGATGATTGCTGTTGGTGTCGGCACGAATAAACCATAAGAGTTCCTCTAGAACGGCACGATAAAATACCCGTTTGGTTGTCAACAGTGGCAGTACATCGTCCTTGAGGGAGAACCGCAGCTGAGGTGGGGCGAATAAAGCCTTTGTTCCAGTGCCTGTACGATCTGCTCGATGCTCACCTTCATCCATGATGCGCTGAATCAGTTGAAGGTATTGATGTTCTTCATGTGTGGAGGGTGATGCTGCTGATCCAGTCATTGTGAAATATGGTTGATAAAAAAAAAGAAGAAAAAAAGAAAAGGGAGTTTAAATGCGCGCTCACGCCTTTTCCTATTTTTTTTTTTTACGCGTTCTACACCAGCGCATCCTGTGCTATTATTTCCTAAAGGTACCATTACCGCAGTCAAAATTCCACAAAGATGTGATATAGGTCGTCGCCAGATTGACTGTCCAATTTGTGTGTAGAAATCACTGATGCATTGAAGATGTCAACTGGCATGCACTACAGTAAGAAAAAAAGCCACATTCGGGATTTAAAATGACATGAATGAAAAAATTGGCGAGAGCTAACTGCATTTTTTTCGCTTTCCCACATTATATACCTCTTTATAGTCATGTCGAACAAGTTGGTAAGTCTAGGACATCGCAAGTTGAACAAGACTACTTTATATTATCTAATCATGACTATCTTTATATAGCTTAAAAAACGACGGTATGAAGCTGTCGCCGATTCGACAGGTAAGTAAATGCCATTCCTTTTTTCGTTTGCGTGTGTGTGTGTGTGTGTGTGTGTCTGCATAGACTCATCTTTTACCCCTTTTTCCAAGTTTAGCACCTACTCAGGACGATATCGAGATGAAACGTAAAATGTCGTCTCAAGATCAGCAACACCAAGTGCGTGAAGTTATATACTTGGATGATGATAATGATGAGGATATGCCAGCGGAACAGATGAACCCCACTACACCTGGTGAGATTGACTTTTTGAAGGAGGAGTTGAAACAACTCAATTTACGTGCTGTCCAGGTAACAAATAAAATAAGAGTAAAGGGAATAATGTGGACATATGGATACTCAACTATTTTGATATTTGCTAGTTGGAAAATCGGGCGATTTCTGCGGAATCTGGGTACATGGAATTGAAACAATTGAAGGAAACCCAAGTAAAGGAACACTTAAAAGAATACAAATTACTTGCGGACAGACGATTCAAAGGTAAGACTAATAGTAGTTAAAGTAGAAAGGGTACTGACGCCTCTGTTTTTCTTTGGGGGAGGAATAGCTTCAGAAGTGGAAATACAAACGTTAAAGGAATTGACCGAAGACCAGGCACAGCATCTCGCCAAAATGAAATCACGGATGGAAATGGCACGCGCGGAACTCGTCGAATTCCAATCAGGCGGTTCTTCCAGAAAAGCCCAGCATGAAAAAACAGTCAGTCAATACAACAAATACAAAGACAGATACAACGCCACTAATAAAAAAGGTAAAAAAGAAAACAGGTTGATGTGGCGGGTTGGGATTAGTGTAAAGGACTAGATATAACAAATTTTATTCTAGTCAATTTCCTTCGGGCCGAATTACAAAGCTTACTAAAAGAAGATGAACTACTGCTACGACAAAACTCACAAGATGTTGATGCCCTCCCGCGACTACGACATACATTGAAACTCTATACAGAATTGGCTGGTTTGGAGATCAAGGATCATGAATCGAATGAGGTCTGGGATGCTTATACGTGTTCACAAACTGGAAGAAATGGACGTAAGTTTATTTTTATAAAGATGATTTACATTTGTATATATAATTTACTTTTTTTTTTTTTTTTTTTTTTTTTTTTTTGTATAGGAATAAGCTACAGATTGACGCTTATCAAGAACGATAAGGATGAAAATCAACGGATGGCAAGGTACGTGCCAATAATCAGCGAATCGGACGCAGACATCTTGCCGCCGTATTTGAAGGAAGAATTGGAATTTGTGCAATCTGATTGCAGCATTTTTTTTTTACGAATTACCACCGTCATGAACAAAACATAGTGATTAGCTTAGTTATTCCCTTCTTCCCGCTTGCCAATATTTTACATTTAATAAATCTTATACCTCCACTGCTTTACAATAATAATTGCACTCAATAAAAGTAACTTTTGCGTATGTCGGATTTTGAAATTTGAAAATTTTGGCCCTCTATTTAGCTCCTAGAAAAAAAAAAAAAAACTTCTCTTCCCGTAGTTTATTTTTTTTATTTCCTCTTGTTGACTATTGTTACCACAAGGTAGGCTTTTATTATATGAATATATAGTTCAGAACTTTTTTTATCCCATTTTTCCTATATTACAATCAGTATGGTATATTGGTGCTTGTTATCGATACATTTATGTTTATTACCCCCAATTCCCCAAAACATACACATTTAGGAAAAAGTCATCATGGAACTAAGATATCTTTTTTTCTATATAGTCAATCTTCTTATTACTCGACTTCATGTCCAATGGTCCTTCTCCCGGTTTTGAAAATCAAGGCTATTCAGGTCTTTCTTCTGCTGCTAGTTTAGCCCAACAACATCAACACCAACACCACCACCACCACCACCATTCTCGACAACAAGATATAATGAATTCGCAACAGGAAGCCTTCCCTGGCATGGCAACATCATCCAACTCAAATCTTAGCAATGTTGTTCATCAGCCACCTTATGGTCCTCAACCGACTTCCATTCCTCTTGGGTCATTGGGAGGGGGAAAGACCATCGCCAGTCTTTACACCAGCAACAGCAGCAACAACAGCATTCGACCCCAACTTCTGCCAATGGACATCAAACAACAACGACGGCAGCGGCGGCGGCGGCGGCAGCTACGTTGAACCCAGAACCTTCCTTGTACTGCGACAACTGTCATTCCTTCCGACATATCTCCTTTTTCCAAACCGAACGTGATGCCAAGTACAATGTGTGTGAACTTTGCAAAAACCGTGAATACCAAAAACAAAAGTTCCATTTGAAACGATACGAAATGATGGAAGAACAGAAAAGGAAACAGGTGGAATATTCTCAGCAACAGCAACAAAGGCAGCAACAACAACAACAGCATTTTGCCTCCAACTCTCAGCTCCATCAGGCGTCTCATCCTCATCAGCAGCAACAGCAACAACAGCAGCACCCTCATCATCATCAACTCTCGGCACAAAGTTTGCAGCAACAGACTCAGCATCTTCATTCACCTGGTGGACCATCCATGGGATTATCGAACCTAGCACAACAACAACAACAACAACAGCAGCAGCAGCAACAACAATCTTCGTCAGCTTCGCCTCTTTTGATGAAACACGCCTCATCACCACCAACCCACACTTCTTCTTCCATGGCTCTTCCACCAACAACGATCATACCTGGCGTTAATAGCAATAGCAACAACAGCAAATCGCATCTTTTTTCGGTGGATGCCCTGCGTTCCCAGTCACAACTACAATCTCATTTGATGCAACACCCGGCCATGTCCTTACCACTCCCACTGTCTCAACAACAACAGTCGCAACAACATCCTCCTGGCTTGTCTTTACCTCACCACCATCATGGTCCCACATCGCATGACGACGCTACTGACCAGCAACAACAATCACCCATGCCATCAAGACCTGTGCCACCCATGTACGCCATCAAACAACAACAGCAACAACAACAGCACCAGCAGCAGCAGCAGCAACAACAACATTCACCTGGTCATTTGTCACAGCAGCATCAGCAGCAACCTTTGGAAGTATCTCCTCAAATGCACATGAATGGACCTAATGGTGGTAGCGATTTGACCCAAGTGTCTGCGGCGACTGGAGCAAAAAACACGATAATGACCACTGCCACTACCAACAACAAGAACAAGCGACCTGGGGGCGGCACTGTATCTTCTAACAGCAAAACAGGTCATCGATTGGACAGTAATAGTGTGAAATCCGGCGGTCACGGGATCCGAACAAATACGGAATTGATGTCTTTACCACAGTTTGTGATGGCTTTGGAACAAGAGGAAACCTTTGATAGAATGCATTACGCTATTGATATTTCTACCTTATCTGAGCAAGTGCAACAGCAATCGAATGCCAATTCTACTGCCACTACTGACGAACAAAAATTGAACGCTGGTTTTACTCAAATTGGAAGGAAAATCTGTGAACATGTCTTAGAAGGAACAAAATTTAATTTTAGGTAAGGGTACCCTTCTTGTTTACGTATGAATGGATATCAAGAAATTGACATTTTTTATTTTATTTATGTGTAGTATGAAGGATCGCCGGCGATCAACGAAAGCACCAGATACAACATCAACACTTCGATACTATTGCTCCCAACGGGCGGATATTGTCAAACCACGCAAACCAGACAAGAACAAGCAAGCAGGAGGTGACAACAAGGATACCACCACCGCGCCCACACCGTCAAAGGCTTTGAATCGATACGATTGTTTAGGTGCATTGACCATCGTGATCGACCTTGCCAAGCAAATCGCCTATCTTACCCTGAACCACAAGATCAGTCATCCTCCCTTTGTCAGCACAAATCATCATGTCCAAAGTGTCGCTAGCAGCAGTACCAGCAACAGCAACAATAATAACATCAACAATAACAACAACAATTCGAGTCCTGAACTACGAAAGCGGAAGGAGAAGAAAGGGGGTGCAAATAAAAAGAAAAAGAAGAATGATCACATCGACCAGAAAGAATCGCAGCAGCAGCAGCAACAACAGCAACAGCAACAGCAACTACAACTGCAACTGAAACAAGAAACACAACAGAAGTCAGTTCCTCAGCTTTCAGTACAACAGCAACAACAACATCATCATCAGCATCAGCCTCAACAGATATCTCACCCTCATCATCATCCTCGGACACACCAAAATATACAATCGCATCATCAAACTTTACAGGCACAGCATACACAGCAGCAGCAGCATTTACACCCTCCTCCTCAACAGCATCGCAATACTCAACAACAACAGCAGCAACAACAGCAGCAACAACAACAGCAGCAACAACAGCAGCAGCAGCATGGCTATCTTGGTATGCCGATGAGAGCGCCTTTACCTCCGCCACCAACAACAACAGCGCAGCATCACCACCAGCAATTATTACAACAACGGCAGCAGCAGCAGCAGCAGCAACAACAACAACAACAACAACAACAACAACAGCAGCATCATCAACAGCAACAGCAACAGCAACAACAGCAGCAGCAACATCAACAATCGCAGCCGCAGCCACCGTCGCTAGAACATTCCCAAATGCAGCACCTTCATCTATTACCTCCACCATCCGGTGCCCTTCTTCCGCCACCGTCTACAATTGCGTTACCAGCGACACCTACGCATTCGTCACAAAACAATAACAACAACAGCAACAACAATCCCATGCATATGAATACATCCACACCGCCCATCACTACATCGACAACGACTGCTGCGGCCGCAGCAGCAGCAGCAGCAGCGACGGGGACTAGCATTGTACCCACCCCACCTTTACCCAACATGTCACCCTCCATTCTGATCCAGAAGCAATTCGATGCCTTGCGACAAAAAGTGATGGCGTTTGATCAATTATTGGAACAACAACAGTATTTACGCAACAGGCATTTCCTTCAGGTGGCCAATGAAGCGTTTGCATCTGCCAACGATATGGTTGCTGCATGTCAAGCTGCCGCCGCCCACGATCATCATCACCCGCATCATCCTCACGCCCATCCACATCATCATCCTCATCATCATGCTTTTGGTAGTACTTCATCACCGTCGTCATCATCTCGTCACGGGCCGGGTGAATCATCATCGTCATCATCATCATCTCCTTCTCCGTCTCCCTCCTTACCATCTACATCGCTGTCATCCAAATATACCATGCACTACAACAGAAAAGGGGACGGGTTTGACTAGGACAAAAAAAAATGAATAGGTAATGGATCAGCATCTACTTTTCTACTGGACTGGACAATGGAGTCGGACGCAATAGGCCAACATTGGATTATGATTATTATTATTTTTCTTAGTTTAGTGGTTTCTGATTTATTCTCTTCCCGTTAGTTAATTAGTTAGTACGATCAGTATGCTGTTGATTTGAACTCTTTTTTTTTTTTTTATTGGACAGTCAAATAAAAATTGGTTGGGTCATAGATGTTTTATCAAATATATTTTATTTATTGAATATATAAATGTTTTGGAGGTGTGAAATCTACGGGTCATCCAAAAGAGGGGAACGTGGGCAGCAGTGTATATATCTAGGGGAGGATTGAATGGTGCAGACAGCTTTTGGGCAGGGTGATATGAATGTATACTAGAGGTTGTGTATGAACAATATGGGTTTATGGGTAAAAGATATTCAGGGGCAAAAATAAACAAAGTGATACAATGAAAAGCGCGGAAAAAGACAAGAGAGGAGGCGCATCATGTGATTTTTATTATACTTTATTTATAATAGATTGAATATATAAAAGGAATTGGTATAAAACTAAATGTTTGGGTGGCATGAATCAATCAATAATTGATAATAATAATAATAATAATAATAATAAAAGAGAAAGTGAGGGGATCATATACAATATATACTAGAGAGTGAAGGGGAATAGGGCTGATGTCGAGGGCAATAGAGGTATACATAAGAAGAGGAGAGCATAAAATAATAAGAGGACTTGGGCTGTGGGAGAGGAGTGACAGGCGGGGGGAGAGGGAGCGGGGAGATCCATGAAGATATCATTGTGATCGTTTCCTTCGGGTAAATACCGCAGTCATCAGTTTCTTGGTCAAAGTAGCAGGAGAGAATGGCGGGGATGAAGTGGCAGGCGTCCATGGTGTAGTAGTGCTGGTAGCGCTAGTAGGCGAAGGCTGGTCGTCGTCGTCTTCATCGTCACTGGAATCCACCTCCACCTCCGGCAAAGAAGGTGAGCAAGGGGATAAGGGTGGCGTGGAGGGTGAAGTTTGTGATGGTGACGGTGTGGGTTGACCATAGTGCTGATTGCGTATAGGACGAAGATCTAAACGGTGAGGTGGTCGACGGGCATGAGACGGCCAAATATCCTTGGAAGAGTGTGGTTGATCTATTAACTGAATGCCAGTTGTATCGTACTCCGGTTCATAGACAAACACTGTGGGAGGGTCAGGATGGAAAGTCACCTGCCGCTGGGTACGTCCTTCCTTTTTTCTTTGTAAACGCTTTTGTCTATCCTTGTCATCGTCCAGTTGCTGCTGTTCCTGTTGTTCTTGTTGCACTTTTTGGAAAAACTTTTCGAGATCCACGCGTTGACTTTTTCGATAATAACTACTTGGCCAGGCTGATGTGTCCACTTCGATTGTTTCGTTCTCTAATGACAAGGACATCGTAATGTATAATTATGTATATATAAATATAAAAAGCACCAAGACAAGATGAATATTTGGTTGGTTTTTTTTTTATAGTAGTTGAGTGGAAAAAAGATTCATTACCTTGGAGCTTGAAAGGGAGAGGCGATATTTATTAGCTTTGTGGATCACAAAAAGAAACGAAAAGGAGGGCGGAACAGGCGGGCAAAAGTGGGATTTATAAAAAAAATCGACAAATCATTTGCTTGGAATTGGGCACGATGTTCCAACAATAGAAAGCCTGACCTAAATTTTGCATGCCACATGATAATGTCTCCGCCAATCTGATCGTTTTCATAGACCATGAGGAAGGGGAGAGGATTCAGGGGGAGGGGGAATTGGTGGATTATAAAAATAGCTGCAGCATATGAATTATTCTTCTGCATTGACCCTTCTTTCCCCAACTGCTTAGTCCGCTCAGAACCAAAAAGATAGCATAGCCCAGTAGCAAGCAGCGCACACACACTCGTTTTCACATTTGTTCTCTTTTCCCAACGTGGACGTTCAGTCCATGTACTTGCAACTGGATGCTAATAGTTTTCTAGCAAAAATTTTAGCTGTAGTGGTTTAAGGGAGTGGGATTGGTTACTGTGTATTGCGTTTGGTGAACGTGGATAATGGTTGACAGTATCCTTCGCAAGCCAGCAGCAAGCATCACGACAAAAACTCTCACGTACACGTACACGTACACGTACATATATATTCAATTGAAGAAATTTAGAAAGAGAGAAAAACAAATTATTGTTGGAGCGTCAAATCAAACAAGGGAAATATCATTCTAAAAAGGGAGCTGTAGATACCTTACTGGTTTTCTGGACGGGAAAAAACAGGAAATGTGCTAATATGGCGCAATTCCGCAAGAAGGTAAAAAATAACAAAAAAAAAAGGATGAAATGATACGAAAGATAAAAACGAACGAAGTTACATGGTTATTATATATACATAGATATAAAGCCGTGTGCATTTGAAGATGATCGGTTTTGGCCGAGGGTCCAAAAAATTCGTAAACCATATTCCCACCAGAGACCCATCCGCAAAAAAAAAGGAAGTCAATTCAATTCCCGCACACGTGAATATTTATTTTCCCTTCTCTTTCTTTTCTTTTTCTCTATCATTCTTCCTTTTTTTTTCCTCACCATTCAACTTTTTTGAGGTTATGTGGACTTAGATTAGTGTCAGGACTAGTTTAGAAGGGTTTTCAGAAAAGGGATTGCACCATGCATGGGGAAACCTTTTCATTTTGGATCAAGGATTTAGAACCACTATTAGCTGGTTTTTGGAGCCTTCATTAGCTTAGTATAGTACTAGTTTGTCCATAATTTGTTTCTATTTCTGAATAAATAAAATATATCTACTTTTTCTTACTTCAACGAATACTGACTCATTATTCTCTTTCCTGTCTTGTGCAATAGATCCCTTTTTTACTTCCATCACTTCGTTTGATCAGTGTTGACCATTGCTTTGCTTCAATAAATGGTACTTCTAAGGTCATTCTCATGTATTATACAATATATTAGACACCGGTTTATAGTTATAGTTTTAGATTAGCGTTGACTATTCTTCAGATCTCCCATTAGTCTCCCTCATGCTTCCTCCAGTAGATCCTTCCACTAAACTCCTTGTTACCATGAACCCCTCATATTTATTTTTAGTAGCTCTCAATATGCTTCAATAAAATATAGCTTTTTTTATTAACTATCCTCTGACTCATCGGATAATGAACAAGGTTGCTATTGTAGCTGGTTTTATGAGTAATATACTACTGCTTTCTAGTTTATCCAAAAAAGTTTTTTTCTGTCTTACCTCCCTGAAGTTCAAGAACTAGCTGGCAGCTTTATAGCATTTACCATCAAATACAGTCATAGCATACTCTTGTTAAACCGATCATATGAATAAATCTTGATCGTGCTGGAGCCGTCGCTATAGAGCGTTCTTCATTGCTTTATAGTCTATCTATGAGCAGTTCTCCCTGCACTGAGGGACAGGTTGACAGTTCTAACTCACTTAATATAGTATATGTATCTATTCCCGCTCTACCATTTATATGAATCAACCTAATTGTACTGCCAGAGTAGCATTGCAAAGTTGGACATATTGTATACATCCATTTCGTTATTCTTGTATGCGGTTTAGTGAAATAATGGCGCCCAAACTGAAGCCAGTGATCCCTAAGAAGTCGCTGATATCCAGTGGATCAATATTTGGAAATGTACGGATTTTTTTAAATCGAATATAAAAGACTGTAGCTGTTGACATTCAACTTTATGTACCTGTTGGACTGCACCATATACTCCAGTGGGTATCGCTTCATCAAACAAACCATAATAGCTTTGCGGAAGAGTATAGTAAAGGAAGAATCACTCTCAATATACATAGCTTTGGATTATCGAAAGAAGTAAACAGACAAAGTTTCAAATGTGAGCTATGTGAACTAGGGCACATAAATGAAAATATTCACAATAAATACGACTGGGGAAATACGTATTTTATTGAGGATTGATTATAAATGATGGGCAATAAAAGCTATGGTAAAAGTATATTAGCTAATGTATAAAATGGGCTAAATGAGGCAATGACTAAAAGGAAGAAACTGCTTTTGGAGGCTTGCTCGAACTTGTGTGTCAAAGTGGCAAATGGAGGAGACAGCTAAAAATAAGCAACCGCTAATAGTATTTCAATTGACATACACATGTGCGCATATTTTCTTTCTATACACACATATAATCTACATTGAATAGGCATAGTTCTGAGCATGACAGTTGTGCGAAGGTGCCTATACGTAGGGGTTTTTTTTTTTTTTTTTTTTTTTTTTGTACACACAGACACCGGATTTTGTTCTACCCGTATGTATAGCGTACCCACTTCAACAAGATCATTAAAGGTATGAAAGAGACTAATAGATTTATTCAGATGTAGAACTAAACTATGACTGAATACTAAGCTAAATAAATAAAGGGTTTCTATAATGCTATGTAAAGATGAGGCTAATTTAACGGTGGTCTCAAATCCTAGATCCAAAATGAAAGAGTTTCCCTTTGACGTTTGTATTGCATTTTTCAAAATGCCCCTTAATAAGGTTCTAATACTAATCCAAGATCACCAGTACCCCCAATGAGCCTTCAACGAAAATAATATCTTGAAAAAGAAACAAAAAAAAAAGAAGTGATAAAAAAAAGGAGCAGTGAGAAAACAATTCGTGTCGGAATCTGAATTGATAAAACATACGGATAAACTCACTGATGATGCAGAGAAATAGTACGTCAAATCCCTAACTACTATATCATAGATGCTCAATGATCTCTGTTTTTGTGAAACACCCATATTAGGGTGATAAAGACGGAAACATAACGTTGTCTAAGAAAAAAAATCGATCGAGATCGGGGAGAGGAGTGGTCGTTATTTCGCTGGATCAAAACATTACAAGCCTTCGACAAAATCATCAAGCCCGATCGCCATCTCAGAGTACGGTTTATTTTAATAAAGTTTAAAAAAGGTCAAGTGCTCTTTTAAACTTTTTTCTTTGTGTATACACTTGTGTATGAATGAAAACTTTAGCTTTAATAGAGTTGCTACCTTCAATATATCACTTGTATAACACCACATGTATAAAAAAAGAAAGAAAGGATCTCTGATGCAAAAAAAAAAAAAAAAAAAAAAAAAAGAAGCTTCGGGATTTTTGACACTACGCAAGAAAGTTAAATATCAAGTACTACTAAACCCTTTTGGGGTCTAGACCTAAGCAAGCTTTATTTTCGATTATACTGTAATCTTTACAGAACTAAACTCGTCCATCACAAGATGGAGAGCGAAGTTCTCATGCAGGAATACCTCAATATTGAGATAATAAGAAAAATTCATCTTTTGGTTTTTACATGAAAGTGTCAGCTCCCCCCTTATTCTGTTTTGGCAAATGCAACAAAGGAGTGATTCAGATGGTGGGTCGATAAAAACCATGACATCATATATTGGTATTAGAATACCATCTGTGGATTCTTTCATATCTTGTTATTGTGTGGATACAGTGTATACGATATCAAAGACAACAGCTCCCTCTACCCCCCATGTCATTTCATTGGTGGACCTCCTGAAATGGTAAGGTCGTCCGTCATCATCCGCATCATCATATCATCACACCAAAAAGTAAATAGAACGGGTGCCCCCCCCCCTCCTCCTTTTCCTTTCATGTTAAAAATGATGAAAATTCTTTTTAGTATGAAACCTTTTCTTTTACTTTCTTTTACTTTCTATATATTTCTCTTTTTTTTACAACTCCCGTTACTCACATCAAACTTCCCCAGTGGGCCATTTAAAAAAGGTAATTACCACTCACTCAAAGGACTGATTTGTTCACTCTTAATATTTTTCTTTTTTTATTCCTTCCCTAGAACCAACGAGAAAAAAAAAAAATAGACCAGCATATTTTTAAACGCCGATCGATAACGCAGCCTATATAAAATTGATCTTGCTTGATATCTGTTGCAAAATTATTAACATTATGCAAGAATATAGTGATGCTTTAAACAGGCAACAAAGCAAACAACTTGCTAAATTTCAACAATGGCAACAGGAACAAATCCAACAGCAGCAAGAAAAAATCCAAAAGCAACAAGAGGAAATCGAACAGCGGCACCAAATTCAGGTTATACAAAAACAACAAAACGAACTGCAGCAAAAACAAGAGGAAAAATTCGTCAACTATTACGCATCCGATATTACTCAAATTTACGCTGAACGGCACTGGTCCGAGCATCTTGTGAACGATGATAGTGTCTTTTTATTTGTCCTTTCAGCGCAAGGGGATATTTTGTATTGCTCAGAAACTTGCCAAGGATTAACTGGTTATAGTGCCAACGATGTCGTGGGTCACGCCATATCAGAATTTCTCCATCCTGATGATCAACACAATTTTCGCTCACTCCTTGACCGAATTTTCGAAGCACCATTACAATTATCCAAGATTCAATTTCGATGGAAGAAAAAAAATTCAACGGCAGAGTTTATTTGTTTGCAATGCATCGGACATTCAAAACCCGACGACATACCCACTTACACCCTCATGCCATCATCGAACCAGATTGAATCCAATTATTATGCCTTTTTCGCCATTGCACAAATCCGTGAACCTACTACTGCTGATGTTCTTGCTCAATTAAAAAAAGAAAACCAACGTTTACAACAGCAGTTGACTCAGTATGCTAATGCTGCTGCTACAACCCTTCCATCGGCTTCTTCCTCTTCTTCCGTTATTGCCTCATGGATGCAATCTGGCTTATCAACGCATCCTTGGCCACCACCACAAAATATCCCAGCGGCTCCTGTTCAACAACATGTCATCAAGAACGATCCTCTATTAGCATCAACACAATTCCATCAAGATGATTCACTGAGTAGGCGAACAACCTTGAATGGGAACACTAATAATACCATTCATGAAGAAAAAACGAAAAAAAAGGTAAGTATATATACCAAAAAAAAAAGAACCGAATTTTCTCTCTCCTTGTCTTTTTTTTTTTTTTTTTTTTACATTCTGTGTCATCTTTGGAAACACATCTAACTTTGTTCTTTTTTTCATCCCCCCTCCTCCTTCAAAGACAATACACGATGACCAGGCTGTAAAAAAAAAGAAAAAAAGAAAAAAGGAAGAGGAAGTACACCCTTTTTTTTTTTTTTTTTACCCAGACAACCGAACTCATTTGGAAAAACTTGTTTTATTTTGTGCCATATCTCTCCCTGAAATTAGAAAAAGGTGTATGTGACAATGGAGGAACATCACTGTTTGGATTGTGGATCTACCAATTCGCCTGAATGGAGAAAAGGACCACTAGGCCGCAAAACGTACGTATATTTTTTTTGTTTTTTGCATGAATTTAATTTCAAACTCCTATTAGGAGGTTTTTTTATTTTTTTTTGTACAATGATACTTACTGATGGCTTGGCTCCCTCTCTCTAATAGGCTTTGTAATGCTTGTGGATTACGATGGGCAAAGAAGAATAAGAAAGTGAATCTGGATGGATGATTTTGCTATGTAACAACCCAAGAAAAAAAGAAACTAGGTTGTTTTGTATATGATCGACACCGGTGCGACAAAAAAAAAAAAGGTCCACTTGAATTTTTTTATTATGAATCATGTTTTTTGATTATGAAACTTCTTCAAGCTACCCTTTTTTTCCCTATAATATAATACACAACAATAAAATTGACATATCGTATTTTTCATATCTACCTAATTATATATTAAAGCCATATCATGCCTCTCCACTATGCGTCAATTTTCGGGGAGAACGGGGTCCTCTTTGAAATTAGAAACTCGCAGTTTTGCTATTTGACTTTGTTTTCTTTTTATTTCCTTGCTCGTTTTATTTACTTTTTTGTGAAATAAATATCAAAAACCGATACAAAAATACAAGTTTTTTGTTCCAAAAAAAAAAAATCCATTCCTTCGGGAAACCATTTGACCTAATTGAGCATTACTTCGTTCTTTCCTTTCCTTTCCTTTTCACTTTTTTAAGCATTGATTGACGTGATCCGATCTGGGGTAAATAAAAAAAAAAAAAAAAAAAGTATAGCACACACAAGTAAGTTGATTGATCCTTAATACATTTGCTACTCGATTTAGACGATGCAACCAGCAGCAACAGTGGACTTGCAGAAAAGTCAACGATTATCGGACTTGATCCGACGTCCCATCTCCAGTCGACTTGTTCAGTATGTGGCACAACAAGCAGGCCTCGTCATTCCATGTCATACATCAGCAACGACAAAAACAAAAATCAGGCATGAAGATGAAGAAACGCAGTTACCACCATTGCCCATTTTCATTCAATCGTTAATCAAACGATCCTGTGTCAAACCAGGGACTATTTTGGGCGCATTGGTATTTTTAGATAGATTACAACGCCGTCTTGCCCATCTCGCCAAAGGCATGCCTTGTACGTGTCACCGTATTTTTTTAGCTACACTTATTGTCACTTCAAAAAGCTTACATGATACTTCACCGAAAAATAAGCATTGGGCTCGATATGCTATTTATTTTAATTTATCCGAAATCAATTTGATGGAACAACAGCTGTTGTCTCTCATGGTAATGTGTGTGTGTACGGCGGAAATTGAAATATTTATGTGTATTCTTCTTTTTTTTTAAAAAAATCTTTCTTTTCTAGAATTACCAACTTATCATCACACCTGAGGAAATCGATCTTGTTTTTCTCCAATACGAGATTTACAAAACACAACATCAACGCCATCAACAATTATTACCTACACCAACAACGGTTCATAGCAACAATCCTCCAGTAGTAACAACAGCATCCATCACAGCAAAAGATCATCCTATTCTTCCTGCACCCACACACTTGACATGCGCACAGCAACAATCCTTACCTGCGCCTATGGAGCCGCGTTATCTGGATATCATGGCCAATGACACCACAACCAGAAAGACATGTGAACCTCATGACGTGATCGACCCAGCAACAGCCACCAAAGGGGGATCGTATTCCCTCTCCCGTTTTTTCCCCACGGCATCATTATCGTCCAGCTCTTTATCTTCAGGCAGTTCAGTATCATCGTTACGCACCCCATCATCATCATTGACATCTCTGAATTTGTCGTCATCGTCAAGTTTGCGCACACCATACTCTTCTTCTGAAAATATCTCTTTACCTCCACCTCCACCTCCACCAACGGATGCCCCATTCCTCCCAGCCACTACCACTACCACTACCACTAATCTCGATCAAGATCCTGTATTATTTTATCCTCCAGCGCATGTTCATCATCGTGATACGTATCGCTCTTCCATAGTATGGCAAAAACCCATGCCTGCTGCCCCACCATCATCACCGCCGCTGCCACCCCTGCCGCTACTACTGGATGACCCCCTTCTCCCGCAAGACCCTACCCTGGATCAGCAGCGACCACTTTGGAACACCGCTTGTGCAAGCAATCCCCCCACCCATTGTAGTTTTAGTTGATTTTTTTTATTTATTTGATTTTGATTTTGCTTTTGTTTGTGTTTTAGTCCTCACAATCTATTTTTTGATTAGTTAGTTAATTTAGTCCTGTTATTATTTATCACTGGTCATTTGACCTATTATTATTATCATTATTATTACTATTATCTTCTTACAATAAAGCCGTTTGCAATAAAATGAAATGATTGTTTTAGTGAAACAAAGATTGTTGTTGTTTTTGTTTTGGAATGGTGGACTGGGACGTGGAGCATGGTGCCACCTTCATGTGGGGATTACTCTATGAATGGATTGGGAACTGTGGTGATTAGGTATAATAGATGCGATCCTGGACGGGGACAAGGATTCGTGCACGGAAGGAAGTACAAAAGCATCATGTAGTTGAAGAAATGGAGGGAAATATGTTGAAGAAAGTGACATCAATATCAAAACAAAAGCAGTGCATCGATCGTATAGTTTTTTAGTAGTATTGCATAATACATTTTAATTTGGGGGGAGTAAAAACTACGGGCCGGAACAAATGCATTGAAAAAAAAAACACACACAATAGATGATATCAAATACCTAAACTGTTATTGGATACAAAGAAACATTGTGTGATACGAATAAACAGCACCAAATCACACGATCATGGCTATAAAATCATCATTGATGACACATCATTCCCAAAAAAAAAAAAAAGATACTGGGTTGTGTTTTATATATGGCAAAAAATTTGTATTTCTTTATTTAGAGAAGAATGTAAATTGGTTTTGTTGTCAATACAATATCATAAAAAAAACCCCAAGTATATAAACTAAAGTCACTAATATAAAATTATCCTATAAGCACACTATCAACCGATTGATTTTTGTTTCTTTAGGCAGAGAGTTCCTTGATCTTGTTGACAATGTTGGGCAAACTGGCACCAACAACTTCACCAACCTTGCTACCATTCTTGAAGAACATGAAGGTAGGCATGGCACGGACACCGACTTCAGCAGCAACATCCTATAGAAATATAAAGAAAAAAAGATATCATAAGTGTAAGTAAAGCGCGTCTTGGTTTCTGGTTTTCACAGCACTTATCTCGCAACATCGCCTTCTCCTCTTCCTCCCCCACCCCCAGTCTTCACACCGACCCCCGCGTCCTCTTATCGTACATGTCCAACCATGCATATACTTTTTTTTTTTTGCGGAGGAAGCGAAAGAGGGTGAGGAGGAGCATCATCTATTGCTATCATCTAGTACTTACGGGAACATCATCAACGTCCACCTTGGCAAAGACGACACCAGGATATTCTTCGACCAACTTTTCAAACTTGGGGCCGATCAATTTGCAAGGACCACACCAGGTAGCATGGAAGTCAACAACAACCAACTTGTCACTGGCAATCAAGGTGTTGAATTCGGCGAGGTTCTTGGGGTAGTTTTCAATAGGCATTTTGGAATAGTTGTTATATAAGTTTTATGAAAAGAAGAAAAAAAAAAAAAAAAGTTCGCAGTCAGGAATTTTTTTTTTATTATTTATATGTCCTCGGTCGCTCCCCCAAAGCTCGTCATAATGAGAAAACTCCGCACCTGGCTCACTTTGCTTCACGTCATTCATTGGCCAACAATATGACTAAGCTCGAAGGAACAAACCAAAGCGCTTACTGTGTGTTAACTGCGTATTATTCATCCTCCTTTTCCGATAGAAACACTATTCGAATGTACGAGAGAGAGAGGGAGTTTTCTGGGGGGATCATATCCACCCTGTCTCATTTGTCATTCCCCTATTTTTTTTTTGTTTTTTCCATATCCTCTCCAATAGCCTCTATGTGATACATCATCCCTTTTGCCACCACCACTGTTTATCATCCACTGAGGGGAGAGGAAGGGAAAAAACAAAACCCTATTTCCCTCTTAAAAGTTCGAGCTGACTTATAAAATATCCCACCCTCAAGCTCGGTATCACTTCAATACCGGAGATTGAAACACAATGGTGATAACTCCTCCCCCCACCCTAAATTGCACTGAAAGCCCAACAAAGAGAGTGACAAAGAGATGTTTTCTTTATTACTTTTGGTATATATTTATATATATATATATGGAATAATAGTAATACTACTACTAAAAAAAGGGGATACTATGGTAATGAAGAAACTACAAAATAAAATAAATAAAAACTATACTAGAATGTCATAAAGAGAGTGTTTTGTCATGTCAGAAGCGAGTGTCGTGCTGTGGTGCCTGAGAATGTTTGGCGCCATTGTTGCTGTCATTTCCACCATGCTGCGCACCATCTTCTCCTTCTATCTTGCCAGAGAACTTTCCATGCGTTTCTTTTCGAAGATGCAAATATTCTTCCCCACCAAAACTTTATCCCCCAAAACACATATATACATATGCACAACCCCCCCCCAGAAAAACAAACAAAAAAAGAGGTCAGTAAAAAGAGAAAATGTGTGTGTGTGATGAGTGTTCCTGAGTCTTTACCTTTCCCATAAAAAGTCGGTAAGTAAAAAGTAAAGATTTTCATTGGTATTGTGATTGTTGATAAGATGATCGCTATCTGTATAGAATTGTACTTTATATGAATGGATATTCGCTCTTGTCAGCTTTTCTACCAAGATCGCCGTATTTTGGAAATGCACTATGGATTAATAATAATAATAATAAATGAGTGTCAATCTTTTTTACGATTGGAAAGCCCATAATACCATTGTCATCGGCGGTACCATGGACCAGTAAAAATTTTGAGCTGGCGAATCCAGTCATATTATTGACAGCACTCGTAACATAGCCCTGAGGGTTCAATTGTGGTGTGAACATATATCTCTCAGTGTAGATGGAATCTATTGGAGAGAGACAGAGAGAAAGACAAAAGAGGAGTGTGTCAGTCTAAAGTCATGTTCTTTTTTTTTTTTTCCTTTTCTTACCATAAAACCGCCAATTCGTCACAGGAGCAACTGCAAGTCCAGCACTAAACACCCCACTATTAGCTTCTAAACATTTAGCTGCTAAGAACCCACCATAAGACTAACACACATAAGAAATGTCAATCCATCATTCGCATTTCATTCTTTTTGTAAAGACAGCATCTTCTTTTCATATCTTACCCATCCCCAGATAGATATCCTGGCACTATCGACATAAGAAAGACTTGCCCAATGTCTTGCGGCATTTGTTTGATCAATGGTTTCCAATTCACCTAGACGACCACGTACACCCATGCGATACCCACGACCACGGAAGCCAGTGCCTCGACCATCAACGGTGACCACAATATATTGTAATTTACTTGCCAAGAAGGTATGCCAATCCAACTGAAATTCATACGTCACCAGCTGTGAGTTGGGACCACCATATACCTGGAATAACACCGGGTACTTTTCATTCGCATCAAAATTGGGAGGAAGGATTTCGGCTACGTTCATTTCTACAACAAAAAGAGTGGGAAGAAAGAGGATGAGTCTGGAGGGAGGGAGGGGTTTCTACTATTTCCCTGAATATTTTACCATTCGATCCGCTTTTGATTTTCAACATTCTTCTTCCAGGTAATTCGTATTTCGACAAGAGTTGTCTCAAATGATCGTTTTTCTGCAATGACAATTCAAAGGAAGGATCGTCCACACTTTTCATGACCGTCGTGGGTATTTCAGGACCATCATAATAGAGCACATAGTAGCCTGCCAAAGGAGAAAAAGACACACGATAAAAAGCATGCGTATCGATATCGCCAGGACATGTCAAGCACTTTTTCGTTGTAGAAGGATCATCACCCTCATGCAACCCTGATAAAGAAATGGTATACAAATGTCGTTCAAGTGGGGATCGTTCCGTGGATAAAAAGTGTCTACGAAAGAAAGAGTTGGGAAGAGATGATGAGTGTCCTACATATATATATATATATATATATATATATATTCTGGCACTCTCACACACAATTTATTTAATTTTTTGCCACTTACACAAGACTGCGTTTTCTGTCCACCGTTACCGAACCCAATTGCACTTCAAATTCACCTTGTGTGAGCCATTGCACGCGACTGCCTTGTCTATGAACGTTGATCAACACCAAGTGCGCATATCCATTAGCATCATCCACAAGTTCAATATAATCCAAAGACTGATCCCCGTCATTCCAGCCCCAAAAAAGCATCGATTTTCCTGGATCCACCCATCCGCCATCCGTCGGCATATAGTCATGCACTGTACTAACCACCGCGTCGCCTTTGGCTACTTTGTCAGCCTCATTGCCTGGTGAAATCCTCAGGAGATTGGTCAGTTGTTTGTCTTGGATTCTGTTCGTCTGCTTGAAGAGTAAATGGGTGTGGGTATCTGTCGCCCAGTGGACATCAGTAATGATACGGTCATCAACGTCAAATTCACGGTGATCCTTTTCTGTTGCCACTGTTCCTTTCATCGTTGCGTTACTGGTCACCATCATGGTCGTTTGTTGGTCCAATGCATACACAAACAGCGATACTAATGGATTTGGCGCACCTGCCTATATGAAGATTCATATATGTATATTAGTGAGAGTTTTCAGCTAGGGATATACTTTTTTTCTCTATGCTTACCTTTGGATATCGTATGGATTTTTCATCAGGGTAACTATCGTTGTCGACAGAATAAATAGGTAGATGAAGTTCAGGGACTTTGGTTTCGTCTAGTCGCAAATATGCCAAATGGGTAGCATCAGGGGACCACCATAGAGCGAAGTTTTGATTCAATACTTCCTCTAAAAATGAAAACACCGTATGGTCAATGGAAAAAGGTTGTTGTGATTTGGTCAATTTCTATTTTGGCATTTCTTTTTACCTTCATACACCCAATCAGGAATTCCATTGAAAACAGTTTCAGAGCCATCAAATGTGATTCGGCGGTGAGAGCGTAAGTCAGTAATATATAAATCATTGTCCATCACATAAGCCTATAAAGAAAAAGATTGCGATATAAATGTCAACCTCTCCCCGCCTCCTTTAGTTTTTTGTGTTACTTACTATCTGATGACCCACAGGACTCCATGCAGCATATGAGATATTGGCTTGGTGTTTCTGTTCCATATCAGAGGGCTTGACCAAGGGAAATAAAGATTTGTCGTTCCGGTTATAAACAAATATATTTGACAATGTGGAATATCGCCATACCTACACCCGCAAAAAAAAGTTAATGTCAATGATTCTTCTACCAGGATTCAAACTTACTTTTGTTTCGTTCGTCCAAAGCAACATATATTGGGTATCTTTTGAGAAGGAGTAATGTTTGATAGAAGGTACATCATGACCTGATAACTACGCAAAAAAAAAAAAAAAAAAAAAAAAAAGAGTTAGATACCATAAGTCGCCATCATATTTGAACATCACCCATGTTTGTTGCTGCTATGCTTACCAAGTCTACGGAATCCAATAACACTTGCTTTGTTCCATTTTCCACGGATCGCATCATCACATTATGATTTTCAGGATCAATATAAGTGAATAAACCATCGGTGTGCCCTATCAGCAAAGAAGAAGAAGAAAACGTTGTTATGTAACTTTTTCTCCCTGCACTGTCCCTATCCTCCTCCCTTCCTTCCTTTACCACTATCCATCCACACAACATTGGGTCTTTTGGGTATAAATTCAGATTTCATAATATCCGTCAAATCAATGTGATTGCCATTATCATGGAATACATTTCTTGGTTGGCCTATTATCATTAAGAAGAAGAAGAAGAGGCGATTCAATTTACTAGCTGTAGACGTAGACGTAGACACGCTATCTTGCAGTGGCCTTGAACTTACCAGGAGACATACTATTGACAATAATGGTCCAAATCAGCCAGCCTACTAGAAGAATCCCAAGAAATAAAAAGCAAAGCCATTTTCGGTCACCCTATGCGAAATAATAAAAATAAGCAATGGGTACAGGGTCCATCTACTGATCTGTTCATGTACAAGTGTTTTGTTCGTCTATTACCTTGGGTGAATTCCTATCTGCCAGTGGGTCGTCAAGTTCGTCTAGGTCGTCGTCCATACTGCTCACCAAACGTTCTTGTTCTTCAGATTGTTCCCCTTTATGATGGAGGTAGCTCTGGTCGTCCTCGTCCTCTTGTTGTGTATGGTCGTAATATGTTTTCCGCATCATGTTATTGTTGAGTCTGTCGTCTTCGTCACTGAGCTGACTATCTTGACTATGTCGATGGTTGGTGGAGGACGAAGTGGTGGTGGAGGAGAAGGATTGAATACTATGTCTACTATCAACAACTGCCATGTATTGATCAACGTATTCATCAATGGTTTGTGAATGTTGAATAGATTGTAAAGGAATAGAATTGGTATGATTCATAAAAAGGAATGGGAAGAGAGAAAATGAATGACTGGATAAAGGATAAAAGGAGCTAAAGAAAGGGAAAAAAAAGAAACTATTTTACCTTTTTGTCAATTCTTGGAATGAGTTTCGATCGCCGCTAATTCAAATAACAATGATCAACGGTTGGTACAAAATATATTTACTTGTACAATACAATAAAAAACGATGGATGGAAAAGAATACAGAAGAAATACAAAGTATATAGTACTATTATTATTAAAATTGCAAAAAAGAGGGAGGTTTGATACAAAGAGTAGTTTTCAGGGAGTATCGAGATTTGTACATCTGTGGAGCAGGAGGGCTGGGGACTCCCTTTTTTATCAAATGGAAATAGTTTTTTAAATGACCGCCAATCTCAGGGGAGCTCAAATAGGATGTACCTTCCTTCCAATAAAATGCATCACTATCATAGAGTCGATTACCAATTGTATAAATACCTAGTCAAGGATCCCCATTCTGAAGGGAAATTGCTCACCGTACAAAAGCTGAGACTGATGACGACTAGGAAAAAACTGTAGGTGACGGGGTTTAAACAGTACAATAAACAACCACAAACTTGATCTGTATTAATTACGCAGTTGTTTGTTAGGATTCTCTATTGATCGTGATATCAAGAAAAACTAAAATAAAGGCCATCATCAATAAAATGATCGAATTGATCTTCCTTTTTTTTTTTTTGTTCCTGTGTCGACAATACGCTGAAACCATCGATCGATTTCATGGCCCTGGAAAAAGAAAAAAAAAAGTGAATCATAAACATGGGTTTTATATTTTTTCAGCAACTCGTAAACCATTTTCGAATGTTCCGAGTGAAAAATCACCTTTTTTCCTTTTCATTTCTTACAATCCTATCATGCTTCGACCCACATCCTTATTAAACGCAGCATCAAAAGCAACCTTTTATCGCTCGACGCTCCCTGCATGGCGCAGTTTTTACTCGGCGAATACTACTGATAAAAAGAACGAGCTTCCTCAAGCGGACATTGAAGCTCGCGTATTGAAAGTGTTTAAAGAATCCCTTCATGATAAGCAAAGTGCTGCAAAGGTAAAAAAGAGAGAGAGAATGGGGCAATGCATTCTTTTTGACATAATCATTTTTTTTGTTTTTTTGTACGTCATTGATAGATTTCTCTCGATGCCAATTAAATGAAGACATTGGGCTCGAAACACTCAAGTCTGAAGATATATGTGTCCGCTTGGAACGGGAATTCAATGTCAATATCCCACTGGTAGATGCTGAATGGTTTAATACACCTCGTAATTATTCAGAGTATATTTCTGAAAAAGAAGACGCAAAATAATATAGACTATGTTTTTTCTTACATATTTGGAAACCATTTATCTGATATACAATCATCATCCGTTGTTTTGATAAGGCTGTATAAAATAAAACTGGAAGTCTATCATATTGGCATTTGATCACTTTTCTAAGTACTCCAGCCTCACACACACATACATGATGGCCAGAATAAATACAAAAATAAAAAGGGAAAAGGTATGTGTTGTCTTGTCAATATCAATCATCGTGATCATTTTATTCAAATATAAAGCTACAGGTTCTATACAATAGAAAAGGGGGGAAGAGAGGGGTGATTCTAAAGCTACCAATAAAAAACGGAAAAGGAAGATGATAAAGTAATCAATCCTAAAGCTACATATAAAGATAGAAAAAGTGGGAGAAGATTTCTAAATTCTAGTCGGTAAAGCCATCGGTGAATTCGCTGATTTCATGGCCATAGGTATCGGAAGTCATTCTTAACACGTTGGGTCTTGCCACCTTTTTACCATTGACATCCATTTTGTGGTTGATCAGTTTCAAGTGTCGTTCATCTTCAGTTTGGGTATTGTGTGGCATTGTATTAGCAGCAGCAGCAACAACAGCATCAGGATCATCATCATCATCAGTAGTAGTTGTAAGTGTAGTTGTAGTAGCATTGGCGTCACTATTTTCGTCAACCAAAGGTTTTCTTCCCCAAGCCATATAGTACTGGCAGTAAGACGATCGATCCAGCATTTCCTTCATCATTTGTTGAATGTACTGATCGAGCTGATGGTGTGTTTTGATATCATCTCCACCACCAAAGATTTGCCAAAACAGTCGTCGGTAGGCATCGAAGCGATCATTCCAGTACCGGTAACACATTTCATCGATAGATGTATTCTGTTGTGAATGATTGCAGTAAACCAAAGGCACGACTCGACTATGCACATCTACCAGCTTGATCATTGTAAGGTATTTCCGTATCATGCGTGGCCATTGAATATCAACATCGTAATATTTTTGTAGTTTTGTTGCTGTCAAAGAATCTAGAACAAAAAAAAGGGGGATCAATATTTTTTTAGTATCCCTTCTCTGCATATATATATATACATATATATATATTTACCTTTAGACGTAAACATGGCTGTCGTTGGACCGGGATCATAAATGATAAAATCCATTTCCCTGAGTTCAGTGTAGCCACCTTTTTTGAGACACCGTCGAATTTCCCGCATAATAAACTTTTTTTTTTGGCATAAAAAAATAATAAGAACCAGTCCATTTAATATACCATCATGTAAAAAAAAAAAATTACCTCTGTATCAGCAGAAGGGAAACATGTATGAACATCATGCATACGAATAAAGTCAAAATATTCATCGGGGTAAGGAAATCCATGAGACATATCAAACAGGCAAAAAAACGTATTCTTGGGTCGAATCGTCGTTGGGTACATTTCGGAGAGATCAAAACCTAAAAAATTGGAAAAATTCGTCAGTATGGAAGGTTTCAAAAAAGCTTATGTGTGTCATACCATAAAATTCAGTATTGGGGAACTCATGCGCCATTTCCAAGATCCAAACACCACTTCCACAGGCAACGTCCAGTACACGTGTCACATTGGTATTCGGGTATATGAGGCAAGATTCAAGTCTTGGTTCACATGTATTGTAGTGTTGCTGATGTTGACATTGCAAGAGATCACTCTCAGAGTAAGATCGCCGTTGATCAAGTGTAGATGATATCAGTTGTGTTTCATCGGGGCATGTTGATGTTCTTGTGGGAGTTCTTGACTTGGGTAGCAACGATGATGGTGGTGGTGGTGATGAAGGAGATGATGCCGTTGGTGACTTTGTTAACGAAATTTCCGGGGATGCTGTACGAGTCGTTGTGCGCGTTGTAGTTGCTGTTGGTGTTACTGCTGCTGGTGAATCTGTCGACGTTTGTTGTATAGATGACAATAATGAATGATGTGACATATCCCTGTGCCTGTGTCCCAAAGTGGTGAGTTTGCGAAAGTATCCCGTAAGTGAAGTTGTGCTATGAGAAGAAGGGTCCGTCTTACAAGTAGTGAGTGGAGCACCCATAGTATTTGATACTAACGAGTCGCTGGAAGAGCAATGTTTCAGGCCATCGTCACCACAAGCGGAGCGAGATGTCGGTGATGCATTATTACTGATACAAGATTGGAGTGGAGGAGAAGTGGTACCAGAACGGAATCCACTCAGTGCACAGTTTTTGGAAGTATTACTTGATAGGAGTTCAGTAACCGGTGCTGAATAATTCGAACCAAAGGAATGTTTGACCAAAAAGTGCTTCAAAAAAAAGCGAGAATTAGCGGACATTGAAAGTATGATTTTTTTTTAACAGCTTACATTGTTTAACAGTCGATCTATTTCGATATCGTCATTTGGAAGGGAGTAAATTCGATTGTAATTATTATAACGCCTTCCATCTATACAAATATTATCAGCTGATGATGGTCGACGATGTTTCTTTTCCGGAGATGGCGGTGTTGGTGTAGTTGGCGAATGTTGATTGGTTTTTTTATGAACGATATGATGATGATGACACTGGCCGGTAGGTCGGCCGAGCATCCGAAATATTTGAGTTTTCATTCGCCCAACCACTCCATCACCTTCGTTCATTGGACCTGTCTCGTCTTCTTCCAGAGTGAGTTCATTATCCTCGTTGATGGGTGTATGAGAACTAACGTTAATATTATCCTCGTGTAAGGCAAGAGGGAAGACGTCAATAGGAGAAGTTGGTGTTGGTAGATCCGATACTATAGGTGTAGTAGGGTCTTTACTTTTTTTCGTTTCATCTTCGTTGCTGCTGAAATAATCGAAATTAGGAGGTTCCATCTACGTTTCTTCAAGAAAACAAAACAATAGATGAAAATAAGAAAAGTAAACTGTCACCTCCTCAAAAATACCGTTTATAATATACGCTGAATGAAACTTCACTGACTTTTTATTTTTGATCTCCGGGCATGAAATTCCCTTGAAGAGGTTTTTGTCCTGTTTCACCTTGTCAGCAAGACATAGATCATTCTGCCTGTCGCAATAAAGGTCCTGTTTCGTCGATGATAACATCTGTTCTTTGAAAACTACCATAAACAGTAAAATATATCTTACTGCGAATCTCTGATTGACCACTTTTATAATATCATACTATTGATTACTGATCATTGCAGAATCAAGTTGTCAATAATGTATTCAAACAACGACGGTTTCAACGTAAACGTGTGAAAGATTTATAATAGAAAGGAGACTATGGTAACGATTTGAAGAGAGTTTTTGTTGTTCGAAGAAATATGAAAAATGTGGGAGAACAGGATGAAATTGGGCATCAGCAACATTATATATGTACCAAACCTTTTAACTGCTAAAAATTATCCATGGTTAAAGTTTACACCCCCCCCCTCGTGCGTCATTTTTGCCGTCGCTTTTATTTCAGAAAAATTGAACCTCTCTGGGCTATTTCACTGCATTAATTCAACCTACGACATAATTAAAAGAAACTTACTTGAAGGCATTGAAATGATAAATAGTGAGCATTTGTGCTCTGCTGCAAAATTTTGATTTCAAAAGCCGCCCAGGCCGGGAGTTTCAATGCTTCTGAAATGTCTATTCTTTTTTTAATTCGTTTTGCTTTTTTTTTTTATATTTTATATACCATGGATAAAAAAGACTCGTCAAAAATATCATCACCGCCCTTATCTCGCTTCGTGCCTCAAAAAGTGTATGTATTAATGGAAACCAACATCATCAGCATGTTCCTAATTATATCCAACAAAAAATTTTCTTGCCTTTTTCTTAATCCAGGGAAGACGTAAGTCTTGGTAGAAAAGCATCATTGTCAAGTCATACGCAGCCCACAGACAATTTAGCCTCAACTGATACCACTGAAACACCACTATCACTATCTCAGCAACAGCATGATCCTAGACGACTATTAACCGTGGTGGAAAGTTTGGTCAGAAATCGCAGTGGCAGTGTCTTGACAAGACAGACCATTCTCAAGGCTGATCACTTTACACAAGGTAAGTTGCACTCTCCTGACGTGTTTAGCATACCAAAAGGCATAAACTGACTTGCCTCATTATTTGTAACAACTGTAGCTACCAACACAAAATTGGAATTCTTCCTGTCTGGAGCACCCAACTTCAGAGCTGCTGAACTGAATGTCTATGGTGTCGCCCAACCAACGGTAGGTTACTCTGAGCTAGTTTCTGAAGCTATGATTGGATATACTTACACGGCCTTACCTTTTTTTTGGGTGGGGGCGCTTTATTTGTTTGTTTGATTTTTTCAGGTGATTGGACTATCGAGTATTTTGGCGCTACTCAACTGTCATCCAAAAAGTTTACACAAGCAAAAATGTACTTGGTAAGTGGCACTCCCTCGCTCAAAAAAAAAAAAAAAAAAAAAAAAAAAAGCAGAATATATACTTACTATGGACGTCTTTTTTTTTTTTTATGTAGGTTCTTGACCCGTGAAGAACCTATCGGTAAGGCGTATGTGCACTATGAATTTATTCATTTATATTAATGTGTGTTTTCCTTCCTTTGACAGTGTACTTGAATGGTTACCCTTATGTGCTACGTGAATATGCCAATCCCATGCACAATATGCTATCCTTTTCCGGTATTAATGCCTCTCGATTAGAAATGGTGGAGGAAAGACTTAAGGCGGATGTGATAAAGGAGGCCAATGCCCTGGGTGGACTGTTACTGGTGCATCAAGAAATTGATGATGGAACTGTAGTGCCATGTTTTATTGCAGCTGATCAAGTGAAAACGCCAAAGGAAGGTAAATATCAATTATTATTTTTAAGAACATTCATTATACACGTATATAGGTGTAACCATCTTCATTTGTTTTATTATTTGCAGTGTTTTTATCCTTTCAAGACGACGATTATAAGCTGAATTACTTCCGTATTCCAATCTCACCAATGCAAGCTCCGGAAGACAACTATTTTGACGAATATGTACGTGTCATCAAGACCTTGGAACCTACAGATCCTTTGGTTTTCAATTGTGGCATGGGTGGTGTGCGAAGTAAGTGGATGGAATGATATAGTATGAAAACAAGAAAGAAACATGGGTGACTGATTGTCTTGACTTTGATGATTAGCTACGGTGGGTACAATCTTGGCGCAAATCATTAGACGGACACAATTACTAGAACGTGGACTACCGGATCCCTTCCCTATTAGTGGATATGTATATGATCGAGGTGATGCCACCACTCAGCTCCTTGGTCCCGAATTCATCAAAGGACTGCATGATGCCGATGTCAAAAATACTCAGAACAGTGTTTTGTTACGGTTGATTTATATTCTGGAAAAAGGTAAAAAAAAAAAAAAAAAATACAAGTAGTTTTAGGGGTGGGCCTTTGCTAAATAATTTGCCTCACAAAACAATATAGGATTGGGCTCGAAGGCGAATTCAAAATCCGTGATTGAATGGGCTTTTGGAGAAACGCAAGTTATCGATAATCTCAAGGAAGCCATTGCTGGTAACTACAATTCTGTTGTGTCCATGATCTCTGTGTTGGAACATGGGTCTTACTGTAAACGTTTATTGGACAAAGTCATTGATCAATGTAAGTCGAACCATTACCTCTTCCACAAAAAAAAAAAAAGAAAAACATAGACTCACGCTAATGATGCTTTTTTTTGGGGGTGTCGCGATTTTAGCTGATGCGGTGGTCAATATTCGGGACGAAATCTTACTGAACCGAATCAAACAAACAACACAAGGTGGTAGCGACTATCGGAAAGAGTCATCTTACTTGTCCAAATCCTTGATGGGTCTTCAACGTTACATGGCTCTCCTGTGTTTTACCTCCTACATCAATGAGTCACCAAACTGCCATTTTGAAACAAGATTTTCTTCGTGGTTCAAGGCGCGTACTGAAGTATGGCGGATGGTTCAACATATGCGTATCAAACAACCTCAACTCCATTTCTTTAGACCGGTGGATGATTTACGTAGTATGGGCAGCATTGAAGTGCAAAAACGTGGCTCTCTTGGACATGCTCGACCTGCTGGAATGTTTGAAATGATTGGCGCTGGTGCACAATCTGGATCAATGGCCTTGGAAGCGGAAGAAGTCATCCTAAAGGTAAGGTGACAAGTATGGTTTTCTCATATTAATTCGCTTGCTGTTGTTGTTCTTTTATTTAGTCACGAACGGGTGTGGTGCTAACTTCCCAAACTATTTTGAAGATTGATTTTTGGCGCCAAGATAATTTGAATAAAAATGTTGAAACCGCCTCTCATCCTCGAACACCTGTAATGGACAACGAAGAAAACGCTCTGGACACTGTTGGTGATGGCAACCACACAATAAACAACAGCAACGGTAACGGAGACGGTGGTGACGATAATGGTGGCCAAATGCATCATACTTTTTACATCAATGGAGCCGCCAACTTTAGACGCATCCGTGGTTCACACATTTATGGTGTGGCTCAACCGACAGTGAATGGCCTACGCTCTGTGCTTCGCCAACTTTTGGACGACCGGACCCCTCACAATGACAACATTCTTTGGATCAACTTGCGTGAAGAACCTATCATCTACATCAACGGTATCCCTTATGTCCTTCGCGATCGTTATTTCACGCTTCGAAATCTTCATGCTTACAATGGTATTACGGGAAAAAGATTGGAACAATTGGAAGAACGTCTCCAAGAAGATGTAATCAAGGAAATTCGCAACTCCAATGGTCGAATTTTGCTGCACGGCGAAGATCATGATGGCAATGTTATCACGTCTTGGGAAGATGTGAACGAGGAGGATGTGATGACGGTGCGGCAAGTCATGGAAATGGTGGCGAAGGACATGAGTCTTGAACAAAGTGATGCTGGGACAACAGACAAACAACAACATCAAGCAAATGACGGTGGCTATACTTTGGATTATCATCGCGTGCCGGTTACAGCTGAAAAGCCGCCTGACTGGGTAGACTTTGATGAAATGCGTTCGCTCATTGCCAAACATTGTCAATCAAATTCCTCGGCTATTGTATTGTAAGTTTTTGGTTGAATCAATGTTTATTAAAATACATACTAACCGCGCTTTCTTTTTTTTTTTTTTTTTTTTTTTTTTTTTTTGCGATGCTCTCAAAATAGGAATTGTCAGATAGGTGTTGGTCGATCAACGATGGGCACTGTCATGGCTACATTAATCACACAATGGATGTACAATATAGACACTAGTAAGATAAATCGATCATCCTTGATTACACCGACGCCTACTCGCCTCAACTACCAAATCATCAACAGTCTTCTACGTGTGATTAAGAATGGATTGGAAAACAAAAGCGTCGTGGATACGGTGATCGACGAATGTGGTGCGGTGTTAAACCTCCGGGATATGATCGAATCCATGCATATTCGGGCAGAAAACGATGTGGATGATGACGAAAAGAAACGGCACCGACTTTTGAAATCTGGTATGGTGGCTCTCCAACGCTACTTTTTATTGATCTGCTTCCAAGCGTACCTTGAAAACACCCCTCCCGACACACTCAACGATACGGAGACCTTTGTGACGTGGAGCCAACGGCATGCGGAAATAGCCACTATTTTCCACGAATTACAACGGGACAACGACGATAGCGACATGATCCGTCAACTGGTTCCTGTAGAAAAATCCATTGGCGATGGTGTGGCTCTGTCCAGCGAGGTGATGTCTGTGGTACGTCAACGATCCGGTCAAGTCCTCAGTCAAAACAGCATTCTCAAGCATGACGCATTCCCCGGATGTCAAAAGATGAACCTTCGTGAAAAAATCGACGAAGCGTACAATTTTCGACGTGTGTTGGTCAAGACGGTGAAACGCTCGGTGCGCCATACTGTCCCTGAAGCAGTGGAAGGCGGGTTGGCAACGGATTTGCTACGATCCAATAAAAATAACAATGGTCATGATGATGATGATGCTGGCCTGATGATGGTGCCCCCCTATATTTGTGGATGTGCGATGCCCTCGAAGGATGCGATCAAATCGGTGCTCAATGCGATGAATGCTGGTCCTGGTGGTAAACGCACAGTGCTTTGGACATGTCTGCGTGAAGAACCGGTGCTTTATGTCAACAAACAGCCGTATGTGCTTCGCATGTTCGCTGACCCGCTCAAAAATTTGGAAACCACCGGGATTGCAAGGAGTCGTGTGGAGGGTATGGAAGATCGGATGAAACTGGATGCTCTGGAAGACCAAAAGAAGTATGATGGCCGGCTCCTTCTGCATGATGAAGAAGTAGATGATCGTGGAGGATTCAATTTGAAGGTAACGTGATGCGAAAATAAAGGAAGGGGTTATACGGTGTTATTTATTAACAGAAACCAAACTTTTTTTTTGGCTAGGCTATTTGGGAAACGGCACCTGCTCAAAGTATTGAAACGCCAAGTGAGGTATTCCAATCCATCATTGATGAAGGATATCAAGTGGACTATCTCCGTATTCCAATGTAACAAAAACATAAAAGCGACTAAAGGGGATTACGATTTGAAAACTTGACTACTCACGTTTTTTATTTATGTATATAGTACTGATGAACAGGCGCCAATACCAGATGTATTTGACCTTTTGAAACTTCGCATCTTGGAAGCAAGCACTGGAAAGGATGTTTTATTCAATTGTCAAATGGGGTAAATATGGTGGTTTTTGGAAATGAGAGAGATGATATAAGATGATGAAACTAATCTCGATTCTGGATTTTCATTTTATTAGTCGAGGACGAACCACGACGGGCATGGTGGCAGCATGTTTGATATCCATGATTCTCAACAACAACTGTATGATAGATGAAAACAATCTTTTGATTAACGATACCACCACCACCACTACCCCCAATGTCGAAGCAGAGGCAACGGATCATTTGTTTGCAACGGATCGGGACGAGGCATACGACGAACGGGAGCGGTATTTGAATGGAGAATATAAGATCATTTTACAGGTCGTCAGTGTGTTGACATACGGGAAATTGGCCAAGCGATTGACGGACCAAGCCATTAATATGTGTGATCATATGCAGAATTTACGTCGCGCCATTTACGATTACCGCCTACGCATGGATTCGATGGAAGATCGAAGCTCACGAAAATATCTTGTCACGCGTGAAGTTGGACTCAACTATCTTGTGCGGTACTTTTACCTCGTGGTGTTTGC
This sequence comes from Absidia repens, assembly GCA_002105175.1. Taxonomy (NCBI): domain Eukaryota; kingdom Fungi; phylum Mucoromycota; class Mucoromycetes; order Mucorales; family Cunninghamellaceae; genus Absidia; species Absidia repens. The sequence continues at coordinate 917,543 of MCGE01000009.1, forward strand.
GGACTACCTCTTGGAAGAAGTGGCTTCACCTTCATGTGCCATGGAAGATCATACAACGGCAACAGCAAATGGATCCTCGCCTACGATGGGTGAAGACGGAAACGATATTGTGACGACGGAGGACGCCCAAAAATTAACTACCTTCAAGACTTGGTTGAATGGCCGGCGCGAAATTACCAATATTATCAAATTCCAACCTTTTGATCTTTCTTAGATTACGTTGTTTTAGTTTTGGACTTTATATTATTTTATTGTATCTTATACATTGTATCGTTGAAATAAAAAAAAAAAATATTCTTGCTCGATCTATTTATTTACTTGAATTTTTTCTTTATTTTTTACGTATATGACTGCGCGAGTGTGGGTGTAAAAAAGCATTTCACATTCCGCCCACGTGAATATTTATTTTCTCCTGGTTTTTATTTTTCCGCCTCTCTCATGGCTCTTCCAAATCCCAATTCAACCCCCACCATTGGAGATCCAGCTCCATCCACCAATCCACCTATTCCATCCAACCATCCCCTTCATCGCTCAAATGGTAGATCTTGGGCACAAGTCACCTCTCGGCAACGCCATTCCCTCATGCACTTGAATGACACCGATTCCGACACGAAGCAACTCATTCGATCTCATGTTTGGAAACCGGGACGATCCCCTGGTAGTATGTTTCTCGATTTCAGCACATGCAACATTACTCACCAAGACGTCATGATTCTCATCAAGAAGCAATATCCTTCCCGGATCGCTGTCGTGCCTTTCAGCCAAGGAACTCGGCGCCTAGTGGAACTCAACTTCACCCTTACTGATGCCTCTTACCAAACTGCTCTCAAAGATGGGCTCAAAATCAACGACAACCTCACGATTCTCCCTTGTGCGGCCATGGATTCCAAAGATTCCGAATCCAACATTGCCAGATTAACTCTTCGTCGCCTTCCCCTTCTCCCAGAAACGGAACTTGTGACGGGCCTCAAACAGAGTCTTGCAAAATACGGCAAAGTCTTAGATGCTGGGATATTCCGGGACCCAAAAACACAGACATACATGGGTACTGGCTACGCCATCCTTAACCGCAACCAAGTCACCAACCCACTCGAATTGACCCACACGATCCCTTGGTTTGAAAACGATATGGGATTCCATGCAACCTGGTCGGAAATGCCACCCTGGTGTCGGTATTGTCATGCTGAAGGACATGTCGTGGCGGACTGCTCCCTAAGCCGCAAACACCAAGTATGCTGGAACTGTGGTAAAGATGGACACAGGGCCGCGGTGTGCCCTCGACAGAACTACGGGAAAAAGGCAAGGAAAGTGGCCACCAAACCCTCAGACGCTACTAGTCGACCTCCTTCTACCAATATTTACGAATCTCTTCCGGTGGAACCTACCAATGCAGCTCAGGACAACGCATCGACGTCAAATCAACAACACTCCAACCCAGCCACCCCTTCAACATCCGGGACTCCGTCCCCAGCTCTCAGTACACCAACTCCGCACGCTCCAGCCAATATTGATATCTATCACGCCACTACTCCTACACTCTCTCCCAGTACACCTGCTGTTGTCGACTTGACCAAGGACTCCCAGCAAACGGAATATGAACACGGGGATCAACAACCCAACAATGAAGGCACATCTGAATCTATGGATTATGATCACTCTCCCAATGATTCCCAGCACACCGAACACGCCCACGAGGATCAACAGTCCAACACGGAAGGCAACTCGGAATTTATGGACCAAGACCACCCTCCCAATGACAACCTGTCAACTACCGTGGAATCCCAGCAATCCTCATGGGCCGATTCGAACATGGACACCGAAGAAAACATTGAGGATTACATCGACAGGACTGAAAAGGATGAACGTGATCGAGCCACCACCAGTACACCCCACCAGGCAACATCACCCGACGACGAAACCTGTATGAACAATGGAGTCCAATCACCAGAGACGACCAATCCAACGACCTCCGCTACTGCAAAGCGTCGACAGCAACCTCCTCGCAAAGCAGCCAAACCCATCACCTATACTCAATAATATGATTGATACAACAATACGTCTTCAATTGTCCTCACTCAACTGCAACAGCATTGTGAAGACATCATCCAAAACAATTCAATCATCATACATCCGATTCCTTCGCTCTGTCAAATCACACCTCCTCGCCTTACAAGAAACACACACCATGGATCCTACTACTCGACACAACATCCAACAACAATTTCAAGCACAACAATGTCTCTGGACGGCACAATGTGGCCTCATTTCTTTCTCCTCCCTCTTCACCCTCTCCGACAATCTCATTCACCCTCATCATCCCTATTCCGAACGCATCATTATCTCCAAAGTCGAACACCCTCAACAACTCTACTCCCCATTTTTTATTCTCGTCCTTTACGCACCGGTCACGACACACCCATCCGACGCCAATTCTTCCACTCCGTACTCTCCACCATCACCGATCCCTCCTTCAAGTCGACACCGGACGTCTCATGATTATGGGCGACTTCAATTACTCATATCAAAGACCTCGTCTCACTGCCAATACCCACATCGACTGGATATCCTTTCTCGACGACAACTTTTACAATTGCATGGACTCTGACGACATGACAACCATCCCCACATTTCAGCGCTCAGCAAATACCACCTCCACGATCGACTACATCTTTATCAGCCGTCACACATTATCTCATGACTTGACGATGGTCGCCATTGACAAGATGAAACCCGAATGGTCAGATCACAGCATGCTCACGATTGGTCTTTCCTTCAAAACTTTACCGATCGGTCCAGGTTTATGGAAAGCAAATCCTACTCTTCTCCACCATGAATCTTTCCGGTCTCGCCTTTCAAAACACCTCGACAACCTCTCAAGCCATACACCTCCAGAATTATCACACCAAGACTCATGGGATTGGATCAAGGACAAAGTCAAAGTTTGGATCCGCAAACAAGGCCGCCACACCACAATGACTCGATCAAAATCCCTCAAGCAACTTCAAAGGCAACGAAATCGGTTTTTACGGAGCAAGCCACCACCGGACATTCGGCTATATCATCTCACCATCCTCGATGCTCAAATCCATCAACTCCAACAAGACATTGCCGACATAGCAGCTCTTCAAGCTGGGATCAACTGGCGGGAACAGGGAGAAAAATCTGCAGGATACTTGAAACGACTCCATCATCAACGCAATATGGAACAACATATCAGTAACCTCGACAATACGGATACTTCGGCTTTTGTTTCAACCCCTACGACCACGGAAGATATTGCTCATGGTTTTTATCAGCACCTCTACACACCCGACGCAATTGCAGAGGACACCATTGAACAATATTTGGACATTATTCCTGACACCAACCGCCTTTCCCCTTCTCAGCGCACTTCGTTGGAATTACCGATCTCAGATACCGAGATCACATACCACATCACCAGAACGTCCAAATCAAGCAGTCCTGGTGCCGATGGGCTAAGTTATCAGTATTTGGCTCTTCTGTATCACCACCCAAAGATTCGTCCCCTTCTACAATCTGTCTTCAATGATGCTCTTCAACATGCTACTTTTCCTCAATCGTGGCAAGATATCCGCATCCGACTGCTTCCGAAGAAAGGCATCCTCAATGATCTCAAAAATTGGCGACCGATTTCTCTCATCAACTGCGATGCCAAGGTGTTTACTCGGATTTTGACCGCCCGAATAGCCCAGGTGATGACCAGCTGTATCAACCAATATCAATCTGGTTTTCTCCCTCGTCGATTTATTGCCGAAAATGGATTGGCTCTGAAACTGGTGATGGAACAATCAAAAGCAACTGGATATCAAGGCGCAGGTATACTTCTAGATCAAGAGAAGGCGTATGATCGGGTCCATCCTCGCTATATGGAGTCTACCCTTCGACGTTTCGGCTTCCCTTCCGATCTCATTCAATGCATCTGTGGTCTCTTTTTTGGCAATATGGTCAGGATCAATATCAATGGCAAATTCTCCAAACCAGTATTCCAAAGGCGTGGCTTACGTCAAGGTGATCCTCTGTCTCCCCTACTGTTTAATCTGTCAATGGAACCCTTACTTCAATCCATCCTCCAAGACTCCTCCTTCCAAGGCTATCAACCTCTGTCTCACAGTCCTACTTTCACCGGTTCGGTGATCAAACTTCTGGCCTACGCTGATGACATTTGTGTCCTACTGAAGGATACGCGGGATTTTGACAAACTCATGACCCATTTCTCCAACTATAGTCAAGTCTCCAATGCCAAGCTCAACGTCTCGAAAACAGAGGCCTTCTCTTTATGCGGCAGACCCCTTCCAGGCTGGCAAGAATTCTTTGGACATAAAGGCATTACGCAATGGTACGATTGTCACTCATCTCACCCTCTCCGCTACTTGGGCTTCAGCATGATCCAATCGCCAGCTCAACGTCATCTTATTACTCATCAGCTCCTCAGCACAGTAACCAACGCATGCAACATCTACAGTCAACGTCATCTATCCATTCGTGGTCGCATTACTGTAGCAAACACCCTGATATTATCCAAAATTTGGTATCAACTTCGGGTCGTGAACCTCCCCCAATGTTTTTATCAACAACTCCGATCGACAGTTTACCAATTTGTTACCAAAGGCTACAAACCAGCACTAGGTTACTCCTTACTGTGCAAATCCACTAGAAATGGTGGACTTGGTCTTCTCGATACCTTCACCCAAACATTGATTCTCCAGCGCCGCTGGTTATCTTTGATTTTGGAACGTGACCCCGGATCTTCCTTTGGTGCCAACATTATTCATCATCATCTGACAATGATTACTGACAACAATATTGGATATCGCCTCCCGCTCTTCTTCCCATTACTACGTCGTGGTCCACTATGTGCACCAGATGCTGTCCTGGCCCGAATCTTTACCGCCATGGATCGATATTCACCAACATATGATGATCTTCCTCTCTCACCTGCCACGTGGCTTCATCTACCTCTCATCAATGCTGTCTCTTCCGCTCCTCCGGATCACTGGATTCACACCCACCACGCAGCCGATCCGACACATTGGTTTTTCTGTTTTGATTCGACCCCTGGTTGTATCCGTCCGCTCCTACCATCTTCTATCTGTCTTCTTGATCCTCCGGATGACATCAAATACCGCAATCTTTCTGTGCAGCTTTTCCGGGACCTCATCACGAATACCATCACACTACATCCATCATTTCAACAATACATGACGAATTGGGGACAACAAGAAGGAAATGTAACTGACTCCACCCTGGTGACAAGCTTCCTCGCCTCTCCTACTTGGACATCCTACACTCCTCGCTCCCATCGCCAACGACTTCTCTCCTCTCTCCCCCGAACACAATCCCCTCCGTCACTCCCATCCCGCCTGTGGCATTCCTTCTGGAAACAACCACAACACCTATATGCTCGAACACTATGGTATCGCCTTCTAGTGGGCAAACTTTATTGTCAAAAGTCCCTGGTCCACTTCCGACCTTCCACCACGTCCCTCTGCCTGTTTTGTTCTGAAGCTACGGAAGATCTACAACATCTGTTTGTCACTTGTCCCATCAAATGGGCACTGTGGCAACAAGTCTTTGATCATCTCCTCCCTGGTTCGTCACCTCCACAAACAACAATAGTCTCCGGCCTTTTCTCCCTAGATTTTTCCACCATCCCCCAACTATCCTCCGCTCTTTGGCTTATCTCAGGATGCGTCATCCAAATTATCTGGCGCCATCACTGGTATTATGTCATACACCACATTCCTTTTAAGCCTTCCGTGCTATCACCTATCATCGCATCCCTCTTCTCTCAACTCCGCCCTCCTCCTCATATTTACCACATCCCTTCATATTAGATATATAGTTACCGTACCCCCAACTCTTGTTAGATTATTTCAGTTTACTTTTATTCTCCCACACTGATTTGATTTCACCAAGTTGTCGCCACTCTACGATGCGCTTCTTTCAATCCCCGCAATAAAATATATATTGCCCTAAAAAAAAAAAAAATTTTTCCGCCTCTCTTTCTTTTTCTCATTAGTTTTCTTCACCGATGTACCTATTTGAGGTTATATAGATCTTAGATTAATGTTAGTACTAGTTTAGAAGGGTCTTCAGAACAGGGATTACAAGATACATGGAGAATCCCTTTCATTTTGATTCTAGGATCTTGGAGGGTGTCCTGATTAGCTTAGTTTGTCTCTTTTCTTCCACAAAACATATGTTGGTTTCAATAAAACTTGACTTTACATCAATAAAACTTGACTTTGCATCAATAAGACTTGTCTTTGCTTTAAAAAATATGTGTTTGCTTCAATGAAGTGTGTTTAAACTTCATTAGAAGCTTGGAGATCCCTTTTAGAGATCCCTTTTTTTATTTGACATCGTTCCTTCTTCTACACCATTCATCTAGACTAGCACCTCTCTCAGCTACTATTAGCGGCCCCTATTTTTGCATCTTCTTTCCTTTTAGTATAGTATTGACTACAGTATCATGATTCAATAAAAGCTTTTTTTTATTTTGCAACGAACAATGGATGGCAAAGCTATTCTACTGTGGTAGGCTATTTTACATACTATTCTATTGCGGCACACTGTCTGTGTTTGATGGTTTTTTTATTATTATTTGTTTTATTGGTTTGGAAAGCCTATAGCAGGTATTACTACTTCTGGAAGTCTCTCCCGGCGCTTTTTAGCGGAATTATTTGTTTTTAGCGGTATGGAGGGGTTGTTCTGTGTGTGTATGGGGATATTGGAGGGGGGGGGAATGGTATAAGTAGAAGGTGCATGTGACTGGAAAACGGATCCAAGTATGTGTGTGGTTAGATTGGTGGGTGATAGCGTACAGGCGGTTATTATGGCTGTAGGCTTTCGCTGTGAACTTATAGGTGTAAACTTTAGAGCATTCTACAATTGATTGTATGAGACATCGATGGCTGGATTGGTGACAAAAATGATTGTATAATATTTCTGAAGATGCATGGAAAATTTGAAGTCGAACGGTGCAGTAGTTCGTTTTATATAAAGCGAAGAAGAAAATATTGGACGTTACGTCGATATTGCTGGTTGTAAATTCCCCCGGCTATCTAAGGAGCTCCAGATGGGATGACGGGGTTTGAATCAACACTCGTCGCCAGCCTGAATTATTTTTTGGCTCCCATTTTCTCTCTGTCTCTCTCTTTCTTCCCCTTTTTTTTAAATAAAAATTATTTTCTCTTCACTGTTTTTGACTCGTTGTGGGCCTGGTGACCTTGGCTTTCTGTTAGGACTAGTTTAGAAGGATTTTAGAAAAGCGATTGCAAGATGCATGGGGAAACCCTTTCATTTTGATTCTAGGATCTTGGGGGTGTCTTGATTAGCTTAGTTTTTCTCTTCTTCAATAAAACATGTCTTTGCTTTTAAAAAATGTGTGTTTGCTTCAATGATCTGTGTTTAGACCTCATTAGTAGTTTGCAGATCCGTTTTAGAGATCCCTTCTGGGAGATCCCTTTTAGTTTTATTTATACATAGTTTCCTTCTTCAGATTTTATTTTTACGCCATTCTTCTAAACCAGCACCTCTCTCAATAATTATTGGTAGCCCCTATTTACGACTTCTTTCCGTTTAGTATAGTATTGACTATCATGATTCAATAAAAGTTTTTTATTTTAAAATGGGCAATGGGTGACAATTTTTTTACCAAGTCATCCTGTAAGTCATCGTAGAGTAAAAAACGTAGTTGCTGTAGCTGTTTTATGAGTATCCTACAAAAATTTGCTTTTTTAGTTCATTCGCGATGATTATTTTTCCCTCCAAAGACCAAGAAACTGACTAGCAGTCCTCTATCATTTACACTCAAAAATAACCATATTCCGCCTCGACCAATCATGCCAATGAACCTGGGTCGTATTATTTGTGTAGCCGTCAATATAGAGCATTTTGCATTACCTTTTTTTATTATTTTGACTTATCTATGAACCCTTGTACGCACTCCCCGTCCCCCCCCGAGATCTAGTGACTGGCGGACAGTTCTTGGCCACTTCATATATATGAAACATGGCCCTCTTCGCGCTTTATCATGCACATATTAATCTATTTATCAACATGAGCTCTATCACCACCGTCACATCAACTAAACTAGACATATGATAGTATGTATATCCAGCTTCTATTTTATATATTATGTGTAGTATAATAAAAAGCCAAACTGATATCAGTTGAGCCCAAGGGGCAGTCCTGACACCCAATATGTAGATCTTTTTGAATATGAAATAATCGTAACAGTTAAGGTTTACTTTACATTCCTGCTGAACTGCTCCCCGATAGGTAGTACAACACATGATGAGCATTGTACTCCTTTCTCCATTGTTACGTTCGCAATCATGTTTTCCCCACAAAAAGGTCACATGGTAATTTTCGATCAATGGTTGAACAAACTATTTTATTCGTGGAAAAAAAAGACTAATTTTTGATACAAGTTTATTGATAAAAGTATAAAGATAAAAAACGAAAATGAAAAGTAGGACTATATAAAATATATACAAATATGAATGGGAAGAGTATGAATTCATGACGTCAAGTTGAAAATAATAATAATAGTAACAATAAATGGTGTAAATATAGAGATATATGTACGCTAATGAAGGGGATTGTGGGGGGTATGAGTAAAGAAGAAGACAAATGTTCAGGGTAATGGAGGAGGAGAAGGGCCAGGATTTTGTTGGTCGTCACGGTTGATCACAGCCACTATCAGGGTAATATCATCGGCTTTTCCTCCCTGTACAAACGAAGGTATTAACAAACGTACAAAACGTACATATGGTCTTTCATTTTTTCCTTGGTTACCTGATAATACAGTCCTTCATGCATTGCACGAACTTGAAACGGCGACGTGGGATTATCGGGATCTTCACTGACTACCTTGGCGCGAAAAGCAAGGGCTTCCGAGATAGCTTGTGTCGTTGTGTCCGATAACGGTAGTGATGGATCTTTTTCAATGCATTGCTGTACTTCTTCCATAATTTCGTCGTCGTAAAGATTGTCGAATAATCCATCCGAAGCCAAGATCATGATATCGCCTTCCTCCACTTTGATCGTGAATTGCTACATGTATAAAATAAGAGAAGTTAACGTCTTGGTACAAAACCTCATCTTTATCTTTTTGTTTTGTTTTGTTTTTTGTTTTTACCTGTGCGTCCATTGGAGAGTCAAATGATGCTGTACCCAATTGGTAAGGGAAGTTAAATGAGTGTTGTTGTTCTTCCGATCGAAAGATATAATTATTTTGTCGTATCACTGAGATGCCACAATCGCCTAAATTTGCCACTCGTAATTCGTCTTGACATAACACAACAATACAAGCGGTGGTTGATCCAACAATTCCCTAAAAATAAACAAATAAACAAAAAACTGAAATGAATATACAGATGTTTTCCATGGAAGAAGGAAAAAAAACAAAAAAAAAAAGGTATTAAATGTTACCCAAAAAAGGATCGCTCCCGCGGACCCCTGACTTTCCCCTTGAAACCCAACCCCCCTTCTCTTTTATTGTAATAGGACTTACTTCATTTTGAGCGTCTAATGTCGTAAGGTGATAAGCATTTTCCATGATTTCCACCGGATTGGCGATATGCTGAGGAACATGCTGAGGACGGACATTGCTTTTGATACGATCGAGTTCCAATTGAGCATAATGCATGAGTTTTCGTGAATAAAGAGCAGGATTGGCACCTAAATAAAAAGACATATATATATTATATAAATATTTGTTAAATAACTATTGTGTCCATTCTTACCAGTATGAGTCCTCCATCCTATATATATAAAAAAGAAAACAGGGAATATGAGTATGCAAAAGTCAAAAGAAATAGCAAACGATAATACTTTACCCCCAACACCATCACTGACACCAAGACTATCACTTCGTAAAAAATAAGCATCATCCCCAACTTGAGTACTGGTGTAGATATCATCGTCCTGCGGATATTCCACCACTTTTCCCGCCTTTGCATAGCCAGAGACGCCGTATTTCAAAGTATAGTTGTGTTTCGGTCGACTTGCAGCAGCTGCGTCCGCCAGATCAGGATCAAAAAAATCAATCATATTCAAATGGGACCGAGTTTTTTCTTGTTGCTGAGAGAGTGCAGCGGCCGAAGAGTACATTCTTTTAGGATAGGGGCATTGTTGAGGGTTCAATTGTCGTAGTATGGGCAATCTCCATGAGATGGCTGGCTGGCGGCGAATAGAAGAGCAAAGGAGACCTTGGACATGTTGTATCATGGAGAGGAACGAGGGGACTTGTATTTTTGGGAAGGAGGGGGGGAGGGGAAGGTAATAGTTATCAAAGAAAAAGGGTCAGGTATGTATGTGTGTGTATGTATATACTTGGTAAAAGTTGTTTATGTAAAAAGGGAGGAAAAAAAAAAAAGAGAGAGAGAGAGAGAGAGAGAAAAAAAAAGAAACAGAAAGGTTTATGTTGTGTCGGTTCTGAAAAAGGAGGCAAAAAGTGAGGGAAACGGAGGGTAAAAAAATTCAAGTTTTTGCCCGAACGACCGGTTCCCAAAATTAAAATACCGCTCCTTTTTCTTTAACCCAAAAGAAAAAAGTCCCGTGCCTCTTTCTTTCTTTCGCCACTCTCTTCCTAATTCCCATGTCACTACTTTCTCCTCGCTCGTCGTACTCTATATCTTCTGTACCAGAGTCGACTATTGCCACTCCTCCTCGGTTCAGTGTTAACTTGGATCTCATGAACTACTCTATCCCCAAGAATAACAACGTAAGGAAAGAATGAACTTGCCTACGGAAATATATATTAACGCTCTCATTTTTTTCACTCAGGAGCCAACAGCTGACATGACCCAGCTTTTGACGCTAAACAACCACACCAACCACAAACGAGATATTCAACAAGGCAATTCATATACTCGGACTCGGCAATTAGAAGCACAAGTAGAAGCGCTTACTCTCTCGAATGTGAAGCTACAACGGTCGAATCGCTTACTCAAAGTGGATACAGATAATATTATTGAACAAAGGACACAACCACTTCAGTCAACTATCCGTGAACTGACCTTGAACAACATACAACTCCAACGATCCACTCGATTACTGCAACAGGACTTGGAAGAAAAATCGCTACAATTGAATCAATACCAAACCGACCAAGTCGTCTCTATGAAAACTGTGGGTCCGGAATACGAATATCTTGTGCAAATGATCAATGTACTTCATCGACAGGTAAAGTAGGAATTGGCACGGGGAACGAGAATGGGAACGGGGAAAGGTGCTTCGTCGAACACTATATTCATTTATTAGTACTATTATAGATCAATGGAGATGTCCATTGCGAAGAAACGTGCTGTTATACAATGGCACCTGTGGATCATTCATCATCAGCCGATAGTCAACATAGTTGTCGCCCCATTATTCACTCCACCATCTCTCAAGGCTCTTACGCTACCGAATTGGAACACAAAATCGCCCATCTCGAACGTATTATTGAGGAACTCACTGCTGAAAAGGAATCCATGGCACATCAACAAAGTTACAAGGACGATGATCTTCAAACGTTGAAAAGTGAATTGGAAATGAAGGATGCTATTGTCTCACAATTGGAACAGGATTTTATGGACTTGGAGAATAAATTGACTGTTATACAAAAGGTAGGTGAAATCATACATATATATATAACCCGTCTATCCTGATGCTTACTGGCTTTGTTTTTTTTTATATATCGTACGGATTCCTGAATTTTTAGAATTTGGAACACAATGATTACCACCACGATTCCCCAACACCACCACCTGATGAGGACGATGACAATGGCGAGAGCGGCGACGACGAGGAAGAGGATCCAGCACGACAATCGCATATGCTAATGGAATCGAAACGACGTACTTTAGCCATCAAAGATACCGAACTATTGGAAAAGATCTTACGGAGTCAACGCTATGGCATCACACCTCCTTCACCAACATCCTCCTTGGATCAAGAGGATGCATCGCATGAGGAGGACGAGGACGATAATGATGATGAAAAAACTCACAGCGACACTCCCTCACCTATCACCACTTGTCAACCACCATCATGGACACCCTTTTTATCCACCACCTCCCTTCCTTGTAAATACAACGCCTCCTCTTCCTGCTCCTCCATACAACTCGACAAGTCACTGGCCCCACCTGGGTTTATCCTCATGACCGTCTTTCTTGGCTGTGCGTCGCAGATGGGCATCACGGATGATTGGACACTTCCTTTGACACTCACACTCATGGTCTCCGGGTTTTTATGGACGGGCGGTGCCAAAGGTGTACAACTCAAAGTCAAGATCTAAAAATTCCCTCACATCTCATCTCATCTCTGTCAAGCATGATCCTTCTCCGCCACCCCCACTCCAATACATATACCTTTTACCTATTTATTTATTTATTTTAGATATCTCCTATTTTTATCACATACATATATATATACATATATATTGTTATATTCCCGGGGCATCATGTCATCCCTCTTCTTCATCATTTTACCCTATATACAAAATTAGATCATTAGTTGTTTTTGAATAATACCCCATTTCGCTTTACATACCAACGTGCAATCGTCAGACACACACAAACATACAAATAAATGTTGTTGTTTTTTATTTTTTTATATTTTTATTTTATTTTTTTGATTCTATGTATATGTACGTTTTGATGAAAAAGATGGAATGGATTTATAGGTTGGGGGGATTGATGATATGACGTATTGTGCTGTATGTTATGATAGGTACGAGTGTTCTAAAGGGAAGGGGGGATTCCTTTTTGATCTTTTCTCTCATCCCTCCTTTATCTTTGACACATAGGGTATGGCACAAGGGGCGGGGGGATGATACATATATCAAAAGATGGATGATATGCGGGGGAATTATGTTTTTGTGTGAAGACCCTCGTCTCCCATAAGATGGCCCCTGCAATGAATCAGAATAGAAAAAAAAAAAAAAAAAGGGGGATAAGGGCGTCAATATTGTTGAATGAATGTCAGGTAGACCACATGAAACCTTTTACGATATCTATTGTTTTAAGATGGGAGGAATATATTTGATTTTTGATGCTTGCGTTAATAAACTTGCTGTGTCGAAAAAATTAGCTCAGGTGCTGGTCGGGGGTGGGGGTATTCCAGGAAACATACCCACATATTTTACAATTAAAAAATAATCCTCTTTTTTTTCATGGTGCAGTTCAGTATGAAAAGCAAACCCTAATTGTTGTTAGGGAGGGGAGGGTTGTTGAAGTGCGGCTTTCTTGAAATGACACACACCTCTCTGCCAATTTGCATCTTAATAATATAAGCAGTTCCTTGGGGCGCCACTATCAAGGGGTTTGGTAGGATACCCACAAGCTACAATGGCGAACATTATTTGCAATACGACAGGATCTGAATATAACTTGACAAAAAGGGTCATGTTTTATTGAGTATATTGATAAATACTAATACTAAAGAAAGTAGGTTCAGTGTAACTAGGGGAATCAGTGGAAGGACCTATTGGTGGAAGCATGAGGGAGACTAGTGTGAGATTTTAAGCATAGTCAACATTATTCTAACGGTGTGAGGGTAAAAAAAAAGAAAAAGGGAACTAATATACTGCACATTGCAACAGAAATATTAAAAGGGAGATCTGTTACGAAGCACAACAGCGGCCAACACTAATCTAAGAGGGAGATGAAGGATCTATTATAGAAGTCACGAAAGAGACATATTGAGACTTTTTTTTTATTGAACTATGTAAAACGAACATTTTTATTGAGATAGGAGTACAAACTATGAACAAACTAATTCTAAACTAAGCTAATGAAGGCTCCAGAATGCCAACTATGGTGGTTCACAATCCTGGATCCAAAATGAAAGGGTTTCCCATGCATCTTGTTAACTATGTTCTGAAACCCCTTCCAAACTAGTCCTAACACTGACCTAAGCCCACCATAACCTCGAGAAAGTTGACTGGTGACGACAAAAAAAAAAAAAAAAAAAAAAAAAAAAAAAAAAAAAGAAGAGTGCGAAAAAATAAAAATTGGAAGCGTCAACAAAATTTCACGTGGGCGGAATTTGAAATATACTTATTGGTTTTTTTAGACAATACAAATCCGCTTGTGAAAATCTGCGTTCAGAAAAAGCAAACACACACATAGCCGTATAATCATATTCAATTCAACATGAAAACGTGATAGTTTATTGATAAAAAAAAAACACAATGATATGTATATATCATTACACTAGTAGTACAACTATGTCTATGAACTAAGCTATATAACTAATACACAGTGAGGAGGAGGGAGGGACCTATTTGTGCTTGGAGATGGTAGAAGCAGCCTTGCCATCGGGGATTTGAATGAATTGAGCAGGAGCATCAGCGGTAGCAGGAGCATCCAAGATATAGTAGCCCTTACGTTCGAATTGGATGATATCGCCCTTCTTGAGTTGGCTAACGTTGGCATCGGCAAGTGCATCCGCCTTGAATTCAGTGACGGGGGTGACCAAATCCTTGACCTCATCACCTTCTTCGACCTTCTTCTTGGTGATCAAGTAATCGTAATCCACCAAAGTGACAGGGACAACATCGTCATCGTAAGACAACCAGGTCAACTTTTTCTTGGTCTTCTTAAAGTCACCTTCCAAATGCAATTCCAAATCGACGCTAGTAACAATATCACCATCCTTTTGAATGTTGCGGACAAAGGCATTTCCCCAATCCATCAAAGTAATCTATTTTTTAAGAAAAAAAATGCAGTGGTATGAATAAAAAACCCGTGAATCATACCAACTTTTTTTGAAAGGAGATTAACCAACTTACTTCTTCACCGGATTCCAAAGATTGGGCATCTTCTTGATCAAGAGCAATCTTGGCAGAGTAATTGGTCTTCTTGGTACCAACAGCAGGGTTCTTCTTGTGTAAGGGGAGTTCCTTGACTTCCTTGGCAGAGATACCTTGAACGTTGCAAACGGCGAGTTGGTTCTTCAACACAGCAGTATGGCGAGGAGCGACAGGATCAATCACCTTCTTGTTCAAAGCCCATAATTTGTCCCATTCCAATAACAATGTGTTTTGAGAGGCACCTTGCATAAGAATGTATTGCTTGAGAGCTTCAATGGTCAAACCGCGACGACGGATACCACGGACAGTAGGGAAACGAGGATCATCCCAACCAGAGACAAAGCCTTGATCGACAAACCATTGGAGCTTACGCTTGGATAACAAGGTGTAAACAAAGTTCATACGACTGAAATCCCAAATGGTGACCTTGCGGAGGCCAAGAGCTTCGATCATCCAGTTGTATTGGGCGTTACGGTCACGGTATTCGTTGGTACGAAGCGCATGGGTCACACCTTCCAAAGAGTCAACGATGGGGCAAGTGAAATCATAGGTGGGGTACATCTTCCATTTGTCACCAGTGTAATGATGAGGGGTCAAGTTGCAGCGATAAATGACGGGATCACGAAGGGTACCGTTAGGATCGTTGACACTGATTTTAGCACGTAAACAACAGGATTGGCCCTATCCGTATAAAGAGAGCGAGAGAGAAAGAGAGAGATTAGACAGGTACATGAAGATATAAATAGAATAAACCAGTAACTTACAAATTCAGTTCCGTTCTTCATTTCATCAAAACGACGCAAATTTTCTTCCACAGAGAGATCACGGCACTTGGAGGCAACACAGTTCATACGTTGATCACGCATGGTGAGTTGGTCGGTATCATCGACATAGGCCTTTCCATCCTTAATCAACTTGAGAGCGAGATCGTACATTTGGTCAAAGTAGTCTGAGGAATGAGTCACGATAGAGGAGTCGACACCGATAAGAGCCAAATCTTCTTTGATGGATTCTTCAAATTCAGTCTTTTCTTTGCTGGGATTGGTATCGTCAAATCGGATAATCAACTTGCCCTTGTAAGTTTCAGCAAAGTATTGGTTCATCAAAGCAGCCTTGGCATGTCCAATGTGGAGATAACCACTGGGTTCAGGAGGGAAACGGGTGACAACCTTGCCCATTTCAGCTTCAGTAAGACCAATTTCGAACTTGCCTTGATCGCTTGATTTACCCTAAACAAAAAAAAAAAAAAAAAAAAAAAAAAAAAAAATACATAGATGAGAATCTATTCATGTCAACTTGAATATATATAAATATATATATTTACCTTGGAAGCAGACTTGGAGGCCTTGTCTTGCTTCTTTTGAGTAGCTTGTACGCTATCGACAGCCACTTTGGAAGCATCAAAAGATTGGATGTATTCGAACCAACGGACAAGATAGATACCGAGAGATTCCTTCTTGGTTTTGAAGACGCGACCAAAAGCCAAAGAACCTATAGCAGAGAAAAATAGAATGTCAGTCCAACCAGTCGCAGGTTCATCTCTATCCCCCCCCTGTAAAATGATGATGACAGTTGTTTTTTTTTTTTTTTACCCTTCAAAGCACTGAAGATAACAAAGTCAGCAATAGAGACAGAGTAGCCAACAATGAAAGAACGAAGGGTCAAGTACTTGTTCAATTCTTTGAAAGCTTCGTTTTGAGCTTTGAAATCGGCGGTGTTCAACTTGAGGTGAGCAAAATCGAGCCATTGGTCAACCTATGATAAAAATAAAAATAAAAATTCAGTCCTCGTTAGCATATGTATATATGATGTGAGCGTTTGTGTGTGTGTGACTTACCAAAGTAGAGCTAATAGGATCTTGAGGGTTATAGAGACCAGCTTCAGGGAATAAACGACCGAAAAGACGGGCGATGGCATTGGTAGTATCGTAGTTGGCACTATGTATTAAAAAAAAGCATTCGTTTTTGAGTTGGTTATGATCATGTTTTACTTCCTAAAAAAGTAGATAGATCTTACCCTTCGTAAGCGACCAAAGCAGGAACATTGTCACCTTCAACAGACTTGGCATCTACCAAGTCAACTTGAATAGATCCAGGCTTGACAGCATTGATTTGAGCAGCAATGGCGAGCGAGCCTATTAAGCAAACACAAAAAAACGTCAGGCACACAGTTACATGGTACGTTGTAAGTATCTAACTAGTCGTTTTTGGTTTCTGTTCTTACCATAACTGATAGGAGAGGCTTTTGTAGCAACACGAAGTTGAATGGCCATATCGTAAAAAAAAAAAAAGTAAAAAAACTGAAGAAGTAAAAAAGGAGAGAAAAAAAAAGAAGATATTTATTTTGAAGGCTGACAAGAGAGTCACTACCAATAGTAATAACTCCGCTCTTTTTTTTTTCTTTCTATGGAGAATGGTGATTCATTTCCAGTCAACCCTACGTGGGTGAACAAAAATCACCATAGTGGTCGCAGCACTTTTGTGAGCAAGATTGTAGATTATTCCATCACAAGATCAATATCAGAATAAGAGTCTGTGCATTGAAAAACCAAGCTGCTTGGACTTCAAAAACCATCGAATAACTGATATACTGCATTTAAGCGCAAGCATAAATATTTAATTTAATCTCTACTGTTCCTGATGCTGAAAAACCTTTTAGCGAATGAAGATTTTTCGTTGGTTGTGGTTCATAAAGGAGGTGGGGAGTGGATCCCGAACTTCATTTTGAATTGGCCAATTTTCGGATATTAAAGTAGCCCGTCCATAGATTTGTAAAAAAATACATACAAAATATATAATTTATAACAAAAAAAAAAAAAAAAAAAAAAACGATGCCATCATATGAATGGTATGTCCAAGAAATCAAGGAAATTTGTAACGTTTCGGAGTAAATTGACATGAGCAAAAAAAGATTGAGAGGTTTTTGCTCCTGGCAACTATCATCATTGGCCCTTCGAAATTAAATTCCGGCCTTTGAAAAAAATAAAATATAAAAAGCTAAAAAGCGCTTGCCAATCATTTGACCCGTCCCTTTTCTTTTGTTTCTCTCTCACTCCCTCTCTTTTCTCTTTTTTTTTTTTTTTGGCATCATGGATATGGACTCGATGAGTATGGAAGGATACGCCTTACAATGGCAAAACGAATGTATTCTCAAACACTCATCGGCTTGATATGTGCCATTTCTTCCTATTGATTGTTCGGCACCATATTCTTTTGCGACGATCGCCTCCACAGCAACCACATGCACCACATTGCAAACGCAAAAGCAATAAATGGATCGCTTGGCTACGAACATCATGGACGATGCCTCGCGCTATGCACGCCATACTACAACGCTATCGCAGAGTGGATCGGTACGTGGTCAACACATGCTCTTGGTCGTTACCTTTTCTACCTCCGTTGGCGGTGTACTGCTGTGTGTTGTCCTGATCACATCCATCTTACACTACTGATCATGAACAACGACTTGTCGCTCAATTCGAATCGTGCTGGCTTCTTGACCATTGCCCTTGTCCCGTTTTTATTGGCTTCTACTGGCCGACATTCTGCGTTAGCGCTCTTGACAGGCATGTCCTCTGTCCGCTTGAATTTTTTCCACCGCGTCCTTGGTATCGCAATTGTGCTTCTGGCCACCGTCCACATGGCATGCATGGTCTCCGCATGGGCGGCCTTCCCTAGCTTCATGGCGTCCCAGTTGACTGTCCCCAAAGTGCGTTATGGTCTTGCTGGTTATGGCTGCCTCTGTGTGGTGGTCCTTGTAGCTTGTATCCCATCCGTGTATTCAAATATGAATTCTTTGTCTGCACACATTTGTTGGCGTTTGGTTTTATTGGTGCTATTTCCAAGCATACGCCTTATGCAATGCGGTATTTTATCACTGGCATTGTGTGTTATTGTCTGAACTTGTTGGCATCCTGGTTTGTCCAAGCCCGCCTGGCTCGCGTGCGTGCCCATGTCCTCCCCAATGACTGTACTCGTTTATCGTTACGCCTTTCAAGTCCTATCAAACATCATCCTGGTCAATATATCTACGTCTGTATCCCCCGCCTGTCGGCTTTCCAATGGCACCCTTTTACCATCACCAATACTCAGCCGACCGGTGAAGGCTTTTGTGATACCTTGGTGGAAGTCCATGCTACGGTGCGTGGTGATTATACTCGACAACTCTACAAGCTGGCTGCTGACCATGATGACGATTGGCACGCCTTTGTGAGTGGTCCGTGCGGTCGCACCCTCGCCTCCACTTGCCCGGAAACAATGCTGACGGAACAAAGGGTGATTGTGGCTGCCAATGCTGGTGCTGGTGTGACTTTTGGCATGCGTCTGATTCGGGAATTAGCTTCTGTTTTATTGGACAACGGCAACCATCATGATGGTGATGACAATGATGAAGAGATCCTGGATGATTCCCCTTCATCTACTGTGACTGAACCCCATCCTCGTCGTCGTTTATTATTATGTGGTCTTCCTGTGGTGACGCGCGACATTTATTTTATCTGGTCTGTCCGTCGTGGTGGTGAATTGGCATGGTTCAAATCCGAATTACAACATTACAAGACCCAATTTGATAAAGCCAATGCTACGGATGCTCACTTCCCTCGGTTACATCTTTTGTTTTATCACACTGGTACTGATGATCTTATGGTGGATGAAGATGAATGCATGACAGAAATGAAGATCAATGGCCATAGTGGTGTTCAGGCAGCGCCTGTGGTGGATGAAACTTTGAATGATGGTGCTGAACTTGGTTATGAAAACAAGGATTTATTGGTGCCGTCTTATAGTGGCAGTGGAGACGATTCTTCAAAACCCTCCTTCAGGGCTACGATTCAACGTCAAAGGGTGGATCCAAAGGAATGCTTGAACTTGGCATCTGGTTCCGAATCGATGGGGCTTTTTGGTAAAAGGAAAAAAAAAATGGAAGCGATTACTATTATTATTATTATTATGCTAACTCTCTTTTCCTCTAGTTTGTGGCTCATCAAGCTTTAACCGGTCCTTTAAAAACAGTGTCGCCAAGCTGGATGCCTCTCGTTCATGCTTATTGGAATTCCACTGTGAAGATTTTGAGTATTAGATAGTTATTTTGTTGTAATTTAGCTCAAGTTAGCCGTTTATCCCCCCTCCATTTGTATTATATCTAGATTATCATTATTTTTTATATAATAAAAAACTTGTTTTTTATTCGCTAAATGTTGTAGCAATATTCTCTCACTCAGATGCCCCGTCTCCTTTTTTTTTTTTTTTTTTACGAATACAATAGTTTTCTGGGTCACCTTATTTTTTTTCGTATTTTTTTTTATATACACTGGACTATCGGCGGAGGTTGCACAATCACGGATCAAAGTATAGAATTCATGGATGATTCGGTTGAGTTGGTATTGAGCGACCGCACCGTGATTTCGGGACACTGTATGAAAAAAAAAAGACTGCCATTTGATAGCAATAATCTCTCATATGGGTGCAAATGTCGTTTGATTTTTAAATAACAAGAGAATGAAATGATGACAACAATCAAGGTTATGCCAAGAATCATTAGATGGTTTATGGAATATTTTTCTTGTTCATTACAGCATAGATTGTGTTACTATATGATCTTTACTGTATATTGCCCTACTTTATTTCTCAAGAAGAGCTTTGATCCAGTGGTCCTAAAATGGATGTTTGGTTTACTGGCGGCACATGCAATGATGATCTGATTAAAAAAAAATTGTAAAACCAGCCCTGAGTTCAGCAAACAACTTGCTTTTTTACACCCCCCGCTTGCGAGAAGTTTTTGCTGTAAGACCATCGACCAATGGTTGCTTTTTTCAAACACCGATCAAATCAAAAAATACAAATAATCTGATCCAAGCGCTTTTGTTTTGATTTTTCTTTCACTTTTTTACTTTTATTTTATATCAAAACAGTACCCTTTTTTTTTAACTAACCACTTTATATATTCAATTATGGATCATTCTTCTATGGATCATTCTTCTCATGGCGGTATGCACGATATGAGTGGTCATGGCAATATGGATATGGGTATGGACATGAGCATGGACATGGCAATGGGGACCTTCCACTGGTCTTCTACTGGTGATGCGATATTGTTTGACAGCTGGATGCCAAAGTCCGAGCCCGCTTATATTGGTGCATGTATTGGTTTATTCGTATTTGCTATTCTGTCTCGGGGATGTCTTGCATTGGAAATCTATTTTGTTGCATGGCGAGCAAAACGACTTGAAGAATCATTGAATCTACAAGATGGTATGACCGCTTCTATTTCTCAGGTAAAAAAAGCAAAAAAAAAAAAAAAAAAAAAAAAAAAAAAAAAAAAGAGGGGCTTTCCAGAAATGGTTTATCTGAACTCATCCATCTTTTTTTCTAACACTGTAGACGAGATTGAAAGATCGCTCTTCCTCTGATTCATTGGCCGCTGCAGAATATCCCAAAGAAGTCAAGTTACCCAAGGTGCCTCCCTTTTCTTGGATTAATGATCCCGTGCGAAGCTTTTTGACTACCTTTTCTTCCTTTATCAGTTACTTGCTCATGTTGATTGTGATGACCGGTAATGGTGGATTCTTTCTTGTGATCATGGTTGGCATTTTTGTTGGTGAAGTTGCCTTCGGTCGATTCAGGTCTATTGGTGGAATTAAAGGAGCGGGCGAACACGATCATTAAACCTTTTCTTTTCTGGAAATGATGGCTGTAGTAGCTGGTTTATATATTATTATCATTTTTATTACTATTTTTTTACCATGTATTATTCCCTCTACCCTACCCTTTACAAATATGCCATCACTGCTTTTTATCATTCATTATCCTTCTTCTCATATAGTATATAGATACATTCTACATCCTTACTTTTTATCATCCTTCATTTATTATATTATATGTACAAATAAAGTCAAATTTCGTTTATGAACCTTAATATTTGAATCAAAAACGAAAAATGCATTGACGTTGAACGGGTTGATTTTTATGTGCCAATCTAATACAATAGAAAAAATGCAGGAACGAAAATGACATTTAAAGTCCGCGCAAAAACCATATGCTATGTAAAATAGTCTTGTACTCCCATCATAGCATGACTGGTAAAAATAAAAGAGATGTTTTCTATATATATCAAAGCTTTTTGATAAATGTCATACGAGGAAAAACTATTGCCATCACCGAGACCAGGGTCGTGTCGGCATTTCAAATGGTCAAATATATAAACATATATATATATATATATAAACCGCCAACCTGCACTTAACCTTTATTCTGTAAAAATGGTCCATCCAACTCTGCCCCTAGTGCCTCTTATTGCATCCACTTCTCTCACTACCATTGGATTAGAAGCACTTGTATATGTACCTGGTTTATTGAACTTGACCGACGGCAACGCTATCTCAACCACCTTCCGGCGTTATTTCTATCGGACAACAGGACCTATTGCGCTTGTTGGTGGTATTGCAAGTGCGGTTGGATCTTATCTTTACTTTCGTCAAGGTGCAAATGCGTATTTTGGTTGGGGCGCTCTTTTTGCTGGGATGCATTTTGCATATATCCCTTTGGTGATGTATCCTGTACAAACTATAGTGGAGAATAATAAAAAAGATCCCTCAGCATCCCACACGGCTGCCAGAAAATGGTTGCGTGTTCATAAAGTGCGTCTCGTCAGCGACATTGCTGCGACGGTTTGCTTTACTTTAGCGTTGGCCGATGAAAAATAAAATTGAAATAGCGCTCACTCCATTTTCCCCTTTTCCATTGATGTCTCCCTCTTTTTTTTTTCTTTTTTTTTTTTTTGATGTGAATAACAATTAATATGAATGTCTTTACTCCTCTTTTGTGGTTTATTAAACTTTGTTAGTTATCGTTAACATTATTACTGATGCAAAGTCAATGGAGTAACAACAACAATGGTGATGACGACACCTGCCAACTGACCGGAACACCAGCTGATGAACCTACCGGGCCAACGGTGATCACCAGTCCAAGAATATCGAGAACACCAATGACGACAGTGACTTGTGCGTCGTCCACTCACTCTATTCCTATTAATGTCATACTACCTTCTCTTTCTCTTTTGGATGCTCACAACAGCGTCGGTTCACTATCCCCTACAACCCGATTCTTTCAACAACCCTGGCTATCACCTGCAACTGAACAAGGCTCAATGGATATACAACAACAGCAGCAGCAGCAGCAGCAACCGGCGTTCCTATCTCCGCAACCATTTTGTTCTTCTTACTATGGATCTCTTGGATCGACTTCTTACAAATCACCCTCATGTGCCTCTTCTTATTTTGACTTTAGTCATGTGGACGTGGTCATGGACGATGGATCTCGGCAAAAACGAACAGTATCCTTATCAACAGTGCCACGGTTTCCATCTATTCCATCTTTATTGTCTCCTAGGTAAATCTATATTTTTAACATATCACGTACTAAAGGTCTCACTTTTTTTTTTTTTTCTCTAATCCAATTTTTCCCATAGAGCTGGTGTCAATGAAACCACAAAATTACTTGCTTCACCAACCTCTTACGACGACAGGCAACATCAGCAGCAGCATCAGCTCTATTATATCACAACAGCGCAGCAGCAGTTGACAAAAAGCAAGATCAGGGGCTTGGTGGGCGAAGACAGTGACGACGATGATGAGGGTAGCGGACGTTTGGACTCAATCCAATCCAATCCCATGTATACTTGGCTTCGATCTCTTTTCACATTGACCACCAAACAACAACAGGTGCTGAAATGCAGCTTGGCGTACGTTCTTGGGTCTCTGTTTACGTTTGTCCCTGTTTTACATGACTGGATCAACAATGGGGATAGCAGTGGTCGTAACCAAGTGGCAAGTCATATGGCGGCGACGGTCACCGTTTTTTTCAATCCAGCGAAATCCGTCGGTGGCATGATCGAGGCAGCCGGGTTAGGGTGGATTATGACTTTGGCAGCATTATCGGTGTGTTTGGCAAGTCTGTGGACCACGGAATATTTGATGGACACCCAGCACCAATTTTACCTTTCGTATGGTATCACACTGTTTGGTTGGCTTTTGGCAAGTACGCTTTTCCTGGCATTCCTCAAGGCCCAATATGCACGTCGACCAAGTGTTGGCACTGGTAAGATAGATTAAAACAAAAAAAGGGGAAGGTATCTATGTCGAAAACTCATTCTCTTTTTTTTTTTTTTTGGTGAATCTAGCGTCCTCATTGGCATTTATTCTCTTGTTCCCCATCCTTGTACGTGAACATACACTGGAGGGTTCCGAGTATGGACGACAAAAAATTCAAGACAATTTTGCTATTGTGGCAATTGGCACGGCAATCTCCGCTGTGGTGTGTGTGCTGATCTGGCCACAAACAGCTACCAAAAAATTCAAGTAAGTACACAGCAGGGTTTATATGTGATGATGATGATGATGATGAATTGACGCTCTTTGTTTAGCTCCAATATGATTGATAGTCTCTCGAGTCTTCGGGTGTTGTTGAAACTATTGACAAAGACATTTTTATTGGACACGGACCTTCCTGACTTTAAGGCTAATGAGCCATTGACAAAGGCGATCAAGACACACAATGCTAGTTTCACGGCGCTTCAGTCTAGTCTTCGGGAAGCTCGGTTGGAATGGTGGTGGTGGCTCCGCTGGGATGACAACGACGAGGATGGGCATGAATGTATGGTGAAAAGTATGCAACGGCTGACGCTGCATATTGGGGGACTGCGCAAAAGTTGTGGATTACAATTCGATAGAATTCAACAAACAACAACAGCAACGGCAGAGGAAAACGATCCAGCGGCTTCAGCAGAAGAAAACGACCCGCATGTGACATACAATATCAAAGCGGACAACCACCGGCGGACATTTGAACGGACGTTGAAAAGGGAACGCAGCATGACCCCATCGGACATCATGACGATGAATACTACGTTCAATGACAACATTAGCAACTCGACTATGGCGACAGCAAAACAACCCAATCATGACAACAACAGTAATGACGACGATGATGGTTTGGTGGTCTTTCTCCGAACGGTCGGACCACCTATGAAATCTTTGGCATTCACTTGTAAACAAACCATTCTTCATCTACAAAATCATATCTCACCACGATCATCCAACACATCTTCCCCCTCTTTTGCTACACTCCGTCGAAATCTTGAGTTAGCATTGGAAACGTTTGAACAGTCGCAACAAAAGGCTTTACTACGACTCTACCGCCGTCATCGCCGTCGGAGCAGCACCAATGCCAACAAGACAACAGCGAAAACAACAACAGCAACAGCAACAACATCATCCACAACACGACGGCCGTCGACACTAGATCCCACACCATCTGCTGTACAAACGCAACTGTTGGCTCATTTGCCTGCCGATGATTTGTTTTTGGTCTACTTTTTTGTATTTTGTCTCATAGCCTTTGCGAAAGAATTGAGGACACTGATGACTTGTATGGAACAAAGTTTCGAACAAAGAAAAAAGGCAATGTCACTGACATCCTTAGGTAAATCAAATAAAAACAAAACTGCTTACTTTTTTATATTAACATATATTTTTTTTTGTTGCTAGTCTTCCGTTCAATCATGCTCTTCCAATGGTTTGTCACCGCTGCTTTCAGATCATCGTCATCGTCATCGTCATCATCGCTTCGTCCTCACAGCAACAACAAATACGCCGTCGATACGCTTCATACACCCACACCCCGTTATTTTATTCATTATTTACGGATGCATCTATGGGAATTTTTTTCGTGGTTTCGGAAACATCAAGTGCGGTATGCTATCAAGGCAGGATTGACGGCGTTACTTTTGGCAAGTTTCGCCTTTCTTCCTTCTACTCGAGATTATTTTCAAACTTACCGTATGGAATGGACATTGATCACTGTAAGAAACCAAAAAAATGGGGGGGCGATGAGAGAAATACGAAGGAAAGAGATTTACTGATACAAGAAAAATCGTTATATATATATATTATAGACTATGGCGGTGATGACACCAACAGTAGGTGGGACGAACTTTAATGCTGTATTACGTGTCGGGGCAACAATTATTGGAGTAGCGACAGGTGGTTTGATATACCACCTCTTTTCTGGCTTTCATGTGATATGGCTGGTGATGTTGACCTGGCTCATCTCAATCCCTTGTTTTTGGCTGATCCTTTATGAACCGAAATATGGGAAATTTGGTCAGTTCACTTTATTGGCGTATAACCTGGTTATTCTTTATGAATACAATCACCCTGAACTGAATGTGTTTGACCTTGCCTATCAGAGATTTGTGGCGGTTTCTCTCGGCGTTGTTATTGGTAAAAAAAAAAAAAAAAGAGGCATGATCATTTGTTTGTTTGTTTTGTTTATCATCTACGGCGTTGTGTATTTACCCCAGTTTCCCCTTTTTTTTATGATGATACAGGATTGATGGTGACTACATATATTTGGCCTTACGCTGCAAGAAAGTCTGTGAGGTTTGGATTATCTGATCTCCTACTAGGATTTTCATGGCAATACTCTCAAATGAACAATAGCAATGGCATCAACGACCATGGCGATGAAAATAATGACGAGGTGACGTTGACGATTCCCAAACAGCAACAACCCGAAAAAGAAGATACTGCATTATTGGATTTACAACAACAACTTCATCATTTATCAGCACTATTAAATCATACACCCAACGAACCTAGGCTAAAGGGCCGGTTTCCCTTTGAAACATATCAAGTGATGCTACGAACATGTCAGTCGATATTGGACAATTTGGTGATGATGCAAATGGTGACACATCAGCCGATCATGATGATAAAAGACAGCAATGCACAATGGACGGATATGGTGGGTAATGTGGTGTTGTACTTTTATGTGTTGGCATCGGCACTGCAGCTCAAAACGCCTCTCCCCCTTATCTTCCTCCTGCAAATATGGCTCGAAAACAATTGCTGGACCGCTTACAATGCCCCTCCTCGTCCTCCTCGTCCTCCTCATCTGATGCTACTGAAACGACGATACCACATTTGCATGACGATGCATCCGCCTCCTCAACTTCGTACATGGCTTATTATGCGTATGTCGTTTTGATGGAGACTATGCTTCATGATATGGATCAGGTAACAAAGAAGAAGAAGAAAAGGATACTGAGATCAGATCACAGCCGACACTGATTCCTTTTTTATTTATTCTAGTTGGGATGTCATATGAAGGCGCTATATGGCTCCATGATGCCTCACTGGCAACCCTAAATCAGTACGGCTGCGACAAGGCATACGGATTCTTTATTTGGTGAAATTCTCTTTTTCAAGCAAACAAGGGGGGCAGCCGGTGGTTTTGATTTGCATAGGATGAAAAATCCTGGAATTTTGATTGGGGAGTTAGATTAGAATTTAGAATTTTTTTGGTTTTTTTAGTTTTAGCATCATACACCTAGTTATTTTTATTATGATTACTTTGTTTGTTTTGTTTTTTGAAAAAAATAAATAAATAAAAGGGGCGACTATTATGTTGTATTTATAGATAAGACTACTCTTTGATTATGTACATAGTGGAGGGGAGGGGGGAGATTGGAGGATTGAGGAAAAAATATCATACAAAATGGATCAGAGTGGGGGTAAGGATGGGGCTTAGTAGGGTGGGCATAGGTTGGGTGGGAGATATAAGTAAAAAAAAAAAAAAAAAAATGCAATAATGGAGTTGGCTGTTTCTTGGTAAAAATAAAAATAAAAAAATAGGTTCATACTGGCAAAGGCAAAAATAAAAATAAAAAGAAGGTAATGGGGGAGAGTAAAAAAAAGGGGGATAGGGCATATGGTGAAAAAAAAAAAAAAAAAAAAATAGAGATAGGAAGGGGAAGAAAGGCGAAGATTCAATCTTCCCAATTGAGTTCAAGGGTGGGATGTTCCTGAACAAATCCAGCTACTTGCTTCATATCTACGTATAAGTCATACTAATAATAATAATAAAAAAGGAATGAATACATGGGTGGTTTCGAGGGTTGGATGGATGGGGGGTGGGTTTTACCTTGACAACGCTTAAAAAGCTACGTTCCATTTCATTCAATTCGATATTGTTATAAACGACCGAGACGCATCGATAAATGGACTGGACGCGAGATTTTGAGTCGTCACTGAATTTGCATGCTAAGATGACGGCAGCCAAAAAGACTTTATGAGGAGTGTCGTAATCGCCTTTTGAATCCAAAGGTAATTCCTGTTGTAAACGGTGGATATAAATCAAAGCAATGACCAAAATCGCCGGCGATAATCGACATTTCACATACACTTGGCGCACAAAACTGGTAAGAGAAGGCAATGTGCGACGATGGCCCGTCATCACGGCGGCAGAACAATCCAGTAAACCATCAATTTTCTTGACCATGAAAGAGAAAGCAGGTTCCGGACTATGGTAAAAATCAAGGGTCGGTGAAGAAGCAGTGGAGGAGATGGAAGCAGTGGATGATGATGCTGAAGGAACTACCATGTTGATGTTGTTGTTGATGATGATGATGATTTGTTTCAAATAATAATATATATAGTACACAACACAAATAAAATAATACAAGCTTTGTTTCTTTTGAGAAAAAAAGAATTGAGAAAGTGGGATAATATTTCCTTTTCTTTCCTCAAAAATAAAAAAAAGGGCTATTTATATTTTTCCTATTTTCATAACCATAATTGGACAAATTCTTCTCTTTGAATCAAAAAAAAAGCAAGCGACTGATGACACGGAGAGCATCAAAAAAAGGGGGCAGTTGATAAACAGACGATGGGGGTTATTTTTTATTGTATAAGATGCATGTACCCAAAAACCTAATGTGTGGCAAAAAAAAAAAAAAAAAAAAAAATTCAATCCAAACCAACAACGACAAAACGATAAGGGCCATTTGTATATACATGTATATATAAAATACCAAGTTCTTTATTTTTTGGATTTTTTGTTAACGGAAGAATGATCTATACTAGAGGAAGCTGGTCGCTTTTCTAAACTACCACTGCTACTACTACTATTACTCTTACCACTGAGGGATTCTAATGTATGTTCCAATATCGTTTTGGCCCCAATTCGTACACGGAGTGCATTCTTTTCATTTTCATCCCGAGTCCCTTGAATTTGTTCCAAATCCTCCTATTTATTTATTTTTGTCGAAAGATAGAGAGAGAGGGTGAGTGAATGAGTATTAATATCATGCCGATCAATCCCAAGTGTTTCCTCTCCCTCTTCATCCCTTCTCTATAAAGATAAGCTTACCTTCAAACTAGTTCCATACTTGGATAAACGGTGTTTCAATATAGTTTGGAGAGCTTGTTCCACCTTTTCGGTCATCTTGGGTGAAGGCAGTTTTTCTTTTGCGACCATCTTCTTGAACGCATCACGGGGACTTCCAAATACGATCACTAAATAAAACAATAGATCAAAAAGTCAGTGATTAATGTTGAAAATGTTTTTTGTTTCATGGTATGGATGATAATGCGTAGTAAAAAAAAAAAAAAAAAAAAAAAAAAAAAAAAAAAAAAAAACGTTTACCTGCTACGACCATTTCAGGAGGTATTTCATGATCAGCGTCTATCACAAAATAACTTCAAAGCAATAAAAACTAATAAATCACCCATCCTTGTTTTTTTTTATTTCTTGAATGAGACTTACTCGTCCATAACACCTTCGTCCATCAAAAAGGCTATCTATAATATATTAAACAACCACACGACACAAGTCAGTGATCCCGTTTCCGATTGCATAACTATACACTCTGTTTACCTTTTCTTCCTTGAGTTCATCATCTGTATCATCCGAGCAAGTCAAGTTCATGACATCTTCACCATCGATTTCGCATAGGTCATGTGGGTTGTTTTCATCGGTAAAGCCATACTTGCGTAGCAAATCAGCATTGCATAAATCACCATAGGTATTGTATACTTGCATTCCTTTAGTGATAGGCTTAATTGATTTCATCACCAAACCATGAGGTTCATGGAAAAG
The DNA here is from genome assembly GCA_002105175.1 of Absidia repens. Taxonomy (NCBI): domain Eukaryota; kingdom Fungi; phylum Mucoromycota; class Mucoromycetes; order Mucorales; family Cunninghamellaceae; genus Absidia; species Absidia repens. The sequence continues at coordinate 947,306 of MCGE01000009.1, forward strand.
TCGTGCATTGTTGTAACCGGTTTTGTGATTCAGCATATCAGCCATAGGTACCATCGCTAATAAACCTTGGTCTTCTTCCTCTTCTTCGTCTTCACTATCACTGTCGTCATTATCTTGCTTCTTGCTGGAGGTCTCTGCTGCTGATTCGTCTTTGTATTCATCGTGGAAACTATAGGCCATGATCAATGACCCGCAAACATGAAACAGTTCCTTGTTGTGTACCTTAAGATCAAATAATGCTGGATGAGCCTAAAAAAAAAAACCCCCCCAACTAAATTAGCATTCTATTATAGATAATACTATTATCGAGGGTACTAATTCACCTTAAGAATAGGGACAATTTGATCATCATAGCATTGATCGGCTTCTTGTTTACCAATTTTGTTCATCACGTCCGTTCCCTCCAATGGTTTGAGATCGGTCCAAAACATAGGCGTTGAGAAAGTTCGAGGTAATAAATCTAGATATATAAGAAAGATATTAGCAGTGGCACGTTCATCCTCCGGTCCGCCTGCCCAATTTATCCTTCACGTACCAAAATAAGGTTTCCAAAGCGAGTCCTCCCGATCAAGTTCATACATCATACAGAGGATTAAAGGAGACCAGCCATCCAATTCCGCTAACACGTCTTCCATGTCTTCTTTCTTGGCGAGTTGCGCTGTTTTGGTCGAAAAGAGGAGGGATCTTGGGATAGTAAATAGTTCTTCACCTTCCTATAAGAGTCAGAAGAAGAAGAAAAGAGTTAGATCACAAAAAATAGGAAGTGATCTTTGTTGACTGGACTTGCACTTACTTTGATATCCTGAGTAGCTACGACACCACGACCTGCATTTTCATTTCGATAATCCTTGAATGTAATAGCGTTGGAAATGGTAGCCTTGTTGTCAATAAGCCAAGACCAAAAGTCAGATCCTGCCTTTTCAAATGTGGTATCCATGGATAAAAAAAAAATTAAAGAAAGAAAAAAAAAAAGAGGGCGCATGGCCGGAGTTTTTGTGGCTTTGGTTCCGTCAGTCAAAAATTCAATCAGGGCCCAATTTTTTTCTCTTTTTTTTTTTCTTCTAAACTTTTTCGATTACAACAGAAATCATTGACTCATGGACAAATACAAAGACTGGACAAAAGAGCAACTCTTATCACATATAGAGAAACTAGAAACTTCACAACATGGTCAAGAATCGACAACATCCTCCACCACGAACACCAATAACGACAACAAGAAAAAGTCAAGAAAACAACAGCGACCATTTGATATGACAAAGTACCGCCAACGAAGGATTGCTCTTAAAGTTGCCTACTTGGGGTGGCGCTATGCTGGCTTTGCTGCTCAGGGTGATGAAGTCAACATTCCAACCGTCGAAGGTCAACTCTTTAGCGCGTTGGAACACTGTAAATTGATTGTGGATCGGGAATCGTGCGACTATTCGCGATGTGGACGAACAGATCGTGGTGTCAGTGGACTTGGCCAAGTGATTATTCTCAACGTCCGATCGAAACGACTGGCAACGACGATAACGATGAATGGTGACGATGATGATGACTTACCGGTGGACGAAGAACTAACTTATGTGGACACACTCAACCACACGCTTCCTGACGACATTCGCATGCTGGCATGGGCTCCTGTGGCACCACAACTCAATGCTCGATTTGACTGTCAGTCTCGTACATACCGTTACCTTTTCCGAAAAGACCAGCTCGATTTGACGTTAATGCAACAAGCCGCACACCAATTCATTGGCAGCCATGATTTCCGTAACTTCTGTAAACTGGATCCGTCGAAAAACATCACCAATTACCATCGCCATGTGCTTCGTTGCACTATCCAGCCCACCGTCTCACCACATTTGGAAAGCATCACTGACGACAAGGAAATGGTGTATTTGGAACTGCAAGGAACGGCGTTCCTGTGGCATCAGGTGCGATGCATGATGTCCGTCTTGTTTTTGGTAGGTCAGCAATTGGAACCCCCCACCATCATCAAGGATTTACTCGATATCAGCCAATATGCCTCTCGACCGGATTATCCCATGGCTAGCGATTTGCCTTTGATTTTGTATGATTGTGAATTTGCCGCCATCTCCCAATGGTATTATGCAACCCCTGCTACCCACCGCACTGCTGCTCACTGGGATCAACTGTCGTATGCTCAGCATGTACGTGCCTTGACATGCGATCTCTTTGCTGCCGGTACTGGCTTAGAACAACAACAAGAACAAATCAATCCTTCATCCATGGAAATCAACAACAAGAAAAAGGTGGTGGTGCTTGGCGGTGGCTTCTCCACATTGATGGCAAACTACAAGCGTCTTGCTGACCGACCTCGATGCGATACCGATGCAATGAAAAAGGAAAAATACTCCGCCAAGAAAAGGAAACGGGATCAATTGGACCAAGCCGATCATCAAACGTAGGCTTTATTTGAATGTAGTTTTAGTTTAGTGTTTTATTAGTGGATCGTTAGACTTCCTTTGCGTTTATTATTATTATTATCATTCTTCTTTTGTATATATTATTATATTTTCTATTGATCAATAAATGCTTTGACGCTCCATAAGAGCTTTGGGAAATCATAGATCTCTCGGTGTCAGTATGGTGGGGGGGTGAAATGTTGGTTTCCATGGAATGGGATTAGACATCTATATCGTTTTACACATTTCGTGGGTGTGCACTTAAGATGACTGTGTCATATTTCAGGACAGAATTTTAATGAGGGGTGGTAATGGTGATTTTGGGTTATCATAAGAGAGTTGAACCAGGGCCATTTTGAAAAATGGAATATAAAAGCGCATAGAGAACCTTTTTGTTTAGGATTTGTGATAGGACCATCATTATATTGGCGTCATCTTTAGAGTGGAGTCATGAAAGCCTTTATTTGATTAGCATAATGTTAGTTATCATAGTTTATATATACAGCTGAATAAAATATATTTTGTCTTCCATGGTTTTTTAATGGTTTATTGGTTTGGTTTTCACAAAAACCAAATCCAAACCAGATAGAAAAAATCAACCCAAAACCAAACCAAAATCAAATCATGTATACCAAAAAAAAAAAAAAAAAAAAAAAAAAAAAAAAAAAAAGCTAACTGTGTGCAAAAAGTAAAGTGGCCTGATCTAGTATAGTATTGGTTATTGATTTCTGCGATTTTAAATAAGAACAATATTTGAACTTGAACATGGCTCGCGGCTCACTGTGAAGCTATAAAACACGTAAAAAGGGGGTGGGGACAGGGACAAAAGAGGTGGATGGCTTGATGTACAGTATGCAAACTCAAAAAAAAAAAAAGAGGTTTGACCTTGTGTCAACATGGATTTGAAAAATGGCTAAAAATAAAAGATATATTTTATTGAAGTATTGTATAAACCAACATAAACTGGGGGATGATCAACGTTGATCTAAATGGGAGAGGGAAGGAATGTAAAATGAAGGGATCTACTGTTGAAGACGACCACTATAATCATATGAGAGATACTGATTGTGCTAATGGTAAAAAGACTAGATATGTTATATTCAAGTGTTTGAAATAAACTAAGGCACCTAACACTAAGCTAAATAACGAAGATTTCATGAGCTTATCTCCAACATGCTGTCCTAATCTAATGGTGTGTCCAAATCCTATATCCAAGATGAAAGGGTTCCCCATGATTTTTATAATGCATTTTTCAAAATGCCCCTAATTCAAGTTCTAACAGCTAATCCCAGTTTGTCATCGCTTCATTGAAACTTTTATCAAAAAAAAAAAAAAAAAAAAAAAAAAAAAAAAAAAAAGACAGAGAGAGATAGAAAAAAAAAAAAAAAAAAAAGAATTTGTCTGACTTTTATATCAAAAATTTCTGACATTGCCCCTAATTCAAGTTCTAACGGCTAACCCAAGTTTGTCATCGCTTCATTGAAACTTTTATGAGAAAGAAAAAAAAAAAAAAAAAAAAAGAGAGAGAAAAATGAATTCGTCTGACGTTTATACCAAAAATTTCTGACATGAAGGAAGCCTGACTGTCCAACTTTACACACAAAGCCCATATCCCAAGACTTTGTAACTATCCCACAGAAATTAATTTATTTCATAGTATGCCCCTGAAAAAAAAAAATTTGGTTTGGTTCGGTTTTGGTTCAGTGTCCCTATTGTCTTCTACTAATAGTTTTATTCGCCAATAAATCTACATTTAACTTGCTTCTTATGCTTATATTTTCGATCACTCTTATACTCCAATTGTAGTTTAACGTTAGTGGGATACCTCACGGAGAATGGGAAGAGATAAAAAGATACACAATGGAAACATTACGAGACTTTTTACATTTGTTTATATAGAAGTCGTCGAACAAAATTTTCATGTGTCCCATATGGTCTAGTGGCTAGGATCCGGCGCTTTCACCGCCGTGGCCGGGGTTCGATTCCCCGTGTGGGAAGGACATCATTTTTTGGTTCATTTTGCTTTTATTTTGAATAGTTGATTTGGCGAGAAGGACTTGTCTTCTTGGAATTCAAATGTTACGGCTATTTTTGAGTTAATAAAATAAAGTGTGTACTGTTACGGCTAATTTGGGTAAGAAGCTTGTAACAGAGTAGTGTTTTTGTAGGTTTTTATATTTTTTTGGGTTGAATAGGATGTCTTGAGTTATCCTTTAGTATAGCTTTTGCTTGTTTATAGCTTGAAAATAAATTTGTTCCTTGGGCGGAATTTGAAATATCTTGTTCCTGAATCGGACAAAAATAGAATTGAGAGTAGTGAGCACCAGAACTTTTGTAGATAAAGTCCAACTGTAGAGAAAGTTTATAAAAAATAAACTTGGAAAAGTAAAATAAAATAAAAAAGAGGACTTGTAGTCAAAAAAATAAAAAAGGGTTTCTATAATCCAATAGAAACAGTAGATAATTTGGTGGTATAATAACCTTTGTACTAAGTTTTATTTGTTAATTGAGAAAACTGATAAAAAACTAAAGAGAAAAGAAAAGAAAAGGATAATAATAAAAAGTTGCGATATTTATACTAAATAATTATAATTGATGTAAGGGTTCTATTTGTGTTTTTCGGTTTTTATGTATTTTCTATTTTTTTTGTGGTTTCATTGATGGCGGTATTTCATTTTTTATATTTATGGGGGACTACACATCTGTGAGGCCCCAGCTGATCAACTGGTTGACATTGAAAATGTCCGCAGCAATGAGGCTGGCGGTGTCGTTGATGATGTTGTTGTTGTTGTTGATGTGTTGTTGTTGTTGATATTGTTGTCGGATTCGGACTCAGACCGATCCTCGACAGTACCAAATATATGTGGTTTGTTAAGTTTATATGAACCGCAACGAGGAAAAGTTAACCTTTTTGTTAAGTTCCAGTTATATTTTACACCAAATGGGTAGTGTAAAAGTGTTTGCTAGTCGTTGCTTGAATGGATTTGCAGTAGTTTGGTAGTGAGGGTCAAAAAAATGTTTTCCCCTGAATCGGAATTTGAAATGTATTTTTTTTTTGTTTACTTGACTTGTAGTCTTGAAAAATAGAGAGCACCAAATATTTTATTTGATATAAGTAAAAAGTACCAGATATGTTATTGGTAGTAAGTAGTGAGCACCAGAACTTTTATAGATAAAGTCCAACTTAAAAGAAGTTTATAAGAAATAAACTTGGAAAAGAAAAAATAAAAAATATTGACCAGTAGGGTTCAATATGGTAAATCAATAGTATATATACGAAGATATATAGCACTGCCAAACAAAATAAAAGTACTAAGACTTGAGATTGGTTTAAAAAAACCTTTTATTGAGAGAATTTAAAAATAAAAATTAACTGAAGAAGAAGAATACAAATAGGAATAGGAATTTCTTGAATGAATTCCCAGTTAAAAACAATAAGAAAAAACGATAAAAAAAGAACGAAAAAGAAGTTAAAAAAAAAGGATAAAAAAAACGTTGAAAAAAGAATAAAAAAAGAAGCTAAATAAAAGCTAAAAAAAAGATGAAAAAGAATAAAAAAGGTTGCCAAAAAGCAACGAAAAAGAGAAGGGGTAAAAAAAGGAAAGGGGTTGACCTAAAATAGTCACATGAATCATAACTAACAAAAACTTCAGTTTTGTGCCCAGTTGAGCAGTTCATCCAAATTAAATAATTGCTGTAGGTTGAAATCATTATCGACAGGGTAATTTTGAGCTGCTATAATAAAGTCTGCACCAAATATGTATGGTTTGTTTAGTTTATATGAGCCGTAACGGTGTGGCATTAACCTTTTTGCTAAGTTCCAGTTATATTTTACACCAAATGGATAGTGTATAAGTGTTTGCTTGTTCTTGCTTGAACGGATTTACAGTAGATTTGTAGCGAGGATCAAAAAATATTTTTCCCCTGAGTCGGAATTTGAAATGAACTTTTTTGTTTACTTGACTTGTAGTCTTGAAAATAGAGAGCACCAAATAGATTATCTGATATAAGTAGTGAGCACCAGAACCTTTGTAGATAAAGTCCAACTTGAAATAAAAGAAGTTTTGAAAAGAAAACTTGATAAAATAAAATAAAAAGTATTGACCTTTGTTGGTTCAATAAAAATAAGTGTATAACACACAGTAAAAATAAAAAAGAGGACTTGCAGTCAAAAATAAAAGGAGGTTTCTATGATCCAATAGAAACAGTAGATAATTTGGTGGTGTAATAACCTTTGCACTAAGTTTTATTTGATAAATTGAGAAAACTGAAAAAAACTAAAGAGAAAAGAAAAAGGATAATAAAAAAAGTGGGATATTTATACTAAAAAAATAAAGAGTGGTCGGAAGCAAGAGGTGGTTAAAATATAGGGGTTGTTCGAGTCCACCACGGAAAAAATCGACAGGGTGATTTTGGATCGAACTTTAACTTGAGCATGGTGTGGTTCAAGGTCATCAGGGGAAAATCGTCAAGGGTAGTACAGAGGCATCTTTAGTCTCTAAGATAGCGAAGGCGGCTGCAGGTTCACTGTTGTTGGGAGCGGCCCCAGGCCAATCCTCGACACAGGTCGTAACTGGAAATTGTTTTTGTAGATTTTTATTTTTTATAGAGTGAGCACCAGAACTTTTTAGGATAAAGCTCAACCGATTATAGCTTCAAAGGCTTAAACATAAAATAGTATTAAATTTGAAAGTACAAGTGATAATGTATTCTTTTCAAAAATGAAATTAGTGAAGTCGATAAAATAAAATAAAGCATTCCAAAAATTGGAATAAAAGGAAGAAGCCAACAAGTAGGATGGTTTAAAAAAAAAACTTGATAATGAATTTACTAAAAAAAAAAAAAAAAACGGTGGGGTATTTATACTAAAAGTTTGATATTTATGAGTACCAAGCTGATATATATATATTTGGTTTATGTATTGAGATTGAAAAGGTCGAGTTTTTCTTGGAAACAGGACAGAGTATCTACATTTTGTTGTGTTGGTTTAATATAGGCTGAAATACATTTTGGCGTAGTGAGTGATTTCAAAATGTGGCTGGTGAGAGTTAATCGCGAATTAGAGGCAAAGAAAATTCAGTAACATTTGAATGGAAAATAAAACGCCTGTTCAAGAAAAGTGGTCCATTAAATCAGCGTTTGATTTCACATTTACCAAAAAAAGTAATTATATCTGCCTCGAACAAAAGAACGCACCTCCGAATTCATGTGTATAAATATATATGTACATGGGGAATTCATTTTTAATTTATTATCGAAAGAAATATTAGATATGGAATAGAGAGAACAATGAAATCATTGGAACAGCTGCTTGATTCTTACACGACGTAGATGGCTCGTTATATATAAAGAAGTTAATCGACCGCAGGAAATTCAACAAATTCAGCTATACATTAAACACCGACAATAATGGCATCAACGGAAAAGATAAACTGCATCTTTATTATGGATAATATTGTTATTCTGAGCATGTACCCATGCTATACCTAGAAAGACGAACCTTCTTTTCTGGGACTGCAGTTCAGCAGAAGTCGCAGAAAATATTTTAAAATCCGCACAAGTGAAGTTCTATTTTTTTGTCCATCCTCCCCCTTTTTTATTTTTTCGCTCTCTTTCATTTCTTTATTTTATTCTTCACAATTGTGGCTCATATGGGGTTGTGTTGGACTTAGATTAGTATCAGGACTGGTTTAAAAGCGTTTTCAGCTCAGGGATTACAAGATGCATGGGGAAACCCTTTCATTTTGGATCTATGATTTATGACCACCATTAGTTGACTTATTAGAGCCTTCTTTAGATTAGTTTAGTACTAATCTGTCCATAGTTATATATGCAACTGAATAAAATATGTCTCATTTTACATACTTCAATGAAAAAATCTCCGTTAGTCTCTCTCATGTCTTGAGTAACAGATCTCTTTTTTACCAGTGCTCAGTGTCCCTGTGCTCAGTGTCAGCAATGTCGACAATTGTTATACGTCAATAGAAGTCATCAATTTATAGTTCCTCTCATGTCCTGTCTGTTTTATACAATATATTAGATCTCATTTTACTGTTGCCTCTTTATATTAGTTCAAACATTCCTCAAGTCCCCCAATAGTGTACGCCATACCCCCTCCAAAAGATCACTTGTGGCGTATATCTGGTGTGTGTTGAAGGCACGGGTTACATCTGGCGGAGTGTTAGTTAGACTATTTTATTGCTTTTACTGCGTTTCGCTGGTATTTAGGATGGAATATCCTGAAAATAATTTGGGCAAAATGAGAGTTGTTAATTTATGCATTTTTGGCGAGGAGTATGGCTTGATCGACGTTATAAGAAAAACAGAAGCTGTTGAACGGATTTAATATCTAATACAAAATATACTTGTCTTTGTATTCTCTTTCACTTAAAAACAATTTAAGGACGATCGGATCACTAGTTAGAGCCTATTGATTGTTTTGGTCAAATTTCCAAAAAAATATATCTAAACTGAAGGGTGTACAACACTTTGGTCCCCTAATTCTCAAACAAATCTTGGTTGCGAATTTTCGAGTTTCTTTTTTGCCACGTTAAAATATTGTCGATGGCGTTGAATGACATTATAAACCATGTAGAGCTCATTGAAAGCAAATTCACTGCCTGAAAGGTCACTGAAAGGTCGGATTTCCTTGTTTACCTTTAGCCTTCTACCATTACACGCATCAATCCCAGCTCTCTAGACCCAAAACCTAATATTCTTTTAGCTCTACTCTATCTTGTGAAATTAACAAATCTAAGCGCTATATCTCCCCTATATAAAGAGAGGATTCGCTCAAATCCACATCCAATCTAACCCACACCCAGGATAGATGATACCTACGAAGTCCACCCCCCGCTTATTCGACTCACGGTATTTCACAGCCAACAATCAGTGTTTTGCAGAAAAGTGTTGTTTTTCTGGATATCATCAATATGGGTCTCCAGTGTAATAGATTTTAATAATCCTCTCTTCTTTAAAACTTCGACGAGGAGACTCTCAGCAAGGACATCCGGGCCCAAATTCACTGCATACCATGGCTCGAAATGGCAGAGGTGTCTTAATCCCCCCTTTTTTTTTGCACCCGTATACCACTCCATTCAACAAAACAACCAATGTAAACGTATTACATGGAGACTAACGGCAAAAAGAGACAAGACATATTTTATTTATACGTATTGATATAATTATGGCAACTAACACTAAGCTAAGCAAATAAAAGTTCCATGACACGAATCTTGATGAACGCTAAATCAATGGGTGGTCCCAAATATTGAATTCAAAATGAAAGGGTTTCCCCATGATGGTTGTATTGCATTTTTAAAATGCCCCTGATCCAAGTTCCAATTGTAATCCAAGATCACCGTACCATTGCTGAAGCTTTAAATGAAGAAAAAAAGGAGGAAGAGAAAGGGAAATGGCACATAAAAATCAATTGCGGAGTATAAATTCCAGCAACATCCACCTCTTTTTTTTTTTTTTTTTTTTCTTTCATACAATCGCTAGACTGAGCGCTGAAGACGGTTAATTGGCCCTCAAAGGGCCATCCATCAAGGTGCAAAATAACAAAGCTGTCTAATTCCATTCCATCAAACCCCGAACTTCCCCCCCAAAAAAACCTTTTCCTTTTTCTGATACTCAGGAAAGTGAAGATAACCCAAAGCTCCAATGGAGCGCCAGAGCCTATATTTCAAGAAAATAAACAAATAATTGAAACTCTCTCTTGACAAAAAAAAAAAAAAATAAAAATAAAAAATTAGAAAAGGGTTTGGGTACCATGTTATTCGGCTATATAGTATTTTTTGATGATGATAGGTTTAGCGGCATAATGAGAACGGACCTATCGTACGCGTTGATACAGTTATTGGTAAAGTATGAAACCGCATGGATGAGCATACATTTTAAAGTTTACGGCATTAGGTGTCAAACTCTTTTCTGCGTTCTACAGTATGTACAGTGCTGTACATTTTTGTACTTTTCGCAAGTGTCTGTTTTCCGCCCCCCACCAAGATTCTCCCAGCTTCCTCGGCTGAAAAATTTTGCCCGGAATTTTCAAACACCGTATATACGTATACATCATTTTTTTGTCCAGGGGTAGGTACCACTATTTTTTCGCCACCCCATCCCTGGGAGTATCAGTATTATGGCAATCCTGGTTTTCGTTTTTATTGTGTGAATTTTTTTTTTAGTCTAAACATGACAAGATCAACACCCATTGTCGAATCAGGACAGAGTACATGCGTTTGAGTATATGAAGGTCGGTCTTTTATATCTAGATCGCTTGGGGTTCAACCAGCGATTTCCCCGCCTTTACCCAATTTTCACATGCGTCATTTTTTTTCCGTAGATAGATTGTAAAAAAAAAAACAGCGAAGCAAATTAGTAGTGAAAAGGGTCGACAAGCAATCTCCTTTGGGGATAATCAACATGAACTTTAATAAGTATGTTTTTTTGTTGTAAAGTGATAAAGACAAATATATTATTCAGTACCGAGGAACAAACATTCTATCTCCACTTTTTTTTTTTTTTAGTTTGCGACAGATGATTTTATTAGTATGATTCATCATCATCCTATAAAATGGACGAATATGAAATATAGAATGAGATTCTTGGGGTATCATAGAGAGAGAGGGGAAGGGACCCTGACCTGCCTACTTTTTCTTTCTACCCCGATCTACTTGACTATTTTTGAAACCGGATGTTGTTGTTCTCAGCTGGGAATAACTTGGAAAAATGAATATATTTGGATTTTCCCCACCCCCGCCCCCACTCACCCCAGAGACGAAATAGAAGAAGTAAATGATTCTTTCAAAGTTCATCATCTCCTTTTTATTTTATTCAATAATAGCAACCTCAGCATATATTTAATTTATCTTATAGAATTATTCTAATTGACTTTATTAATACATACTTTTTTTTCTTCGTTTACTGATTATTTGATTTCGGGTAATAAGCTGTATCCGGGGGGAAGCGGTATTTTAAAACGCTCTACCGCATCGGGGTTAAAAAATCACTACAAAAATGAGGATTCCTTTCCGGTGTTTTTTTAATCTTCACCTTCTTTTTTCTTCCTTTTTTTTTTTTTAATTATCCAAAAATGACCATATTCCAAGACAAGAAAGAGCGTCAATCCCAAGTTTCCATGGACTCTTTTGCCGACGTGTACGATACATCCTCTGAACCTATGACCAAGGAAGAGCTTGAAAATGAACGTGCTGTTGAAAAGAAATTGGTACGATTGTTGGATTACCGACTACTTGTGTGGGCTTTCTTTGGCTATTTTGCAAATGGTCTTGACCGAAACAATATGCCAAATGCACATACAAGTGGTATGCCTGAAGACCTAAACTTGACGGATGATCAATACAACTGGAGCGTAACTCTGTTTTTCGTGGGCTATGTCATGTAAGTCTAACAAACTTTATTATTTGATGATTTCTTTTATTGACCAAAACTATTTTTTTTTATTATGATGTATAGACTTCAAATTCCTTGTAATGCTATTATCACTCGTGTCAAGCCTAGTATTATGTTACCAGGGATCATGTTTATTTGGGGTGCTATTGTCTGCTTCATGAGTTTGGTTAAGGATTATCGCGGGTTATATGGTCTCCGTGTGTGCCTTGGATTTAGTGAAGCGGTAAGAATCAAAATAATTGGTTGGGATGCCTTGCTGAGTTTCATAGTCCTTACTAAAAAATTTTAAACTTTTTTATTACCCGATTTAGGCCTTTTACCCAGGGATTGTGTATTTATTGGGCTCTTGGTACACAAAGAAAGAACTCGGTGCTAGAACTTGCGTATTTGTAGCTGGTAAGCTTTCTCTCCCATTTTTTTTTTTTTTTTTTGGCAATAATGTTGAGGGTTGTTTAAATAACTAACTCCTCTTTCTCATTTTTTTTTCCCAGGCTCTCAAATTTCTGGTGCTTTTAGTGGTTTGATCAGTGCTGCTATTTCTACAACTTTGGATGGTCACAATGGCATGCGAGGGTAAGTCGAACAACAGCAAAAAAAAAAAAAAAAAAAAAAAAAAGCAGCGGTGGTAATAACTAACATCTTTTGGATTTTCATTAGATGGAAGTGGCTGTTTATTATTGAAGGTATTATTGCTGTCTTTGTCTCGATATTTGGCTTCTTTTTACTTCCTGATTTACCTGGAAACACCAAATTCATACAAGGCGAACTTCGTGAAGTAGCATTGAAGCGGTTACACCGTGAAGGTAGAAAAACAGCGGCAACTGGTTTGAACTGGGTGACCTTTAGAAACTTGTTTGGCTCTCCTTATATTCTCATTTATATCATCCTCTTTTCTGCGATGCAACTGGCTATGGGTATTCTTCAACAGTTCCCAATTATTCTCAAGTCGATGGGCTACGAAACAGCGTTCGCCAATTACATGCAAGCTCCTGTTTGGTTATTTGCTGGTGTGGTGATTATTGTTCAAGGGTATCTCTCTGATTATAAGGGTGCTCGTGTGTGGCACATTGTTGCTGGTGGTGCTTGGACACTCGTGTGGTACATTATTCTGGTTGCAGTCAATGGTGGCAATGTCTCTACTCCTCTTTTGTTTGTGTGTGTATTTATGGCCACGCCTATTCTTGGTATTAGTCCTATCATGATGACCTGGGTGAATGAATTCTATGCCTCCGATGTGGAAACCCGTGCTTTGGCAATCGCTATGGTTAACTCTATTGGTAATTTGGCTCCCAACTTTGCCAATGTCAAGGTGTGGCATGATGCCGATGCTCCTTCTTATCGTCTGGGTAAGGTGACAACAATGGCTGTGATTGCAGCGATGGTAGTCCTCTCTATTGTTATGTACTATATGCAAAGAATGGGCTGGATGCTTCCCAAGGCTGCTCAAAAAATTGAAACCGAAAGCACTGTGTCTCAGAAGGCTGAAGTCTAGTTTGATTTTTTCATTTATTTATTGTTACCCCTCCCTCCCCACTTCTTTCCTTCGCATCCATCTCTTTTATATCATTGTAACTTTATCTTTCTTTTGTATTTATGTATATGTATTCTACTTTTATTACCTACTATTATTTTTTTTTCAATAAAGAAACTGGTTTTTTCTTGAATCATTGTCTTTTTCTTTATTGGATGTTGCTGGGTGTGCATTATGGGTGGGCAGCCAGGGGTAAAAAAAAAAGGTTATGGGTAAAATTGAAAATCCGCTTGCTCCAAGCATTTATTTATTTTTTTGGAGCCACCTCGGTTCATTTTATTGTTTCTATTTCTACCTCTGTCTTCCCTTCTTAATGCTGCTATCAGTTTTTGGAAGAAATACACGTAGATCTTTTTCAACCTTCTTCTTTATTTCGAAACGCTTTATCCGCCCTACTTCTATACCCACTCGAACTACTGCTTTCCCAACAAACACTGCCGATCTCAAACTACGATGTAGGTCATTTACTTCTTTTCACCTGCTTCATAAATCGACCAACTAACTTGTTTTATTGGTTCTTCTTCGTCTTAATTTTTTTTCAGGCACAGAGTTCGATCAACACGGCATTGTCAAAACGACAGCAGGTGACATTCGAAAATCCGAGTTTTGCCAACAGCATTCGTTATTACCTCGTGATCTACGAACCATCGACACTCGTTCTGTTAATCAAAAACCCTCAATTCTTGTACGTTCCGAAGCAATACTCATCAACATGGCACACATGCGGGCATTATTGAAAAGTGATTTGGTGGTGCTCTTTGATACGTTTGGATCGACCAACAGCTACAATCAAAGCGTCTTTGTCTACGATCTTCAAGAACGCTTACGCTCCAAAAATGATCAACTTCCGTTTGAATTCAAGTAAGTGGCGTATTAAAGCCGCTTTGTTGGCACGGTACCTTCATTTCCATTTCCATTATATATTTATGCATTTCTTGTTTTTACAGGGCTTTGGAAGCGATCCTTATTTCCGTCACGTCTTCTATGCAGTCGGAATTAGAAGCTTTGGAAGGGCCTGTCAATAGACTCCTTGATGATCTTGAAGGGTTAGTGGATATCGAAGAAAGCGTGAATCAAGAACGACTCAAAGATTTGTTACACTTATCCAAGAAACTATCGAAATTCGAACATGACGTCTCTTCTGTCCGAGATGCCATTGACGAATTATTGGAATTCGGTAAATAAAAAAATAGATACGTTGGAGAAAGTAGTATATCTCTCTTGTATAGTATGTGCAAGGAAGCGACTAATACTTTACATTCCTTTTTTTTTTCACATCTTTGAGATGACGATCTGGCGGCCATGTACCTGACGGCGAAAAAATCAGGCTTTTCGAGGGATGCATCGGACCATGAAGAAGTAGAATTACTATTAGAAGCCTATCTGAAGCAAACGGAAGAGATCGCCAACGAAACATCCCGCCTTATCTCCAACTTGAAATCCACCGAAGATGTTGTCCAGCTTACCTTGGATTTATCTCGGAACGCATTGATGTGGTTTGATATTCGACTGACCATGGTGACTTTATCTGCTAGCGTGGTGAGCGTGTATGGTGCTTTGTTTGGAATGAACATGAAGAATTATTTTGAGGACGACCCCTTCGCGTTTGGACTTGTTTCTGGTGTCGCTTTATTATCTGGTGCAGGCGCTTTTTTTGTCACATTACGGAAACTAAAAACCCTGGCTAGAATTAGATCATAGAATAAGAATATATATCCAGCTTCCCTTCCTCCCATTTTTCTGTCTATTATTGTATATATATACATATGTACTCCTATTTCAAATAAAAAGAAATTTTTTTTTTGTTTTATTGTTTTATTTGACTTGTTTTTACACCTGATGGTGATGGTGATTATTTTTTGATTTATCGTATCGTTGATTTTACGCGGATCATCAATCTAGTCTCACAATTATTATGATTAGCAGTAGTAACGTAGTTTTAAAATTATGAAGGCATAGTATTTAAGCACGTCCTACTCATGCCATTTTTTTCTTCCAGTAATCCTCCCCTCCTTATAGACCCCGAAAGAGCCCTCTATACTACTAAAAACGGAATAAAGCCGCAAAAAAATCGCCTGGCAAGTCGCCCAAAAGTAGAAATGTATGCTAGTGCAGCTTTCAAAACCAATAAATAATAATAATAAAAATATTCAAAGACATCCTAAACAAGACTGTGTATATATAGACGAAATCACTTTTGTTTATTCAATTGAGGTGATGCGGTGAAAAAAAGAGGTAGGCAGAGACTATGGCTAGTACTATGTGAACTAATCGATGTATACTAAAATGTATTGATATATAGATAGGAGACGCTGTAACTAATGCTATGTGAGAAAGAGGGAAGTTCTATCTATGGTTATTACTATTGTAACGGTATTTGGATAGCTGAATAAGTTTGCTGAATGTCAAGCGTCAGTATAGTTTTTTTTTTTTTTTTTTTTTTTTTTCAACCAAGTCAAGATAACTAATCTGTCAATGATTGGCAGAGTCTAAATAAATACAGAAAGAAAATATGCCAAGCCAACAAAGATAATAGCCTAGTCAAAGAAAAAAAAAAAAAGGAAAGAAAAAGTTGTGAGTCAATAGGCTAAATCAAGCCTGTAGAATAATTTACCGTAATAGAATAGTATGTGAAATAGCCTACCACAGTAGAATAGCTTTGTCACCCATCGTTCATTGTAAAATAAAAAACTTTTATTGAACCATGATAGTCAGTACTACGCCAAAAGAAAGAAAATGTAAATAGGGACCGCAAATAGTAGTTGAGAGTGGTGCTAGCCTAGAAAAATGGTGTAAAAAAAGTTTGAAGTAGAAAACGATTATAAAATAAAACGAAAAGGGATCTCCCATGAGGGATCTCTAAAAAGGATCTGCAAATTCCAATGAATTTTAAACATACTTTATTGAAGCAAACACACAATTTTCAAAGCAATTACATGTTTTATGGAAGCAAAGATATATTTTATTGAAGAAAAGGGACACTAAGCTGATCAAGATACCCCCCAAGATCCTAGAATCAAAATGAAAGGGTTTCCCCATGCACCTTGTGATCGCTTCTCTGAAACCCTTCTAAACTAGTCCTAACAGAAAGCCAAGGCCACTATGTCCACAATGAGCCCAAAACAGTGAAGAGAAAATAAAAAATAAAAGGGAAGAAGAGAGTGACAGAAAAAAAAAAATTTCAGACTGGGCGGGTTCATTTCAATCCCGTGAAGCGGAGTATTATTGCGTGAAAAAAAGGTACGACTTTTGGGAGCGATACAGGAGCGGATTTATTATTACCTGAAAAAAAGTTAGGGCTTATGTAGGGCTTCTGTCTTTCATCAAAAAAATGAGGTGATATTTTGTCAATTTGCGTGACAAAAAATGGAAAATGAAAAAAATCTGGAGGTTCATCAACCACCTAGAGCTCAAGTAGTTGGCGGAGTTTACAGCCAGCATAATTGAATTGACTAGCCAATATTTTCTTCTTCGCTTTATATAAAACGAACTACTGAACCGTTCGAATTCAAATTTTCCATGCATCTTCAGAAATACTATAAAATGATTTTCTGTCATTCAACCAGCCATCGGTACATCATACAATTGCCTGCAGAGTGCTTTAAAGTTTACTCCTATAAGCTCACAGCTAAAGCCGACAGCTAAAATAACCGCCTCCACGTCCTGCCCATAGCATTTTTGTCTCCAATATCCCCATACACACCCAGAACGAGACCCCATACCGCTGAAAAACCAATAATACCGCTAACAAAGCGCCAGTGAGCTTTCCAAAAGCGGTAATGTTTGCTAAAACCTTTCGAAACTAATGGAAGAACAATAAAAAAAATATACGAATACTCCACACACACAATTAGATTGTAGTATATATTGAAACAACCAGTTTATGTTTATCCAGCTGAGATGCAGCCGTGGAAAAAAAAAGTAGGCATAGACTATGGCTAATATTTTGTGATTTTTATTGATGTATAGTAAAATAGATATTATATGGGTAATGGTAAAGGACAAAATATAATTAATATCACGGGAACTAAAGGGGGGGATCTATGGCTACTACTATATGTAACGGTAAGTGGATAGCTGAGTTAGTTGGCCGAATGTCAAGGGTCCACCTAGTATTTTTTCAACCAAGTCAAGATGATCAAACTGTAAGTGGTTGGTAGAGTCTATAGAAATACAGAATAAAGCAAGTCCGGAGTCAGCAAAAGTCAATAACTTGACCAAAGGATGAGCCGAGAATAAATAAACTAAGTCAAGGAGGAGGTGGGGAGGAGAAGAAAAGAGAGAGGTGTAAATAGGCATAGTCAAAGAATAAAAAAAAAAGCTGGCTAAAACCTTTATAATCAATTTCGCGGTTGATAGCTGGGCTGTTTTCTAATGATATCAGATTTCGCAATAACTAGTCTTCAAACCAAAAACCACGGACATAAATAACCACACATACACATACAAAAAACAAAACAAAATCATGCTAAAAAACCACAGGTAAAAAAAACCCCCATATAGAAAAAGTACACATAAAACGAGCATAAGGACATAAAAGCGTATACATTTTTATTAGATATATTGTAATTTAAAGATAAAGACCTTCGGGAGTTCCTTCACTCTTTCTATACAACACCTTTTCACGAGCCTTTCGCAGATCTTCAGCAACAACCTTCATACGACGTTCACGTAATGCCAACAAACCAGCTTCCGTGCAGATAGCCTATTAGAAAGAAAAAAAAATCTATTAGTGAGACGGACCCTGTGATTCCTTCCCTTTCATTCTTCGAAGCACGTTTCTTACCTTGATATCAGCCCCAGAGAGATCATCTTTTGACATGACGAATTCTTCCAGATCAACATCATCGGAGAGGGTCATCCTTGAGGTATGGATATTGAAGATACGACGCTTTGTTTTGACATCAGGAAGAGGGAATTCGATCTTACGATCAATACGACCAGGACGAATCAACGCAGGGTCCAAGCTATCGATCTTGTTTGTTGCCATAATCACCTTCACATCGCCACGAGAATCGAAACCATCCAATTGATTGAGCAGTTCCAGCATTGTACGTTGAATTTCCCGTTCACCACCAGATGTAGAGTCATAACGTTTGGTACCAATGGCATCGATTTCATCAATAAACACAATAGAAGGCGCATTTTCTTCGGCCACCCGGAAAAGTTCACGCACAAGCTTGGGACCATCACCGAGGTATTTTTGAATCAGTTCAGAACCAACAATACGTAAGAAGGTAGCACTGGTTTGATTGGCCACCGCCTTGGCAAGCAGGGTTTTCCCAGTACCCGGCACACCGTACAGAATCACACCCTTTGGAGGCTTGATACCCATTTCTTCATATAATTCAGGATGCGTTAATGGTAATTCCACCGCTTCCTACAGAAATGTGTAATAATATTGATAAATTAATTTCCCTTACCCTTCACTAAACACATATAAAAAACTTACTTTGATTTCTTGAATTTGTTGTTCCAAACCACCAATATCCGCATAAGATTCCGTAGGTGCCTTTTCCAATTTCATCACACTCACCATAGGATCTGTATCGTCAGCAAGTACACCCACCACCGCCATTGTTTTGTGATGTAATAAAACACTGCACCCTGGTTCCAAAGAATCCTTGTCGACAAAACTCATGACTGATACGTAATATTCAGGGCCTGTAGATGATGACACAATAACGTGGTCGTCGTCGATGATTTCTTCTAAAGAGCCCACAGACATTGGTGAGCCACGGAGATCGTCCACTCGTGTTCGTTCTTCTTGATCTCGTTCTTCAGCGGGTTTGAGTCGTTCTTGATTTTGCACAAATTCTTCTTCCAATAACAGATAATCCTTGACACGTTCCATTTTCAGCATCTTTAAACGACATCGAGTGGTTGGGAATACTAAAAAGATATGACGAGGTGAGTGGTTTTTTTGATGGAACACTTTTTGTAGATTTTACCTTGAGGCAGCTTAGCGCTTGTATCAGGTCCTCTCTTCTTCTTCTTTCCAACACGTGTAGGTACAGGAGGTTCCCACTTCTTCTTCTTTTGGTCCTTATCCTATCAAAGAAAACAATACTGTGAACATCATGTGATATATACAGGGATTTTGATTGCACACTTACTTTGTCCTTTTTGTCGTTGCCACGAGGCATACCAGATTGTGAGTTTCCCTAATGAATGAGAAGTGACGGCGTTTAGTATACAAAAGTGACAGAATAAAAGAGATTGTAAGTTTTACCATATTGTATTATAATAAATCGTATATGAAAGACAAAGAAAGCTTGCGCGTCAATTGAAATTGGCTTTGGAAGAAAAATAAAAAAAAAATTAGGCAGGTTCAGAGCCAAAATCCACGTAAGCTTCAAAAAAAAAACTGAGTTTTAAAAATTCCTGGAGCACCTCCCTTCCCCTTCCCCCCCCATTAGAAACCACTTTGGCTATAGACACAAGATGTAAGTAAAGAAAATACGCAAAATTCTTTATATATACTTATGGTTATTTATAGGGCGCCTAAACGAACCAAAAAAGTGGCTATACCAAAGTCACCCAATGTCGAGGATTCCAGTGATACAGTTGTTAATGTATTGAATCTCACCATGGCAAACAAGTCCTTCAAGAGCACCAAATACACCACACCAAAGAAATGGAAGAACCTGAAACAAATTCTTACCATGGAAAAAGCACAAGAATACAATCTAAATGTACCAACCTGTAAGTTACAGCTATGCTTGTCTCTCTCTTGGTTTTCTGACTGACCGTTTCTTTTCTATTTGATTAGATCAAAATATTGAGTGTCCACCTTCTATACGGCCTCAAAAGAAGTATTGTGACATTACTGGGTTATCAGCAAAATATACCGATCCAAAAAGTGGTCTTCGATATCACAACACAGAAATCTATCAATTCATTCGAACACTTGGCGTGCCTAGTATTCAAGCTTACCTTGGTAGTCGAAATGCAGCAGTGGTATTGAAGTAGTACCAGTACAGTTTAATATTAGATAGTCCCCGTCTCTCTCCCCTCCTTTTTTAATACTAATCATCATTATAATTATCATTATCCATTGTAGATATATATATATATATATTCCCCTATTTTATTGTTTGTTATTATTATCATTGATCCTCAAATTTATAATAAAAAGAAATTCACTTATTATTGTATATGATTGTTGTTGATTCTATGATTTGATTCTATGTGATGTATCCATGCGACTACTTACCGTCAAGCTTTAGTTGCTGTCATAGATTGAAAGATGTATAGAGGTGTTATCATGATATTACCTGGGGGCCAGCATTGTATTTTTCACTCACGTTGATTAAAAATCTCAGGACAGGGGCATTACTATGATTTTTTTAATAACGACCTGGCGATGACTATGTACTAAAATAATCTTTCCAAAAAAAGATAACAATAAATCTATTATCTTCTGTAAAAGGTACCGAAGTAGATCCTATTTGTAGTGAAAAACTACTCGATTTTTTTCCTACTGACAATAGAGTCCATTTCTTTAATTTATTTATAGTAATCAAATGAATCCATTAATAGAGCGATAATGAAGAAAAAGGAAATCGAGACTGTAGAATCAAGTCCGCTTTGTGACAGTAAATGGTTGCACACGTCCATTTGGCGCAGAAGGTCAACTATTTTTCAATGTATATTGTTCCAGGCAGAGATTCAATTGTTAATTACATATGGTTTGAATTATTTTCTATTGGTAAGAGACATACAAACAGTCTAAGTCAGTATGTAGAGTCTTTTTTATTTGACGTTACATTACTTCCTTGAGGCACATAAAGAAGTAATTTGGGTTCTCAGCTGTCGGTCGGGCTTCCAATTTTATTTCTCTTTCCCAAAAAAATTGGTCCCCTCCCTTTTTGTCACTTCTTTTTTTATTTCTTTATTATTTTTAATATATTCATACCTCATACCGCATACTTCATATTTTATACATCACATATGTCCTCTTTATCAAACAGTAGGAATTACTATAATACTCCATCAAAAAATACTCACAGTCCAGGTAATAGACCAAAATGGGCGCGGTTTTATTTGTTGCTTTATTTAACACCTTCTCTTTTTCGAAATAGCGCCTTCTTATGAATCTTCAAGGGTCCATTCTGAATCTAGACATCATTCTCGATTAGCCGCTGTAGATAGCTCTACTCTGCTTGCTTCTCAAAACACACATGACTATAGACGAGACGACTACCACTCGGACGATCCATACGCACCGCGTCGACCAGAACAATGGCACGATCCTCAGGACAGCTCCGGACCACTGTTACAAGACGATACTGTGATGGACATGCATGACTTCAACTCACCTATGAACAAGGAAGCATCGGCTATCGGCAAAAACAATAACAAGAATTATGGGAACGACAAGAAACGAATCTGTTTTGGACTGGGGCGTAAAAAGGTGGTGGCGATTGGATTTGCATTTTTAGCTCTTGTGGTGCTTGTGTGGTATTTTGTTTGGCCCCGTGCATTCGAGATGGATATTACTGGAACTCAAGTTTACGGCAACACAAGTTATGCATTTCAATCAAACGATAATGGTGTGGCCACTGGGTTTCAGGCTGTTTGGAATGTTTCTATGCAAGCTGACAACAAAGCGAACTGGGTGCCAACTCATGTACAACGATTGGACCTCATCATATACGATCACAACACGGGTGGTAAGATCGCAAACGCTACTACCGGATCCTTTGTCTTGGGCGCAAAAGAAAAACGACCCATCTTTTTTGCCGCCACGATCGACTTTAGAGAACGAAAACCCGGTGATCAAACGTTACAAGACCTGACCCAAGCTTGCGCTATCGCTCCTGCGTCCGGCTCAAAAGTACCCCAATCTTCCCTCAATCTCTTATTCGAACTCACCTATCATATTTCTGGCCTGATTTGGACCTATCAAACTCAACAAACCGATGCCTCCTTCCTGTGCCCTATGATTTAGTTTATAGTTGTTGCTTAGATTAGATTGTTTTGTTTATTTTTAATAATAAAAAAGCTTAATTTATCTTTATCTCTTTGTATGAATTTTATTGTCTATCTGTTTATCTTGCTGAATGGTCTGAATTTTTTTTTTATGAAATATAGGGTTTTGCTCTGAAGAGGTGTGTGGGACAAGTCCGAAAGCTATATTTTGATGAAAACAACCAATCATGAGTAAGATCAAACATAATCCGTATCAATCCGACAGTTACCATAAGGGTCTTTACGCTTTCAACATATGATGATGGGATCGATGGGATCGATTGGTAGGCGTTTGGGGTAAATGTCTATAAAACGCTAGTATAGAAAATTGTTATCATGGGCAAAAAAGTTATAAAAAGCAGGTGCCAAGTGGAATCAAAAAAATCATTTTCGCTTTTTCTTTCGCTTCCCTATCCTTTTTTTTTATTTTTTTTATTTTTTATTCGACACTAGCAATTTATATTTATTCACTTTACTCACACACTCAACATGGTGCACGGCTTTACAAAGACAGTTGATTTGAAGATTAACGTTACTTCGGACGAAATCTACTTTTACGGCCAACCTGAGGAATCTGCTGGGAAACTCTTACAAGGCACTGTCAACTTGACTCTGACGGAAGCTATCAAAGTGAAACGTCTTACTTTGGACTTTAAAGGAAAAATGAAAGTACAATGGACTGAAGGTAAGTTTTTCCCTTTTTGTCCCATATTGAAAGGATATTAACGTTTTAATATTCTTTTCTTCTTTGAAAAAGTAGGACCTTTGAATGTAGGATCGCAACATACTCACAAACAAGAACGAAGCATTATTCAACATGAATGGACTCTTTTAGCGGCTCAAAGCAACAAACGGTCGCATGTTATTCCAGCAGGTCAACACTCTTTTGACTTCAGCTTAAGCTTACCAGGTGATCTCCCACCTTCATTGGAAGCAGACATGGGCAAGGTGTGTTACCAACTGACCGCCAATCTCGAACGATCAGGGGGCTTTTTATTGCACAACACGATTCAACGCAAAAAACCCATCCGAGTAGTGCGCACTGTACAACCTTCTGAATTCGATCTGATCCAATCACTTGAAATCCACAACACTTGGTCCGAAAAAATGGTGTACGACATCTCCTTACCTTCCAAATTATATGCTCACAACGCCACTATCCCGGTCTCCTTCAGTATCTTACCTATTGCTAACAAATTGAAGGTGCATTCCATCATGGCCACGTTGAAAGAGTGCTGCACTTATCACGCCAACGGCAAACGCAAAACGGATTCTCGTATTATCAAGGTCAGTCGACAAGAAAATCCATTCAGTGCGGCGGTCATTCACCATGGTGATGGTAGGCCTTCTGCTCCATGGTCTCGGGTGCTGGAGGTGCAAGTCCCTGCTCGGTCGCCTATGATCTTTTGTGATGCCAATAGCGAAATGATCCGTATTCGCCACAAGCTCAAGTTTGTCATCTCCATTGTGAATGCTGACGGTCATTGGTCTGAACTTCGTGCTACTTTGCCTATTGTCATCATGGATTCCTTTGGGCCTACTATCTCTGCTGCCGATGCTGAAGCTTCAACATTACCAACTTATGACGAAAGCTGGCGTTCATTACCCTATGATCGTCAATTGTGGGAATCATTGCGTGCTAATGATCATACCGGTCCTGGTGCTGGTGTTGCTGGTGGTTCGTCGCCGTCATTGGTGGATTCTCGTCAACCGGTCACCATCTCAAGTTATACCCGCACAATGACCCTGACTTCTTCCATGGTGCCCAGTAGCCGACCTGCTTTAGAACATTCTGCATCATCATCATCAGCAATGGAGTCCGATATGGAAACGGATGAAACAGTGACACCGCAAAATGAAGCGAACGAGGAAACTTGGTGGCATGGTGTAGATTTGTCGCGTGTACCATCATATCATTCAATGGCTGATGTGGATCCTACTGTCCCTGTTTGCACTCAATTACCTCCTGCTTATGACCCTATTTGGCAACGATGCTTTGGTACTACTGTATAGATTTAGATTTTTTTATATATCCTTGCTTCCATTCCTCCATTACTACTAGTTTAGTCATTCATTATTCATTTTGTTTCACCTTTGCTACTTTATATACCACATCATCATCATTTTTATTTATATATTTATTTTTTTTTAATAAAAACAAAACAAAAAACTTTTTACATATGACTCGACTTCCTTTCTTTGTTACTCTGCTTCCTAGGAATTAAAATGATTACTATGATGATTTCAAATTCAGTGTCAATTTCCCAGTTTTTCAGGTCCAATGGAGTTTTTTTTTTTTTTTTTTTTTTTTGGTTGTTTGAAAAAAAAAAGTTGTGTGTCATTTTTTAACCAAAACTAGTAGTAAAATGATCATTTTGTACTTGTATTATTAACATTCGTGTGAAACATCACGGTAAGATGGGCATCACAATGTATACAACGAGCCATGGCTAGTGCCTTAAAAGTGGAAAGCGTGGAAAAAGTGGGTGAAACACATTCGATCGCCGCTAGTTTTTAAAGTTCTAAGATATCGATAGAATGGGGATGTTAGATCCCTTCCCCGGAGGTGATGATAGTGAGAAGGTAGATCAAATGTCCGCACTTTCAGGGAAACTATAACTCCAATACCACCATTCTCTCATTCACTTCCATCCTTAAAGGTGTTTTTAGTAATGTAAATTTGCATGAATCCCACCTCTTTTTTATCGCACTTTGATACATTTTCTCATTGTCTTTATATTCCCTTTTCTTTAAAAAATCAGCGTCAAGGAAAGTATCATGTTTTGTGTGAAAAAAACGAAATAAATTAACTTTGCTATCCTCAGACCAGTTCCGAGCAACAATTCGAATTTTTTTTATAAGGCAATTGTAGCCCGCACACCATACAAAATCTCTTTAGCCCTGACGGACTTGGAATTGGTTTTATTTTCCCTTTTTTTATACCTTCCATCTTCCATTTTCATTTTTCTCCTCTTCTTTCTGGTCTCAATCTTTTTCTTTTTATTATTCACATACATCAGCACATATTTTTTTTTATTGATTACATTTACACTTTACGTATGAACCAAACTCAATACATTCAATCCAGTCATGATGACTTCGCCAAAGAACACGCTGGTCAGCCTGTCAAACGAAAGTGGAATGATTCCTTTTTGCTTTTGGAGCACGCCGAGTCAACGGAAGACGACGGTCATATTATGAAAGTACCCAGTAAGTATGTCTTTTTTTTTTTTTAAAAAAAAAGGAAGTACGGTACATGGTATTTTGATACAGAACATTATACTTATTCCCTTTTACTATTTTGTGTCTGCTTATAGATACAAGCTCCTCAGTTAGTAGCAGCAGCGATGATACCGACGGAACCAAGATTGATATCGAGGTAATACTTCGCTTCTTGAAAAAAAAAAGATAAGGGGTTTCTTATCATATATGCTTACTTTTTCATTTCATTGATAGGAAGAAGATGAAGATATCAAGGTCAAACGCAAGGCACAAAACCGTGCTGCCCAGCGTGCATTTCGTGAACGAAAGGAACGATATGTCAAGGATCTGGAAATTAAGATTAAGCAAGTACAAGACAACCATGTATTTACCACCAATCAGCTGTTCCAGGAAAATCATCATCTGCGGTCCATCATCTGTCGTTTGGAAGCTGAGAACTCTGCATTAAAGGGTGTGATCCCATTGGCTACTACCTCTACAAACAACGACAGTGGCAATAATACCGGCAGCAACAATGATCTTTTTGCATCTTTGGGTCTTCTCTCTCCTGAACATCAATTACCTAGTCTCAGTCTGCCTTCTCTTCCGCCAATCTCATTGCCTCCTCCTCCTTCAGTGGGAATGCCTGATACACTCGGTTTCCATCGAATTCAACCTGGTCCTACCACCCCCTCTATCTCCATCAAACATTCTCATCATAAACCTTTGGCTTCTAAGCCCCCTGTGCCCATTTTACCTCAACAACCTCAACCTACACAACCAATCATCACTGCAAAATCATCATCCCCTTTACCAACCAACAACAAAAAAGGATCTCGATCGTCATCAAAGTCCGGTATTGCTGCGAATGCGACCCACCAGCCATCACCATCTACGCTACTACCACCATCACAACAACAACAACAACAGCAGCAGCAGCAACAGCAACAGCAACAGTCTCAGACTCAGTCTCAGACTCAGCAATCACAACAACAAGAATTCACCTTTTCTATCTCTACTCCTGCAACATTACGTGCTGATACATCTGGAAAAAACAATCAGATGGATCCAATTGAACTGATTCCTCTCTATCATCCTGATCACCATGGCCAACGCACATCTCTTGATCAGCAACAAAACAAAGCAGCACACTTATCACCCACCAACAAATCACCTTCCGCGATTATTGTGCGAAACGACGACGATGATGATTATGACAATGCGATCAATGACAATGGAGAACAAATAGATGAATCAACAAACGCAGTAGCTCTTGGTTCGTTTTTGGATGGTTACGATGCATTTGAACGACTTTATGTCCATCAAGATCATTCTCTGTTTGATGATAATGGGTTATCGTTAACCATGATGCAATCCCGTCGAAACTCAACCACTGAAACACCACCGCAGCAGCAACAAGATACCGTGGTCGATCAAGTAGAAACGATACCTTTGAACAATGAAGAAGAAAAAACAGCACCATTATCAGCACTTGCAGAGACCAAGACATCAAAGAAAGAAACTACCAAGTCATCAGCAACAATCACCACCACTACTTTAGCTGATGAAGAAGAATCTCTCACGATGATGATGCTCAAGGACAAGAAGATGGAAGCGATGATCAAGAATCAAAAGGCCACCTCGGGATCAGCGGATAGTCTGATGATGATGAACATGGGTAATGATTTGGTGGATCTTTCGTCTTCGCAACGCAACCAACACCCTCGTCATACTCAGCAACAACATCAACATGCACCTTTACAACCTCATGGGCAACCACCACAACATGGAAGCTTGGGCACGACCGCTGTGATGCAAGATGATGAAAAGACACCTATCTGGCAAAAGATTACGGAGCATGCACAGAACAACAAATTCAGTGTCGATCATTTGGTGGAGGCTGTACGCAACACAACAACTTCCAAACGCAAAAACAAACTCTTGGTGGATGAATGGGAATTGGAAGCAATGGTCCATGATTTGAATTATTATCTTTAGTTAGTTACAATCCCTTCTCATGCCCGCCTTGTAGTTTTACCTTATATATTCTGTCATTATTATTATTATTATTATTATTACTATTATTCTGTCTTATTTTGATATCTATTGTACATATACACATTTTTTCATATTTTATTAAACGCATTCCACTTTCTATTTTTACTACTTGATGGGACCTGATCTGTTAAAATGAGCGGTGATTAAAATGTTGGGGGAGGGGGCGATGAAAGACTAGAACCGATGGGCTTCGCTTTTTTTTTTTGTTTTACTCTATACTTTGATGAATTAGTCTCAACAATGGCGACAACAACAAACGACCATACTACTGACGTGGAGAAATTTACGCAGAAATCAGAGGATGACAGCTATTCGACCCAGGACAACAACTTGAACAAAGTGGAAGATACGGACATTAGCGGCGACGACAACGACGGCGCTGACTCTCAAGATAACGATAATGACAAGGATGCGCTTACTCAAGCAAGTCATGACCATCCTCTTCAAGATTCTCCTTCACTTAATTTTAGCCCAGATATTCAAGATCAATCGGACAGGAGTCTTTTGGATGCTCATGGAAGTCCCAACATTTCACGATCTCCTTCTGTTATCAATTCGCCAGTGTCAACGCCAACCGAACAAGAAGCCATGGATTTGTCGCATGTCAAGGTAAAGTATACGGGATACTCCTTTTTACCAATAAACCAATAAATTGTAATAACGACAGACTTATATATTCATAGGGTATGGTCAATGCTAGTGATCATACGGAAACGGTGATGCTTTCCATAACTGGTCAACTTCCTGAATGGCTTATCACTGAACATTACACTGTGGGACCTGGTACCTATGATATCAAGTATACTCGGAAAATTGAAGTGGATGGTTATTTACAAAGTGCTACCGGTACATTTACCTTTGGCCATTTGTTTGATGGGTAAGTCAATACATCCTACAAATCGCCCTTCCTTTCACTATACTAAACTCCACTTTGCTCGAGTTTTTTAGACTTCCTCTTGTGAATCGATTTGATTTCAATGGGCAACAAAACACCATCAGCTATCGCAGTCGATTGACCAGTCGACGGATGATTGAAAAGATCCGTGATCATCATGGCTATGCACCTTGTCATCCTGCTGGACTCTTCAACACCCATGCCAATCAAACCGTCTTGATCAAGTTTATGAAGGCTGCACCTAAGCCGTCCAAGCCCGATGGTGAACCTTGTGGCGCTCGCATTTTGACATCTATTCCTGGAGTGGATGGTCGTTTGTTTTGTCAAAATATGGCAAATCATGTAAGCAATTCCCGTTCCCTTCCCTATGAAATCCTCTTCGTTTTTTTTATTCCTACTAATCACCTCCCTACTACTTTCCCTCCTACACGTATAGATTCAAGAATTGGATGCTTTTGATTTGAAACCCTCTCGATTAATTACTTGGGACGAAGTCAATCCAGCCTTCCGAGGCTACAGCTCATGCCCCAATGGTCATTATGATCCAGCCACTGGCGAATACATCAACTTCACAATGGAAATCGGTTATCGAACAACACGCTATCACTTTTTCTCAACAACGGAACAAAATACCCGTGGATCGGTTATTGCTACTGTCGACAACACACCCACTGGTTACGTGAACAGCTTTGCAGTGACGAAAAATTATATCATCTTGGTCATCTTCCCCATGTTGGCCCATTCAAGCGCTGTCAAGTTTGCATGGAACGAAAGTATTATGGATTCATTCTCCTATTACCCAGCCGAACCAACCCTGTTTTATGTCATCTCCAGAGAAAAGGGTCAAGTCATTGCCAACTATCGCGCTCCTTCATGTTTTGGGTAAGTCCATTTGTAGATCAAAAAAAAAAAAAAGGTGGGGGACGGAGAGAAGAAGGTTGCAACAACGGTATCTTTACTCACTTTTGTACTTATATATATTGACATTTAGACTTAATCACGCAAACGCATTTGAAGATGACGAGAATGGACAACTTTTTGTGGATATTGTGACTTACAAGGATGATACAATCACAACGCACTTGACAACCGACCGACTACGTGACTCGACCTCCACATCACCTTTACCAGCTTCGGATGTTCGAAGGTATCTTTTACACAATCTCGGTGCGGCTGAAACCACCTACACAAGCAATCAATCGTATGTCCCATCTATGAACAGCATCACTTCATCCATGGCGTCGTTATGGAGCTATGCCCGTGGTGGAAGCAACACTACAACAGCAACCGCTGGAAGCGATATCGAACTATCCACCGATGAAAACGGATGGTACAACTGGATGCCGTTGGCAACATACACCACACTTGGACAAGATCTTGAATTACCAACGCTTCATCCTTCCTACAAAATGAAGAAATATACCTATCTTTATGGACTTGGGGTGAAGACGGATAGCGGTGAGCAAGGCCGAACGAATTACTGGAACAGCATTGTCAAACTCAATGTCAGCACACGAACCCAAGTAGCCCAGTGGCATGATCTCGGCTGCTACCCAAGCGAAGCAATCTTTATTCCCCGTGACGGTGGTGCTGGTGACGATGCAACGGACATCAAAGAAGACGATGGGGTGCTTGTCAGTGTTGTATTGGATGTCATTCGACATACCTCTTTTGTTTTGGTGTTGAATGCTGGCACTTTGGAGGAAGTCGCACGCGCCGATGTGGGCATGGTGATTCCTTTAAGCTTTGGTCGTGGCTCCTTCAAACGACGACAATGATCATCTCATGCTTCCTCTCCCCCCCACCTTCTAGCTTGGTTTTCTTTTCTTTGTTTTTTAGTTTATTGATAGTTCTATGTATTTTATAGTGTAGCATTCTTTTAGTTTAGTTATCATGATTTACTTTATATATATTTTTTTATGAACACTGATGAAAAAGGAAATAAAAGATCACGCTAGTTTTTTTTTTTTTTTTTTTTTTTTTTGAACCCAATGAATGACTGACTCTTCGACTATGAAAAACATGAATAACATATTGGCGACTACCAGTTCGAAAAATACTAGATCCAAGAGGCACAAATTTTCTTATTGATTCAAGTCTATATTAAACCCCTTTGAAATATCTTCCAATGCGCTTCAATTTTACTATTTTTATGCGCTCATCACCGACTTGTTTTTTGCTTTGTTTTTGTTTTTATGTATTGTTCGCCGAGTCTTTAAAACCACCCTTGAAACTCCTCAGTGTATAATATGTAGTGCACAGTAAGTTGTAGGAATATAGAGCTCGACGTTGGTCCAAGTCGCCTCATGCTTAGCCATCGAGTCTTTTTGCACACATACATCAGCTTTTTTTTTTTTTTCTACACGCACATGCACTATCCTCTTTTTATGATGAACAAAAAAAATCGCTCACAGAAAATATTTCAAATTCCGCCCATGTGAGTTTTATTGACTCCTAATTTTTTTCTCACCTACTCTTCGTTTTCTTTCACCATTTTAACTTCTATGACGGTAATGATGATCTTAGATTAGTGTCAGGACTAGTTTAGAATAGTTTTCAGGTTCGTGATTGCAAGATGCATGGGGACGCCCTTTCATTTTGGATCCAGGATTTCGAATCATCATTTAGTTGGCTTTTTGGAGTCTTCATTAGCTTAGCTTAGTGTTTGTTTGTTATAGTTTGTCCATAATTTGTTCCTACATCCGAATAAAAAATATTTTCTTTTACATGCTTCAATAAAAAATGTTCCATTAGTCTTTCTCATGCATTTTACGGTACAACAGATTTGTTTTTTTACTACCGCCCATTCAGGCTAGTGTTGACTGTTGATTTGCTTCAATAAACGATATCTGTTTTTGTATTTCTCACGCTTTCACTGTAAACTAGTTTCAATTTTACAATCGTGCCTTTAGATTGGGCTTGACCATTATTCAGATCTCACTTTAGTTTTCCTCCAATAGATCTTTCCATTTAATCCCCTGCTACAATGAACCCTCCCTCACCTCGCCTTTAGTTTTAGTATCTATTAATATGCTTCAATAAATATGTCCCTTTTTATCAACTATTCTCTAACCTACCGTATAGTAAAACAATTTCGCAATGGTAGTTTTTTTTTTTTTTTTTTTTTTTTTTTTTGAGTGTCCTGCTAAATACTTACTATCTAGTTCACCCATTTCGACCACTTTTCCGTTCTAAAAACCCAAGAACTGGACTGGTTGCAAGTCTAAGATCACTCATTATCAATAATGATTATGTGTGCTCGCCCTGACGGTGAATTTTTATACGATTGCTACCCCGCCAAACATCCCATACTTCGCATCAGCCTTTTTCAGTGGATAACAAATAATAATAGATCCATAAAACGACAAAATAAAAATATATATCAACGCAAAATACTTTTTTTTTTATTACTACAGAATCAATTAGGTACTAATCTATGACTATTACTACTAGTACTACTACTATGAATACCTAAGCTAAGCAGCCACCATCATTTATTTTTCCGCTAACCAGCATTCCAAAATTTTCTTCACCACAGGTCCGCCCAAAGCATCGATTTTCTCCAAGAAGCGGATATTTAACCGTCGATCGGGATCTTTGGGGTCATACAAGACCGAGCCAAATGCTTCTAGCGGTACCCCTGGACCTCGACCCACATCCTCGGGCGTACAGGACATGAGCAAGATATCCCTCCCAGCACTGTCGAGTTGACCAAGGATTTCAAATTTGGTTGCCGCCGCCAAGGCTTGTCTGGGGATGTGAACGGTGATCGATACATTGTCTTTGGTGAGCTGGATGCTGAATTGCTTTTGATGTGAAAGCGCGACGGTACAATTCGGATGACTGAACATGGTGTTGTGAGGTAATTCAATACATAGCGTCGGTAACGGGATTTGTGGCAGATCAAAGATGTGGTAAGACGATGAGGATGCTGGTGGTTGTTCTTGCGTGGGTGTCGGTGATGGCTGTATTGCTGCCGTTGTTGTTGTTGTAGTTGTTGTTGTTGATGCTGCTGCTGCTGCGGTTATGGGCGTTGGAGCGGAATTCGATAATGGAGCCACCAGTGGTTGTGTTTGCACATTTGGCATCACCTGTTCTATAAGATATATATATTAAATCAATTCGGTTAGATGTATTGTGTATAAATCGCGCCTCCCTTGCCTAGTCACTTACGGGTATTATGATTTGGATTTTGCATTTGGGCGTTTTGATGTTGCTGATGTGCCATTTGAGCGGCTACCATACCAATACCAGCACCGGTATGGCCATTTGTTGCGATGATGTGATGTTGATGATCAAATGATGTGGGCATAGGGGCGTATGGTGGTATTGCTGGTGCGGTCTGTTGTTGTGTTGGTGGGATGGATGGTTGTGATCCGCCATTAGCTTTGACCGTGTTGTGTCGATGCGATGATAGTGCCCGTCTTTTCTTAGCCTTGATGCATAGTTCCATTCGATGCGCCGTCTCTTGTTCTTCCTTGATGACTGCTTCCTGCTCTTCTTTGATACGTTGCTGCTTCCAAGCCCATTCTTCTTGTTCACGTTTGCGGCTAGCGATGCGCCACCGTTCCTTGATTTGCTGCCTTTCCTCTTCCTTGCTGATGACTGGAGCACCAATGAGAATTTTCCCTTGAAGCCACAAGATACCACATCCATTGCATAGTGTTCCTTCACCAGCGGGGCCTTTTCGCCACATGACAGTATATCGTGTGCTGCAGTAGACACATTTGCGGAATTCATCTTCTTTCCCAGGTATATGTTGTTTCGTTTTTGGCGCTGTTCCAATAGATAAGATGAAAAAAAAAGACAATGGTTAAAGAATTGCTTTGAATGTCTTGCTTCCTCTTGGCTTTCCCTCTTTTTTTTTTTTTTTTTTTTTTTAAAAAAAAAAAAAACAGACACTTACGTTCCGCTTCATGTTGATCAGTCTCAGGCCGTTTTCCCAATTTGATTGCCAATCCAATTTCGTTTCGTTTCTTTTCTGCCGCAATTGGTCCACTGATGATATCTGGTTGAGTGTGTACACGATGTATCAAGTCATGTATTGCCTGCTGTTCGGATTTCGAAATCGAGTAGTCGAGGTAGGCTCGATCTGGCACCTTTTGCATCTATTGTAGAAAAAGAAGGTGAGAATCCAAAAAAAGTTGGTTTTCGTTAGTGCTGGTTTTTTTTTTTTTAACCCCCCCAACTATCCCTACGTCGCACCCCACCGCAACACATCTATTGAAACCGAAGAAGTTCATACCTGACTGATCATCTTCGTCCGTACTTGATCCGGATTGTGAATAGTGGAGCGTAAGGCATCAATAATGGCGGTAGATGCATCTAGTAAACGTATATTAACAGGTTGGTAATTCTGTTTATCTGTTATTGCTGTTGTCGCTGGATCGGTTGTATTTGGTATTGTTGACGTTGACATGGCCTTGATTTCAGGAATAGAAGACTGGTCACCGAAATGTTGTAATTTTTTGTTGGCATCCCAGAAAAAGT
Source organism: Absidia repens (assembly GCA_002105175.1). Lineage (NCBI taxonomy): Eukaryota > Fungi > Mucoromycota > Mucoromycetes > Mucorales > Cunninghamellaceae > Absidia > Absidia repens. The sequence goes on from MCGE01000009.1 coordinate 981,279, forward strand.
AATCTGCACATGTTCGATCCAATGGTAACATAAAGGAGAATTTGGCCTTGGGGGATATTAAAAATCAAAAATAATGGCAAGTCAGAATATGCATTCGAAGATTATAACCTACCCACTTTTTCTTCTTCTTCTTTTCCCCCTTCGTTTCGGGCTTACCGTCACAGAATCTTCGAGAACTTGCATAATAGCATCTTTTGGGAAAAGATATCGTTCGCTGGGTTGATCCTTGAATTCTATCACAATGTCTCTGTATATTAAACAATCGTCTGGTGCTTTGTCATTTGGATCTAAACATGATAGACGTAAATATTTAATAAATTTCAATGCAAATGGGCGAGAGCTAATGTGTGTATAGTGTTTACCTGAAGAAGATAATGCAGGTGTCGCATCCTGTATTACAGCATTGTTGGTATCGGTGGACGCAGATTGTGTGATGTCGGTGGTATCGAGTGAGGATTGGTCCGTAGTGGTTTGACTGTCAACGCCATTGGTGGATGAAGTAACCCTGCTAGTAGACTGAGTCGTCAAATCAGTAGTCGTTATGTCCATTTCATTTTCCAGTTCGCTTTTGTCGTTTCCATTTCCAACCTTTTGCTGCTGCTGTTGCGGCAGCTGCTCTTGTTGTTGCGGCAGCTGTTCTTGTTGTTGCGACTGTTGTTCTTGTTGTTGCGGCTGGTGCTCCTGCTGCTCTTGTTGTTGTTGGGTATCAGTGTTATTGTTTGCTGCAATTGTCTCGTCTACCTTTGGTGGCACTACAGCTTCTAGCGGTTTTGTTTCGTAAGCATCTAAACCATCGACACCAGCGACTTTTCCAAGAGAAAGCCAAGAATCGGATCGAACCGCTTCATAAAACGAGGTTTCGTAAAACAAATGAGGACCCAGCTCTAAAGTTGCTTGGCCAAGTTCAACCATCATGGGAAAACGACGACGAATGACAGTGCTTCGTTTCGGTTGTTGTTCAGGATCAGGTCGATATTTGGTAAAAACATTGGTGGACCAAGTGAGTCTTGACTGTAAGAGTGAGAGAAGTACTTGATCACTATATATCAATGGCCAAATCATGTTAGTCGTGTGAGCATGATTGACTTGTGGTTCTCTTACTTTAATGTGTCTTGTGAAGGTTCGGCGCGATTTGTTGATGTTGGTATCTTATAGTTTTTGAGCGCTGTTTCAGTGCGCCGTTTTGCAGCCGAGATCGCCGAGCTTGACATTGAGTAACGCGTTTGTGCCGTAAAAAAAAAAAAAAAAAAAAAAAAAAATAACGAAGAAAAAAAAAAAATAGGAAGCGAATCGCTTTCAAAAAATTGGACATCCCACGGAGTTTAAATATTTATCTGGCACTCATAACCGAAATGGCCATTGTTCACATCATTGATTTAAAATGTATGTCTAATATCATTATTACATATACCTAATATTATCAAATGTAGTAGGAGTGATACCGCCTGATAGTGGTTATTTTTTGCGCTCTTCGCAAATGTAGCCTTAAAGAAATACATTGAAGACTAGTTTTAAGTGAAAATGATCACTGGGTTTACTGTATGTCCACCATCATTTTGTGTGTGCATGCAATCATACAAATAGGTTTAACATGGTGACCGCATTGGAGAATCGTGCAAAATTTATCACTACTGTTCTGTAGTTGCCATAAAAAGACAAGCGGGATTTAAATTTAATGAGGGGGGGGGAGATAGCGTCTTGATCAAGGATTTGAATTTCTTTCCTTTTTTTTTTAGAACATACAACGACAATGGCTAGAGTAAGTACGATCACCATATGAATTAAAGAGACCAATGAAATAATCAGTCATTGGATGGAAAAAGAAAATGGATTGGATGGATGGATAAAAGGATGGATGGATACAAATTCATCATTGGATGGGGTGGATGAATTACCAAGATGGACGATTCAGCGACAACGGATGCAGACATGCAAATGCATAATATATTTTGCTTTGCACTGTATTATATGCGCTTGTCAATGGAGTGGGTTGGAAGGAATTCACTTATAGGAATAAGATAAACTCACGCTTGCCATTTTTTATTCTAATAGTTCCACGAATACCAGGTGGTTGGACGTAAGCTTCCTTCCGAACAAGACCGTACTCCCAAGCTCTACCGTATGCGCATCTTTGCTCCCAATGATGTTGTTGCCAAGTCTCGTTTCTGGTACTTCTTGGCCAAGCTCCGCAAGGTGAAGAAGACTGCTGGTGAAATTGTTTCCGTCAACGAAGTAAGTACACTAAAACTAGAAGTATAAGAAATAGTAACTGACCACAAAATTATGCTTTGATAGATCTTCGAAAAGCGCCCTGAACAAATCAAGAACTTTGGTGTGTGGCTCCGTTACGATTCTCGCTCCGGTACTCACAACATGTACAAGGAATACCGTGGTATGTCTCGTGTCGAAGCTGTCGGTACTTGTTACCAAGATATGGCTGCCCGTCATCGTTCTCGTTTCGGTAACATTCAAATCATCCGTGTTGCTGAAGTCGCTGTCGCTGATGTCCGTCGTCAATACATCAAGCAATTGTTGACCCCCAAGCTCGCTTTCCCCTTACCTCACCGCCTCCAACGTGTCCAAAAGGCCAACCGCTCTCTCTTCCAAGCCAAGCGTCCTTCCACCTTTTATTAGATTAATTAGTATCGTTTGTCTTTAGTATTTTATTACCACCCCCTCCTTTTTTGAAATAAAATCAATAAATTTTGTATTTTTGTTTGATTTCAAGTAGATTTTGTGTCTTGAACTAAAATTTGTTGTTTTGTTTAATCATGTATGTGTGGGTTTTGTGCTACTGAAATGGGGCAAAAAATATATGCAAATATGATTGAAACGCCGATGTCAAGAGAAAAAAAAAAGTGCGTTATTGTTTTTGTACGAAGGAAACAAAGATGTGGGAAAGGGTTGATCAATAGGAAAATGTGTCCATCAGTCTCATTTAGTCTTAGTCTAATATGTGTGCCTTTATCATAAAGAAAGATCGACGGTACCATCATCTAACGAAAGTGATGATGAGATAGTTTAACTAAAAATAGGATTCCCAATGATCGAGGGTTTGGTTTCATTATGTTATTGTCTTGTATGGATTCACGTGAAGGAGTTTGGCGTTGATGGAACACACATATATTTCTTTATTATTTACTCAGTTAGCCGAAAAAAGGTACGGTATTGTACAGTAATATCATGTCTATTAAGACAAGAACGGTAGTTATACTGGTAATAAAAACATTTTTATCAGTGGTTTATCAATAAAGTTTCATAACCCTTGCATTATATGAGAAAGAGACCATTCGATGTCACACCACCACCACCACCCTCTATGAGTATCCTCATTTTTTTTTTTTATCAAGGTTAAAATTAGAAATGGAAGGTGCATAAAGCCACACACGCAACTTGCAGTACGAGAATGCTGGTTTACCAGGATTTTTCTCCTCTCCCAATAAGCGGTGTTTTAATTTTCCTATATAGAGAGAGAGAGCGCGATGAGATTATTTTTTCTTTTTCTTCTTCTTTTTCATTTTTTCTAGAACTAATTTATTTATATATACTTATTATACATATCATCATGCATACTGATAATAAAGATAATCGTCGAAACACAATGGATTCTACCAATTCATCGTCATCTTCATCATCAACGTCATCGAGCACTTCCACAAAAATCAAATCAGCTTTGGTGCGGCTATCGGGTATCTTTAGTAGATCGACAACGTCATCGACACTAGCATCATCATCATCCCCTTCCAACATAATTATATCAGCAAATCGAAGATCATCAAGCAGTAGTAGTAACAGCAGTGTGAACACGCCACCGTCCTCACTGGCATCATTGGATATGACTTCACCAGCAGCAGCAACAGTTACCCAGGGACGAAAAAAGAAATGGATCGAAAGGGACAGTGCTATATCTGATATTTCCATCCCGCCTTTTAGCCCAACTTATTGCAAACCGAACGAATTCCCTTATTCCAACTTTTACATGAAATTGCCCAATGGCAAATGGATGATTCGTTACCGTTCAGGTACTCGAAATATCATTGGAACTGATGAATTTGATGGCTATATGATATGATCCTCTCTCTCTCTCTCTTTCTCTCGTTTTTCTGTCTCGCAGTGTGCCTGATTGGCTGGCTATCTTATTCAAAACAACAAAACAATAGACGAATCTTATTTTATTTCTGGAATTCTCCTCTCACTCACACACGATACTCCTTCCCACTCCTTCTCATTTCATACGCTCTTTTTTTTTTTAAAAAAAAAAATCCCCTAGGAATAGATAAATTTATATTCATGCGCTTTTTACATTATCCCCTCAATTTAGTATCACATATATTCGTGTGCCTCACTCCTTTTTTTTTTTTTTTTTACCATACTCACTAGTTTGTATTATCCTATCCTTTATATTTTAATGAATTGCCTTCATTTTGACCTACACTAATCATCTATATATATATTTGAAATAATAAAGATCATATATTTTTTTTTATCAATCTCTTTTTTTATTGGTTTGATGAATTCCTCATTTCATGCAATTTGCCAGTGACTGTAAGGCTTATTGTTTCGTGAACGATGAGCAATCCCACACTCCCTGATTATATCATTTTCACCGGAATTGATAGTTTACCCGCCTAAACTGCACCAAGAAAACAAGAATTTGCCACCCCTTCTATTTGACTACAAATCAGTTCACTATCCTATCATTATGATCTTTTTTTTTTTTTTTTTCCCTTGTCAACTGCATCACCGAATGGATACTAATTTTTCTTTTTCTGTTCTTTCTCGAAACACCCTTTTTTTTTTTTTTGCGCAAGTCATTGGATATCCCTTGTTATCACCACATAAGTCATACTCCTCCAATCCCCTTCTCCTTTGAGACTCCTCTTCTTGTAACATCTAAGATCGACTGTGACCCAACCGTTAAAGTTCAGGATTACATAAAATGCACCCACTTTTGTTTGTACCTGACGATTCCCTTTTGTTTTATTTTGCCCTTGAGATCCACACCCAGTACAAACATACTTATCTAATTTAGACAACACACGTAATAAGAAGCAATAAATCAGATGGAGTAAAAAAAAAAAGAAAAACAATCCCCCCCTCTTTCTCAGTGAGCCAGGTTTAGTTTTGTTTATTCCAAAAAAAAAAGGCATACGGAATAATACTATATTATACTATAATCTAATCTATCCTAAAAAACCGCCCTTACTCCTCCCAATAACATCCATGAGGTTCATTTTTTGCCATCACCCAGTGCTCCTTGCCAAGCCAAAACTATATGTATAATGAAAACATGTGGTTATTATTAGTTCAACGCCTTATCATAAAACACCTGCATATTTTTACCTTTCTGTTCTAAAGAGTATGCTTGGAGATCCGTATTTGCCGTTCCTGGTCTATCGATGGATATATCATATCGTCGTGCCACCGCCCGTGGTCGCTTTTGTTGGCCGGTCATACCGGGCCTATGTTTCAGAGTGGCACCGTTGTACTTTGGTTTTGTAGTTATAGGTTGTTGAGTTGAAGAGCATCAGGGAGTATGCACTGGACGGACCATGAGATCGATTGTATGCCGGACATATTTTTCAAATTGACGTACACAGCCACATACAAAACACTGATGGAAAAAAAACACATAAATTTTATTTGATTTTTGTAAAAGAGGGGGTAAAATGTGAGAAAAAGGAAAGTGATGGGAAAGTAAAATATAAATATATAATGTATATAAATGTAAAATAAACCGATAAACAAAAGGTTGAATGAAGGGAGAGATTTCATAGAGGGACAGAAACTTGAGAAGCATCTAAACCAAGAGAATGAAGGAAGAGGTTTGTATTGTCGATTCGGTGCGTAGCACGGTCTAACGGTAAACGATTGCTCTTGGCTAATATAATGTTTTCCATAACACGATCCCTATGGATTAGAAAAAAAAAGGTAAATATCATGATCTTTCTACTGCTCCACCTTTTTTTCCCTCCTTACCGAACTTCAGTCACCAAAATATGTTGTTGTTCCATGGAAGCGCCCACGGCCACAGCTGCCAAAAACTGCCAAATATACATATCGTCAATACTTAATAGCAATTGCATCATATCCACAGCAGGGTTCACAGGAGCCAAGTAGTATAATGATGGGAAGATCGAGCAATAATGGCCTTGTAAAAGATTGAAAAGGTTTGAGTACACATCTTGCCAAAGACTTAATTCTTCAGGAGAAGGAGGAGCAAATCCATGGAGAGCACCACCGCCTTGCTTTAAAATTTCGGCTCTTGATAATAACATGGTCAAAAACGCAAGTCCAGGCTGAATGCATGATATAAAAATCAGTCAGTAAATAATCAGTTTCATTCGCTTATTCGATTCTTCGCAAGGAGAGGAGAATCCTTTTTTTTTTTTTTTTTTTTTTTTTTTTTTTACCTTTGTTTGCGCCACCAGTCTAATATTATTCTTTTCCATAAAGAGTCGAGTCAATCCAATCACAACCTGCATAGGTGCTTCAGTGATGAACCCTAACAAAGAAGGAGCAGCAGCATTCATAAATAGTTCCACATCTTCAAAAGACACAAATCGTTGTTGTTGAGCTTCTTCGGCATTGGCCACTTGAGTTCCAGGGTAGATCACATGCTGGCAGATTTGTAATTGACTAAAGTTAGCAACAATGACACTGAGCATCGTCAAATTTTGATCATGCGTCAACGGGCGGATGATACGAGGAATCAACTTTTTCCCCTTGTTGATACCAAGAAGTGACACAAGCAACGGCAAACTATAATGAAAGATAAAAAACACATACTTGAGTTCCATCTTCATTGTCTTCTTGCTGATCGTTGTTTGTTTGTTACTCTATTTACCTGTCGTCCTTTCCACCATCCATCACCTTGAGAGATGCCCATAATTGTTGTACCTTTGCATTATATTGGCCATTCCTGTGAAGGAAAAAACATGAGTGGAATGAGTCGTTGAAGTAAGAGATCATTAATCAATCCCCTTTTCCCTCTCTCTCCCACACTCTTCTCGGGCGGTTACTTACCATTCTTCCGCTTTGCGCTCTTGTTCTTCTTCATCATCCCGTCTTGATCGAGGGGGGCCTTGTCTACGCATTTGTTCCAACTCTAGTACTTTGAGATAAAGTCCTTCGACAACGTTCAGGACTCGTCTTCGGTCGTTCAAGGAAGTAGATGTCTTAGGTTTGGACTAGTAACATGAAAAATCATAAAAGCAGTTAGTGAACCTGATCACAAACATCTGCCCTTCTTCTTTTTGACCATCACTTACAGTGGATACATGTTGGTGTTCAGAAGTTGAGGATGATTCAGGAGACGAGGGGACCGCATCATCAGAGTGATTGGCCTTCTTATCGGATACCTGCAAAATCTGACGAGGGTTACGAGTAGAAAGACTAGTAATCTTGCCCAAAGCACCTTCCAAAGTCACTAATATATATAAAAAAAAAGATTGTTAATACTTTTTCTTCTCAAGAGTCATATGAATTTTGTTCCTGCTTTCTACCTTGCGTTTGTTTGGGTCGACGTTTTGCATCATTGACAATTCGTTGGACTTGCTGTTGCATACGCTGCACCATATTGTCTTCACGACGGCCACGACCACGGGATTCCCCACTAGTAGGTTTGTTTGCTCCAAGACCGGCAGCACGCATACGAAGAGACGAATAAACTTGATAGTAAAAGTCATCTGCATATGGATCACCTGAAGCCAATTGAGTCAATTGGATTCGTTGAACAAGATCCTTGTCATGTTGTGTCATCAGATTGTCATACTGAGACTAAATATCCATCACCACCACCACCCAAAAAAAAAGGACGGAATGAGTTGTCAAACCACAGGTACATATATATATATATATATATATACACATATATATTGCAACTTACCTTTCGCATGTTTTCGCGGCGTTTCATTTCACGTTCAATCGACATTTGTTCCATCAGTTCCTGTTGTTGACGCATCGCCATGATTTGAGCAGGATCAGGTTGACCAAAACCAAAGGGAGGTAGCCCCACCTCTTGTTGTTGTTGTCTCATTTGTTGGAAATGCTGCTGTTGAAGTTGTTGTTGTTGCTGCAATTGCTGTTGATGTTGTTGCAACAATGAATCACGACCACCTCCACCATTCCCACCGCCATTGCCGCCTCCTTGCATCATCGCCGCTTCCACTTCTGCCAAGCTCAGCATCTTTTTGGCAGGGGCAGCCCCACTATCCCCATAGGCCTGACGGTATTTCGCACGTTGCATTTCCGCTTCAATTTCTTCAAGAGAATGATGTTGTCGTTGCTGCTGCTGTTGCTGCTGATGTTGCTGTTGCTGATGCTGATGTTGTTGTTGTTGTAGCATACCCATGGATGTAGAAGGTGACATATTAGGATACCCCAATTGCTGGTGCCGAACAAAAGGTGATACATTGCCTTGATTCATGGTACCGAAAGATTCTATAGAAAGTAAATATAAAAAATTGTTTCTCTCAATATTCCATTTCCCGATCCCCCCCCCTTCTCCTACCCCATAACCTGTTTTCCTTTTTGTTACCATTGTTACCATTGTTTCCAAAGTTCCCCCAAATAGATTTAGTAGACTATATACCGTATCAACCAGGGAAAAAAAATTAGTCCCTATGCTACCACACTAGCTTTATTTTTTTTTTCATCAGATAAACTTACATCATCGTATTGTCCAGTGTGGCCAGAGAGCATGCGTCGATCATTCGTGATTTCATTAGGAGTATTCCAGCCACGACCGTCTTGTTGTTGATCTAACACATACATAAGAATAAGTCATGACGTTGCTCATATTCACCACCGACACATCCAGTTCGGTATTAGTTTTTCTTACTTGGTGCTTCATGAGGTTTGCTACGGTTATGGTGCAGACCGCGTTCTTCTTCTGGTAAGTTTGCAGTGAACTTGACAGTGTTAGCAGCAAAATCAAAGTCTTGCCCTATATATCAACCGAAACGAAGCAATACCGTCCTGTTAGTATCTTTTTTGTTGTTGTCATGGTATGTTGTCAGGCAACCCGACTTACCAATGTTTTCGTCACCAAAAGTTTCGTCGTTCAAATCATCGCCTACTTCTTCAAGTTGATCACCCAGACCATCGTTGATTTCTTCGTCATCACCTAGTTCATCACGTAACGAGGCAAAATCATACACATCCGCATCTTCCCTAGCAGCACGTTCCTTTTGAGAAATGCGATGAAGGGTTTCTTCGTCAACACCCATCGGAGGAAGACTCGTATTGAAGCTATCGTTTTTCCGCCAGATACATATATCATACATACAAGTGGTTAGTGTCAGCAACATGCCTCGTTCGTTTGTTTTTGTCTAATGTGTCTTACCCAAAAAAGGAGTCGCCCATCAGTTATATCAAATTAAAGAATAAGAATATCGAGTATATTGATGTTACAAAGTCGAGGAATTCTACAAAATATAAAATGAAAATGGAAGGAAAAAAGTAAGTTTGAGATAGAAAAAAATGGTGTGGAAAAGCGTAGTTCCAACAGAAAAAAAAAACAATATACCTAATGTTCAGATAAGAAGGATGTATATTTAATATGTATATAAAATGTACGGAGTAATGGGTGGAAAAAAGTCTACTGTATAAGTGTGGTGGTGTAAAAAAGAGAGAAAGAGAGAAAACGTAAAGATGGAAAAAAAAAGAAAGAGGAAAAAAGGGAGGGGGAGGCCAAAAAAAAAAAGTCTTTTGCGCAAGCAGAAACATCCAGTCAACTCAGTGACTGATTTTTGGAGGCACGGGATTGGCCGAATTTATGCCTCACTCAAAAACCGACGGACTTCACTTGCAAAATGAAAATGGACCTTGGTCGTGGCATGTAAATCGTTGACCCAAAAGTAACTAAACCGTATATATGTATACAGAAATACATAAATATACAGTACTGTCATATAATTAGAGTCCTCGGGTCCTTACTTTTCAATTGGTAGACAGCCATGCTCTTCCGGGTGACGCCAGTCTGGACAATAGCCAGTGACATTTTTAAAACCATACATATCAGGATGATTCAACATATGATTAAAGATGGACCAAGCATCAATAAAGAAAACACGAATATGTCGATGCTGTTTTGCTATTGATTTTGCCATCTTGTAGAGTTTTCGGTTGTATTCTGCGGAGAAATATTTTATAATATATGTTATGCGGCGAGAATTGAATCATGCTTACATATCTCGACGACGACCATGACGACCACTACGACGACAATACATTTCATTTTTTTTTTTTTACCTTTCACCAAATCATGGATCCTGCTTGCTGTGTCATGAGGAGCCCATTTTGGACTTTTATCAATAGGGGGTATATTGATCAATACAATGTTTTTTGCATCATGGTGGTATAAGTACGACTATCATAGCACAGCACGAAAAAGATCATCATAATAAATAATAATGCAAAACGAGTAAATTTCCTTTTCTGGCGACCGCCACCGCATGTTTATATGTTTATATGTTTGTTTTTGCCGTTTGTCTTACAATCAATTGTCGATATCGATGCATCAGCGAGGTTAAGGAAGTAGTTTGGTTATTCACAAGAAGTCCAATATCGTTGATACCTACCCAAATGCTGTACAATGTTTTGTCTTTACAGTATTTGGTGTCGTTTTGCAAAAAATACCGCGGAAATAGCTCTGTTATTTGTCTACTAACAGAAATAATGCTATATGTAAGCAGAAGCAGCGGATGCAAAAAAATAAAAATAAAAATTAATAGATGCAATATGGGAATTTTTTTTTAAACCAACATAATTTTGATGATTACTTTGAGTTCTACACATTAAAAAAAAAGATTAGGCTGATTTTATTTTCCATGAACCATCTTCACTTTAGTTTGTTTTTCTTTGTTTCTGTACCTGATGCACCAGCGAATTTTCAATTGGCGCACTATTATAGGCCAAATCCCAATTTTTTAAATGCTCGGCCTCGGTAAAGTAATGGATCCAATTGGCACCATTGGTTGAGGAAACATTATTAAAATCGGGATAGGTCATGGTTGGCAAATCAAGGTATTCAGTAGTATAAGAATCACCGAAACTGAAAAGAGTGTCCATCTTTTTCAAATGAAATGATGATGATGACCTGTGATTGAAAATGACGGAGGCCATCAAGCCAGGTATCATCAATACTAGTATTACAACGTTGAGGAATAAAATATACATGAAAGTGAGAGAAGTAAAAAAAAAAAAAAAAGATAGAGGACAAAAATGCTATAATTTCAGAGATAAAAGCGGGGGAGGGAGATGAATGTGGTCCTTTTATAATCGGATGAGAGAACTCGTGGGGTTAATGAGGAAAGGAAGAGTGGACAGGATATTACGTTTTTTTCTTTCTTTCTTTTTTCCTTCTGCAGGAGACTTCAGGGGTAATACAATAAAGTGGTCAGGACTAATATGTATTTGATCACACTCTCTTTCAAACAAGAGGCCGCGGTAAGACGTGCCACATATAATTACAACAACAAAGACAACACACATAAACATTAAAAAAAAAAAGGAACAAAGATGACAGCTTCCCATGATGACAAGGATGATACAGTTATTACTACTAAATAAGACACAAAACAATACAAATGACAGCTCCGCCTGATGATCATTCCCACAAAAGACAAAACAAAAAAACAACAACAGTGGGGTAATCATCTGCCTAACCTGATGAAACCCATTGATAATTCGTACTACATATGCAAACGCAAAAAAGTAACAAGAAGAAAAAACAATGATTTATTCAGTAATATCAACACAACATCGCTAAAAGTCTACAAATATGTAATAATAATACTAAAAGAATATAATTTATCTAAATATTCTACAGCTTGGCTTGAGGAGAGTTTGCACCAGCAGGTTTGAAGAAGACATCCACCATTTTACGTCGTTGAATCTTGCCGGTGCCGGTTTTGGGGAGATGGTCAGTGACGTAGATGCGTTTAGGTACCTTGAATTTGGCGGCCTTGGCATTAACATGGTTCTGCAATTCCTTTTCCACCGCCGCCACATCTGATGATGAGGACTTGAGGACCACGGCAGCATGAATTTCTTGACCGTACATTTCATCCGGCACACCAAAACTGACGGCTTCCGCCACATTAGGATGGCTCAACATAATGGCATCCACTTCCAACGGCGAGATCTTTTCCCCACCACGATTGATCAGTTCCTTGATACGGCCCGTCAAGATCACATACCCATCTTTGTCCTTTTTGCCTTGGTCACCGGTCCGGAAGAAGCCATCCTTGGTAAACGATTCCTTGGTCGCCTTGGGATTGTTCAGATAACCCTTGGTCACATTGAGCCCACGGATACACACTTCACCTTCGGCCACAGGTAAGCCTTGGTCATTCAGAATCGCCACTTCCACACCTTGGCCAAGTCCCACAGACCCTGGTTTGTGTACGCCGTGCTTGGGTAATGGGTTCGACGTCATTTGATGTGCCGCTTCCGTCATCGCATATGCTTCCAACACCGGCGCCTTGAAGTGTTCCTCGATCGCATGGAATGTCGCTGGTGCAAGACTGGACGAGCATGACCGGATGAATCGAATATGAGGGATTTGCTTGGGTGGATTGCGGAGCAGGATTTGATGAATGGTGGGCACTACAAATAAAATAAAGATATATCAATATATGGGTAAACGTTCACACTACACCCCGTGACTTTTTTCTGTCCGTTTCCAGTAAACACCCCCTCCCCCCCCCGACACACACATTTTTTTGCTTCGGTCTGTGTGTTTTTCTTTTACCTGCAGTGTACCAGTTGCATTTGGTATCCTTAAAATCGGTCCAAAAATGGGTGGCGCTGAATTTTTGAGGAATCACTACCGATCCACCTGACAAGAAAGTTGACAGCAGACCACAAATCAAACCATGCACATGGAATAAAGGCATCACCAACAAAGTCCGATCCTGTTGTGTCAGTTCATATGTCTTAACAATGTTTTTCATTGAAGTGGCCAAATTTAAATGAGTCAAAGGAACACCTGTTTATAAAACAATAAATGGTCAGTTGTGAACCCCATTTCCCTTCTTCCTCTCATATATATATATATTACCTTTTGGTCGACCGGTTGTACCGCTTGTATGTAAAAGTAATGCCACATCTTGAGGTTGAGGCTGGAACGCCTTGTGCTGGACAGTAGAGCCGGCACGAGCATGAGGCGTAAACACCTGGATCTCTTGACCATCCCAAAATATTTCGACGACACGAATCCCACGACGTTCTTGAGCGGCGAGGACTGCAGCATAGTTGTTCTTGATGGAACCAGGAGGGACAATCATCACTGTGCTTTTGGCATCTTCAAGGTAAAAGAGGAATTCGTCCTTGGTGTAGGTTGGATTCAAAGGCGATGCCACCAAACGCATCAGTCCACACCCCAAAAAGGCGATGACAAATTCGAGCGAGTTGGGGTAGGCAATGGACACCGACTGACCGGGTGAAAGACTACCGGAAGGAATCACGCTAGCGAGTTTGACACTGAAGTCCTGAATCACACGGTAGAGTTGTTGATATGATAACGTGCTTGGAACGGCACAGGACTGGGGAATAATCACTGCTGTTTCGTTGCTGTATTGCTTTTCAAATATCGAATGAAGGGTGGTTGACATTGTTTCCAGAAAATAAAATAAAAAAGGAAGAAAGGAAGAAAAAAAAAAAAGATGAGGGTTTTCAATTTGATCTTTTTCAAACCCCGTATCCGCATCAGGCAAATTTTAACAACACACAAATTTGTATCACACTACAACGTTTTAAGTTTCAATTGAGACGAGTGCAAGTTTTTATGGACGATGGAAACTGAAAATTAAGACGACACTTCCATATTTTTGAGGCGCCTGTCATGATTTTTGGGACGATGCAGGATAAAATTAAAACATAGACGGGTTCATTATTAGACGCTCTGAAAAAAAAAAAAAAAAAAAAAAAATAGAGATGCATCCAAAAAATTAGGATGGACAGCTGCAAGCCTCCCCTGGAATTTACATTAGCTATCATTTATTTAGGATATTCTAAATCATGTGATCCTAATAGAAACGCGAATGGAGATAGTGGAACGACCCCAGTCACAGTATATTTTTAGCTGCAAAAACTCCCATGAAATTTCATGCTATTGTGTGGATGATCATTTTTGTTATTGGTTTACGTAGTATTCACATCTCCATCCCAATTTTATTATACCAAGTCTTAATTTATTTTATTTTTCGTCTCAATTTAAAGTCAATAAACGCTCTGGTGCTTCGCTGGAGCTTTTGGAAAGTTTTCGATTTTTTAGGTGTCGCAGTTTTTTATTAAAGTGTGGGTTTGATGAGATAGGATTAGAGCCTCCGCCATTCCGCACTATGGTGGGCAGCCCCTTGGGGCTCAGGACGTCGTCAATGAGCTTTTTTGTGAGCTGAAAAAATCGGTTACTTGGAAACGAATTATGCGAATTGTGTTGGACTACGGAGCACTAAAGTAATTATGGCGATTGCCCCTTCGTTTAATGTTTATTTACATTTCCCTGATTTTTTGGCATAAAAAAGGCTGGATGATTCAGGCTCCGCATTTTGCTTTCTAATTTTTTTTCTTTTTGCCCCTCCCCTTTTTTGCTTTTCTTTCTTTTCTTTTTTCTTTTTTTCCTTCATGAAAGTCGGAATGATATGATGGCAAGACTCATTGTGATGCTGGTGATCTAGGATTAGTGTTAGAACTTGAATTAGGGGCGTTTTCAAAAACGCAAAACAAACATCATCGGGAAACCCTTTCATTTTGGATGTAGGATTCGGGAACGTCAGTAGATTAGTCTACATCTTAGAATAGTGTTAGCTTAGAATTCGTTGTTATAGTTTATGTCTACGTTTGAATTAAATATGTCTTGTGTTTTTACCATTAGTTTTTTTCATGTGTTTAATTATCATGAATGGGCTCGGTATATGTGGGTCGAAAAAGATTCTAGTGCGTGTGTGAGAGAGGAAAGAATGGTTTGATGAAGACAACTTCTTTACACTGTTTATATTTATGCGTTGAAAGGAAACTAGGCAAGGGTTTTGCAAAAAATGAGACTGCAGAGTTCCATAGAGTGGTAATGATGGGAACTGATTCTGCAGCGAGAAATGGCGCTTTATTTCCAATTTTCAAAAAATTGACATTTGACTTGACAGTATTAAGTATAAAGTCTCTTTCAACTCATCTGACTTACCTAACTCGGCCATGCCTTTTGCCGCCTTTTCACCCAATCACACTTCTCAATTCCTTTATCTCCACTTCCCTTCAATTTACTACATCCTTCACGAATTAGCTGTCTTTTAAACTCCAAACTTCTGATGATTGTGTATCTTTTAAATTGCAGTGAGGCATGTCTCAATGAGGTAGAGAAATACACACCAGCATTATTTTTTTCCGTTTTAATTGATTCCTGATCTACGAAAGATAATCCATAACGTATCTTCAACGTTTTTAATTGATTCCAAGTCGATTTGAGTAAAAATTTGAAATGGGCCATTTTTCGTTGAAGATGAATTTAGTTACACAAATATTACTTTCCCCACCATTGCTGCTTTACATAACCCACCTAGGCATGAAAGACAGAGGGGCTAACAAACTAAATATTCTGTAGTGGGTTTTTTCTTACACAAACACACGATTTTTTTTTTTTCTATGTTCAAATATATACATGAGGTGGTGGACGAAGTCGTCTTAGTATCCAGCACATTTCCTTTCCAGGCACCCAAACACACCAATTTATTTCTCTGTGCATGTATACCCATTCATCAAAACAAGCAATGTAAACTTATAACAGAGAGACTAATGATAAAAAGAGACTATCGTATTTTATTTAAATAAGATACAAACTACGACAAACTAACACTAAACTAAATTATTGGTGGTTCAGTGATAACTACGGCGAGGCTATTCTAATGGCGGTCGCAAAACACGAATCCAAAATGAAAGCGTTTCCCATGGTATCTGTATTGCATTTTTCAAAGTGCCCCTGATTCAAGTTCTAATTCTAATCCAAGATCATCATCACATCATTGAAGCTTTAATGTAGAAAAAAAAAAGAAGGGGAGAGCAAAAAAGCAGAATAAATACAAAATAAAGCGTAAGCGGAGTGTAAATGATGCTACTGTCCATTTCTTTCTTTCTTGCATAGTCGTCCAACTGCCTTTTTTTTCACCACACAAAAGAAGAAGAAAAAAAAATCAAGTCCTGACTAGCGCTGAACAACGATGGATGGGCCCCAAGGGGCTGCCCACCATGGTGCGAAATGGCAAAGTCGTCCAACTGCTCTTTTTTTTCACCACGGGTTTTCTTTTTTAGTATTCTAATAACCTTCTCTATCATAACACATTACAGATGACACTTTTTGTAAAAACATTGGGTAGCACTCTATGATAAATTGTATAATATTTTATTCAGACAGTAGTTTTTTATAATTTGAGCGATTAGGTTGGTTGGGGCGATGTGTAGGTGGTGTGTGGGGGCCGAGCGGGGGCGAGAAGGTGGGGCTGGTTTATCTATATAAGAAAAATAAAAAAATTTGGAAGAGACTTTATATTTCATACTGTCATAAACTGTAGCGTAAAAAATGGTTCCGACAAATAATATTGCATAAATGGTATTCTTTATTTATAAGATTATGATTGTGAGAAGAAAAAACGAGAAGGTGGAAGGGTATAAGAAATAATACTAATAATAAATAATAACAATAGCAATAAAAAGAGATGAGGAAAGCAATAATATACTAGCTAATAAAAGGTGTTTCTAAATTGGTAAAAAAAAAAAATACATCTAGTTCTATAATATCTAATCGAAATCATCCCAGTTCCAAGTCAGCCCATAATAGCGCTACCATTCGCATTGGCATCATTAGAAGGAACGGCATTGTCAGGAGGCGTCACAATCACTTGACCTTGGTGAGTAAGAATAACAGGTCGAGAAGCTTTCCTGCCGGGAGTGTCTGGAATATGTTGCCGAATCACGTCATTGTGGTGCTGGTGAGCCGAGGCATATACACCTAACCCAATATTCATGTATTGACCATACGATCGTGCTGGCATACCTATTGCTGTTGCTGGTGATGCTGCTGTTGAGTTTCCTGTGGCAGTACTTGTTGCCGTTGTAGTCGCCGACCTTTTTAAGGAAGAAGTCGTTGTCAATGGAGAAGGCGTAGTTGTTGGAGTGGATGTGGGTGCTGCGTCTAGGGGCAATTGTGGCCAAAAGAGAGATTCATCCGCCACGGTTGTAGTACCTGTAGGCATGGGTTGATGTGATGGTATGGATGCGGTGGTAAGAGAGCTCGATGATGAGGATATTGGTGGTGGTGTTGTCATTAAATCCTTCGAGTGTCGCATCATCCATGAAGAGAGTAAAAATGGGTCGTTCAGTTTGGCATGGCTCATCAGTAGTCCACCACTAGCTATTTCTTGTTGACGTTGATCTTCCAACAATAATCGTGATTTGTATAACAGGGCGTCTACACTGGACGGAGCCATGCGTTGATTCCAAGCATCTGCCGTTGCTGTTGTGCCCAAAAAATCAAGAGGATCAGTCGTTGTTGAAAGATGATGTTGTGGTTCTTCATGCAAATGGTGTGTGTGTGGGTGATACTGATGCTCATTATGACCGGTCAAAGAAGGTTGCCAGATAGATGCCGATGTTGATGTTGAGGATGCTCCAAATGCATGTGATAATACTTCCGCTGCGTTTTGTTCCGATCCGGTAAGATGCATGTGATTGGTGTCATCAATATTGCTGCCGTTCAGTAATGATCCATTTGATGTGTTCACCTTATGCAAAGCCTCTTCCACCCGAGCCAAAAACGAGTCAATACCAGGGATCGAGCGTTGTTCCTGCTGCACTAGGACTGATAAAGATTGAATTCCCCGCTGAAACATATATCGAGCATGCCACGCAAGGGTGCTATCTTGATGACCACAGTTCATAAAGTGCGATCGCGTGGCCACCATGATTGCCGTTCCAGTAAGAGCATAAGACAGAATATAATCGGGTTGCTTCGCCATGTACCAAGTGAGTTGTGTCAGATGAGTCGCCACAGCCATGCACCGTTGGTGAAGCAGTTTGTTTAGACAGGAAGGAGAGGCAAATGGCAGAAGAATACGTAGTTGGATCAAGTTGAAGAGCAGGTGAAGGTGTGCAATCCATGCATTCCTAGGAGGATGAGAAGGCATTGACATAGTTGCTGGTGATGAAGATGAAGATGAGGCTGCCGACGATGGCCCTGGTGTATGTAGCGGTGTCCAATGTAAATGTAAGGGAAGTGCTTGAAGCCAGTGAAACAAGTCTTGATCTAACCGATGTGCTAGAGATTCATCCATACGACCACCAGATGGGAACTTCATAAAGTGATTTGGCTTGAGACTTTGTTCCGCCATTTGCATCAACTTGATAAAGGCAACAAAGCATTCCATTTGTTCCTGGTCTTCATTTTGCCAATAGCATCGAGGCAGGTCTAGATTCAGGTCTTGAAGTCGAATCATCCACGGATAGCCAAAACAAGTCCCTTGAATTTTGTCCAGACAATAACATCCCCACGCCACCCGTTTACACAGTTCCTTTTGATCACCATCATCATCAACACCAGTAGATCTTGATTCGATTTGTCCATAACCTAGTTCATCACACATACGGAAGGCAAGCGCACTGTAAGAGACAGACCGGGAACGGTAATCAGCACCTAGTTTGGGTTCATAGAGTGACAGGATGCACAAAGCCACCACAGTAGAGAGACAAGGCATGCCAAGAACAGAGTTCAATAATTCCTTTGCTTGATCAAAGTAACCATCCGCTTTTGTCCCACCATCAGTAACGTCGAATTGAGCACCATGAGCAAACATAGCAAGCAATAACATGGGCGATATCGAGACACCAGGGTTGTCGAAGTGTTGTAAAAGCAAGTCCTGAGGGATCATATGGAAGAGTGGATATTTATGTCGATAATAGGAATGGATAAGCTGTCTTTGCATTTTCCTTGATGGCATGGTGGTTCGCTGGGTTGTAAATGATGTTGTTGCTGCTGCAGGTGCGGCTAATAATGATAATGGGTCGTTGATTGTTGGCACATCCAGGAGTTGATATTCGTCAATGTACCAATTTCCTTTGTTCCCTTTATCTAGCCATGTCGTTCCACCAAGTGAATCCAATGTATTGATAGTATTTTCTAAAACCGAAGGTCGTGATTGTGTTGCTTCTGGATTTGCTTCTTGATGTTGGTATTCCCCATTGTTGGTCTGTAATGGTGTGGAAGAGGCATCCGTATCACTTAGTTCACTGAGGGTAAGGGCGTCATTTTCCATTGTACCATCGGCAGAGAATGTACATGACAACTGGCGTGCTATGGTAACAAAACAAAGAAAACGGTCAGAAAACAGATGTTTAAAGTGACGAAATTCGCTATTCCTTACCGGTACACTTTGTAGATGGAAAACCATTGATCCGAGGAAGAAGTGAAAGAAAGAGGAAAAAAAAAAAAAAAAAAAAGGTCCATTGGTAAGATGAGTCACATTTTCTGGTATTTCCCCACTCCACTCCTGGATATATTACCTGCATACAAGGCTGAATTCCATTGCACTATATATAAAAAAAGAGGGATGTGAGATAAGAGCTTCCGCGGAAAGAATGAAGGGTCGAAAGTTATTTTTGTTACCTTGATTTTTTTAACCCGACAAGAATAGCAAGCCCGTCCTACTTTGAATCGCTTGGGTCGTTTTTCTGAAGATGATGCATCCTTTCTGCCTTCGCGTTTTTTAAATGATGTTGATGCCATTATGGAGTATGCTGTAATTTGGGACAACAAGGGGCTGGATCTGTAAGGATCTATAAGGTTGTGTGTGTGTGTGTGTGTGTGTGTGTGGATATATAACAAAAGGAAAGTAGGACGGAGGAAAAGTATAGATGGCGTATATGAAATAAAAAGAAAATAAACTATTTGATTGATAGGGTCAAGTTTGTTTTGCACATTCAATGTATATATAAAAGGGAAATGAAGATGATGAGGGGAGAGTTGAAAAAAAGGAAAAAGAAAAAGAGAAAAGAGAGATATGAAAAGGGAAAATTTATACAAAAGGAAAAGATTCAAACACCGATCATCACCCAATTGGTAAAATATATACAAAACATGCCAATTATATAAATAGAGGATAAAATGATAAAACTAGAATAAATAATAATATGAGATAAACTAAACTGAACTATGGACGAGGGGAAAGGGGATATATGTCTATATGATAGGTAACCAAGAGCCACATCACACAGTAGGGTCAGAAGATATTTCATCAGCCTGCAAAATAAATTCTTGCCTGTCAAACCCACCATCGTCATTATCATCACCGCTGACATTATTCTGTGTTTTATCCCCAAATGAATTGAAGTTTGTAGGAGATACAGGTGTCATTGCTGGATGTGGTATGAAGGTTGATTTATCATCAAGATTGCATGGCTCATCAGGTTTGTTGATCGGTAAACTGATGGCAGTAGTAATCATATCACAGTTTGGGATAGATGTTGGTTGATAATCTTTCCATGGAGAAGGTAATAAGGAGTTGGATCGTATTTTTCTTCTCTGGTGTGTTGCTGTGAATGGTGAAGTTGATGAAGATGGTGTAGAAGGGAAGGGATCAATCAATGTAGGCGATGTTGCAGCTATCGAGGAGGAAGGGGTTGTTGAAAAAATAGCACGGGTGAAAGGATCGCTGAGTTTGTGATGCTGATCAGTTCGGGGTATGATCGTCGAGTCATCGTCATCGCCATCGCCATCGTCGCCGTCGTCATGGTTGAGAAGATCTTGCCGTTGTAATGGAGGAAGGGCTCGTTCTTGTTGTTTTTGTTGAAAGTTGAAGATGTAAAGAGTCATGATAACCAAAACAAATACGATGACACCACCAGTTACTGCACCCGCGACAATGGTCATTGAAGGTGTACCGTGTAGATTGATTTGACTTTCCCCACCGGGTGTTTCTCCATTTCCAGGGTAGCCAGGAGAGGGTATGTAATAAGATGTCCAGCTCCAAGTCGTAATGTCCAGTACTTCTACATCAGACATCACCGTCAACGATGTGGAAACCCCAGTAAATCCAAAAGCTACAATCATATTGTTTCCTATCAATGTGGCTAAATATAACATGAATACAAATAAAAAACATGTTAAATTCCATCATCATCAAGGTTTTTTGTTTTTGTTTTTTCTTACCTGTATGCTTGTAAAGGAAATCATCATCATCATCATCATCAGGAAGTTAAATCAAGAAAGAAAAAGTCAGTAAAAGTTTCATGGATGTTTTGTCATCATATAATTAAATTACATCGGCACGGCCTTGGACAACAGCACTTGTATTTTTCACCATCCAGGTCCAAGATCTCGTATCCAGTACAGCGACGTCATTGAAAACATGATATCCATCGTAACCGCCATATCTACCCGAAGAATAAGAAAAGGAAGAATAGATGAGAGATTGATCGATCAAGGCATCTAATCATTCTACGATCGTATGCTTACATCAAAATCGAACTATCATCAGACATCAGAACTTGACTATGAGAGCTTCGATTGGCTGGTTTATTGTCATTGTCCAATGTAGCCACCACCTGTTTCCAATGCAATAAGAGAGTATCAAATATCCAGATATCCTTCATTGACACCGCGTCGCCAGTCAAACTATCGAAACCGCCTAATATTACAATGAGGTGTCCTTTCACCAGTGTTTGTGTATGAGAATATCGGAGCGGTGGATTCGGTGAAGCGGAATGCACCAAGGACGAATTCCAAGGGTTGATCGAGTCAAGCTGATACATTGCTGAAGGAAGCTGAACTGCTGATTCGTTGAACCTTTGATGTCGACTACGTTTCCCACCCCAGATCTATACAAGTGAAAAACAAGTGAATAATAATGAGTGATCATTTGCTTTCTATGAAAAAGCAACAAGAGAGCTTACATAAACTAAGCCATTACCAAGGTTGGTGCCAGAAGCACCTTGCCGATTCAGATAGTTATCACTGGGAAGACGAAAGGAGTTCCATACACTCAAAATGCAATCATAGGTGTATGCCTGTGTAGCGTCGTCCGTCAAGTTATTTCCAGGAATCACCCCACCAACAATAACCATATCACGGTGATTACGAGCAAAAGCAATATGAGAATAATCTGCTGGTCCGCCGAGAGTGTTCTGAAGGCCAGACGCAGGTCTCCAAGGAATCCGAGTCAAAGCAAACGGCACATCAAGCGGTAAGACAGCTAAATCGGATAACACAATAGGACCATTAGCTGGAGCTCCAACTGCAGTATCTCCACCATAAAAATATAAACTGAAAAGAATAAAAAAACAAAAAATAAATAAAAAAGTGGAATAAAAGAAGGAAAATAATTGTGGTACCTATTATTGATCAAAACGGCGGAGTGTCCAAATCGACTAGCGGCTTTATAGGCGACACTTTTTAACCAGAACAAGCTATGAAAAATAAATAAAAGTAAAATCATCATCGAGGATGATTCATAAATAAAGAAAAAAGGATGATAATTATTGTATGTGTATAGAATATAAAGGCAAAATGGGGAGGGACAAAAAAAAAAAAGAGAAAAATGATGAAAGGAAACGCAGTAAAATATGTGTGCCTCAAGTCAATTGAAACCATCGTGAGCCGTTGCTTTTTCAATAGTAACCGGACAATCCCTCACCTGTTGCGTCTACCTATCATACTTGATTAACCATCACTGCTCATAAATGTTTCTCCGAACTGTTCACATGGAACGGCAATTAATGTGGAAGCTCTTCCCCTATAAAATAATAATAATAATAATAGATATTAGCAGACTCAAGACCGGGAAAGTGTGGTTACAGTAGCTAAAGATAAATCAGAATTTACTTCTAGGAACAGTCGAAGGTATCAATCAAGTAGAATCAAAGAAGTACATATTATCCTAATTGATAGCTTGGACAGACTAAGAAAATAACCAAGTTGGGCATACAATTTAAATTGAGGTGGAAGAACCTTGAGATAATAATATGTAAATTCATATTTCTACAAAACCCCCATTCTATATCAAATGACTTGAACTGTGGATGCATGTAGAGAGCCAAAGGCGAAAAATATGGAAATTCCAGACATTTTTGGATGCTGGTCCAAAAACCCCAACTGTGTAGGCTCGCAAATGGTCTACAACGTATCATTTCTTCCGCCCATTTTAGGCGAAGTATGCCCAAATATAATTGTTTGCAAATACTTTCTTGTATAAATCTTGGCTGGAAACTTTCAGGGATACCAAGTTGAAAAATAATAATTTAATGAAATCACGATACATCGTTGTGGAAGTGGTATTACAGCGTAAATTATTAAATATATAAAATGAGTTATTCGCCCTTGAACACACAATGCGCAGCCAGTAGCAAACACTCACTTTCAAAAAAAAAAAAAAAAAAAAAAAAAAAAAAAAGGTCATGGCATTTAGCAGACACTTTAGGTAAAAAAGGGGATATTAATACAAAGGACACACGTTGATTATGCAGGTAATATAGTTATAGATACCATATCTCATACGTCTACCATGATAGCTATAATACGATGGAACTGAGAGCTTAAGGTACAGCGATTCTATTCGGGAAAACCTTATTTTGATAATCGGAATTTAAAAAGCATCCAGTAAAAAAAAAAGGATTGACTCCAATTTTTTTTTTTATTTTTCTTTCTTCTCCATTCATCACAACTTGACATGGCGGCCCGGTTCACTTTAGCCAGTGGCCTTACGAATAACAAGTACTGCAACTACATTGCAAGTTTTTCAGTACGATCGCTATCTACGTTGGCCTTGCTGACCGTCACCATCAGTCTTTGTTTTATTTATTCGTCAAGTGGACCCAATTACCTTACATCTAATATGGATGGCTTCCTCTTTGCTCAAAACAAAACTCATCTTCTTTCCACTGCTAAATATGACTGTCTATATTGTGAACGACCGCCCATATATGGCTATACACAAGAACAGCTGTTTGATGCTTGCTTGGACAGTGGGGTGGTACCTGAATACTATATGTCAATCATCTTACCCAGTCGACCTGTGGAATATTCGGCTGAACATTATACTCGTCTTCAAAATACAATTGATAGCACTTTTTTATTGGCTGAAAAATCCAAAACGTTAATGGAACTTGTTCTGGTGGAGTGGAATCCTGAACCTCAACGACGACCTCTTCGTGATACTTATAGGTAAAGAATATATATATATATATATATATATATAAATATGGTGCAGCTATTATAGCGGATCATCCTCGTCTGACTTTTTGTTTCTTTCTTTACATTAGATTTCGACGGTCCGATTATTTGACATACCGTATCATCACTGTGCCAAGAAAAATTCACCAATCTCTTCAACAACCTGAACGTGCAGCTATGTATGAATATGAAGCCAAGAACGTCGGCATCCGTTTTGCTCGTGGGGAATTTGTTTTAACTGTCAACAATGGTAATACAAAACTATGGATGTCTTGGCCCTTATTACTGACACTCCGTTTTTTTATGTGTGTGTGTGTGCTGATTTCGAAAATAGATGTTATTTGGACTCCCAACATGATTAATGCAATCGCATCAAGATCTTGGCGAAAGGGAATGTTTTATACTCAGTCTCAAAACACCACTTCAATTAGGTAAGTAGCTAATCAAATGCTATGGTATTTCCTCATTCGATTTCTCACATTCTCCATTTTTGCTCTATATAGTGCGGAAAGTGACCCATTGGCAGTACAAATTCCAAACTTTTCGACGGATGACGAATTAAACAGGGTTTGCGGTCACCACAATAATTTTGCCAAGGGCAGCTTCAAAATGGGCAATCTGGTGGACATGGATACTGAAAACTATTCAAAGATGACTCGAAATGCGGGCG
Organism: Absidia repens; assembly: GCA_002105175.1. NCBI lineage: Eukaryota > Fungi > Mucoromycota > Mucoromycetes > Mucorales > Cunninghamellaceae > Absidia > Absidia repens. Next base: position 1,006,163 of record MCGE01000009.1, read on the forward strand.
ATTTTACGTTGGCGGACCGGGAATCATGGAGATTGACAAAAGGATATCGAGAAACAGGTGCAACAACTGGAGCGGATACAGAATTGCTACTGACTGCTGCTTGGACGCTAGATCTACCTATTGCATTCCAACCTACCACTACATTCAACTGCCATCAACAACTACGATCTGTACAAAATACGTCTCTCGATACTAATGTGGATATTGATGGACTAAAGAACAAGAAGGTGTCCTACATGAACAAATCTGATCAATGGGGATTACAAGGAAGGGATCTATACAAGGAAGGCGTTCAATGTGAAGTATTCCGTGGCGGTTTGGGAATGTAGACTGGCTCTACTTCTTATTAGCATATATGTAGTATTTAGTTTTATTTTAGTGTTTTTAGTTTATTCTTTTTTACTTTTATTATTTGGATTTATTTACTGATCTCATACCTCCATCGTTTTTTTTTTTTTTTTTTATTATTATTATTATATATTATTATTATTTCATTCATCTTCCTTCCTTCCCCCACCACATCCCATCATTGTTTTGATCGTTGACGTTTTGTTTTATTTTTACGCACACAAATTTTACATAATAAAATTATATTTTTCAAAACTGACTATATTCCTGACTTTTATCGAAATACAGATATATGTGTTGTAGGTCTCATCTTGGCAATATAATTACACTCACCCATCATCACAACCCACGCTAATATCCTGTCATCATACATCATACAATCAGCTTGAGTGATCAGTCCCGTGCAATCATATAAACTCGGCTCCAATAATAATCACACAGCCATTTCTGCACAACCTATTCCTCTCCTCCAAATATAACAAAATCATCACCACCCAATCATCATCAACGTCATCATCAAAAAATATCCACAATCATTGAAAAAAAGACAGAAGACATATCGATAAATAATAATAATAATAAAAAGTCATTTATTTCAAATATCATACTAGTCTACAGGCCATCTTGATCCGGTGAAGAGGAGGACCATGATATCAAACCTGATCCATAATACAAAACAAAAAACAACACCAAGGCGATGCTCACATAGAAGCACATTTGCCGTTGATGTCTTTTGGATACCATACGATTCATTCTCCCAAACGAATTTTGTAAATTGGTGCCAAATCCATCAAATATCCCATTCTGTATAAATAAATAAAAAAATATTGTCAATATACCAGAAACCCAGTGAAGTCCATATACCATAATAAGTGTCTTATCCCTTACCGATTCATTCAATAGCCGATCCTGGTCATTGACATCTTGATGAATATCGATTGTGATCTATATATAAATGATAAACCTCGCCAAGTTAGTCCATATAGAAATATTCACCTTGCCAGTAAGACAACTCTAGTCGAGGAGGTGTCATCTTTGTTACATACGTTTTTCAAAGCAGATATTTTGGACCCGAGTTCATTCATTCGTACATCGTTTTGTTGTTCGAACACATATCCGCCATCCTTTCGACTTGACCCACCACCACTACCTGAACTTGCCCTACATGTCCATCCGAGTAAAGAAAGAACAAAAAAAGTACATATAAAGCATATTCAGTTGTCAGTCGTAATACAATACCAGAGTGCATGTAAATATAAAATATATTCGGAAATATATTGTTGTACTTACATTGATGTGCGTATCGAATAAGAAAAGAAAAGGGGAGGGGGAGAGACAACTTCACCACTTTCGTCGTCAAAACGAACCCTTTTTCATTGCCGGAGATGGTTTAAAATCCCGATATTATAATGAAAGTTTGGTTTTTGAATTGGGACACTCCCACTTCGCACGACCATACCAAGCTGTTGTTTTTTTTTTACAAAAAAAAAAGAGGACTATTACGGGAGCGCAGGAGTTACGTATACACACAACTTCTTTTTTTCCTACATTCACATGCACATATATACCAATGATAAGGAGCAATTATATGAAATAGCCGGAATATTGTCCTCAGATGAGGCAGATACACCAACCGGACCTTCAGTGAGGAGTTTCTTTTACATCACCTAAAACCACAGCATGACACATTATAAACTATTGAACTTCAATACAGATAAACAGAGCATAGATTAAACTAAAAGAGTAAAATATTCTTTGGGGAGTGAGAAGTTATTCTATAGTGATGGGAGGGTAAAAATCGCAAACCAAGAGAAGAAAAAACTTCAAATCCCGCCCACGTGAAAATTTTAATTTTCTCTTAGTTTTATTTTTTCGCCCTCTCTCTCTCTTTCCATTAATTTTTTTTTTTTTTGCTCATCAATATACCTTTTCGAGGTTATGGTGAACTTGGATTAGTGTCAGGTCTAGTTTAGAAGGGGTTTCAGCTCAGGGATTACAACATGCATGGGGAAACCCTTTCATTTTGGAATCAGGATTTAGAACCACCTTTAGTTGGCTAATTGTAGTCTCCCATTAGTTTAGTTTAGTGTTAGTTTGTCCATAACTTGTATCCACAATATGAATAAAATATATCTTGTTTAACTTGCCTCAATGAACACTGTCCCATTAGTCTCTCTCTCTCTCTCTCTCTCTCTCTCTCTCTCTCTCTCTCTCTCTCTCTCTCTCTCTCTCTCTCTCTCTCTCTCTTTCTCTCTCATGATTTGTGCAATAGATCCCTGTTTACTGCCAACATACACACCCTTTTTATTAGTGTTGACCGTTGTTGTACTTCAATAAAAGATATATTTTTGTAGTTTTTCCCATTCATTGTATAGTATATTAGATTATTTTGTACCATTGTCGCTCTAGATTAGTGTTGACCATTCCTCAGATATCCCGCTAGTCTTTCTCATTCTACCTCAACTAGATCCCGTGTTACAGCGAATGATCCTGTACCTCTAGCTTAACGTTGACAAACGCGTTTCAATAAAATATTTCTTTTTATTTAACATCGGCTGACCCAACATATAGTACACAGTGGCGCTGATGTAGCTGTTTTGATAGTGTCCCATTCAACTGGCTAGTTTCTTTTAGACAAATGTGTCGGTATGTAATATCCCACACCGGCTTTCTAGCGCACATACCTTCACTACTCTTTTCCCAGAACCCTCCAGCAACTTGTTTGAAATTCTAGGTCACGTAATATGAAACATGGGTCTGTTCCCTCGTCACTATTCATATTAATTACAACTAGGTTGTGCTGCCAGCATTGTTTCCTCTAGAAAACATAATATTTTCACCTTGGTGCACATATAAAAAACTGGCAACTGTTATAGACAAAGATCCCGCAAATCACCGATGTCTTTGCTACCGACATTCATTTTAATATCTAGATCCTATACGGGAGCAGTACCCTTTCGCATACTATATAGGATGCTGTATTTTTGTTTATGGTGCCATGCCGCTATATCTCGCTTATATTTTTGTGCTTATTTTGTATATATTAGCGATACATCACTCTTCCCCTTTTTTTTCTACAATTTACACCAATATACCGTCGTTTCCCTTCTCAGTGCCTCTTCGGTATTCTTTTTGTTTTTTCTGAATTTGCATTGACCACATCGTCATCTCTTATTGGCCATCGTCCAGGCATCATCATTTTTTTCATTTTTTTTTTTTTATTTTGATTTTACCAATCTCCGCATACTGTGACGTCGGGCGGGGCTGTCAATTTTTTTTTTTTTTTTTTCGAGGGAAGGGGCAAATTTGTTTTTCGGAAACCCATTTATTCTTTCTTCTACCCCTCTCCCTTTTTGACTCGTTAGAAATCATGATGGCCTCTACTGTACGCACTGCTGCTAAGCAATTGGACTGGTCCAAGCTTTCAGCCTCTCTTCCCCAAGAAACTGTTGCTTCTTTACAAGCCTTCCGTAAGCGCAATGACGAAGTCAAGCGTGTGTTGAATGAATTGCAAGCTCAATCTACCACTGTCGACTTTGCCCATTACCGCAAGGTGTTGAAGAACCAATCCATCATTGACTCTGCTGAAAAGGCTGTCCAAGGTTTCAAGCCCGTTGCCTACAACCTTGATGGTCAACTCAAGGCTATTGATCAATTCGAAGCCAAGGCTGTAAGTCACATCCAAAAAAAAAAAAACATACCAGGGGGTGTGGTGATGATGATGCAGTTTATTGACCTTGTCTTTCCTTTTTTTTTTGGCTATACAGGTTGAAAAGGCCAAGACCACTGTTCAACAAATTGATGTCGAACTCAAGGATCTCCATGCCACTCTCAGCAACATTGAAGGTTCCCGACCTCTTGACCAACTCACTGTAAGACCAGGCTACCCCCTTCCCCCCTCCCTTTCAACGCAATATACCTTAATTCTCCCGCCACGCCACTGCCGATGACACATTCAATCCGACTCACCTCTTTCTTTATTTTATTTTATTTATTTATTTTTGCACCTTCTAGGTTGATGATATCATTGCTGCTAACCCCAAGGTCAACAAGAATGTCGAAGATATGCTCCAAAAGGGTCAATTCACCGTCCCTGGTTACAAGGAAAAGTTCGGCGATATGTCTTACTTCTAATGGTAGTGCGCTTCTTATCAAGGATTGGTCATGTCAGCTCTCGTTTTAGATTAGATTTGCTTAGCTTTTGTATTATTACATAATAAAAACATCCCCCACCTCTTTTATTTGACTATATTATATGATTATTGTATCTATTGATGATGATTTTGAGTATGAAGTATTGATGGTTGTGGCTGTACGATCATTACGAACAATGATGGTGATGATTTATGCAATAGGATTGCGTGCGTGTGTGTCCTGGCAAAGGTCGAAATAAATAAATAAATGAATAAAGCAATATTTGTATACATATGATGCTCAAAATATATAACAGCATATAAAAAAGATTGTTTTATTTGTATAGTGATATCAATATGACAAATGATACGGTAGGGAAAACAACACAACTACTAATGGGGTGACGTATACTAAATGATGGAAGGGTACAATGAATAAACTAAAGTGCACTATCTATTGTGTTCGTGGAAGCAATTGTTGCAATGTCCTTTCTTGAATAAGTTGGCGCTATAATCATCACATCCACATTCTTTGCAATTAGCAACCAGGGGCGTTTCTACATTTTGAGAGAGGATTGGTACTATTTTGATTCGTGAAGAAGGAGGAGGTGGTGGTAACGTCTTTGTTCTTGTTGAAGATACTGGATTGTTGGATGGAGTGAAACTATGTGATGGAGGAGGTGGTGGTGGCGAAAGAGGAGTTGCATGCGTTGATTCACGGCTGGCAAGATTGGTTTCGATTAAGGATGGTCGTGTCAGGGGTGTGGGTGATGTTCCTCTTCTAGATGGTACGTTGGTTGGTTTGGATCGAAAGGCGGGTGTGGAAGGCAGTATACTAGATGATGATGATGCTGAGGTTGGCGTATCGTTGAATGGTGATGCGTCCTGTTGAATCTGCATATAGTCCACGTTCCCATGCCTAGTTTCTTCTTGTTGTTCCTGGAGAATGTACTTTTTCATCACATGTGGAGGTCGAGTAGGCATAGTAGGAGGTGCTAACATGATATCTTCTGTATAGTTGACTGGAAAGATCCCTTTGCGCTTTGGTTCGATTTGTTCCATTTCACCCATCCACCATCCTTCATCCATTGGTTCAATCACAGTAATCACATCACCGATATTGAATGATAACTCGTCCGTAGCATTCCCTTGGAAATTGAATATTGCCTTTCGATGACTTTTGGAGGTTGCGCTAGCTATAATAAACAATGCTTATCAACTTACTTTGCAGTTGTTTTTTTTAAAAAAAATACTTACATTCCCTTCGTGGCACAACCGGAGGAGGTGTTTGTTTGGTGGGTGATGACACTTTCCGATGCTGCAATTGAGCGACATTGTTGTAAACTGAAGCTGAAGGGTTGCTCGGCAAACGACGAAGTCTATTGATACTGTCAATGCTTGGTTTTCGGCCACCAGCGGGATGTTGGCTGGATTTAAGAGTAGTGTCCGGTGCAGGAAAAGGTTCATTGAAGGAATCATCAGAGTCGTAACGGTTATTTGTTGGTGTCAATAGAGAATGGGTCGAGTCATTAGCGAAGAACCGAGTAGTAAGTGTCGTGACTGAGCAAACTTCAGGGTTTGGCATATGGTCTCGTAGTTCGTTGATTAATTCCACACATCGTTGATAATAAGCCAGCTGTGCTTCCATAAGCTGAGATAACGCCTTGCAATGGTCAAACTACAGTATTCGAAAAATAAATCAGTTAGTCATCTATTTACCTTGTCTCCCTCCTCGTCCCCGCCCCCTTCCCCCTCGCCTTTTTTTTTTTTTTTTTTTTTTTTTTTTTTGGTAAAATACTTCCTTCATATTCCTGTAAAATGATCATTTTTTGTATAACATCAGATTCCGATTCACCATATTTGGTTTTGGCAGTTTGCATTTCTAGTTCCCATTCTGGTTTTTCCTTTTTTGATTTCTGTAGTCTAGTCAATTTTGCATCATAGTCCAATCGCTTTGATTCCAGTTTCTTCTTCAGAGTATCATAGTCCTTGTAATGTTGTAATCCTTGTTTCAATACATCCATGTATTCACATTTTATAGTATTGGCAAAATCATCTTGAAGTAAGGCAATACGAGCTTCTGTTTGACCAAGATTAATCAATGCAGCACCTAACCAAATATAATTAACTCTTTTTGTGCAAGCTACTGTTTATCTTTTTCTTTTTTTTTTCTTGTGCATAGCTTACCTAAAGGGTTGTCATCAGGGAAAGTTGAGCCATGGCTGATCCAACAACTTGCCAGAGACTCCCAAGGTAAACATTTAGTTTTCGCATCATCAACTGACGGTTTCTTTTTCGATAGTTGACCATATACTTGTTCAGTAGCTTCGTGCACCTTTTCAAACCCGGTCCGTTTTTTTTCTGTATCTTCTTCGAGTTGCTGGAAACCACCTGTTTGTAAGGTAGCCTTTGCCGCACCAAGTCTTTCACCAGTCCACTATGAAATAAAGCAAAAAAAAAAAAAAAAAAAAAAAAAAAAGTGTCGTTAGCATCATATTTAGTTCCCTTTGATATTGCTCTGTGACTCAAACAAGACTAGCACTGACAAAATGAATGGGTTTAAAATAAATCAAGGGGTAGGATTGTAGTTATCAGTGAAAAAATGATCCAAGTTGAAAAACGACAATAAGCAAGACTCATAGTAGAGTCATTGTCAAATCCATTCGGCAGTAGTTCCACTGATAATACATACCTCCACCAACATCTCTCACTTAAAGCTATTTTACCTCCATACATTGTTATGCTATTTGGTCGTTATTTGAGTAACATATACTTTACATTTACCTGTTTGAATTTACCGAAGTTTTTTAACATGCTTTGAGAAAAAAATAAGTATAAGTAAGGATTATAAGAGTATAAAGTGGGATTTTTAGAAAAGGAATAGTGGAATTAAAAAGAAAGGAAAAAGGATAAAAGAAGAGAAGTGTAAAAAATACATTGGGAGGGCATTTTGACTTTTAGAAAATTGAAACCCCGTTTTTGTCTTTGGCTGTATATTCAACTTCGACTCAGAAACTTTTTTCGTTTCTTTTTCTTTTTTTCTTTTTCTCTCTTCTTCTTTACTGTTTTGTGTATTTATTGACTTTATCCAACTATATCATGGCGCAGTCTACGCTCTTCCGTTCGGAAGTGATGTCTCTTATTCAACTGTACATCCCTTCTGAAGTGGCTCAACATTGTGTTTCCGAACTTGGAGAACTAGGCAAAGTCCAATTCAGAGACGTAAGTCAAAAGTCATGACACCATATTTTTATATATTATTCATATGAACTAACTTTTTTTTTTGGTTCATTTCTACTTATTTATTAAAATAGCTCAATCCTGAAGTTAATGCTTTCCAACGATCTTTTGTATCAGAAATTAGACGCTTTGACGAAATGGAACGCCAATGTCGTAAGTACATTCCCTCTACTTTTATCTGCCATTCGTCTTCAATATTATAGATGCTCGAACCATGAAACGTGAACTGACGTGTATTTGGTTCTATCAATATACTCTTCATTCACAGTTGCGTGCGTTTTTGGGGCATATGAGATACTTGAAACATTTCAGTTCATTTGCTCTTTTTTTTTTTTACAACCCCGTTTTATGTCTTTGTGATACTTATGATTTGCGTATTATTGTAGGATTCTTCAAGACCCAAACTGAAAAGGCAGAAATCCCCACTCGCCCATTGATAACTTCTGGTTCTTTATCTCATTCTCGCTCTGCTCAAGAAATCGATGAACTTGAAGAAAAATTACGCCAACACGAAGGTCGCATCACTGAAATGAACACCTCTTATGAAACACTTCAACGTCGATACCTTCAACTCACTGAACTCCGTCATGTTTTACGCGATACTGGTGTCTTTTTCCATCAAGTAAGTCACCATATCATAGTCCTCTTAGCTCTGAATATGAATACAATTTATCTTATCTTCCCTTTATTAGGCTTCCAGACAAGATATTCCTGGTGTCAACGAAGAAGCTGAGGATACTGCTGCTCTCCTGGACAATGACGTCGAACAACAGGCTTACAATGAAACATCTCAGGTCAATCTTGGCTATGTTACTGGTGTTATCCCTCGTAGTCGTATCCAAACCTTCGAGCGTGTCCTTTGGCGTTCCCTTCGTGGTAACTTGTATATGAACACGGCCGAAATCGACGAATCCATCGTGGACCCTGACTCTGATGATGTAGTGGAAAAGAACGTGTTTGCTATCTTCGCTCATGGTCGTGAAATCATTGCCAAAATCAAGAAAATTTCGGAAAGCTTGGGTGCCACGCTTTATAGTATTGATGAATCTGCCGACAAACGCCGTGATGCTTTGACTGATGTGACTTCTCGTATCGAAGACTTGACTAGTGTATGTTTATCCCCACGCACAAAAAATATTTTATCCTCTATATCGTTTTTATTCTTACCCGCTCATTCTCTAATATAGGTTCTCACCAATACCAACCAAACCCGTCGATCTGAATTATTGGACATTGCCGAAAATTTGACTGCTTGGACGACGATTGTACGCAAAGAAAAAGCTGTATACCACACCATGAACTTATTCGACTATGATATTGGTCGTAAGTGTTTGGTAGCAGAGGGCTGGTGTGCCACCAATGATATCCCTCTTGTTCAGCACTCCCTCAAAGAAGCAACGGTAATGATGATATTGTTTCGAAGAAGCAAAAAGAAAGACGATAATGATTGATAGTTTTATTATTATTAGGAATCCTCTGGGACCAATTTGCCTTCAATCTTGACCGAATTACGCACCAAGAAAAAGCCACCTACATATCATCGCACCAATAAGTTTACCCAAGGCTTCCAACAAATCATCGATGCGTACGGTATGGCTCGTTATCGTGAAGTCAACCCTGGTCTTTTTACGATTATATCCTTCCCTTTTTTGTTTGCCGTCATGTTTGGTGATATTGGTCATGGCTTTTTGATGTTACTCTTCGCCCTTTACTTGGTTTTGAATGAAAAGAAACTGGCCAAAAATGATGGTGAAGTAAGTATTTGATATTGTAATTGAAAAAAAGGTATCTTACCCCTTTTTCATGCAATCCATAGATCTTCCAAATGTTCTTTAGTGGTCGTTATATGATGCTGATGATGTCTATCTTCTCTATCTTTACTGGTGCTATTTACAATGATATTTTCTCTTTATCTCTCAATATCTTTGAATCTGGATTTGATTGGCCAACAAAATACCTCTCCACCGATGCTGTGGAGGCTATTCCCAATGGGCAAACTTATGCCTTTGGTCTTGATCCTGTAAGTTGTGAAAATGAACAGAAGAGGGGACGGGTTGCAGAATATGGCAAGATATTTAGCATGCACTAACCCATTCATATTCATTTATTGTTATGATCAACAATCTAGTCATGGCACGGTTCCGAAAACTTTTTGCTCTTCACCAACTCGTACAAAATGAAACAAGCTATTATTATTGGTGTCATTCACGTAAGTGATCATGACGACAACCACCCCGTAAAAAGGATATACTCTAAAGATTTCTATTCGCCTTTTTGTTTTCGTCTTGTAGATGTCCTTTGCTATTTGCTTGAATGTGTACAACCATGTCAATTTTGGAAAGAAGATCTTCATTTGGCTCGAATTTTTACCTCAAATTCTCTTTATGGAATCTATCTTTGGTTATTTAATCTTCTGTATCATGTATAAATGGAGTGTCAATTGGTGGGAATTAGACAGTGAAGGTCAACACATTCGCAATGCTCCTCCAAACCTTCTCAACATGTTGATCTACATGTTCTTATCACCTGGTACTGTCAATCCTGAAGATCAACTCTTCCCTGGCCAGGTAAACTTTACCCCGTCACATTTATTGATATATAATATTCTTACTTACCATTCTGTTTTGGTAGGGACCTCTTCAAGCTGTGCTTATTGTCATTGCTCTTGTCTGTGTCCCATGGATGTGGTTCGCCAAGCCTTACTACTTGAAGATGCAACACAGTAAGCACCAGTATGAACGTGTCGCCAATGATGATCACAATGGTGATGATGAAGCTCGTCTTGGTGGCTCCTCTACTGAACTTGTGAATGATGATGATGATGAAGATGAAGAAGAGGTAAGGTGGAAGAAAAATAAAGGTAAATAGTAGCCAGTTGACTGATTTCATTCTTCTGTTATAGTTTGAATTCAGCGAAGAAATGATTCATCAAACCATTCACACTATTGAATTCTGCTTGAATTGCATCTCCAACACTGCATCCTACCTTCGTCTTTGGGCTTTGTCTCTTGCACACGCTCGTAAGTATATATATATATATATATATATACATGAATATTGAAAAATGGCAATACTGATAGTCTTTATTTACAAAAACAGAATTATCTAGTGTATTATGGGACATGACACTCAAGATTTGGTTCAACTTCACTGGCCCTTTGGCAACTATTGGACTTGTGATTGGGTTTTCCATGTGGTTTACATTGACATGCGCCATTTTGATTGGTATGGAAGGTTTATCTGCTTTCCTTCATGCTCTTCGTCTCCACTGGGTTGAATTCGATGGTAAATTCTATATGGGTGATGGTATTCCCTTTGAACCTTTCTCCTTCATTACTGTTTTGGATATCAAGTCTTGATTCCATTTCCCCTTCCCATCTAGTATTGTGTTATATATTTTTGCTTGTTTTGTGTATGATGGTTTAGTTTAGTTTGGTCTTTTTATATTTATGAATAAATTGTCGAAATCTTTTTGGTATCAAAGTGGTTTTCAAGTCTGGGTTTGAAATCGGGGGGGGGAGCAGATGCTGGAAGAAAAAAAATCGCCATTTTCTTCGTCTTTCGCTTTTTTTCCTTTGAATACTTGATCACTTTTCTGTTATACTCAATGGACCCAGATTACGAACAAGCACCAGTGTATCCTGTAGGTGATCGCAAATTTCTATGTGTGGAATACCCTGGTATAGTAAAGAATATCGACCGTGTACTGGAAACACTTGGTGGGGAAAGGGCGATTTCTCAGGTAAAACAAATTAACACGATACTAAATTGCTTAAAAATCTACTCTCTTAACTAGTATATGTTATTTATTTTTGGTACTCTGTCTCTGTTATGACAGGCGTATGGAAGTAGTGACAGCGAACCTCTAGAATTACGTTATCGTCCAAAGGATCCGTTTTGCCATGCCATCAATGGATCTATGGTGCCTAGCTCCAGGGTTCTGGTCAAGGTAACTCGCCGACGCAGAAAAGACCAGCCTGAAGATGAGGGGCAATTGACAACTGAAGTGGTGGGTACCATCCCTCAAACCTGTCGATTTCGAGGTACAGTTGGGGGGGGTCTTATTATTCATCTCTGGTTAACTCGCTGCTGACTCTGCTCTATACTTTAGGTATGGCCGACTTTCAATACTTGGTACCCAAATCTGATTCAGCAAGAAAACTACGAACAGCTCTTTTGACCGGTGACGGTAAGACGTCCCCGTACATACCAATAGCTTAATGCCTTGACTGACGCTTTACTTTGATCTATGTTTTTTCTTTTTTCTTTGTAACATATAGCAAAAAGTATACAACAGCTCCGAATTCCTTTGGATATAGACAACCATGATAAAAATTTGCATGCGATCCCACCCCCTGTCTTCAGTCAGTTGGAAACTCCCTTTAAATATGAGTAAGTTGCTATCAATTAGATGGACACAATCATTATTCTAACCTTTGTTAATCCTCTCATAGATATAAACAAAACGCCCCTGTTGTCCGTGTTCGTGTCCAACAGGCTGATGGAACAGTAAGTTTTTAAATTCTTTTTCTTCCTTATTATATATACTCATAATTTATTTAATTCTAGTATGTTACAAAACTTGTCAATCGATCCAAAACAAAGACACATCGTCATATTGTCCTTAGCTTTGAAACGAAAAATATCCTTTTTATATTATCATCTCAGGTTTATTTCCTTCGCATTTTGATATTGTTTTGTCCTTGACTCGCTTTTTTTTCTTATTAATTACAGGTTCCAACAAAACCACCAGCACTTGACGTATTGAATGAAGAATTATTATCGGCGAAACAAAAACTAGTCGAGGTAAGAAAATTAACAACGACAATATCATCCTTTTTGTCATTATGGCTCATTTTTTTCTCCTTTGTTAGCTATTTGATGAACGCCCCATCTGGTCAAAATTTGCTCTACGTAATACGCTGGACCCTGGAGACAGTGGTCATCTTTCCGAGTAAGCTTTTAAATATTGACATGGTGGTGGATAGTGATAATTGGGAAGGGGTCAGGGAAAGGGCATTTTTTAACTTGGTTTCCTATATTTATTATTATAGACTTTTACCGCATGTTGCTTATTCTTTCCAAAACGGCCCATGGCGGGATTGCTGGATAAAATACGGTGTTGACCCAAGATTAGATCAAAAATATGCGTGGTAAGTCAACAATTGGATATATGTATACACCTATATCATTTACACCTTTTTTTTATGATTTTTTATAGCTACCAGCAAGTGGATATCCGAATTGGTCACCCTGATGAAAGGCCAACCAATACCTACGTCCGTGCAAAGCGAACTCGTACACTACCTGTTTTTACTTCTGATTATCCACAACGTAGCAACGGTGATACGAGGTATATACGGGGGAAGGGGCTGGAATACTCTATGACAACATACTGAGTTTCTGCTTTGTTTTGTTTTGGCTTGTTTTTTTTTTTTTTTTTTTTTTTTTTTTTGTTATAGTTCAAAAGGGGAAGAACATACCTATGGGCGGTTATTCGATGGTAAACACCTTCCAGCGCGCTCTGCATGGTTCCAAGTATGCGATATTACGGATCCAGATTTTGATTGTATCCTCCGTACGACCAAGTATCAACATTCTACACCACCAACTGTAAGTAAAAAAGACCATAAATCACAAACAATTACTCAGGATCAGACAGTGTTAATCAGTTTTTCTTTTTCTTTTTTTTTTGGATCGGTATTTGTGTCATATAGAAACATAGCGGCTACTTTTATCCATCAGCGCTTGTGGCTGTAAGAAGTGCTATGCGACAAAAGATCAAACAATTGAATGAAGACGGTCATTGTGAAAGGATACCGGACATGAACGAAGACTTGGATGAGAAAATCAAAAAGGACAAGGAAAAATTGGCCAAGGGACTGAAATCAGGCACAGCAACAACAGCAGCAGCAGAAGCAACAGCATCATCGATAAAGCAAGAACGTCAAAATAGTGATCTAGAAAGCAATGACGACGATGATGATGCTGAATATAACTACAGCGATGACGATGACAATGACAATGACAATGATGATAATGATGATGATGACCTTGCAGATCGTGATACTGCAGTTGCCGATGAAGCTGAAATGATGGATATAGACGACTGGAATTAGCATTGAAACATGATAGTAGTGATAGTATAGAGATATAAGTTAATGTTAGTGGTAGTTTTTTATTTTTTATTACTGGCGTGTTATGAATTGTATTGATGAAATAAAGTTGGAATGCATTTGTCCGGTTGCAAATTTATTTGATTATGAATTGCCTTTTATAGAATTGTTAGGATGTTACATATCTTGAAAAAATAGGGAATGGGTTGCGCTTGAGCTATAAGGAAATCGTGTGTACCAAACTTGGCTTTGTTAATTTTTTTATGTGTGTGTTTCAATGAAAAGGGCAGAAGAAAGCAGTGTAGGATTATGACTGAATATAGTTTTAATGACGAAGATCCATTTTTACAATATGCTACATACATGTGCGAAATAGATGAAATAGTATGGAGGGAAATGATATATGAAGTCAGTTAAATAAAATATATGGAAGGCATATATGTGACATACATACATAGTTTTGCGTTTGTTGCAAGTAGATATATGCTTTCTTCATACAGTTTCTTTTTTTTTCACTGTCACATTCTAATGATACCCCAATGTGCCCAGGAGCACATGCAGAAATTTTTGGCCGGAAAAGGTTTGAAATGTCAAGCTAGCATCTAACAATTTCGAAAAGGTTTGAAATTCTCCCATTTTTTGATCTCTAACTCATTAGCCATGCATTTCACGATACTGGATCGTCGAATATGTATTGTGGGATCTTTTTTTTAGAAAAATATATAGTAGGATCAGGGTCACACCTCTTCATTCAATATAATAAATCCTTTTCATACCATCAGTCAACACATTTCTGAAAAATCTTCCACTTCATTTTTTTTATTTGATAAAGTTCCAAAAAAAAGCCAAAAATAAATTTATTGAACAAATGTAAAACTAAGAAAGAAAGAAAAAAGCCATCTAAAAATGAAGATACTAACTAAACCAATAGCTGCAGGGACGGGGAAGAGGGGAATGATCGGGGAGTGGGGTTGAATGCATAATTTGAAGAGAGAAAAAAAAAGATCTATGAGATTTGACCCAACTTGACCATCTTGCTTGTGACCGGGCCAGCCTTGGTCATGAGCGGTACACTTTTGTAAGTAGCGACACCATCCTTGTCAGTCAACAAATGCTGAGCAATCTGTTCAAATACTTTTTGCTTGGGTTTCAGTACAGGATCAGGAGTTGACAAAGTTTCCAGGCCAGACAAATGGACACGTTCACCATTGACACAGTCACTAGGCACAGATAACAAATCCACTATAGATTGGTCTTGGCTAGAGGAGGCCAACAACATGCCTTGTGATAATACGCCGCGGAAACGACTGGATTTCAAATTGGCTACCACCACCACTCGTTTGTCCTGTAGAATGACGATAAAAAGAATTAGCTTTTGACACTATTAGTGAATGGTGGATGCCACTTGCCTTCAAATCTTCTTTTGATACATATTTTGCAAGTCCACTGACGATAGTCCGAGCTTCAGGTTCACCAACATCAACTAGACGAGAAAGTGAGAGTGCAGAGATCAGTTCGAGTTTTCTGTTGTGATAAATACACACACCCACACACTTTATTTTCAATAGTTAAACTTACCTTTTTCGATATAAAGATGTTCAGCTTCAGGATGGGATTCTGCACCTAGGATGGTTCCAACACGTAAGTCGACGCGATGGAAAAGATCATTTTGATCGATGGGCTGTTGTGTCTGATTTGTTGAGGTTTTTGGCTGTTGTTCTTGTTGTGCGGTAGAGGTCCACGTTACGGTAGTGGAAGATGTACTGAATTGAGAAAAGCGGAGACGTGAATTGGAAACAAGAGTTGGACCATGTAGAAATCGAGAAGCGATCATATTTGCTTGACGTAAGAAAAAAAAAAAAAAAAAAAAAAGGAAGAAAAGAGTTGTTTAAAAAAATCCCTGAAGGAATGAATCATGGGTAATTCAAAACCCGACCTCGTCCCTCCAAAATCTATCAACAGCTCCAGCCGGGCGACTGCAGGACGAAGGATATTCCCAAATTCAAAAAGTACTTCGCGGATGAAATTAGATGCTGTCCATATCTATGGGAGTTCCTTTGGGATTTACCGTTCATACTCAATCTCCTGGTAAATCGGTGTGCGTGTGCGCGTACGTCAAAAAAAAAAAAAAAAAAACCAGGACGGGCTTTGTCAACTCCGTCACTTCACACATCTCGGCGGGCAGCCTTTTGTAGTCCAAATGACCTTGGTTCAGGTTTTCATTTGTCGTTTTCTTCATTATACAATATGCAATGAGATGGCGAACGCTATAGTATGCCTAAGATAGTGGAGACTATAATTTTTATAAGAAAGCTGACGTTGGTGGTATATAGTCTAGGTTGTTGAATACAAATTGTAGAGTGGGAGTAGAGCTACGTTTCATATTGGGTAGCCTAGGACAGTCAACCAGTTGCTGAAATTCTTGAAGAAGGCGGGGGGGTGGGGAATAAGTAGTCATAATGAAATGGGAAATGTTTAGCGCGGAGTCGCGCAGGACAGGCATTGAAAAGAAGCCATATTAGGTGAGCTGGAAAACAGATATTTGATAAGACAATTTTAATACAGTCATAAAGTCACCGTTTCCTACTATCAGATGAGCTGGAGGATGTTTATAAAAAATCAGGTTTTATTGAAACACATCGGGTGATATTTAAACTGAAACGCAGGGATCATTGTAACAAGGGTCTAATAGACATTGCTTGGGGGAGACGGAAGAATGATCAACATTAACCTAAAGGGACAACTGGAAAAGACCATCTAATAAACTGTACAAGAATTTAATGATGAGAACGTTTTTTGTGGTATCTTTTTTTGATGCAAAACGATAGACCTGATGGAGGCGATGGTAAAAAGGGATCTGTTGTACAATAAGACATGAAAGAAAGACTAGAGGGACATTGTTCATTAAGGCATGTAAAAGAAAGATATTTTATTCAGAAATTAATCTATGAACAAGCTAATACTAAACTAAGCTAATTGTAGTTCCAAAAAGCCAACTAATGGTGGTTCCAAATTCCTAGATCCAAAATGGAAGGGTTTCCCCATGCATCTGGTAATCCCTGAGCTGAAAACCCTTCTAAACTAGCCCTGATATTATTCTAAGTCCAACACATGAAGCTGAATGAAAAAAAAAAAAAAAAAAAAAAAATGGAAAGAAAGGGAGACAGAGTGAAAAAAAAAAAAAAAAAAAAAAAAAAAAAAAAAAAAAAATTGGGAGCAAAGATTCACGTGGGCGGCATTTGAAATTATTTTTGTGGTGTCTCATGAGGAGCTGGTTCGCGTTCCCCCCTTCCTGTATGCACTGTAGAATAACCTATCACTCACCGTAGAATTGTTTACGGTCTTAGTCCACCTTAGTTTATATTTCTTTTATAATAATGATAGGAATTGCTTATATGCCTTGAATGAATGCCCTCACTAGTTTATAACGTATTACACAGTATTTTTTATGTTATGTAGACATAGCTCTTCAAAGGCAGTTTGCTATAGGTATATTTAAAAAAGTGGCATTCTTGTGAAGCTGAATATTTTACCGAAGCTTTAATTGGAAAGTGTTCCATAAATGAGTATTCATTAACCGCAATCCGGCCCGGATTAAAGCACGGGAGCTTCATTTATGGGTACTACTTTTATATAACGGCTCAAAAACATTTTCATCACTAGTCACCTTGGTGTAGGGGTTATCACGCATGCTTCACACGCATGAGGCCGCCGGTTCGATTCCGGCAGGTGACATAGCTTTTGCTTCCTTTCTTTTCCTATGTATCTGTTTCTATCGCTTGAGAAATGCTATTTTTTTTTTTACTGTTGCGGCTAAATTTGTGATTTTAGTCCAACTGGATTGTGTTTTTGTAGTGTTACGGCTATTTTTGAGTAAATAAAATAAAAGTGTGTACCAAATATATGTGGTTTGTTTAGTTTATATGAACCGCAACGAAGAAAAGTTAACCTTTTTGTTGAGTTTCAGTTATATTTTACACCAAATGGGTAGTGTATAAGTGTTTGCTAGTTATTGCTTGAATGGATTTGGTAGTGAGGGTCAAAAAATGTTTTCCCCTGAATCGGAATTTGAAATGTACTTTTTTGTTTACTTGACTTGTAGTCTTGAAAAATAGAGAGCACCAAATATTTTATTTGATATAAGTAAAAAGTACCAGATATGTTATTGGTAGTAAGTAGTGAGCACCAGAACTTTTATAGATAAAGTCCAACTTGAAAGAAGTTTATAAGAAATAAACTTGAAAAAAATAAAAGATATTGACCAGTAGGGTTCAATATAGTAAATCAATAGTGTATATATGAAGATATATAGCACTGCCAAACAAAATAAAAGTACTAAGACTTGAGATTGGTTTTAAAAAAAACCTTTTATTGAGAGAATTTATAAATAAAAATTAACTGAAGAAGAAGAATACAAATAGGAATTTCTTCCTATTTATACCTTTTCTTAAAACAACTGGGAATGAATTCCCAGTTAAAAAACAATTAAAAAAGAACTAAAAAACGATAAAAAAAGAACGAAAAAGAAGTTGAAAAAAAGATAAAAAAAACGTTGAAAAAAGGATAAAAAAAAGAAGCTAAATAAAAGCTAAAAAAAGGATAAAAAAAGAATAAAAAAAGTTGCAAAAAAAACAACGGAGAAAAAGAAGGGGTCAAAAATCAAAAATAAACGACCCAGCAGAGTCACAAAGCAATCCCTAATTTTGGGCCCAGTTGAGCAATTCATCTAAATTAAATAACCGCTCCAGATTAAAGTCATCTCTGACAGTAGGTTTTTTATGTTTTTCTGGGTTGAATAGGATGTCTTGAGTTATCCTTTAGTATAGTTTTTGCTTGTTTAGAGCTTGTAAATAAATTTGTTCCTTGGGCGGAATTTGAAATAACTTGTTCCTGAATCGGACAAAAATAGAATTGATAGTAGTGAGCACCAGAACTTTTGTAGATAAAGTCCAACTGTAGAGAAAGTTTATAAAAAATAAACTTGGAAAAGTAAAATAAAATAAAAAAGAAAAGTATTGACCTTTGTTGGTTCAATAAAAATATAGTGTATAACACACAGTAAAAATAAAATAAAAAAGAGGACTTGTAGTCAAAAATAAAAGGAGGTTTCTATGATCCAATAGAAACAGTAGATAATTTGGTGGTATAATAACCTTTGTACTAAGTTTTATTTGTTAATTGAGAAAACTGATAAAAAAAACTAAAGAGAAAAGAAAAGAAAAGGATAATAATAAAAAGTTGCGATATATATACTAAATAAAAGTTGATAAATATAAGGGTTCTGTTTTTGTGGTTTTTTGTCTATATATGAATTTTGCATTGTTTTTGTTTACATTGATGGCGGTATTTCATTTTTTATATTTATGGGGGACTACACATCTGAGAGGCCCCAACCAATCAGCTGGTTTATATTGAAAATGTCCGCAGCAATGAGACTAGCGGTGTCGTTGATGTTGTTGTTGTTGTTGATGTTGTTGTCGGATTCGGACTCAGACCGATCCTCGACAGTTCTTTTTATAAGTTTTTCTGTAAGTGAATAGTAAATATGTTACGGCTAAAATGAGTATGAAGCTTGTAACAGAGTTTATTAGGATGTCTTGAGTGATCCTTTGGTGTAGCTTTGATCGTTTAAAGCTTTGAAAATAAATTTGTTCCTTGGGCGGAATTCAAAATATCTTGTTCCTGATTCGGACAAAAATAGAATTGATAGTAGTAAGCACCAGAACTTTTGTAGATAAAGTCCAACTGTAGAGAAAGTTTATAAAAAATAAACTTGGAAAAGTAAAATAAAATAAAATCCAATAGAAACAGTAGATAATTTGGTGGTGTAATAACCTTTGCACTAAGTTTTATTTGCTAATTGAGAAAACTGATAAGAAAAAAACTAAAGAGAAAAGAAAAGGATAATAATAGAAAGTTGGGCTATTTATACTAAAAAAATAAGAAAATAAGGTTGGTCGGAGGCGAGGTAGGATGAGTTTTGAGATATAATGAAGTCTAAGGTGAGGCAGGGTGAATTTTGAAACAAACTGGGGTCCGAGGACAGCCTTACTCGCTAAGAAACGGTTAGAGGTCAGAGATGGTCAGAGGTCAGGAGGTGGTCAGGAGGTGGTCAGAGGTCAGGGGGTGGTCAGAGGCCGATCCTCGACAATTTATATACGCCGAAACGGTGTTGTATTAACCTTTTGTTAATGCTTTTGCTATATCTTACACCAACTGTATGGTGTATAAGTGTATGATTGTTCTTGCTTGAACGGATTTGCAGTAGATTTGTAGCGAGGATCAAAAAATATTTTTCCCCTGAATCGTAATTTGAAATGTACTTTTTTGTTTACTTGACTTGTAGTCTTGAAAATAGAGAGCACCAAATATATTATTTGATATAAGTAGAAAGTACCAGATATGTTATTAATAGTAAGTAGTGAGCGCCATAACTTTTGTAGATAAAGTCCAACTTGAAATAAAGGAAGTTTTAAAAAGAAAACTTGATAAAATAAAATAAAGTGGGGTGTGAAGCTTGTAACAGATTAGTGTTTTTGTAGGTTTTTTTTTTTTTTTTTTTTTGGGTTGAATAGGATGTCTTGAGTTATCCTTCGATTTAGTGGGTGTCACAGTTTTTTATTAAAGTGTGGGTTTTGATGGGATAGGATTAGAGCCTCCGCCTTTTCGCAATATGGTGGGCAGCCTCTTGGGACCCAACCGTCGTGATCAGCGAGTCGTGAATGGGTATTTTTGTGTGCTGAAAAAAAATATATTGGAACAGTGTTTAGGTGTGAAGTTAATTCAGGCTCCGAATACATGATTTCTATTTTTTAAAGCTCCAATTTTTTTTTTTTGCCTCTCTTCCTTTCTTTTTTCCTTTTTTCCTTCATGAACGTCCGAATGCTACAATGTCAAGGCTCGTTCGGGTACTGGTGATCTAGGATTAGTGTTAGAACCTGAATTAGAGGCATTTTCAAAAATGCAAAACAAACATCATGGGGAAACCCTTTCATTTTGGATTCGTGATTTCCAACCTCCATTAGATTAGCCTTCATCTTAGAATAGTGTCATTAGCTTAGGCTAGCGTTGGTTGCCATAGTTTACACTGTATACATATCTGAATTAAACATGTCTTGTCTTTTTAACCATTTATGTCTTTTATGCCTTTTATTGTCTCGTTGAATAAATAGTGGCAGAGAGTTTGGTGGTGTAGGAACCTTTGTACTAAGTTTTTTTTTATTATAAATGAGAGCTTGATCAAACTGAATAGATAGAAAAGAAAATAATAATAAAAGGTCGGCTATTTATACTAAAATAAGAAAAATAAGATTATACTTATTTTCAAAAGAAAGTTTTGGACCAAAATAAAGATAAAAAGATGAAGAGATGAGAAAGAATCGATTAAAAGCATAAAGAAATAAAGAAATGTTTTCAGATTCTTGTCCAGTCCAATACATCTTGATCTTGAGCTCCGAGCAGCTGTGAAATATCTTCCTCGACGTACCTCAACATTGTTACGGCAAGAATTGTATTTTAGCTGGTAAAAAAAAAAGAAAAAAGAAAAATTGAGTAGGAGTACCAGATCTTGATAGGCACCAGTATGTTAAAGTAATATGGAAAAATAAAAATACAGTGATGGGGTTTCAAAGTCCGTTCAGGGGTATTAACTATTTCGAAGGTAATTTAGAAACAAAAAACCAAGGTAGTTCAGATCACCAATGACAGGTCGACCTAGTCTGAAAGCCTGCGCTCTGATTCCCCAAACAAAGAGAGCTGATTCAAAGTGTCTATTTCCTCCAATTGGCACGGATGCGGTGACAGTGTAGGCGATGTGGGTTATGAAATGAGTTTCAAAAGATAAAAAAAATAATAAAAAATGACGTCCTGTCAGCGAGGTGATTTCAGAGGACAATGTGTGTGTGTGTGTGTGTGTGTTTATAATTATCACCAAAATTTTATTTAATGACAAAAAATAAAAAACAAAGCAAAAATGTAAATAAAAAGAAAATAACTAAAAGGCTATAGTGTAGGTATATAATAAAGGCTATTCTAGCATAACATTTCTATTTTACATAACCGAAATCGAGCACATATAATTGTAGAATAAATTGTTACTGACGTTTGTTGGAACTAAATTGTTGCTTGTACTTCCCAAATTCATCTGTACGATATTTTCGGTTCCAGTATAACTTTGAAAAACAAGCAGATATGGCTCCATCATCAAGTGTATTGATATATATATGTAGGGGTGGCTACCGTTTCCCATTTGGCACCACGAACTTTTTTTAATCTGAGCTGTTTCCTTTGGTAGGTCTAGATTGCATTCATATTGATCTGTAGGCCATTTTTGATTTATCGCAGCAAATCCAATTTTCTAGCCATAATATTTTGAAAGAGATTTGTTTCAATGAACTGTAGTAGGTGACCAGTTTATAAATGGGCTCTTACCTTTATCAAATCAAAGCGGTGTTTTGCCTTGCTGAGGGGACAATTCGCTTCCATTGAACTATATTAGGTGCTGAGGCAAGTAATATGAATAAAAGTAAAAGTGAGTATTCATTATGTATTTATAAATACATTTGTTTTTTTAATTTTTCGATATATAAGTATAATATTGAGGAGTGTTGAATCTTGGAAAAAAGAAAACCATAATGTGAGAAAAGCCAAAAGAGCGCCACAGACCATTTTGAGAAAATCCCAGCGGGAATTAAATACCAAAGGTAGTTCCCAGAGTAACTAAGATCAAAAAAGCAAGAGTGAAAAGATAAAGAGCTAATCCATCTGAACATAAATATTGCACATAATGACGATTTAAATTTGTATTCTCTTGTATAATTTTAATATGGAAAGAAAACAACTTATTTCGACCATTTCTATACTGTATACTGAGATAAAACAACAATAGACTTTGTGGCACAGGTCCGATTTAATTCTAAAATCAGTAGGAGTCTTTGGTGTCTAATTTGAGGAAAACAATGAATATAACATAAAAGACGAAAATTCTTTAAATGTTAGGAAATCTATTAAAAATATCAAACTAGGCATTTTGCTTTAATTTGATTTGATTTTTTTACTATTATGATATGACACCACTTATTGTACTGATGAAAAAGAGTACGAAAGCCACACTTAAAAATGGGTTCTATGAGCCAGTGTTACACTAAAATAATAGGGTCGGTCGTACCTGAATAAAACTTTAAAAAAAAATATGAAGCAATTATTGTCTTTTTATTTTTACTTTTTATTGTATTTTATTTTCCTTCTTTTTCTTCAATCTTCACCTTCTTTGTCTTTCATACCCACCCACCCCCATTCCATTCTTTTTATTTGTTTTCCTGTTTTTCTCACTATTGTATACTAGCTATGGGACGTAAAGCAAACAGAGCTAGTCAGTTATTCCAATCAGGACCAAAATGGAAACGTGAATTTGTACATGATCACAAATTTGATTACATTGACCTAACTGAATTCCGGACTAGAAATTGTTGGATTTATCTACGATACTTATTCATGTATATTACAATCATTGTCTCTTTTGCTGCTTACTGTGCTGATATTTGGACTGCTTGTATTCTTTTAATTTACAATGTAAGTAAAGAGGAAAAAAAGGAACAATAGATCATTTGTTTTATGATAGTCACCTCACCATTTTTATATTCCAGCAATGGTCTTTATCAAGCCCGCCAAAAATTCCATTGTATATCAGTAAATGGATTTATGTTGCGTGCATTGCATTGTCCTTCATTTTATTAGCTTGGGATATTCGAAAAGCTAGAATTGTGATGGCATCCAGGGATATTTCTTACGCTGCCACCAACAACATGGTATCAAAATACATGTCGGTTAAAAGCTATAACTGCTTTTCTTTATTTATGAAAATTCAGAGTTCAAGAAAGTTCAGTGATACCACTGCTTTCTATGTCTTCTTCACTTTGAAAGGTAAAAAATTCTAGAGATGCCTGTACTTGTATTTAAATCCCGCTTATCTAATTTCTTTCTCTTATTTTCTTTGTGTGATCCACAGGTTGGAAACGTCTTCTTTTCGCGCAAGGTCCTCGTCAAATTATTGCAGGAATCACCGTGTACGCTATATTGAAAACAGCTTGGACGAATGAAGCTACAGGTAACACTTTCTTATTTCCATTGTGAACAATTCCAACATATTCTAACTTTCCGCCCTCCCTTCATACTATAGGCGCTTTTCAGTTTGACGACAACATGGATAAATATGGCAAGGATTGGCAACAAGTGATCGCTCTCTGTCTTATGAGTTTTACGTGTCTCTACTGGATACTCAGTGTCTTGAACCTCCTTTGTGCTATCTTTTTATACATCCCTGTTTTTTGTCAAATTCAAGGCAATCTCAAGGAATACTGCTGCCACAAGATCGACAAACGCATCACCGAAATCTTGGAGAAACAACGCCGCAAACGACTTCGAGAACAAGAAAAAAGGACCAACCTTACCGGTGGCAAGAATGGCAAATATTCTGACAATGGAAGTGATTCTGGCAACATTAGTATGGACACGATGACTGCCAAACCTACGTTACCCGTACTAGCCAATGACGATGATCTCTATAGCGACAAACGACCTCTTCATGACGATTATTACGACTATCCTTCCTCAGAAATGGCCTATGCAATGAGTGAACCAGCAACACCGTATCGTCATCATGCCATGCTGGCTTCACCTGCCGTCCCACCTATGCCTCAACGTGCTTACACTCAACCTACGCCCTATAGCGGTTACAATCCACATCATCAGCACTATCATGACGAGCCAAACGATCCTCATAGTGATTATTTTGATAATGCTTCCTATTATTCATCACCCAAACCATCACATCAGCCAACGGTCTCATCACCCATGCCACGATACAACAACAACTTGGACAACACGACGAGTAGCAGCAATAGCAACAAGTACGACGTGACCCCATCCACACCAGGCGTCGGCAACGGTTCCAGTGCCTCTTATTTTCCATCTAGTGGGACACCTAGATCAAAACCTTCATCATCATCATCACCATTTACCCCTTATTCTGATACTCCCACCATGGTAGCAAGCCCAGCCCCCTATTCTCCCCAAGTTGGCTCGCCCTTTATTCCACAGCAAACACCATCGACACCACGCTATCAACCACAACATCAACATACAGCACCATCTCCTTACTCTCAGCAACACTCAAGTATCCGATCCCCTGGAAGACAACATGAATACCATCATCAGCATACATTCTAGTTAGCCTTCCTTCATCTCTTTCTCTCTTCCTTACCCTCACCGACCCTCTTTGTATTTTTTTTATTGTGTATTTTAGTTTCCTGTTTTATTTACTTATTTGATCAATGATAGGGATCATTTGATATGATTTTTTCTTGATTTTGTGTGTGAGTGCGATTTTTTTTTTTATTGTATATGTTTTTTTATTATTGCTTAATATTGTGGATTCAATAAATCAATAAAATACTAGTTTTGATGACATGATTTTTTGACCTGTATGTGTGCTCGTCTTGATTGAATTGATCGATTTATGTATAGGTGATAAAATGGGAAAACAGTTGCAGTGGAACAAACAATAAAATATATTAAAAAGAAGGGTGATGCATAGACAGATAGATGTTCAGTCAAAATAAAACGACCGGTTTTTATGAAGGGGAAGGGTAGATGATTGATAAGTGTGTAGGGTGGTGGATTGTGATTCATTGGTTAATGTAGCCATCTATTCATTGAGACATATTATAAACATACGGATAAAAATAAAAGTTCCTCTGAATAAATGATTCTAATAATTGGTTTTTATTAGTTTTGAAGAATTGTCATACATAGACACAGTAAAATACAATCAAATCATAACAGCAATACTAACAAATCTAAAGTGCAAAAAAATAAGTAATTTAACTACCAAGAAGAATAAATGACAAAGATGGACTATTGCGAAAAAAAAGAGATGGATGGGGACTATCATTCTTGATCCGAGGAGTGATGATGATGGTTGCTAGATTTGCTTCGATGTTGAGTAAAATGATCCCACATTGCAGCCACTGCGTTTTTACTATCGTTATCGTCATTGTCATCGTCATCGTCATCGTCATCGTTTTGTTTGCGGTGTCGATGACGGCGTGTTGGTGGATTGAAGTGATTTAGCAAGTGGATGATATCAGGAAACACCATATCTTCAATCCCGGTTGCCCAAATAAAATCTAAATGCTCCCAGGAGTCGATGGATTTGATATACGCCAAAGGTCGAGGAAGGTCGGCAGATAAGACATCATAATTAACAAGCGAATCGGATCCACCATAAAATAGGGCCATGGGTGTGGTGATTTGCCGGGTGGGGAATTTGGGTGGGATATGGTCGGTCACGCTGGCTGATCGGCGGAAGGGAAGTCGACTAGGCATTTCATCAAACATTTGGAATTGACCAGTACGAATGATTTGAAACCAGTGCTAATTTTGAAGAAAGAAAGAAAGAGAGAGAGAGATGAGAAAAAAGGATAACGATGAATTGCTGATTCTATTCCACACTTTACCACCAAAGTTTTCACACTTGTTGGACTGTATAAATGTTGATAGCTAACCAGTTTTTGTTCTGCCGACATGTTCTTGCCCTGCCATCCAAAGAGAAATCGGACACATGTATCGATGATTCGGACAAACAAAGGCGGGCTCACCATGCGTTGCCAAAACATGGCTAATTCCAAGGGCATTTTCCGGCCAAAGATGAGGTACACTACCGATGGAGCGGCCTTGACAAACGAATCAATCAAAGGATGGTGAAGACCAATAGGCGTTGTGGCGGGCGCAAGGGCAATAAACAGGTTGATTTTCTTGTTGAGCTCGTGGTTCATTGATAGAGAGGAGAAACCCAAAGCCGTGCCTTGAGAAAAGCCAATATAAGTCAAATCCTTACGTCCGGTGGTTTCGAGGATATACTATGTCATGATAAAATAATAATAATAATAATAATAATAATGAGCTGACCCGGTTATCTTTCTCCCCCCCCCAAATTATTTTCTTTCTTACATCTACAGTATCAGGAAGATCATACATGGCCAATTCATTTAATGAAAAGTTCCAAAAAGGCACGTCATTGGCACTAAGTTTGAGATGTTCTTGACTATACTTGTTCCCACGAGCATTTCCTAACCAAACGTCATACCCAAGGCTAGTCAAAAGCAAAGGAAGATTCCGATATTCATCTGTATTGCAAGCCCATATTTCAGAAGACATCAAGAAGCCATGATAGAGTAAAACCACCGGTTTGCTGTTGCCGTTGCTCTTGTGGCCATCACGGTGGTCGCCGTCATCTTCAGAGTGGTGTCGTTTTGATGCAAACTTGCCCAAACAATCAAGGATATTCATGCCTTTATCGTTCAGAATAGGTTTATCGTTGATAATAAATGGAGTGCTGCTGTTAGCGTGGGCCCTGGTACTGGGCAGTCGGTGAGTACAAAGCAAATAGTCGTCTTTTGTTCTAACCAAGTGTTGTTCATAATCGTAATGACCCCTAAACGATAACATAGAGAGTGAGAGTGTGTGTGAAATATATATATATGCGTCCAACATAGATATCGCTACTTACCAGAAACTGATCATCTTTTCGAACGTTTCAGCATATTCGAGAGCACTGACATGTGGCTTTTTATCCAGTTTTGACAACCAAGGGAAGTAACTATAGGAAAGAAGTAATAATGAAGGTTATCCACAGTGAGCATATACCAAATAATTTTTCTCTTCCTATATACTTACGCAGAGATAAACGAGTCAATAAGATCGATAATGAATTGCGGTAAAACGCTAACAATAATGCGAATAAAGCTTTCAAGTATAAAAAACACAACGGTAAAGACGATGCTATCAAAGAAAAAGGAAAGATGAGTTGGTTGGCGAAAGAAGACTCTTAAAAGGAGACCATGGTGTACTTACTTTTGGGAATCCCGAAACGTCAGTCTATCTAGTATAGGTATAGAAAGATACATTTTTTTTTTGTGCTTTTCCCCCAAAAAAAGTACCAACGCAATAAAAAGGAAAAGAAAAACATGTGAAACGCCTGTTGGACAAGCAGCATTGACAGAAATGAATTCAAATCCCGCAGGTTTCGAACAAATCATTTTGCCTTCGACCATTTGTCGATGTCGCTTTTTTTTTTTTTCTTCGCGAATACACGTATCTTCTCCCCTATCCCCCTTTTTTTTTAAAGAAAAAAAAAAAAAAAAAAACTAATGGTGGCCACACATTCTTTATGGACTATACCTTGTATTCTTGCGGCCATTCAGTTGGTGCAAGCTTCAACAAAAGGAGTTGCACCTGAAAGTAAGTTTAGGAGATGGTTGGTTTTTTAACGTAGTAGGTAAAATGTTCACACAAACATACATATTTTTATGCCCCCT
This sequence comes from Absidia repens, assembly GCA_002105175.1. Classification (NCBI taxonomy): domain Eukaryota; kingdom Fungi; phylum Mucoromycota; class Mucoromycetes; order Mucorales; family Cunninghamellaceae; genus Absidia; species Absidia repens. The sequence continues at coordinate 1,034,375 of MCGE01000009.1, forward strand.
CCCTTAGAACTCGATTTGTATCGACCAGACAACAAACAACAATGGAAATGTCTTGACGGGTCCAAAACCATCTCGTTTAGTGCTATTAATGATGATTACTGCGACTGTCCTGATGGATCGGATGAACCGGGTAATGTCAGTTTCTTGTCAAGTTAGTCTCGTTTTGTCCAGTTCTTTACTAATTTTTTTTTTCTAGGTACTTCCGCGTGTCCCAATGGCTACTTTTATTGCGAAAACAAGGGTCATTTGCCAGCTTATATCAAAACTTGGTCAGTTAACGACGGTGTTTGTGGTAAGAACCAAGACATCGGGAAGGGGTTCAACAATCACATGTAACACTTTTATTCACCATGTTTTTTTTTTTTTCTATACTGTTTTACAGATGAAGAATGTTGTGATGGCTCAGATGAATACAATGGCCTTACGCACTGTCCTAATCGATGCAAAGAGGTGGCCAGTGAATATCAAAAAACGCAAGCTGAAATCCGGCGTTTGACCAGTGAAGGATATGCTGTCAAGAAGAAACTGATTGAAGAGGCTGAAATTGTTGTGCGAGACTGGCAAGAAGAAAAGTCAAAGTATGAAGATGATCTTGTGCTGAAGCGCGGTGAACTAGACCGATATCAACGTAAGTGGTGTAATATACATATGTGTGTATCCGCATATCTCGAATTAAACATGTAAAACTCGTTTTTTTTTTTTTTTTTTTGGCAATGTGTAGGCGAAGTCGATGCTTTGGAAAAAGAAGCGCAACGACACACTATCACAACGGACAACAAACAACGAACGAGATCTCCTCGATGCACCAAAAACAATGCTCGCCAAGAACTTTTAGAAAATCGAGTCAAGCAACTTCGGGATGAAATTGATGTCTTGCTCTCCATCTTACATGACATGAAACGCGACCATAACCACAACGTCCAAGATAAGGCGGTCAAAATTGCTATTGCTGGATATGATGATTTCTTGGCTGAATATGATAACCTCCGCGAAGATATGGATCAGTTGGACGCCGAAGTGGAAAACAATGATGATGATGATGTCGATGATAGTGATGATGATGTGGATGATGCCCACTTTGCAAATGAAGGTGAATCTACAGCTGAAACTGAAGGTAGTGTCTTTACTGTCTCTCTCCCCTCCATTCTCTTTTTGTATTTTAAACTCACGATTCTGACCTTTTTCTCTTTTATTATGTATCTCTCTGTCGCTCTGTGGGCCTGAACAATGATGGTGATGCATGGTGTTCCCTATTATAGGTAAGCAAGCGTCAACTATATCCAAAAAAATAATGGGTAAACTGGAAAAGGTCCTTCCTTCCAGCTGGAAAGATCGTATCTTCTCAAATGGACAAGGACAAAATGATGATGGACAAAATAGTTCAGGTGGGAGAGATGAAGGTTGATCACCGTTTTCCTTTTTTTTTTTTATTGACTCAAACTCCCTTTATTTTATTTTATTTTAGAATTGGATCGCCTTCGCCAAGTACGTGATGGTTTGGATGTGGATGTCAGAGGATTGGAAACCAAGATCAAGGATGTGGATGAAAAATTGAACAATGATTATGGCAAACAAAGAGAATGGCTCAAGCTTCAAAATACTTGCGTCGAAAAGGATGATGGCGAGTAAGTAGCATATTCAACAAAAAAACAAAAAAAAAAAACAATATATTATTTTTATATTCATTTTTTTTTTTTTTTTTTTTAATTGTGCGTTTTTTAGATATATCTATTCTTTGTGTGTTCTTGGTGGCGCCAGTCAAAAATCGCATAAAGATGGAAGCAACATTAACTTGGGGTAAGCTTTCCATAAAACATACACACACACAGACTAGAAAATGATACTCATTTGGTTATTGTTAGTCAATTCGAAAAATTTGTTGGGGAACATGACGATGCTCTTTACTTACAACATGCTCACACGCGTGGTCTTCGTTGTTGGAATGGCCCTGAGCGAAGCGTACGTGCCATCTATGAATGTGGTGGCAAGACTGAAATATTGGATGTGATGGAAACTGAAAAATGTGAATATCACTTCCGTATGCGCACACCTGCCGTTTGCCCCAACCCAGATGAGGATGACCAAGGTTTACTTTCTCCCAAAATAAAGATCGCTGAACATTTCCATGAAGAACTTTAAATGGCTTGGACAAGTATAGTTTTAGTTTTATAGTCTATAGTCTTGGTCTTAGTCAGTAGTTTTTATGTATGTCCTTTTTTATTGAATAAAATCCGATTGTTTATTATTATCATTATTTTATTGGGCAGGTATATACTGTATATATTTGATCTATATGAATCTTTTTTTTTTTTTTTTTTTTTTTTTTTTGACTGGATGGGGGTTATTGGGGCAAATTGATAAAGACTATATGGATGATGTTGTCAATATTTGAATCATGAGTAAAATGGGATGGGGTATTTTGTTTTTTATTGGGGCAAATTGGGACAATAATACAGAATACAATTGAAGGTTTTGATTTTATTGGTGGCTTTTTGGGGTGGACACTACAGTCTACAAATGATGTGGTCAATATTTGTTTGTAATAAAAAAGATATAATAGATAAAAAGTAATAGATATAAATATATATTTGTGTAAGTGGGATCATGCAGTATAAGAATAATAAAGAGTAGATTATAAAAAAGGAACTAAAAAGTAAATGTGTATCACTAACTAAAGAGGGATGGAGTGAGGAGGGGGGATGAGCTAACCTATGCCTTGACAGAGGGAGCATCGGCAGTAACAGGTTCAGTGGTTTCAGTGGATGCAGAAGGAGACTTGAAGCCCTTGATAGAGGATTGAGCAACTTCCGAGTAATAATGTAATTGCTCTTGGATACCATCAACAGAGGTTTGGAGGAAGGGGACAATGTAAGCATGGGACAACTGAAGGATATTGGTGGCCTTTTGGAGAGGAGCGACATCTTCCTTGAGCACTTCGGTACGGATGATATTATATTCATGACCTGCAAAGCCAGCCAAGGGTTCCAAGTGAGCCTGCAAAAAATCGGGCAGTTTGATCGATCGTTCTTTCAAAAAGTCAGAGGCGACGTCCAAACGATGGAAGAGTTCAACGGTCAACTCATGGATGCGTTGTTGTGTAGCTGATTGAGTGGCTTCGTAGCTGCCCTTGATGTTGTCTCGGATACCTTGGACACGGTTTTCGGCTAATGTACGTGAATGCGCGACCCATTCTTGTAATTGAGTGTTGATCGTTTGCACTTGGTTCATTGTGTCTTGTAAGAGTTGGTTGGTTTCCGCTAGACGGGTGACTTCGGCTTTGCTGCGAGGAATATGATCGATTTGTTGATGCACACGTTGTTGAAGACGATCCTTCACGTTGTTGGCCAATTGATAGAATCGTGCTGCTGCCAATGCTTCGTCTTCTTTTTTGATGTCTCGTTGTTGTTGGTCTGCGGTACCGTTCATTTGTTGTTCACCATTAGCAGGAAGCCATTTGTCAACAAGAGTTTCAATACTATCAGCTGCTGTAAGCATGTGTTTGTTGACAGGTGTAGATACGGAAGCGACGAGCTGTTGGGGTGATTGTCGGACGGCTTGCACCAGTTCATCGGTTGATTGGTTTACGGCAGGGAAACGTTGTTCAAGAAGATCTAGAGACCGGCAGCCAAGAGCATCGGCTTTCTTGATGTATTGTTCAGTATAAGGTGTGGTGATTTCATTGGCCTTGGATAATGTGGTTTCGGCTTGTTGAAGAGCATATCGACTAATAGAAGTTTGGTTGGCATAGTGTTGTACTTTGCCAAGACCATCTTGCACGAGAGGAAATGCTGAAACTCGAGACCAAAAGGTGGCTACAAGATTCAACAAAATAGTCAGTCACTATGCCGTTTACCAGAGAGCACTTGCCTTCTCTTTCTTACCTTCAGCTGATTCTGGTGATTGTACAGGAGCTGGTGTTTGTTCAGTCATCTTGTATATTTTTGTTAAAAATAAAAGGATAATAAAAGAAAGAAGTAAAAAAAAAGGACGTGCGGTGTTTTACTTATTATATATATCGTTTCCAAACTGATTTGTGACACTAATTTTCTTTGACATGTGAAAGGCCAAGGCAGGATGCGGAGTTCAACTTGCAACAAAAAAAGAAATGAAAGCAGAAACTTGTTGACTGATTTATGATATGATAGTGATAGTTAATTATAACATATTCGATGACAAAGATTTCATCATGACAAAACAAAAGATTTTTTTTCCATAATCTTGGCTTGATCTTGGGTGGTTCGTTTACAATAGTCACTGCATGCATGCTTCCTGCTTCAAAAATATCGATGGGGTCCCTCTTTTGTTTAGGCTTTGTTCGAGTGAACCTTGTCCATTTTTTGTCAAATGTCATTCTTCCTTGCCAGACTTAAATCATAAGGTGACATATAAATTTAAGCTATTTTCTTAAAACTGTGACCTATGATGCTGATGATGATCAGATACATATTACCGTCATTGTTGTACTTTTTTCCGCCGCATCCTTCAGAAAAAAAGACAGGCGAGTATCCTCGTGTGATTTTTCAAACCCCGCCCGGGTAACTTCGCTTGAGTGGGGCTCACAGAGACAAAAAAAAACAATAACAAAAAAAAACCCCCTCTTTTCTAAAATTCACCGCGGGCTTGACATCTCCCAATTCACCTTCTTGATTATTTGAACAATGATCAAATCAATATCTTTATTGAGGCCTTTATCATGCCGATCACGTAAGCATATCGTTGATTCATTTAAACTGCACACGACATAACTTCTAACGACTTTTTTTTTTTTTTTTTTTTTTTTTCCTGGTAGGCATTGGGTACAAAGGCGTCTTCCAATATACAACATCAACTAGTGTGACAAAGAAACCAAACGTTTGGGTGGTGACAGACGGTGGCATTGAATCGACATTGCAAGCTGTGGCTGTGGGTAAACGGTTGGGTGAACTTACTGCCAAAACAATCACGTCAAATCAAGGTGAGTAAAGACCAGGGCTCCTTATACTGACGAGAAAAGGTGGGTGTAGTACGACTTACTGACCAGGAGTCTTCCTCTCTCTCTCTCTCTCTCTCTCTCGCTCTTTTTTGTAGTTTTACGTTTGTTGCCTATGGTGCTTCAAAAATATATTGTCGACTGGGGCGTGAAGAAAACAAACAAAAACAACACACGTCTCCCCTGGTATCTTGTGGGCGATAGTCTTGACGGACCCACACCCGACTACGTTGTTTGTAGTGGCAATGATGCTGTTCCTGGCTTACTTCAAATAGTGCAATCGTATCCACCAAAACAAACGTTTTCCGGTAAGAATATACATAAATGTGTATCTAGGTACTCATATGTTTCTTGCCCTGAACTGACTTTTTTTTTTTTTTAAATTATTAGTGTTCCTTGGATTCACTAACCTACCGTTTATCAACTTTGATCAAGTGGCGATCCCGAAATATGAAGCAAACGTGAAAATGGCCAAACTTGGACCCCTTGCGATACAAAAAAATTGCATTGTTACCGAGGTAAAAAAAGAAAAAAGTAACATATATCTATCACATGGAAGCCTAACCAATTCTTTAATAGGTGCCCTTATTAGATTCAACTTTGATACCATTGACGATCAATTCCAGACAAGTTTATAATGATGTACTTCAACCTTTTATATCTACTCAACTACACAAAAAGAAAGATACAACGGTAATGGTGATTGGCGGCCATACTTCCCAGTGTCGATGGTATTCTGAAGACGCAGTGACGCTGGTGCACAATATGAAGGTAAAAAAAAATTACTGGACGGAGTGTAAATTGGTTTTTGATTTTTGGAAATTCATATGTCTTTCTCGTTTGTGTTCGCTCGCTCACGTCCCGCTTTTTTTTTTTTTTTTTTTACTCTACAGAAAATGGTTACTCAATTGAACTCGAATATTGTTGTAATATTCACGGAACGAACACCTTTGTCGGTAAGTTTTTTATACGTTGGCGGGAAAGTGGAGAGAGAGAGGTCAGAATCAGTCCCTCGCCCTAACAACGACATGTGTGTATTTTTTTTATTTCTTACTAGATCAAACAAACAATGCAAAATGCCATCAAGAAATCAATTCCGGATCATGACACAGGTGTTGTCACATGGGACTCCACGCAAGGTGGATTGACTAGTTTGGAAAAAATCGAAACATATGACAACTTGATTCAAAAGGCGTCGAGGGTGATACTGACTGCCGATCTTGATTATGCAACTGCACATGCTACCATGAAAAGGTAATGTTATTTTCTACATGTTTGTAGTAACAATGGTTAGAAAAAAAAAAGAGGGGCATGAAATATTACTGACGCCAGCTTAATTGTTTCTTGTCATTAGAAAACCGGTGTATGTGGCTTTAGGTAGTCAGTGTCGAGGTCATTTGTTACAATTTCAACGATGGTTACGGGACCAACGACTCACTAGAAAACTGCGTTTGGATCGAAAACGGAAAGCGTCTTCTTCTTTGTCATCATTGGGTACCGATACCATTAACAACAACAACAACAACAACAAGAACATGATCGATCATTACAGCTATCTCGGTCATCATCCATCCTTTGGTATTGCCGCCAAGGTCTTTCCCTCTTCCGTCATGGACCATGTTATTTATGAAGTTGAAACCATTCGGCAGGAAAAAATCACTGGAAAACGCCGGCAAGATTAGTTGGTAACCTCCTCTTAGTGTTCATGTAGTTTATTTTAGTATTATCATTTTTTTATTTAGATTTATTATTTTATTTGTATTTGGAGGGTGTAGATATATTGTATATAGTATGGAATAGTGAAATGGATGAGGATAATAAAACAAGAGTAGAAATAAGTGATACAATTGATATGGTTTTAGTTAATAAAATGATGAGTCTTTTATAAGAAAATGAAGATATTTGCGGCTGTGTTCAAGGGTTGTATTGATCTGTGATGGACTTGCATCTATCTAGGAAGTGTGCACGTCAGGGGAAAATGAATAGAAAAGATTATTGGAACAATGTGTATTGATATTAATATTATTGAAGAGGAGCTTACGATAATAAGAGAGGCAAAGAAGAAATATATATATATAGTGGCTCAAAGTAGAGGAAGACTAGGCGTGACTAGATATTAAAAATACTAGGATAAAATATATAGTTAGACAAATGTATCATTTACTAGGCGTATATGCCGAAAAGCGCAGCGGAGATCAAATGTCATTGCAGGAGTGAGACTACTAGGGTTCAACAATGATGGACGTGACAAGCAAAATAATGTATAAGACACTAGGAATTTATATAGCGTGATATATCAAGAAGGAACACTTGAAAGATGAGTAGGAGTGATTGATTTGAATGAGAATAGTTGAACGATAAAAATTGAATGATGTTTATTGAGTATGTTTTGAATCTTTTTATAATAAATCAATGGAATGTCCCGATTGAAAGAGATATTAATAACAAGATGAAAGGGAAATAATAACGTTAATAGTGATGGTGGTTGGGACAGTAATAGACTTTACGGAATACGTCAGAGGATTGAGGGAAATGTGGTTGGTTCAATATAATAAATAAGTAGTAGGGGATTATGATCATTACGCTGTGGATGTGTGGTTATAATAGGACATTTGAGGCTATGGATAGTTTTGGCTCAGTGTAATCCGATCTGTTAAATGGCAAGTGTGAGAATAGGTGGAAGATTCAAGGGTAAAAATAAAATAAGTGATAACGTGGAGACACAAATGATGAAGATATAAATACTTTGATATATATATATATATTGCCTAGCAGGAACAAGGAATACGACACAAGGGTCCACCTGAAGGGGGGGGGTTCAACCAAATCACGAATGATTAACTGTAAATGGTTGGGAGTCCAGAGAAATACAGAACAAAAGTAAGCCTAGTAAAAAAAAAAAAAAAAAAAAAAAAAGTTGTGAATGAATACGCTAAATCAAGTCTATAGAATAGCCTACCACTGAATAATAAGCTACCTCAATAGAATAGTATGTAAAATAGTCTATCACAGTAGAATTGTTTTGTCATCCATTGTTCATTGCAAAATAAAAAAGGCTTTTATTGAATCATAATAGTCAATACTATACTAAAAGGAAAGAAGATGTAAATAGAGGCCGCTAATAGTAGTTGAGAGAGGTGCTAGTCTAGATGAATGGTGAAGAAGAAGAAACGATGTCAAAAAAAAAGGGATCTCTAGAAGGGATCTCCAAACTTCTAATAAAGCTTAAACCCACTTCTTTGAAGCAAATACACATTTTTTTCAAACAAAGACAAGTTCTATTGAAGCAGAGGTATGCTTTATTGAAGAAAAGTGACATACCTGTACTAAGCTAATCAAGACATTTCCCCAAGATTCTAGAATCAAAAGGAAAGGGTTTCCCCATGTTTCTTGCAATCCCTTTTCTAAAACCCTTCTAAACTAGTTCTAACAGAAAGCCAAGACCACCAGGTCCACAACGAGCCCAGAACATTGAACAGATGTTGGCTAATTCCCGTTGACTTGTCTTTTTTTTTTTCTCGGTGCCCTCCCCCTTTTTTTTTCGACAAACAATGCAGGCTGGCGGCGGCGGTTGAATTCACACAATGCCAAAAAAATCTGACTTTACAGCCTGCAATATACTCTTCTTCGCTTTATATAAAACGAACTACGAAACCGTTCAACTTCAAATTTTCCATGCATCTTTAGAAATATTATACAATCATTTTTTGCCACCAAACCAACCATCCATCTCTCATACAATTAATTGCACAATGCCCCAAAGTTTACGCCTATAAGCTCACAGCTAAAGCCTACAGCCATAATAACCGCCTCTACATTATTGCCCACCATTCAACCACACACATACTTGGACATCCACGTTTGCTTGGATCCGCTTTCTAGTCACATACTCCTTCTACTCATACCATTTTTTTTTTTTTTTTTTTCCCCATCCAATATCCCCATACACACACAGAAATACCCCGCCATACCGCTAAAAAAATATGGAAATCCGCTAAAAAAGCGCCGGGAGAGGCGCGGCTACGCCGCGCTTTTGCCAAAATGACCCCGGGGGCAGTACGAGCGGAGCCCAAAATTTTTTTACGGCTTTAAGCTCCGAAGCCTGTGTAATGACCATTTTTGTTTTGACGGTTGCTTCCTTCGTTTTTGGTCTGACTGAAATTTCGATAAGTTTATGATTGGAAATCTTGCATTCCTTGGAATCTTTAAAGATTTATCAATCTTAATAGAGGTATCTTCGGTATATTGAAGTAGATGATCATATTTGTTCGGTACACGTTCATGGATGGGCTAACAATAGTAGAAGATCTTAATGGACGGAACTTAAAGGCCTGAATGTTATTTCTAATTTTAGTAATTGAATTTAACTTTTGTTCTTTTTATAAAATGATATAGATTGCCATTTCACAAGATAGTTAAATGTATACATGGACTAACGGTAAAGCACAATATATATTATTGGTTTTTTTTGTAAAAAGTATCTTGGTTTGATGGTTATATTGTTGTGGAATAAAAAAAATAGAAAGTCGAAAATAAAATGAGAATATTGATTACTTTTATTTGATATGAATCAATCACCCTTTTATTAAAGTTGTGGTTAATGTTGTATATCAACACATTCACCTATCATCCATCTATCCATCTACCATATATCGTTTTATGTATATATTTATATTTATCCCTACACTTATTCCTATACCTTAGTTCATGCACATGCGATCATTCTAATACGTAATTCGGACCCCGAATCACCCATTAGTAGGCCTGGCTCTAATTGAAGTCGGGTCGGGCGGGCCGGGGCAGAGGGTATCCCCATGGGGATTGGGACTTTTTTACCATGAGCCGGGCAATTGGTAATTGTTTTTACCGGTTCCGTGTGATTTTTTTATTTTCGTTTATTGCTTACTCTCTTCACTTTTTTTTTTCAAACTTCTTTTTTTTTTCCAAACTTTTTTTTTGTAAAAAAGAAGTGGTGCCAATGTCGGACGATGCAGGTATAGTTAATCTTACTCCTAGTAGACTTTCCAATTGGGGATAGAATATGGATGCTTAGACACTCGCTTTTATTTTTTATGTGTACTTTAGGGTCCTCTGTAGGCAAGGGGAAGAAAAGGTTATTTGATGATGGATTCTTGCGGCAGTCTCGTTTTTTTTGATGAAATGAGGTGGACACAGCTACAACAACAACCTCAACGACATCCTCCATTACAACATTGGCCTGGTGTTGGATCCACGAATGAAGATGGCCTATCATGATGCTGTTAACTGGGAAACCAAGTACTAAACACAAGCAAAAGATATGTTACAAGGTTTATATGAGCAATACAACGACAACAGGCAATCAGGATAGTATGGTGCAATCCTCCTCACTGCAAAGGCTATTAGGCGACATATATGGAACAATGAACAGAAATTCGACTTCTAGCAATACACTATCAGAAATCAACGCATACCTGTCATCACCAGTGGAATTTGGAACTGATAGCCTCATCTATGATTACTGGAAGGCAAAATCATCTGTTTACCCAATCTTGTCCAGAATAGCCAAAGATTACCTCTCCGCTCCTGGTAATGAAAAAATCAACACGTTGTCCATCACAAAGGTCTAATCAAATTCTTTTTTATAGCTTCCAGCGCTCCAAGTGAAAGAATTTTTTCTCAAGCTCGATCTGTTTTGCCATTCACTAGATCATCACTGTCAAGCGACACCATCAAGAAGATTATGCTGCTCAAGAGTTGGATTGGCATTTCAATATACTCTATTTTGGAAACTGAAGACACACCATTAGTGATAGAATCATAGTTTGTTTATAATAATGCCATTATGTTAAAAATTATTCTACTTTTTTTTTTTTTTTTTTTGTATAAAACGATTGAAATAAATGTGTTTTTTGGAAGCGATTGAGATAAATGTTTTTTTTATGTCAAACTAGGTCAACTGGGGCAATCGGGTCAATCGGGTCAGTCGGGTCAACTGGGGCAATTGGGTCGGGTATTTTGCCAATCGGGCGGGGACCGGGGATTTCTAGATATAAAAAATAATGGATCGACGACCCAGCCCGATGTCGGGGCTATCGGGGCAAAGTAGCCAGTCCTATATATTACCAGGTACAGCTGTACATTAATATATGGACCCCCTCCACAACACCTTTTGATTTATTCATATATGTAATTGTACGTACAAGGAATTGTAATTGAGAATGTCGTGTTTTTCACTTGTCATTTGAGCACTTGTCAACCAAGTATCCAAAATTAAGCACACATATAATACATGTATTCACATATTGGATCAACTTCCCAGTTACACCCATAACCTTATAATACATTTGCAGTTAAATCGAGAGTGAAATAGATTAATGATGTAAAATAAAAAGTAAATAAATGGTACGATAAAATGGAATTGTCTTTCTTACTTCATATAAAAAATTTGTAATATTTCTATGTTTTTTCTACACTGTAGTGTTTGAGAATATAACAAAGAATGATCCATTGATGGATTTGCCAATAATAACTAAAGTAAGGTGGAGACAAGGTGAGGTCATATATAGAATAGAAGTATAACAGATAATAGTCAACGGGGTATGTATATGATGAATAAATGATAAGACGGATGCACTAGTGATGAAGATACTGACATTTTCATATATATATATATATATATTACTTTTCAGGAATCAGGAATGTCAGAAACGAGACAGATGGATGACTGATATACTATATCTTACCAAGAGAGAATTGATCAAAGACATCATGATTGAATGAGAATAAATTGAGAAGTAAGAAGAGGTATTTGTTTTTATTTGGTAAATATATAAGACAACTGATACCTGACAAAGGATATGAAACACGTTTGGTATTTATACTTTTGTCAGGGTAAGAAAATGATAATTATAATGAACTAAGAAGGAACCTAGAAAAAAACACTAATAAAAATAAATAGTATACTAATTTTTGCCTAAACGGGGGGGGGAAGGATATAGTAATAACAGATATAGAAGGCGATAGCACAGTTGCTTTGTTTTACAAAGACATATAGACCTAAATAAAATAATTGATTTTGGTGGTGAATACAATACATATTGTCGCCTAACGTGAGTTGCCTAACATGATACAGCACCAAGATGAATTTTTTATGTATTCTAAGCGAGAATGGCATTTTGTCCCGTCCCATTGTCCTATCCTATCCCTCTGTCCCAACTGCCATCCTTCATTCTAAGTCATTGTCTTCGTTATTCTAAAGTCTTCAAGCATTTGTTATTTCAATGAGACACTTGGCATAAATTTATTAAATTAAATAAAAATAAACAATATAACAAGAGAGAAAAAAGGGAAGGGTATAATCTATTCTAGTGGCAGGAAAGGGTGATAGAGTAAATAAGAAGCGTGTGTGTAAGTGTAGTAGTAGTGGAAGGGGGAGGATCAACAAAGAAAAAGGAAGAGAACGGTAGATGAGAGGCCAGGAGGGGGGTAAATGAGATTCATATTTCTAATGGTGATATTACTTCATCCATTCAGCCAAACGTTCGAGCCTACAAGATTCCGATAGATAGAATCGCGTGTTTTCTTTACATGATTTTCTTCCATTTTGTCGAACTGCCGTTGTAGATCTTGATCATATTCTCTTCGTTGTTGCTGCAGTTGACACATAAATGCCTTTTTCTCTTCTTCTAATGGTGATGATGCTTGTGTTTCACGTTGTTCTCGAGACTTGATGACATCCCGTACTTCGTCTACCGTATGATGCAAATTATCCACTAACATAAAAAAGGAAGTAAAAATTAACCTTTATGTACCCCATGTGAGCCCCCTCCCCCTTCTCAACTTACACTCTTCAGATAGATCATTCCAGTCATTCTTTTGTTTTTTGGCAAGGTCAAGATGTGTTTGGCAATTGTTGAGTTGGATGAAGGCGAGAGCCAAATCGTCGGTGGTGAACTGAGTCGAGTCCGTTGAAGTGGAGGTTGTTTCAGACTCACCCTGCGCAATAACAAAAGTTAATAAAAAAAAAGCAATGGGAAACTTAATGAGAGACTGAATTCTGATATCAATATACCGATATATTTGCGCCATTCTACTTACATCGAAAGCAACCACAAAGGAGCTCAAGTCTTGTTCCAAGGATTGTTGAGTTGCTTTAAAAAGATGAGTATCTAACTGCGATAAATCTATTATCGTTTCAAGTTAGTTGTCAAGGGTAATCAAGATCCTTTTAATATCTGTTCACTTACTTTCAAGAATATCTGCTATTTCTAATGTTGTCATTTCAGGGAAAGAGTATTGCACCTAACGAAACAGAGAGGCCAAAAAAAAAAGTCCTGGTGATTCAAATACCGCGAATCATGAGCATTTTTTCAATTTCAGCTTACTGCACGCAAAATCAAAATAACGCATGAGGATCTATGTCCTGGTAGTGTGGATGTGAGTGAGTTTGTATATTGTGCTTTGATTATAGCCAATGACAATGAGTTGATTATCACTTGCACCGAGGAAAATGAGATTCCGTTAAATTGTTATAGAAAAGAGAAAAAAAAGAAGAAAAAAAAAATTAACGAGCTGGTTCTATGCAGTATGTTCAGTCTACTGAAGGTTGTATTGGCGGCACCGTCTAGGTTGATTGATATGACAATACAGACACATTCCATATAAAATTACGGAGAAATGTCAAACAGTCGCTTGTCAAATCATCTTAGATAAGGTAGAAAGTAATACTAATTGCTCTATATTGAAGACTGCACATATCAAACGACCTAAATTTATTTATATGATGGCCCGAGCATATATATATATATATATATAGCTATATTTGGTCGACCTAAGTTTCCCAACCAGTTCTGAGGGAAAGGGAGAGGGAGAAGTAGTTACAGTGGGTGGAATAGAGAGAAAGTGTCTGGTAGCACACTCAAAAATAGTTACAATAGCGACATTGTTTACTAAACACGATTCAGCGTAAGGGTAATAAAAAGGCATGTTTTATTGAAGCATGTTGGTAGGTACTAAAACTAAAGGCGAGAGGTAATTGTAACAGGGAACAATGGAAGGATCTATTTGGAAACAAACAAGGGAACCAGCATATTCTGTATATATTTTTTATAACAATTAACACCATACGCTGTCATCAACATGTTGCTCACTTTTAACGATAATATTCACCATTATTCAACATTGACAGCACGGTTTTCCCATCTCTTGATGCCTTTACATACAAAAATTCGGCCTAGTTTAGTTTACTCCTCTTCCTGTAGAATAATTTGTTACTCCCCAGAGGATAGCTTATTCTCTTTTATTGTGGTTTTTATTTCATTTTTTTAATACTGCAACAAGATAACCACAGCCCCTGTACCCTTAATGTGCATCCACACACACACACCTAAATATCTCACCTTGAGATATTTGTCATGGTACTATTATTATATTGACTTAGAATAGTTGGTACAGTACAGAATATATATATATATATATATATATACATCGACACTTTTTACTTTTACATCGTCGCCCATATGTTAATTTGTCTTGTCGAATGATTTCGCCCACACTTGACAACACACTCACTGTATGTCTTTTGAAAAAAGAAGTTGGTATACAGTATTTGTGTAAAAAGGTTGGGTATGAGACAAAATCAACTTATTACCGTGCCCAGGACTCTGTCTCCTGTATATACACTAGGCTTAAAAAAATAGGGATCAAAAGAATGGGTTTAAAAAAACGTTTGCTGTGGACGCATAAAAAATATGCTGAGGGTAATTAGTTTAGCCGCATGCATAGCGTTTTTTTTTTTTTTTTTTTTTTTTTTTTTGTGGATCAACGCCTCCGCGTTGCAATTCCCAATTCCTCGACTTCTTAGTTCAATACAGTATTGTAAATAGATATTATGGACTCACAATACAGCACAGTGCAATACTAAAACATTGTCTGTACCTCAATAGAGCATCAACGATGATGGTTGAGGCTCACAAGAAAGCCCTATAAAGAACGCATTTATTGAATCATAACATAGTCGGGACGCCCATAATAACGAATATTATGCAAAGTATATTGAAATTGGAATCCTCCTCGCTTCCTGCGTGTGTAGATCGGGGCTTAGAATGAAATACATTGTCCAACAATTCCTCTCTATTCTCGAGTATGTGTGATTAAATGCAAATGGGTAGCAACAGCACCTCAATAATATAATCTATTTTATTTAAATTCCACCTTTTGTAGAGGTGAATGTCCATGGGATAACGATTACATGATTGAAACAAAAAGTCAGGGACGAAGTCACTAAATTACAAACGCCGACCGCGCTTTTTTCATGGCAGTAACAGAAAATAGTTTTTTTTTATTGTTTTATTTCTTTTTTTACTTTGAACGTCCCCTCACCATGGATCAAAATCGCGACGAACCTATTGTTAAACGACAAAAGGCGGAAGAGGAATCATCGTCTATAGTGGATGAAACTGCAACCGATCAAGTCAATGATCAATCTCTCGAGACTGACAATCAGGATAGATACTCAGCTGAAGATCTTGCACTTGGCGAAAGTCTGATCAAGGCGGTGATTGCTGGTGACTTGGAACAGATCAAGCTGTTGGTGGATGAAAAAAATGCTGATATTTGTTTTGACGCTACTGAACAAGGACGCACGCCACTCCATTATGCGGCAGAAGCTGGTCACTTGGCGGTGGTGGAATACCTGCTGTCCGAAAGACATCCTTACAATATGGTCGACAAGGCTGAAGTAACGGCGGGTGAGCTTGCTCGGAAGAATGGTCACAAGGATATCTACGAACGCTTAGTAAATGAAGGTGTACGGTCAGAACTGGTGATTCGCGCCATGAAAAACGCTTTTGAACGACAAGAAGCTGACGAAGATGATGGTGCTATTACTGTTATCCCCAACGAAGAATATCTGCAACAGAAACTACATTACGATGACAACAAATTGATGGATGCGAATAACGATGCTGTTATGATGGGTTGGGAAGGGCCTTTGATGGTAGAGCACGCCAAGGTCATGTGTCCAAAGGAAGGCCTAGATGTCTTAAACGTGGGATTCGGCCTCGGTTTGATTGATATGGAGTTGCAGAAATACAAGCCCCGTCATCATTATATCATTGAAGCTCACCCTGATGTTTTTGCGCACATGAAGAAACTGGGATGGGATCAGAAGCCTGGTGTTACTATTTTGTTTGGTCGATGGCAAGATGTTGTACCTACTCTGACGAATACTTTCGATGGAATCTTTTTTGACACTTATGGTGGTAAGTCGAGCTGAAAAAGGAAAAAGGATGTGCAGATACTAATGAAACCATTATAGAATTTTATGATGATCTTCGAGCCTTCCACGATGCTGTACCTAACATTTTGAATACCGATGGGATCTACACTTGGTTCAATGGATTAGGTGCCACAAATCAATTCTTCCATGATATATATTGTCGAGTATCCGAAGTCGATCTACGTGAATTTGGGTTGGATACTGAGTATGTTGAAATGGAAATTCCTACTGCTGATGAAAAGGGTGTATGGGATGGAGTACGACAAAGGTAAGATGCGTAACATGGTTGGTGAATTTATTTTAGAGATACTAAATTACTATTATTATTATTATTATTATTATCATAGATACTGGGCTTTAGACAAATATTATTTACCTATTTGCAAATTTTTACAATAAAAACATTTCTTATTTTTTATGACCTTCCCGTATTTTATGTATGTCTGTTTTTATGCGAGCAGATGGATGGCGGAACGGATTGGAGGGGAATTGGGATTGGGCGGTGTTTTTTAGTTTTTTTTTTTTTTTTTTTTTTTTTTTTTGGCCGCCGATCTGGTGTATTCTCTTTCTCGTCTTCAAAAGTAATGACAACTGGGTTAGCGTTTTTTGATATTTACCTCAAACATTTATCAAATCCTACAACTATTCCTCAGCGACATGCGGACACTCTTTCAATACACCAAAACCAAAAACATATACCTACTGGCTATAAACTCACTCGACACATTGTAAGGTCCTTACGTCCATCGTCTCCGCCAACTTCACCAGCAAATAACACCAATGACAACTCAAGATTATTACGACTACCGCCTGGATTATGGCTCATTATTCTAAGGCATCTACCACTCAGTCAAATTCCAGAATTGAACTTGGTTTGCCGGGCTCTTTCATGTATTGTCCGCTACAAGAGCGGCTTTTGGTTCAACACACAAAAGATTATGTTTCCAACTTGCTCTGATCCGATTTCTCTGGTCGACGGCACGACAGTCCTGGAATTCTTGACAAAAGTTGAATGGGCATCTTACACCGTTGTGAAGGAAAGCTTTGGAAAAGCATGCGACTTCTGCTATCAAGGAAGACATTTGACTGCAGCCAAGCACGGGTGTTCTGCTGTTCTCCCAGTCACTGTAGTAGACGATACACGTTCTGACACAAATGGATTTCAACGAAAACAACACATATACCTTTGCCTCCCATGTCGACTTCGTCATTTTCATGCTTATCCCGAAATTGAACCCTATCTTCAGGACAATCATCTCACTTTATCCTATGACGAAGCAACACGAAAATATCTCCTACCGAAGAGTCCCAACAATTGCACGATGCTGGAAATCGATGCTATTAAGCTTGGAAGGCAAATTCATGGCGGTGACATAGGTATATCTGCTGAGCGGCTTCGTGGATTGTATGGTGGTACTGGAGCTGCTGCAAATCTGCCTCGAAACACTTAAAACCCTCACTGGCTACCTTCTATGAGCAAGGACAAGGAATTGTATTTTAGAATGAACAGCTAGCATAGTTTAGTTTAGTGTAAGATAGTTTAGTAATTTTATATTACCTATATTCAAATTTAGAAATAAAAATCATATAAAACAATTGTATCATTTTATTTGGGATTTATTGATGGATTTGCGATATCATTCGAAAAATAGGAGGGAATGGGATATATACTGAAAATGTAATGTGCAGAGATAGATAGTAAACGTTACATAACTGAATTTGGTTTTGTTAATGGAGTTTGGAGAATATATCGATATCTGTATAGGTAGTAGGTACATACATCAGAATAAAATCGTTTGGGAAGACAGGGTAATATGAACAGTCATACATTGGGAGAAGAGCTTTTGCAGGTGGTACTTGGGTGGATAACTTCAATATAGATATAATGAACTGGATAAATACAGAGGGTATAGTTTAATAGAGGCTCTAATATTTTATAGGAAAATGCTAATTTGACGTCACGGTCTCAGTCAACTAACATAAATGATAGAGCGAGAATAGGATCACGTTTGATAATAAGTGACCTAGAACCACTGGTTTGCGGGCGGAAGAATAGCTTTAGCGGGTGGACTAGAAAGTAGCTATCTGATATGACATTAACGAAACAGCGATATTTCTCACGGTATAATTGGTCATATAAACGTATTGGTAGACACTAAAACTAAAAGCGCGAGATTCATTGTAACAAAGAACCTGATGGAGGGAAATGGAGGGAGAAGATTTTTGAAGAATGGGTGACACTAATCTAAATAGACAACTGTAAAAAGGCAGCTAATGCACTGTACAAGACATGAGAAAGACAAATGGGATATCTTTGACTGCAACATAAAATGGATGGTAGTAAAAAGGAGATCTATTCGACATGAGAAAGAATAATGCGAAATTTTTCATAGAATCAAGTTAAGATAGGTATATTTTATTCAGATGTAGATACAAACTTTTGACAAGCTAACGCTAAACTAATCTAATGAAAGTTCCAAAAAGACAAAGAATGGTATTCCCAAATCCTGAATCCGAAATGAAAGGGTTTCCCCATGCATCTCGTAATACCTGAGCTGAAAACCTTCTAAACTAGTCCTGACACTAATCCTAGTTGAGCATCACCTCATTGAGATCAATGAAATGGCGGTGACTTGGGAAAAAAAAAAAGAAAAGAAAAGAAAAGAAAAGAAAGGAAGGAGGGAAAAAAAGAAGAAAAAAAAAAAGGCTTTAAAAGGCATATTCAAACAGCGATTGAATCACAAAATTGAAATGAAAATTGAAAATTTGACATTATACGTGAATCGCACCATATAGGTATAATATGAATATCAAAAGGGGGAGGGATATAAATACATTAACACACATTTAGTTGCATGGTGCAAGCAAAAACAAAGTGATTACAATATGTACAGGGCGTTTATTTCTTTAATCAATTTGAATTTTGGCCCATCTGCGTTCCATTCCATCTCGAGTCTTCCCTGCATAAAGAGATATTAGCTTGTTGCGTCAAAGAGATTATCGTCGTCCATAATTAGAAATAAAATCGGTTGAGTTTCTAATCGAGTGATAGTCGAATAAGATCTGTGACTAGATTCAAAATTAAGCTATTTTATATCCATATATATTATACATATATCAAACATTATACAGTAATATGCTAACAGTAGGTCCTCCCGAGGATAATTGCGTGGAAAAAAAACCCGGCGACAGAAAATTCCCTCCAAATGGAGGACAAATAAAAAAAAATTGATCCGCTATCCTGAATAACTTGATCGGTAAATATATAAAAAAAAATGGTCAAGATTTTTTTATTTTTTCACTGATGATACAAAGATATCGAAAAAGTATATATGAATTGCCCAACCATTATTTTAAAATAAAAATTTCAGCTTTTGAGATTTCACCACTTCAAAAACAAAAACAAAAAGAAATTATCTAATGCGCCCTAGTCGCTTTATTTCAATCATCAGTGTCATTGCCCTTGTGGTCTCAGGTATATAACCACACACACAGACATATATATATATATATATATATATATAACATATATTTTAATAAAGTGTCATTAACAGAATTCTTTTTTTTCTTGACATTGTCCTAGTCGAGTTAACTGAGGCGAAGGCTAACATTTATGCGGATGATGGATTAGTTTCTACAACAACAGTCACAACTACAAAGTATGGAAAAGCAACTGGTGTTCCTAAAGTAATTGACAAGGCGCCAAAATCTGAAGATAAAGATGTTGGTACCCATAGCCGCGATAGAGACAAAAATAATGAATATCACACCACAATCCATTACACAGACAGTGCGCCAAGTATCACCGAAGCAACTTCCATTCATCATGTCACTGAAACACATAGACCTGCGACTGCACCTAGTAATATTATTAGTGTTACCGTTCAACCTCCCGTCCAATCTGCACCTGCATTATCTACTAGCACTAACACGAAAGAAGAAGTAATCATCAAGACGAAAACAAAAAAACATAAGACCAAATCAAAAATTAAGAGCACGGCCACCGCTGTATCTCACTCTTCCAGCAGCAGTCGTAGTGCCTTAGGTGTGAAAGAAATTCACACTGCTTCCACCTCTCGCTCAGTCGTCTCTATTTCCAACTCTGTACCTACAGTCGGGGTAGCCACCTCTAGTGGAATGCGTTCACTCGTTCCTAAAAATCCTGCTAATATGGCTAGTGTCAGTAGTAAAGTTGCCACCGTCAGCAGGAAAATGGCTAGTGCTTCTTCTAGTAGCAGTCAACTCACTGCTCCTACGGCAACGAAAAAGTCATCGTCCCCATCCCTAGCATTATCCTCGGGTAATACTTCAGTGGTAGCTTCTTCTTCTCCTCCTTCTTCAGTTTCGGCCTTGGTCTCCTCCACAAACTTGCCCACTGCATTAGCCTCGCCACCTCCCGCTCCCTCATCGTCAGCACAGTCATCACCAGCGGCAACAATCAAGCCTTCGTCGTCATCAGCTGATGTAAACAACGTGAATAATAAAAAGGTGGGACCATCTAGTAGCCCATCGTCCGCTAATACTGGCCAATCTGACAAATCGATTAATCGCTCTCTTGCCTTGACTTGTATTATCGCCGCTGTTGTTGTATTTTGAATTGTCGGTGCCCCAGAATTTTTTTTTTTTTTTCCATCTCGAACCCCTCCCCCCCTTTTTTTTATTATTAAAGAATTAGTAACTATTATTATGACACAGGAGCAGGAGTCGACAAAAAATAAAAAATTACCCCACGCAGAATTTATTGGAAAATTACTGACTCACTGAAAATAAAGGGTTCAATTTTACCGCGACGTACTACACCGATAGTTAGCCATTCAAACGACTGTAAAATAGCCCTAGTGGGTGAATTATAAATCAGGCGTTTTATAGGAAATGCAAAAGAGGACACAATAACGGTTTTAAATATTCATGTAATGAATGGGTCAGAGGATAATGAACAAAAATACATATTTTACTGAAGCATAGTGGTAGATACTAAAACTAAAGAAGAAGGGTCATTGTAACAAGAGATACAAAGGAAGGATCTATTGGAGGGAAGAAGATATTAGAGGAAGCATGAGGTTGAATAAAGTAAAATTTGAAGAACGGTCTACATTAATCTACAGGGAGAAATGTGAAATGGGAGCCAATATATATTAAACTAGGTATGAGAAAAACTGAAGGAACATCTGTGACTGAAGCACAGCATCGGCCAGCACAGATGGTAATCTCAAAGTAGATGGTAATCTCAAAGTAGAGAGTCTAAAGAATGTTCCAATATTCTAAAGCGATGATGGTAAAAAAAAGGATCTAGTTCCCTGTGCAAGACATGAAAGAGAATAAAAGACACTGTGATAGAAAATGAACATTTGCAAGAGAGATCTTTATTACATCATGCGAAAGGGATCTATTGCACAATACATGACAGAGACTAATGGGACATTTTTCATTGAGAATGTTAAAAGAGATATATTTTTTTCAGATGCAAAACAATCTATGGACAAACTAATACTAATACTAAATTAAGCTAATGGTGGTTCTAAATCCTGGATCGAAAATGAAAGGGATTCCCCATGCATCTTGTAATCCTTTATCTGAAACCCCTTCTAAGCTAGTCCTGACACTAATATAATCCTAAAATCCCCCATGGGGCCACAATTGCGAAAAGTAAAAGGAAGAAAAGAAGAAAGACGAATTTGAGATTTTTCTTTTTTGCTGTTTTGCCCAGCTAGAGATGATAAAGCTACAGCTTTCAACTTGAATTTGAGACGGAGTGTAAAATGGTTTTAGACGATGGCAAAATAAAGTTGGGAAGGGAAGTAAAATAAATTGGGATGAATGGAAAAGGTAATTGGGACAGGAGGCAAAAGTAGGTGAGACAAACAGGTGAGCCAAGATGAGAGTAAAGGAAAGTGTGAGTCCAAATGAAATATCTTTGTGTTTCATTTTCTTGTAACTTACGTGTATACATCAACACATATTTGTTATGTGGATTATTGTTCAGTGGTCGGTCTTGCCAACAGCCCAGGGCGTCTTCCAGCAGTGACAAGGTTCATAAAAGCGGCGCGCAGATTCCGAGATGCATTGGTGTCCCGTTGCCACACAGTGTTACAGCGACGACACGCTAACACTGCGTACATACGTTTCGCCTGTTCACCAGGTCGGGTAATCACCGAGTTCGTGAGCTTTCTGTGACCACATTTTGAGCATACTTGCGACGTACGATATTCATCCATATTCACAAAAACAAGTTTCCCAGACTTGTCCGCCTTTGACAAAAGATGTCGACACTTGTCAGCAAGGGATCCTTCGCCTTTTTTATTTCTGCCGAACTTTGCGTCGCCGAAAACCACAATCGGTACCTTGTCTTTGTCATTGTTTATGGGAGCCTTTTTCCATCTCCTATGTATAAGAAATATGTTCAACAAATGTTATTATGCCTTGTATATACATTTTTAAATCAAATAAACTTGCCTAAGCTTCGGCGGCGGTGGAGGAAGAGGAGGTGGATCGTCAGTATCGTCAGACCTTGTTCGTCGTCGTCTTCTTTGTCGTGTCTGGCCAATATTTGATGATCTTTCCATGGCACCTGGTGGAGGTCTGTACTTGTAGCCGCCATCAATCAACACATTCACCAATTCGGCGTCCATCTTTTGTCTTCCTTGGTAATTGGCGAACTCCAGACCGAGAATAGCCTCTTGCCCATAAAATTCCGTCAAAGGACCTAGCGCTTGTAATGATGATTGAATGTATGCCTGTATCCCTTCCAAATCAGTGGTTTTGTTTGTCGTTATTTGCGCCTCCACAGTACGAATTGCATCAGTTTTCAACATGTTGATTTTGTTGGACGTTTTTCTGAAGCCTGCACGAGTATAATATTCGATAGAGGATATACGTCGAATTTCATGACCTTAACACACACAAAAAAAAAAAAAAAAAAAAAAAAGAGGTTAGAATGTCGTCTGTCTGCCATTAGAAGTCCTTTTCAATTACTCTCTTGTTCGTGGTCAGTATCGACTTGAGCATCAGCATCAGCGTGGGCGGCAACATCAGCGTGGGCGGCATCGTCATCTTGGGCGGCATCATCATCTTGGGCGGCATCATCATCTTGGGCGGCATCATCATCTTGGGCAGCTCCTAGCAACGATATTAGTAAATAAACCAAAGAAAAAAAGAAAAAGTCAATACATAAACAATAGTTCTTGTAGTAAACCACCATAGCCACTTACCCTCCTGTTCCACTGCGTAATTGTAAACGTCATCACTTGAACCATTGCTAGCCACATAGATTGAATTCATGCCAGGATCTACACCCACACATTCAAATACGGGAATTCCCACGCTTGGAAGTCTTCAGGTTGCAAATCAGGAAGAGCAGCATCATTTCGAATCGGTTTGTCGAAAGGGATTGATACAGAAAATCCGTTCGTCACGATGTACTTTGCAAATATCATCCCATTCCCTTTTCTGATTTTGTCAACATTGAGGATGTTCGCCAATGTTTCATCGCCATGGATATATTGTGTGAGGCCCACTGATCGAAGGATTTGCCCCATGGATGTATTGTCGATTTTTATGCTTTTCTTTGTGTAGGACGGTTTCGGCACCAAGTTGTAAACTTGTTGCTTTTTCATCAAGTGATCGACTCCAGGTGTGAAGCATCTTGGTAACAAATCCTGGTGGTGTTCAGGGTCCTGTAAGTATTCAACAGAATGAAGAATTTGCTGGCGAGTGTTGGCGATGGTGTTTTGTAAGGATGTAAATGACAAGTCCGACAGGTACGATAATTGTTGGCGGTCAAGGTTGTCGTTTGTCGGTATAATTTGTTGTATTGTTTTTGCCAATTTTGACCGTCGGCGTCGACCTATTCTTGAGTTTTCATCAAGTCCACGTACTACTTCAAAGCACCAAGTGCGAGGAACTACGGTCTGTACTGGGTTTACTGCATTTGCGGTGTCGATATTGTGTTGGTCAAAAGCGCGGACAATGTTATAACCATACTTCGTGAAGATATCGCAATGGCGAGAAATATATCCAGTTGACAGTTGCGTAGTCGAATTGTCTAGCAATGTTGCCGGTGCCCCGCCTGTTGACAATAGTTGATCAAATTATTCAGCAAATGACGATTTCCAAGTTGATCGTTGTTGAAGTATTGTCGTTGAGCTTCCAAAAATTGGCGATGTGGGTTGGTGTATGTATCCTGACGAGCGCCGAGATCATCAAGTAAGGGCCGTACCTCCATAATAGCAAGATCCAAGGAGTCAAGAAGTTCTTGCGTTTCCTGGTTGATGTTAGCTTCGCCATCCACTTGCTGTTCCATCATCGTTTGCAAAGATGTCATCACACCGTTCACCATGCTGTCATTCCATCGTTCGTCGTTTAGCTGGTGTTGAAAACCGAAGTGATTTGAGATATTCAATAGCAATTGGGTTGAAGCCTGGTACAGATGAAGCAGTTCGTGGAGTCTGGTGGATAATTGGATCAAAGAGGCAACAATCGTGGGATCCGTGGTTTCCGCTACTTCGGTTGACATTGTTCCAATTCTTGAGATAGCGATTGCAATGACTGATCGAAGGCCGGTTTCCCTGTTCATGATACGTCCATGAAGAACACCGTATGCATTTTCAACTTCTTTTCCAAGTGAATCAGTTTGTTCTTGTAGAGCAGCCATATTATAAACACACAAAAGGTCCACTTTCCCATCATCTAGTACAGCATTTACATCGTCTTTTATTTCGTCAGTAATGCCAGGTTGAGACAAAGCATCAGAAGACACGATTGCAATATCCGCATTGTTGACCAGACTTGCTAGGATGTGAAGCCCCAATACGTTGCAAGTTTTTTCAATCGAATCCTATGAATACAATATATGGCGGTAAGTATCAAACATTGAACTCTGTATACTTTTATTGTATTGTATTACTTACCTTTTGTTGTTCCTGTTCTAATATTTGTTCTTCAGGATCCTGCTGCTGGAGAAGTTGCTGTTGCTGTTGTTGTTGATGCTGTTGGTTCTGGCGTTGCACCATTCGCTGACGAAGACGTAAAGAAAATAAATTTGACATCCACTGCGTAAAGTCCTCAACAATTCGATTTGTAAATTTTGTCGCATATTGGGCCAACATTGGAGTCAGAATATTCGCATACGCTTTTCCATGAATTTTTCGTACAAGAAAAGCTTGTCGGGACGCTTCTGTTGGATTCAGTTGCTGATACACATTGTCGATATTTGTCGCCAAATCCATGCTGATTGAATTGTTGATGGTGATGTTGCTGCCAGTGACTTTTTGAAAGATAGCATAAAAAAAACTCATCGTAAAGAGCTGTTTTGGTATGGGTTGGTGGTTCGTCAAAGAGTGATATAGATAAAATGTAATAAATAGGTGCACTTTTATGACTGTATCCCGAGTGTACGAAACAACGTCGCTGATTCCCTGTAGAATTTGTTGATGATGATCCTGGTTTTCAATCCGCAGCAATGATTTCAGTCCCTGTTTCCGGCAAACCGTCGTCGTTTTACCCAATTCTTGTTGTACTTGTTGTAGTCGAGTCAGTTTTCGGAAGGGGCATTTTCGACTTGTTGATCGTGAATGAGTGGTTGCTGTTTCAGAGCTATGATGTTCAAGGCAAACCGGGCAAGGACGGACTGATTTCTTTTGACCAATTTTTTTTCGCATTAAAGAGCCACCCCGTTTGGCCACCTTTTCGAGAGTACCTTGTTTGCGCTTACGCTTGGACCCAGCCAACTGTCTTGAAGTTGAGCCGCGAGTTGATAATGAGGAGGCATCACCGTCGCTGTTATCACTGTCGGTGTCATCATCGTTTTCCGCACGTCTTTGTTCATCTTCAGCTTTTTGTGTAAAAAAAGAAAGATTAGTAAGATTACCTTGTTTCTCATACTAATTTGTTTAGTACTTACCATGACGCAGGTTCGCTTGCTGTCGTTTCCACCGTTTTTTGTACATAATGATATCAAAAACTGTCATTCCTTCATAAGTTGTTAGGGGTTGAATAACATCATCCTGTGTCATATCCATCAATCTAAGCAAGTCATCCTCGATAATCAATTGATTGGCGGCCATACTGATGATAGGGACCTGGAGGTATTGGTGTTTGTTAAAAAGAAAAGAAAACAAAACGCTGTTGCCAACGGGATTGTTCCTTGGGCGGAATTTGAAATGACTTGTTCCTGAATCGGACAAAAATAGAATTGAGAGTAGTGAGCACCAGAACTTTTGTAGATAAAGTCCAACTGTAGAGAAAGTTTATAAAAAATAAACTTGAAAGAGTAAAATAAAATAAAAAAGAAAAGTATTGACCTTTGTTGGTTCAATAAAAATAAGTGTATAACACACAGTAAAAATAAAAAAGAGGACTTGTAGTCACAAAAAATAAAAGAAAGTTTCTATATAGACGATAGAAACAAAATAAAAATAAGACAGTGGTTTGGTGGTTAAAAGCCTTTGTACTGAATTTTATAAAAAAGATTGAGATAAATATATGATAATAGATAGCTTAAGAAAAAAGAGAATTGGCGGGGGAAAGGTGGGGTATTTATACTAAAAAATAAAGTGGCGGCGAGTACTGAACGTGATAAAAAAATAAAAACGTGATAAAAAAATATAAAAATAAAAATGATGATCGACCAGTATCCTAGACCGGATAGGAAATCAGCGGCTTCCTGTTTTCGTCCAGTTCGATACTTGATTTCAAAGTCATATTCAGCCAAGTATTGGATCCATCTTGCTACAATGCCAGATACTTTGGGTGATTGTACCAACCATCGTAAAGGTGAGTGGTTTGATATGACAGTGAATTTTTTGCCAAGTAAATAAGGCCTGAATAGTTGCAGGCTCCATACTAGGGCGAGACATTCCAATTTAGTAGCACCGTAGTTTTGTTGTCAATGGAAGATTCAGTTGATTTATATTTTTACAAATATACCCCAATCAGCCAATAGAGGAAGATATTGTATGAGTCATCTTTTTACAAACACCCCATTTCCCCTCCTCCCCGTTCATACGAGTATTCACAAATACAACATGTCTACTGTGAGTATTTCTCTTCCACAACACAACGCTACTATACCCTACAAAGCAATATAATACATACTCTACAAAAACAAATCAACACATACCCTACAAACAACACAACATATACCCTACAATATATAACAACACATATCCCTCAAAGAATAGTATATTTAACACGAAAACAACACACGTATTCCACAAAAACAGCGTACACAAATATTTTTTCAAATGTGATTTTCTTTATTGCAGTGATATGATAAAATAGACGGTAATAGTGAAATAAGAGACAATATACTGTATAGTAACATATAAGAGTTGAAGAGGATACTAACATTGCCTTCAACAAAACAGTACACTCATACTATTCTCTTATAGCCCAACTTCCCCAGCTTCATACTGAAATGCTGCTGCGTCCGAGGTGATAATGGCATATCTTCGCTTCAGGAAGCTCCCCCAGAAGCTATTTAGTGGTAGTAGTTTTTTTTTTTTTTTTTTTTTTTTTTTTTTTTTTTTTTTTTTTTCTGAAGTAAAAATGTGGAGGTGTTTCGAATGTTGCGTACAAAAAAAGACACAGGTAACATCATCATCATC
This sequence comes from Absidia repens, assembly GCA_002105175.1. Taxonomy (NCBI): domain Eukaryota; kingdom Fungi; phylum Mucoromycota; class Mucoromycetes; order Mucorales; family Cunninghamellaceae; genus Absidia; species Absidia repens. The sequence goes on from MCGE01000009.1 coordinate 1,062,207, forward strand.
AAACAAAAAAGTCATTTGGTTGGTTTCAATAGAAGATAGATTTTATTTATTTGTAATACCACAAGAGTACATACCAGCCAAAAAAAAAAAAAAAAAAAAAAAAAAAAAAAAACAAAGTCCTGACTGAGCGCTGAACAACGACGGATGGGCCCCAAGGGGCTGCCCACCAAAGTGCGAAAGGGCGGAGGCTTTAATCCTATCCCATCAAAACCCACACTTTAATAAAAAAAACTGTGACACCCTGTAAATCGAAAGATTTCCAAAAGCTCCAGCGGAGCGCCAGAGCGTTTATTAATTTAATATACTTAAAGAAAGAGGGGTAAACCATTAGGCACGTAAAAACATATTGGGAGAGGTGTCTTCAAAAAGAGATCGGTTTAAAATAAAATATACGATTGTCTAAACCATATTATCATTTAGTCTAAACTATGTTGAATAAAATGTCCAAAATTGAAAGCTGAATCGTCTCGAGCGGAGTTTATTCTCGTCTAAAAAAAAAAAAAAACGTCTCAAGTTCAACCGGAAAACCTGTAAAAAATTCTAGGGGCAAGGAATAAAAATGGAAAAAAGAGATATGTATAAAGTATGAGGTCTAGGTGTCGGGGGGTACAAGGAGTAAATAAATATATCGAAAGAAGAAAGAAAGAAAGAGTCAAAAAAAAAAAAAAAAAAAAATCAACGTGTGCTGGATTTGTAATATTATTTGTGGCCTCACGGTGAACTATAGTTCCGGCCATTTCCCTGGTTTTTTTTTGTCAGTAACCTTTTTTAATTCAATAAGACAATTCACAGAAAGGTTCCAGAAGGCAGCTGTCTTTCTATATATATCATGACTACGCACATCAGAATAAAGATATTCCCCACGATAACTAAACAATGCAAATTGGTTTTCTCAATAGTATCGTTACTGTGAAGTCCCTACTACTGCACTGCACTGTATACTGTACAGTACAGTGTGGGTATTATAATTAATGTATTTATTGTCAAGTAAGTATGATATACGTATATTATGCCCTTAGCATTTTCCGTGAAATCCAAATGTTTGTACGGTCGTGCTGAACTGCACCATAAGCTGCGTTTCTCCTAGACCCTCTTACCCGTTTCCCTCAAATAGTGTCTGGACTTTTCACAAGCGATAAGGATATAGTTGTGATTTTTAATGAATTTTTTTTTTCAGGTTAGTCCCATGCGATGTTTCCTGCAAGTCTAGTATTATAGTAAGGAGATATTTTGACCAGGTGAGGAGAACTAAAGGTAGAAAAAATATATATGATTATGATCGGGCATTCGTTTGAACTCCTTGTTGTTTCCTAATAAGGTGCGGATAGTGTACAGTAGTACATACTTCTTTTTGTGTATCATACTTTATCATATCAATCCCATCATCCAAAAAAAAAAAAATTGCACTACATATGTCTCAATTGAAACTTAAAAACCTGTAAACAAAATCGAAAAAAAAAATTATTGTCATGTGCGCAATGTTATTCAATATATAGGAAAAACGGCAAATGATGCATTTGTGTCAATTTAATTTTGACCATCTTCACTTTCCTCCTCTGTTTTGACGATTTTGATCGAACATGAATGAGCACAACGTTTAAATCCCGCTTTAAGATGAGCGGTTGGCCCTCATTTATAAAAGATTACTGCTTTTCCTTCGTAATCTGTTTGATCAACATTTAGTTCTGCTGAATGAGCACAAGTACGAGGAAGTCAGCCAAGTCATAAAAGAAGCATTTGTCGTACCCACGACACTACGAATATCAACATAAGGGAAATAACTGATGATCAAAAAGCGGACCCAACAATAAAGACAAAAAAAGGAGACTTTTGATATTCCAAGGATTCAGATTGATCCAAAAGTGCTGTTTCTACAACACAGAATTCAAGAATTCCTTTATTTAGTATAGCACCAATGAGAGCCAGTCAATTCGATTATTACTTTTTTTATACAGTTCCTAAATATCCTCACACACACACACGCACACACACACACACACACACACACACACACACACAGACAGACACAGACACAAACACACATACAAAATATTACGAATGCTATTTATATTTCATAAAATCATACGATATGAAAAAGTAATCAGCATGGTATGAGACGTTGACAAAATAATAGAATATTAAGAATGATATGGTACGATACATATAATATTTCAACTGTGTGTTTATTCACAAAAAGGTAACACTGTAGTAATAATAATAAGAGTAATGAGAGCTATAAAACTATGTTATATAATATATTGGTACAAAGTATATATTTTATAGATATATATATATATATATATATATATGGAATTTACTACACTAAAAAAAGAAAGGATAAGGAGTGTGTATAGGGAAAGCGAATGAGGGGTAAGGAGTAAAAGAGTGATAGGCAAATAGAAAGATATTGGGAGAAAAAAAAATAACAACGGGGAGAAGGGAAGTAGGGGAGTAGGGGAGTAGGGGGTGTGGAAGGGGGTCATAGGCGTTGCAACTGTTCAGAAATTTCGTCCTTTGCAAAACCAGCATCCAACATATTCTTGACCAATTCCGCTTTTGCTTTAATTCGCCTTGTCTTTTCTTTTTCCAATAAGAGCTGTTCCCTTTCGAGACGTTTTTCACGCAAAAAATCCAGCATGTCTTGAGATCGTTTCATTCGTCCAAGTTCCTTTTCACGGGTTGCTTGCATTAAAGATTCAGCCAAAAATTGATGTTGATATTGAATTTGGTGTTGATGCTGATATGGCTGTATTTGCTGTTGTTCATGATCAGTAGATGAAGAGGGTGTGGGTAATGATTGGGTTTCGTGCTTAAAATCAGCATCGTTTGTATTTCGACGGTGATGAAAGGAGCGTGGCATAGGTCGAATAATCATAGGTTGAAGTAGTGCAGATGTAGTTGATAAAGACGATGACGAGGAAGCTGATGATGATGATGATGATGGGGAAGCCACTGGTGATGCGAGTGTCTGGCGATGATGTTGATGAAAATGAGAATGAGAATGACGAGGCTGATGCTGTTGTCGATGATCGGATGATGACGCCTTATGGCTAATAGTGGGTTGTTGTTGCTGCTGGGGAAGAAGTGTAGTTGAATTAGTTGCCATATGTAAACTACTATCGCTAAGCCGTCGTTGACGTTTCGGACGTTGCTGTTGATCATCAGAATGTATAGTGTAAAGCCGATTTCGAATGGAGTGAGTTGTGATTATGTCATCGTCAAGTTCGTCCATGTGTTCATCATTGCCTCCAGTGTTTTGTTGTAATTGAACATGTTGATGTCTTCGTTCTTGTTGAAGAAGTTCTTGTTCCAGCTGTTCTTCTTCCACGCGATGCATGATGCTACTGATTGACATTGGCCACGAAGATGTACGTGCACCGAAGGTTTCATGAAGAGCATCCCAATAGGGAAATCGTTTGAGCAATTCCTCTATGTACGAATAAATGATGAATATGTTTAATCTGACAAAAGCAAGTTGTGTCTTATCGTTTTATTTTTCTTTTCTTACCGTGAACAGTATCACTATCAGTTCCTGCATTCCTTAGTCGTTTCCCTTCAGTGTCATTCCATTCGCGTGCAGTACGATAGTTGCTTTGTAAAGTTGATATTTTGCTTGCGATATCCTTGGCCAAACGATGATGAATCCCATGATCACGCATATTATTCAAAATATTTTCCAATAGGAGTTTCTTTGGTGTTCGTTCGCTTTCGTCCCCACGCCATTTAGCAAAGTTCGCTTTAAGAGACAACCACCGTACAAGAATATCCATAGAGCAAGGACCGCCGCTGACACCATCCTTGAGCCAACTTTTGTATGGTTTCTTTCCTTTATGAGGTGCAGGAGCTGAATAGGTTGTAGTCATTGTGAGCATGGCAGCAGCTAGTTGATTGAAAAATACTGAAGTGATAAAAAGACTTCTCAAGTAAACAGATGAGAAGAAAATGTCAAAAGTAAGAAGGAGTTGATTGAGTAAAAAAGGGGAAATACAGAAAAGAAAAGTAAAAAGAAAACGTAGAGTGTTGGGGGAAGAGAAAAAAAAAAGTGAGGGGAAAGAGAAAGAGAGAGAGATAAAAATAAAAAAAGACCCTCAAAGTATAAAATACAGAAATGGAGAGAGTGAAAATAAAATAAAAGCCCGCGCCTCCATCTTTTCTGTTTCCCACAGGGTGGAAGGATGTCGATCACCATAAAAGCCATAAATCCAAGTCAGGCTTCAAACTTTATTTTATCCCCTAGCGAATGAAATAACGCTCACTTATTTTTCATTGGTGAGGATGCTACATTTTCAACAGTGAAATAAAATAATTATTTTCATTTATCGTTATATTGTGAAATCAGTAGGAAACTTCAATAAAAGACAACCTCGTGGTACATGACTGACGACTCTTTAACCTATTCTAATATGTTTCTAAAAGAAATAATACTTCTTTTAAGAAAAAGTAAAGTTAAAGAGGTGGTCAGTAGGAGAGGTCTGCAAATTTCACCTTTTTTAGTTTCGGGAACCAATCATATTATTTTATTTCAAACAACCTGGTAGAAAAAGATTCGGTCTTTCAACTAGGATCGACACGTTTTTGAACGATTGTTTGATATCTCACTGGTGTAGTATGCTTCTAGACCCTCATCGACCCAAATTTGTTCCTTGTTCTTCTCCTTGATTCCATAAACAATGACAAGGCTGAACATGTTAAAATGGTTAATTCCGTTTTTTTCTCTTTTCCTCTTCACGCTGATGCTTGGCTTGGCACCTCTTCCTTACGTCTTAGAACGGAAGATATTTTCATGCCTTTGACTATATATAATCATGTGACCGAATCATATATATATATATATATATATATATATGCATGGTTGTGTTCTCTCATATTGAAATACTTTAGTTACTTAAGGCACTGGGATTCGGTTCTGCCCCCGCTTTCCTCCCCATTTTATACACATTACTGCCGCAGTGTATGTACTATATGGTACACCGGGAACAATTAATATTCCAACATATTCCAATACCGACGCTTTTTAAGGAGTGTTTTTTGAAGTTCACTATAGGGAAGAAAGGCCTTCAAAAATTAAAAAAGTTCTCATGGCGTATGCCAACTGACAAACTTTTTTTTTTTTTTTTTTTTTTTTTTGTTAGATATATCAATTGTAAAAAGATACAGCATAAATAAACACAGATGATATGATCAGCAATGACTATGGCGATTATCCATCTGCAGGTCAGGTAGCATAGCTCTTGGTCTATTTACATTGCCATACTGCTCAAGATGTGATGTTCTTTGTATTATTAGATGAATTAATTTCATTGTGGCATGTTAACAAATCAAAAAAAAAAAGGGGGAGATGAAGTAAAGCAAAATAACGAATTCATCTTATATAATTTTAAAATAGGTGCATGATGGACTTCTACTCCAAAAGGAATAATCTACGGTGGTACGATATGTAGACATCGCACATATTGTATGTATACCACAGTGTTATGATATGATCGTTTTCAATAAAAATTAATTATGCTTTGTGCTTGAATTACTGTACCATTGATACTCTAATATATTGTGATTTGCAACTGCTAACGCAGATATTACCATTTTAATGTAATTATGTCAAGTTTCTAATGTGCCACACTATAAAAGGACAGCTAATCCGATATTTAAACACCAGTAACTGGCAGTTCAATACAATAGTACCTCTTACCATGAAAAAATAACTTTACAAAAATCCATTTTGATTTCTTTTCTATTTATTGGCAATGGATAATTAAATTAAATATTCTTCTTCATAGCAAGTGTTGTATTCATTGTTTGTTTTACTTGCACAGCAGAACAACCAAAAATGAACCCAAAAAAAAGTTTTTCAAACTCAGAATTTTGAAATCATCATAATTGTTTTTTTTTCTCATTTGTTTTCTCAATTTTTTTCTTCACAGAAAAACTAATCCAAAAACATGGCCATCACTGATTCCATTAAAGAAAGCGTATCCTTGCCTTCACCTTCTACTTTATTTGGATCTTCTTCCTCTACCACCACCACCACCACTACTACTACTTCTTCTTCCGCCGCACCTCAACAACAAGGAGCTGTTGGTTCGGATTCATTCAGAGTTTATATGTTGCCGCCTGCTACCTCATTACCTGGATTCAACAACAAAAACAGTACTTCCGAAAATTCAACATCCTCAGCTTCTAATACTACATCTTATTACCCACCTACCCCATCACCTCCACCATCGTCATCAGCTCCCCCTTATTATATTCCACGACAACAGCCTCCTCCTCCTTATTTACCAACACCATCAAACACATCTGTAGAAGAGCCTCCCAAAGTAGAACAACAAAAACAACCTAGGAAACGAAAACGAACCAAAAAAGCATTACAACAAAATACTACTTTGCCATCTCCGCCATCGTCATATCACTATCAAGTTATGGAACTCAAGCAGTCGAAAAAGAAACAAAAAGTGACGACTTCAGACGATGCTTCCGTTTCAGCAGCAGCAGCCACTTTGACCTCTTTTACACAATCGTCTGATGAAGATATTACTGTCCGTCAACCATACCGTAAGACCAAAAAACCCACAAAGCAGCAACAGCAAGTACAACAATTAGAACAGCAACAGCAACAAGAAGAAGGCTGCGGTGATCGTGAAGATTGTTCTGGGGGTATTGGAAAATACGTATGTGGACAATGTGGCCTGGCATATCAACATGCCATTTGTTTGAAGCGTCATTCTTGGGATCATACTGAAGGCTGGAGAAATCGAAATTGGGGCATGAGCAAACGTCAACAGGTCCAAATATTAGAGGTAAGCATCAGCAAAAAAAAAAAAAAAAAAAAAAAAAAAAATATATATATGGCCTAGTGATACTCAATTGGTGATTACCTGCCTTTTTCGGTGGAATTTATTTTATTTTGTGTTATTTAAATAGGCTGCTCAAATATTGTTGGAAATTGCCAAAGGATAGAATGTCAACATACTAAATGGATTGTATCGAAATACTTGGACAAACAACAGCAACAAGGACTAATCAACAAATATATATTCCATAGTTTAGTTGTAGTTGTAGTTTTAGTTATATTTTTTTTTTTTTTTTTTTTTTTTTTTTTGTATATACATGAACAGCCATTTCCTCTTCTTCCCTTGTCAACTTGATTATCGTATTTATTGCACCATTTGGTAGTCGTATATTCCCCCTCCACTTCCCTTCCCTTTTTATCTACGCACGATTGACCTGAAAATAAAACATTCATTTGCCATAATTATTTTGTCTTGTCTATCCTCTTTGAACAATACTATATTCACTGAATATCAGGAGTTTTTTTTGTTTTTGTTTTTGTTTTGTTTTTGTTTTGTTCTTTTGAGGGAGATGGGATTAGAAGCCTCAGTCATTTTCGAACTTTTGCAGACGGTCCCTTGTGACCCAAAAGATATCCTTTTTCTTAAACCAATACGTGTTATTTACAGTATGCTCAGTCTAGTGAAGGTCATCACAATTATACGGAGAGCAACACCGACGGTACAATTGTAGGTCAATAGTATGATTGATAGAGCGTGCTAAAAGTCACTTTCCATGTAAGGTGACTTTGGATTGTCAACAAAGTTGCTGGAACACTGCTGGGGAATTTATCATGATAGATGAGCTAGAAAACAAGTGTTTGATAGGACAGTCTTAAAACAGCCACAGATACGGCCTTTTTCACTCTCTAATAGGTCAGAGGGTAGTTAATAAAAAAAAATGTTTTATTGAAGCAATAAGGTCAACACCAAGTTAAAATGACAATGTACAAGAGGTCTATGGTGCATACTAGACAAGGTACGATGAAGTCTAGTGGGGGAGGGGAGGATATAAGTATTGAGGGGTCTGAATAATGCTAAACATTCTTTTAATGTGCCAGTAGTACAAAAATAGGTTAACTATTCTGTGCAAAGTATGAGAGGGAGAAAGAGTCAAAGGGATCTATTGTACAAAGCACGAAAGAGATCTTCTATTTATCATGTAAAAGGGATCTCTTGTAGTAAGCAGGAGTGAGGCAAATGGGACACTTTTCTTGAAACAGTTAAGAAGAAACATACTTTATTCAGATATAGATACAAACTATGGACAAACTAACGCTAATGAAGGCTCCAAAAAGCCAACTAATGGTGGTCTCAAAATCCTGAATCCAAGATGAAAGGGTTTCCCCATGCATCTTGTAATCCCTGATCTGAAATCCTTTCTAAACCAGTCCTAATACTAATCTAAGTCCACCATAACCTCAAAAAAGTTGAATGGTGGAGAAAAAGAAAAGGCAAAAAAAAAAAAAAAAAAAAAAAAAAAAAAAAAAAAAAAAAAAAAAAAAAAAAAAAAAAAAAGGAAAAGAAAAGGGAAAAGGAAAAAAAAAATTGGGGGACGGAGAAAATAAAACCCACGTGGGCGGGATATGAAAAAAATATCGTGCTTGCTGATGGTTGGCGATTTTTTTTAATGAATACAAAAAAGGAAATCCTCCTTTTTGCCATAATGCAAACATCATCAATACGGTGATTATCATATTTTGACAGCAACTCTTGTTAATTAAGTGCGGCACGTCGTTTCTAAAACCCACCTAATCCAATGGAATAAAAACAAGACAAAAGTATTGTATGTAATGGGACAAGATTGTTTTATTTCTATGTATCATGTCATAGAGCATTTGCAAAATATTTAAATGAATAAACAATAATTGAAGTTTATGATAATAATAACAGACACTACATAACTATCATAGAGTGGATGCAATAGGAAGAGGGGAAGTGTCGATATCAAGAAGATAGTGCTGATGTTATAATGTAAACGCCATACGATATCGAACTTCTAAAATCTTGCATATCATCACCTAATATCTAACATCGGTAACAACGGCCCAAAAAATAACAATCATCAATTCTTTTCAAACATCAAAACTTTATTGTATGGTAAAAATAAATAATGTAAAATGATCCAAATATAAGATATAAATTAAGATATATTACCAATTTGAGTGAAGACGAGTGGAGACAGGGAGGGAGTGAAATTGATATACTAGTAAATTAATAATAATCAGGGTATCAGTAGGTAATATACAGAATAGATAAAAAAAGGGAAAAAGTGTGGGATAAAACTAAATCAAACATCCACCTGGAAGGTTTGCTTGTCTTTGCGAATCCAACGACTGTCCATCACCATGGCAGGATAAATGGATGGAACAATGGAAGTGGCAAGGCCATTCGTCTTGATTTTCTTGGCACAGGCGTCAGCTTTCATTCGCGCAAGCACATCGTATGCCACCACATAGCAATACTTGTTGTAATTCAAATCTTGGATCGTTTTAATATATGCATAGCTTGCTTTCAGCGTTTGAAGAAGTTGCCCGTCATTCCACATCACGTCCGCTCGGAAGGCTGTTGACTTCATCAAAGGGAGTGCCATATCGTAAAAATATTGTGCATGATGTTCTTCCAATTCGTAAAAACTGTCAAACTTGCTTATGGCTTCTTCCTCTTCGACGACCGTCGTTTTTGCTTGGTGTTGCTTTTTGTTTCGATTAGACTTTTTCAATTTTTGCTTGTTGTGGGTTACCATTTTGCGGACGTCCTTGAAGTAATCATTGCAGTTGTCATCCACAGCCTTTTGAATTGTTTTGAGATCCTCTAGCATCAAACCGTCGTCGTTGTCATCGTCCTCGTTGCTGTTGGCCGCCATCTCCAACACCTTATTCCAAGGTGAAGCTAAATCCTGATCTATTCGAATCGTCATGTCTGTCGAGACCAGTGATTGTGTGTGCTTGGTCAGTCTTTCTACTTCTGAGCAAATTGTTGCGTGTAACATATCCATGACAGTTGTCAAAGGTCGTTCCGTAAGCGTCACCTCACGAGGTTTTTGTTTTCCAGATTCCCATGTCTTGTGTAACTTTTCTGCAAACCATTCAGGCATTGGATACGCTGCAAATTTGAGCCGATCTTCCTTCCTCGCCCAGGGTAACACCTTTGAGCCTTGTTTGGGGGCGTCCACAAGAATAGCACACATTTGAGCAAGGTAAATCACGTCAGGAGTATCAAGAGACGTCATTTCGGAAGCAATCATACGCCAATTTTCATAAAGTCCAAGTGTTCCGTCATACGTAGGCGCCGCGAGAAAAAGATATTGAAGTTTGGCTTCTTGATCATCCAGGTTTCGAAGATTCCGAAGTTCATCACGCACCTTTGTCGAATCCACTTCAAATACCATATCAATCCTATCTGTCTTGGCAGGCACAGGTGATGACACAAACGGATCCACTATCGACTTATCCCAGCAACAGAAAATCTGAAAAAATAAATAAATAAATGAGATGCTATGAAGCCCGTTTTCGTTGCCCTTGATGCTTACCAAATCCCCATCATAATCTCCACCACCAAGTTTGCTAGCTAAAGATTCTGGACCTTGAATAGAGAATACTACCACGTCAGCGTATACACGTAAAGCAGAATTGTCAACAGCCCGGACCTTTTGGATATCACTTTTCAGGCCACATGGATTTCGAGTCACCACAATATCACCAGTAATCAAGCCAACATGCGTACCTGTTTGTGGATCCACTTTTCGACCAGACATTTGTAAAAAAACTTCATTCGGCTTCAGAGTACCAGTAGGATCAGGAATACACATCACCGTACATGATTTTTGTACTTCCACCCTGTATTTTGTTGACAGTATTCGCATCATAGCATGGAAGACATTGGTCATTTGGTTCGCCATAAATGCATTAGAAAAATCAAAGCCAGCATCCAGCAGTCGTACCAATGTCTCATAGAGATTTGATGGAAATCCAGAGTAGCGGTTGAACTTTGATGTATACGTATTTTCACTAGAGGAGTCATCCAGTATATCCACACCATCTTCTTCCAAATTGTCCAATCCTCTAGTCATGCCATCATCATCCTTTTTGCGAAGCAGTAGACCAAAGCCTGTGTCATCAAAATTGCGTCGCATCCGTTGTAAACTTCCTTTTTTGGCCAGCCAATCCCGCAAAAGACGATTGTTTCTGTTGCTTTTGAGTACTTCAGCCATGTTCCCAATATGATCCTTGAGTAATTTGATAAAGACTTCAGTAGGCACGCCACCAGCCGAAAGACATTGGATAAATTGGACATTGAGATGAGAGGGATAGACACAAAATGCATTTCTGACCAAATCAAATGTAAAGTGGAGAGGGTCTGTCTTCATGTCAGCGCCAGGCAAACCCGTCTTGAACTTGTTTTGAGAGGCACGTATATCAATCCATTCACCACTTTCCATATTCAGATCAGGAGGTACAATCCAGACACCTTTCGCACCACCGATTCTTCCTTGTACAGCGCATGGTAGGATATCATTTTGTTGTGATCCCATAATTTTCCGCATCGCCGCTGGCGATATAATGCCACATCCATCAGTCATGCATGATTCATTTGTATTGGATTTCCCTTTGGCGAAGACGTCGTCAATAAGTCGTACGTTTTTCGGTTCAAATGTCATGGTCGGAATACTATTACTGTAGCCAAGGCCCATACGACTTGCAAACTTGCATGTGGTCAACCCCCAGTTTTCAATAATCGGTATATGCCAGTCAATCACCGTTCGGATGGAGATAGGCGCCAGTTCAGGACCATCTGTTGCAAAGTACACGAGACGATCTTCCTTGAAGAATAAGAAGCGGTAGGTCAACCCCATCAGTAAAAACGGTCGTAAAAAGTAGGTCATTTGGTCGCGGATAGCGTCTTGAGATCGAAATTTACTGATTCGCAATTCCAAAAATCGTTCAGCACCAAACTTCCGGAAGAAGCGGTTGGATGCATGAAATTCAGGGACATTGAGTGTGATTGTAGGTGTGCCGTCGTCGTTGTTTGGAAACTGTACTTTTGCTGAATAATGAATCGACCGTGTTTGCTGCATGATACCATTCATCCCATTCCCCTTTGATTTGTCTGTTGATAGGTCCACTTTGAGATCATAAAGTCGAGGTAATGGTAGTTTTTGCTTCCCTTCTTTTCCAGTACCACCGCCAGGTTGAGATTCGAATGTTAGACCATGTTTCCATACCATATCCGAGCACCGTTCGAATATAAACATATTCCAGATTTTGTCATCACCATAAGCCGTGCTTGCTGTTGATCGTAGGTCTGAATACCATTTCATGATTGCGTCGTGCACTTGTTCGGGCCGAGTTTTTGAAATATCGATAAATGATTGTACTGTTTCGACGGTCAGCTCTTCCCATAGGATTTGACATGCAGACATCAGTCGAGCCAATTCAAAGCGGAGAATCCAAGGGGCCTTTTCAAAAACACCTGAACGACGCATGGGACTTGTGATGACGTTATGACCAGGAAATGCGTTTCTTTCATGCTTTAGTTGACTTTTGTATCGTTGGATGATGGCTTCAAGGTCGAATTCAGTGGCTGCTTCAGGGAGTGTTGTCTGAGTAGGATTTGCTGGGGTAGGTGTAATGGGATCACCTCCAATGTCAGTATTTGTGTTGGAATCCAATAAGGCACGTTTGTTGGTTTGGGTAAGTTCTTTGGTACTCGCAATCTCCTGAATTGGTCTTTTTCTTGTCAAATGGCTGCTGGTGTTGGTACCGGTGCTGCAAGTGCTGTTGGTATTGTTGGTATTGTTGATGTTTTTGGCGATGTTGGTGGCGTCAGGTTTGGACTTGGCGGTATTTTGAGCCCCAGTAAGCATAAGATCTTCATCGTCAAAATTCATGTCGTCAATATCATCACCCCAGTCATCCACTTCTATTGGTCAAACGTATATATGTATAAAGAGTTGTCAGATATCTAGTCGTTATTCTAAAAGAAGTGTACCTTTTTTTTTTTTTTTTATTGTTTGTCTCTTTACCTTGGCAAATAGTGTCTAGAGCATCATTGATTGTTTGAATAAATTCGGCCAAAGTTCCTTTTCGTTTCGACCGTTGAGAAGTTTGTATGAATTTTCCGACCGTCTTTGAAAGTTCCAACGCGTCCGTAGAGAAGAGGAGGTGCATTTTTTGTATTTCAATAGGAAGGTCTTGCAGATCATTTTTCAACAATAGGAGCTTTTGCTGGTCCAATAAGCCCAAGTGTATATATATTTGTTTCGCATGTTGAATAATCTTTGGATTCAAAGTATTGTTTGCCATGAATTCAATGAGGACCACTTTGAGCCACAAAAAGAAAAAAAAAAATAACAACGGAAAGTCCAAAAAAAAAAAAATCAGGGGCGGTCATTAGAATTTTTTGACCACAGCTTTTTTTCTTCTTCTTTGCTTTATGGATCAAATTAAGCTATTAGCTTTATGCTTTATCCTCTTCACTGGTATTATTCTTGCACATGATAATCATCAAAAGAGTCAATTCGTCCTGGAATTATCTCAAAAGTTAAAGGTAAGCCTTTGTGTTTCAAAGTGTTCACCACTTACTCGTTTTCTTGATAGGCTTCCGATATTATATCTGCTCACTCTCACGTTGATGAAACAAATATTCATGATAAACAGTTTGGCAATGGTGATTTACTGGCATATGTAACTCCTTGGAACAACAAAGGTAATCTATTACACATGCTATTGCTTGATACAAGTACGTTTATTAACGGTTTGGTCCTCCGCCTAGGATACGAAGTCGTGAAAAAATTCAAAGGGAAATTTGACTAGTAAGTTGGTAGCTTGGATATGACCAGAGAGAGAGGATTATACTAAACATAAATATTTCATATTTGAACCATAGCGTGTCTCCTGTATGGTACGATGTGCAACGGAATTCTGGGGAACATATGATTATTGGAGAACATAACGTGGATGAACACGTAAGTTACAATAACTTACACAAAGTGGCTAGTTACCTTGTTTATTTTTGTATCTCTTTTAGTGGATGGAACAAATTAGATATCAAACCGATTCCGGATATATGGCTGGCCTAATAGTACCTCGATTCCAATTTCTCAACTGGCAAGTATCTGACTACCAAGGCTTTATCAGTGACACTGAAGAACAGAAACGACTATCCCAATTAATTGTGGCTCAAACCAGGTAACTAGAAAAGAGTGACAAAGGACATCCATGCTATTACTGGATTTAACTTTACCATTTTACCATTAGGAAGCATGATTTTGATGGCATAGTATTAGAATGTGGTTTTCCGGTACCATTGATGACATTTGTAAAATCATTAGCCGACGATTTACATCAAATTGAGAAACAACTGATCTTAGTGTTGCCGCCATTTCGGAAAGGTTATCAGCCAATGGTGGACGCCAATGCGTTTGCTATGCTGTCGACTTTTGTGGACCGATTTAGCTTGATGACTTATGACTACTCTAGTTACTTACCGTAAGTCTAATGATGCCTTTTTTTTTTCATGAACCATTCAATTTTTGATTTTAATAATTTTTTTTTTTTTTTTTTTTTTTTTTTGTTGTCATTTAGAAACGGGGGACCAAATGCACCAACGGATTGGATTGTGGATAATATCGAGGAACTGACAAACAAAAGCAATCGACATCAGCTTCTAGTCGGGTTGAATCTTTATGCCATGTCTTATTTACCACCGCAACCGCCACAGCCACTATTGATGCAACAAGTATTAGAAAAATTGACAATTTCGCCGGATACCTTGAATGATGACGACGACGACGAAAATTCTGAATCGAATATTATCATTAATTGGGACAAAGAAAGCGAAGAACACCATTTTGAAGACCTGGATGAAGATGGAATCATGCAAGGTACCATTTGGATGCCATCGATAAAGGTAAACAACAAAGAAATCCGTTAGATTTGTCATATTACTAATTTTAATTTCAGTCGCTTCAACGGAGGATTCATTTGGCGGAAGATTATCAAGGTCTGTATTTACCTGTATGATTGCATTTTTATTGTCATGTTTACTAAATATCGGTATTATAGTTGGGTTATCTCTCTGGGAAGTAGGTCAAGGCTTAGATTATTTCGTAAGTGCATAGTGTGCACCTTCAATGCCTTTATTTATTTTTCTTCTACCTTCATTATACGTAGTATGAACTCTTCTGAACATCTGTTTATTATCTTGGTGCAGGCAACTTCTTTTTGACCAATCTGACTTCTGTTTTATTGTAGATATAATTTTACTAGCATGAGTAGTTTAGTTTGTTTTAGAAATTCTTTTGATGGTACTATATATTATTATTGATTTTTTTGTAATGCAATAAAATAATATGTTGGCTGTTATCCCCGCAAATCGATATGTTTATTGTGATAGCTGTGTTGAGTAATCACCGTGCTTTATCTGAAGATCAATGACGTCCGGAGAAAAAATCTATATTTTCATAGGCTTACTGGGCAGGCATCATTGGAAACACTGAATAGATATGATACGTAGACATGAGAGTGTGCCGATTCTTGCAATCAAGAAATTCGTATCTCAATTTAGGACAAGGGGTTTCTATATTCTGGAAAAAGTCAGAGCGCATTGGGAAGGGCTGAAGAGAAACTGGGCAATTCTGGGCGAATGAAATAGATATGTTGCGCGACAGGGGCTGAAATGTTAAGCAACGCCTTCTGTGCTCATTATTCAGCAGCTCGGCTCAAAATGAGGGAGTGTTTATTTTAAAAAAGTCACAAAACAAACAAATACGATGGCATTATATTTTTTTAATTTGAATATGTAAAACATTATTATGACTAAGTAACTGTAAAAATTGGAGCAGGATAGTCGACAGCATGAGCTGCCCTGAATGTTTTATTTCCACAAAAAACCTTGGCTATCAGATAAATAGAATGGTTGTGGCGCATCATATCCATTCAGATTTTTTGTGATACATATGAGGGATTGCTTACCCTATTTTGCTGTAATGAATGATCCATGCTGGCTCCCGTTTTACCTATAATGAACTCAACTTTTTGTATATAGCGTTGTGTCGCAGCAACGACTGCTGCTTGCAACATAGAACCACGTGGACCCATCTCCGTTTTCAGATATACCCTTAGTGGTAGTTTACAATGGTAAGGAAAATTTGTCGTCCTTGATATCTCATGTAGTGAAAGTGCAAGAAGGAGATAGCATCTTTATTTGTAATAGTAGATGTTTGATCGAGTAATATTTTTTTTATTTTCCATTGTGGTCGATTCTTTTTTTTTTTTTTTTTTGACCAAAAAATAAATAAATTTCAATTGCCGTCAAAATAGCCAAACGACATTTCTTTCTTTTTTATCTTCAAAACATCTTTGTACAATCCAAAATGAAAAAACTCTCAGGAATGACTTCGTCTATTAACTCGCCTTTACCGAGTAGCTTATCCAGTAAATAACAGACAACCATTTAAAACGTATATTGCTATTACTAACTAGTTTTTCGTTCTATTACATTATAGACGAATGCAAGAAAGCTGCCAAGATTCTTAACGCCTTCATCGGTAAAACGAAGAAGAGAACAGCATTAAAAACACAACGTATATTGACCACAAATTCATGCTTCTAACTTACTCTTATTGTGGTATTTCTTTATAGACCCTGGACAAGGAATGGACAAGATGATCCCTGCTAATATTTTGGAAAACGCTCAAGGGCTTGCCATCTATTCAGTCCTCAAAGCAGGATTTCTGTTTTCAGGAAGAGTTGGGGGTGGTCTCGTTGTTGCAAGGTAAGAAACGCTGCAAAAAGAAGGTGTATACACTTGAACATTTGTAGTCTTACTAACTGGTGCGTATTTTTTTTTTTTTTTTTTTGTCTAGACTGCCTGACAATAGTAAGTTTTTTTTTTTCAATCAATTCTTTCATTTCGCCCAACTCTTGGCACGGACATTTAATTTATCTTCTTTTACTATTTTTAACGTTTAGGCTGGTCAGCACCTAGCTGTATCTATACTGGTGGAATAGGTGCAGGTGGTCAAATAGGTAATCATCTGGACAAAGGTTTATATAAAGAGGACCTGTTACTTATCTTCGAAAATTGTAAAATAGGGGCTGAACTCACGGACTTTGTTCTGGTTTTGAATTCCAAGGAAGCTGTTAAAACCTTCAGTCAATTTGGGAATGTCACACTTGGTGGCAACGTATCAAGTAAAGCGAAAGAAAAGATGATGATGGATATTATACAACTGGGCTCAATTTCTGATTATACTTGATTTTTTATACATAGTTGCTGCCGGACCTCTTGGACGAAATGCAGAAGCATCAGGCTCAGCAAGTTTAAAACATGTGGCAGCCATTTACGCCTATAGTAAAACTCGTGGACTTTTCGCTGGTGTGTCATTGGAAGGCTCAGTCATTGTGACGCGTGGTGATGCGAATGAAAAACTTTATGGTCGACGTGTCTCTGCCAAGGAATTATTGAATGGATCAGTTGCTCCTCCACCTGAAGCGGATGCATTGTATCGTGCCTTGAACGCCAAATTCCATACACTCGGTAACACAGGTGCCATGTATCAACGTGAATCAGAAGACGGATCATCAACATCCCCAGTATACAAAAGCACCAACATTTCTGCTCGTGGATCTCTTCGACAACCTCCACCAGTACGTCAGATCGCCGGGTACGGCGCTCCTGCACTTCCACCACCCGCATCTCCTTACGGTGGAAACACTTACAACAACAACAGCAATATTGGAGGGAACAATTATGCAAATCACAACAATAATACGAATAATGGCTATGGTGAAAACCAATATGCTGCTGGCCCTCCTTCATACAGTCCTGCTCCTCAAGCTCAACCGTCATCGGATTTCAAACGTCCACCACCTCCTCCTCCTGTAAGTCGAAAACCACCACCACCAAGACCTTCTGAACCTACTGCCCGAGCTGTGTATGCTTTTGTTGGTGAACAAGATGGGGATCTAAGCTTCAATGAAAACGATATCATCACAATTGTCCAGAAAAGCGATAGTCAAGACGATTGGTGGACTGGAAAGATCGGATCTAGGCAGGGTGTAGTAAGTACAAAGAACGAGGCGGGGTGGGGGGCATCTTTGAATAATGGATTATGACTGTGAACTGACATTGTTTATATTTTTCGCTTTACAATAGTTCCCAGCGAATTACGTACAACTCCAATGAAGAATGTAGAATAGACCCCTTCCCTATTTATATCTATTGTTTGAACTTACTGTATTATTTTATGTCTTGTCTACCCTTTAGCTTATTCATTTCAATAAAGAACTATTTATATTGTTTGATCTATGGTTTGTCTGTATTATGTATGTTAATTGACGTCGTGGGATACTTTTTCAATAGTTTATTTGTCAAGGTGATGGTGGATCAGAATGGGCAATTTATTTTTTATTTTTATGCTGACAGTGCGGCGTTCTCACGATTTTGGTAGAGCTCGGACTTGATTCCAGTGCGAATATGCTGACTTAAGGGAATTGGCTGTGCTTAAAAAAAGCGTATAAATTGGAGGTTTATTTTAATTCTGTTTCTCTTTTCCCCACAATTTTATTTCTCTTTCAAACCGTTTTTTCTACAAGTATAACATAATGGCCACAAACTCTCTCGTCGACCTCAAGAAACTTTCTCCCAAGTTCCAAGATCTTTATGCAAAGACAAAGGACTTTGTAGAGGTAAGTGCATTTCTGTTTTTGTTATTATTACACTCGAGTTATTTTTTCCTCGGTCACTTTGTTATCATGATGAATAATAATGTTTATTTTTATTTTACATCGATAGAACGACTGTATTCCCGCCGAAAAGACTTTTGACCTTCAAATGGGTAAGGGTGATCAACGCTGGAAGGTAAACAGATAGAAAATAAACAGCATGGGCACTGGGGACGCGAATAGCTACTGATGGTTATATGTTATTAGGTCATCCCTCCTGTCTTGGAAGAACTCAAGGCCAAAGCTCGCTCTCTTGGATTATGGAACCTTTTCCTTGGCAAAGCGTATGCTGAAGGTGCTGGTTTGTCTAACGTAGAATATGGTTTGATTGCAGAATTGACTGGTCGCTGCCCCAAGCTTGCCCCTGAAGCTATGAATTGCTCTGCCCCCGATACTGGTAACATGGAAGTTTTGGCCAAGTACGGAACCCCAGCTCAAAAGGAAAAGTGGTTGATTCCCTTGTTGAACGGAAAAATTCGCTCTGCTTTCGCTATGACAGAACCTCGTGTTGCCTCCTCTGACGCCACCAACATTGAACTGAACATTCGTCGTGAAGGAAACGAATATGTCTTGAATGGTTTGAAATGGTGGATTTCCGGCGCTGGCGATCCTCGTTGTGCTCTTTATTTGGTGATGGGCAAATCTGATGCTGGGAACGCTGACAAGCATCGCCAACAATCTATTGTTTTAGTCCCTGCTGGTACTCCCGGTGTTACTGTCGTCCGTCCTTTACCTGTGTTTGGTTACGATGATGCTCCTGAAGGCCATTGTGAAATCATTTTCAAGGATGTACGCGTTCCTGTGGAAAACATTATTCTTGGAGAAGGTCGTGGTTTTGAAGTCATTCAAGGTCGTCTCGGCCCTGGTCGTATTCATCATTGCATGCGAACCATTGGTATCGCTGAACGTGCCTTGGAATACATGATGGTCCGCGTCACTGATCCTGCTCGTCGTACTTTTGGTAAGGGTCTCCATGAACATGGTACTATCGTCGCTGATATTGCCCGATCCCGTATCGAAATCGATCAAACTCGGTTCCTCGTTCTCAATGCTGCCCAGAAGATCGATGAAGGTAACGCCAAGGGTGCTTTGAAGGAAATCAGTATGGCCAAGGTAAGGGAGGGAAAAAGAATATATCTGTATACGATAATCAAGTAAAATGATAAAACTTATCTTTATGTGATTATAGATTGCTGCCCCCAACATGGTCTTGTCCGTCCTTGACAGAGCTATCCAAGCTCATGGTGCTGGTGGTCTCTCCGACGATTTCCCTCTTGCCAAATTCTATGCTTCTTCAAGAACATTGCGCTTTGCTGATGGCCCTGACGAAGTAAGTAAAAATCGAAAATCTTGAAAACAAAAAGCACATATGACTGATCAACCTTTTCTTCGAATATACAATCCCTTCCAGGTCCATATCAGGTAAAACGACATTACAAACAAAAACAGACGCCTTTTCTGTCATATTTTTTTTTTATATATTGACAATCATTTATACTTTTATTTATAGTCAACTTGGTCGCAATGAACTTCGCCGTGCTGATGAAACGCGTGCCAAATTCCAAAGACAACAGGAAAAAAGCCGGGCTCTTGTCTCCAAACTTTAAACCAATGGTTCTTGAATTATTCATTAGTAATAATTAGTTTGTTATATCTTCTTCTACACATCACCCCCACCCCTTTTATTGAATTTATTTTATTTCATCTTATTTACATATATCATCCAAATAAAATTTTGTTTACAGACCTAATATAGTTTGAATTGTTTGCCTTACATTGTAGTGTGTTTTCGCAGTTCAAATTCAGAAATGGCTGGAGTTTAAATTCCGACGTATTTTTTTCCACTTTTTTTTCTTTTTCCTTTTTCCTTTTTCCTTTTCCTTCTCATCTTTTAAACAATCCTACTTCAATTGCCACAGCTTTAAAAATGAGTGACAACGAACGCTCTGGATCTACTGTTGATGATGATCTTTCTCTTCCTAAAGGTAGATGCTTGATATGATTTTTACAAATCACAATAAAGAGCCTCACCGTTTTTTTATTTTATTTTTTTTCTGATTGTATTTGTAGCAACTGTGCAGAAGCTCATCAATGAAATGATGCCAGACGATGTAGTATGTGCCAAAGACACGCGCGATTTGTTGATCGATTGCTGTGTTGGTAAGTCTCTCTTTCTCCTTCTCTCCGCCAAATAATAATCTTGTACTTACTATTGAATTGATGTTCATCCTACACATTTTTCTTATGTTTATAGAATTCATCCATTTAATAGCGTCTGAATCCAATGAAATCTGCGAAAAGGAAACCAAGAAGACTATCGCTGGAGAGCATGTGTTGGCGTCGCTGAAAGCTCTTGGATACGAAGATTACGTGGAAGAAGTCGATGATGTATTCAAAGAACACAAAAAGCAACAAAAGGTAAGAGTATGTGCCTCACAAGGAAAAGTTGATAACTAACATATATATGATGTTATATACATTATCTCTATAGGACCGCGACAAGAAAAGTACACGATTGGAAAAAACTGGTATATCAGAAGAAGAACTATTACGACAACAAGAACTCCTCTTTGCACAATCAAGACAGAAATTTGAAGCACAAAATCAATAGATTTCTCTCACTTCACTTACTACTATTATTTTGCATCGTTTTACTTGATTCAACATTCCCTTCCCCTATCTACACATATTTTATAGCCTTCTTATGTATCATACTTCGTTTAAATATATTCATCAACTCTTTTTCATTACACTCTTGTATTTTTTTTTTTTATATATTTTGACCCACTTTATTTCTCCCCTATTCGTAAATCTTCCGATTTTGCGAAGTAGGATATCAATACAATTTTTACCGTTTTCAATAAAATCAAGTGATTATTATCCAAATATACATATATCTCGGCTCGTTTGTTTTTATTTTTTGTTCCACGAATCAATCACACGCTTTAACATAGTCTTTTCCTTTATATGCGGCACACTGTGTAAATCCTTTAGTATTCTGATTAGTCCCCGTCACACAAGTTGATATATAACTGTACTGCAATAAAATGTCTTTACTTTTAACACATTTGTCATTTTAAAAAAACAAAGCAACCATTGTATTATATCTAGTCCCGATTTACCATCTCTTCATCCCATAACACCACCCCTTTGCCCAAAATACATACATATCCCCACCTTTTTCCCGTTTTTGAATTGTCACACAATTGCACAGTATCTCCCCATGGCACCACTTAATAAAATGAATCCTATGTGTTTTAGTTGAGTCATCGCACTGTTTTCAGATTGTCCCATTTCCATTCAATAATAGTCAAATAAAAAATATCACAAACGTAGTCATTTTGTTTATTTCACGTACAAAAAGAGAAATAAGAATAAGGGTAAAAACTAAAAGAGGAATAATAAACATAAGAAGGAGGTAGACTAAAGTATAAAGTATAAAGTAAAGTAAAGGAAAGGAAAGAAGGGGTCGTCCAGAGGCTAAGAGCTCATGTGGTATTCTTGAGGTATATCTTGATTGTGTTCCAACGTTTTGGCCATAAATCCCATGAATCGATCACCATAGAGAGAAGGCTTGACAGATGAAATAGCGGTCTTATCCTGAGTCAATGATTTAAACATATGTTCTGTCTTTTTCTTGGTGTCATACGGAGTCAAAATGTCGATGATTCCCATAAAATACAATATCCCAGTAGGTTGATCCATTTCATTTGTCGCTTGGAAACCGCCTTCATCAGAATAAAACACACAATTTCGACGTCTTTCAGAAAATAAATAAATAAAATTAGTAAATGTATCAAAAGGAATCGCAATAACTCAGTCATTGACTTACTCTTCAGGATCATCAGGAAGTTCGGATAAATCCAATTTGTCAGGATTGGCTTGAGCAATCGCTTTTCGAACCACCTGGGCTTTGCTTTGGCGTCGTTTCATCAAAGTGTCACGACGTTCCACACTTTTTGTGTCAGGCTAAAGAATGCATATGAATAGTATAAAAATGTAAGAAGCGAGAAAATACATATATCCAGTCCATTTTTTTTTCTTACTTGGAAGGCATGAAGAGTGGAATCCCGGACATTGTCTTTATTGCCACGAAGCATATCATGTACACCAATAAGCAAACTGTAATCCATAATGTTCAAATGCACCAGTAACTTTGTAAAAAAAAAAAAAAAAAAAAAAAAAAAAAAAAAAAAAAAGTGAGTGTAATGCGTAAGGCGTATAACAAATGTATTCATTGACTACTTACTCTAACATCTCGAACAAGTTGCTTGACAAACATGCCTCTTTTTTGTGGCCCTAACTTCAATTTTCGTTTTCTAGCTTCCCAGTTGAGATCTTTCATCACAGCGCTTGGGTTCCGCTTGATTTCGTCTTCAGGTAATAATCGGCCAATAGTGGAGCCCTATCATTATGGAAGCAATAAATAAATAAACAAAATCGATGGGGATTCTTGGCACCATGTCTTACCTTCAAATCATATGTTTCGTGAACATCCTTATTGGGTGGAAATACATTTCCCATCACAACAAAATGTATTTTTCGACCACGAGGTAATTTGACACGATGTAGACCATAATACCGGCAAAGAAGTGTATTAGGGTTGTTGATAACATGCTATTTCAATAATAAAAAAGAAGGTAAAAGAATGATCAGAGACTTTTTCTCATCAGCAACAATTATCTTTGACTTACATCATGATATTGTTTTAGAATCTTGCGCATAAACTTGTGTTCGGTATGGTGAATCGTTTTGATAATAAATCGATAATCCCGAGAGTAATAAAAAAAGCTACCACTTTTTCCAGGTGAGCCCAATTCAGATAAAATGTATTTGCTTGTCAATGAGATCTATATAATAAAAATGGAATGAATGATGATTAATATCAACGTTTCTGCTGTGGTTAATAATCAATCATTTTCGGGTTGAACTTTACCAAATAATCAGCAGGATCAATACCAAACTGTTCCCGTAGATGGCGAAATACCCATGGAGCATAATCCTTGAATTTGAAATCATATTTCGCGCCTGGCGTCAATTCGTCCCCAGTTCTATATGAATACATAAAAGAGTCTGATCAATAAATTGTAACAAAATCCATGTTGTACTTTCTACTTTTTCCTTACACATCAAAGGCCAATTTGTGAGCAGCGGTAAAATCTTCAATGGTCAAGCTACGATCAATCTTGGCAGACACTCGGCCCACGGCAATCCGGATACCAGTCAGCATGTTGTACATCAGGACATAATTTTGATGACCTTCACCAATGCGAGTACCTATCATAACCCGGTCTTCATCTTCATCGAAGTCCTTCTTCCTACGAGAGAGTCGTCGAAAGGCTTTACGTCTAGCAGTCAGTTCTTTTTGGAATTCTTCAGAGAGTTCAGTCACCGGCTTCTTGTTCCTGTGTTTTTGTAAGACATGTCCAGTGGTATTGTGACGAGTGAGAGTGGTAGTAGATCCATGACGAGTAACAGTGGCAGCGGCGTTGGTAGTAGTGTTGGCGCTTTGGGAAGTACCATTGATCGAAGTAGCACCGAAATCATCGGCAGAAGCAGCAGAGGAGGCAGCAGCAGCAGATGGATCATAATCGGTAGGATGCAGGGGCAAAATTCCCATCGTCGTATCCCGCCGTTTAGGTTGAATGGTCGAGTCATGAGCGGAATGTCGCTTGAATGTAATGTCATCATCGCCTGGTTGGTGAAACTGTTGTAGAGTTCTTTCGTGCAGTATTTGTGCTTCATAAGGATGAGGTTCAACAGCATTTTCAGTGGCATTGGTGGTGGTTGTGGAAGATGTCTTGCTGTGGCTGTACGTGTCGGTAATCAGCGGGTCACGTAAAAAATTGCCAGTTTTACTTTTCGTTGAAGGTGTTGGTGTAGGTGTATTCGGTGGCGATAATTTCATTGGTTCATGAACTACTTCTAAAGGTGAATCCAACTCTTGTTGTATTTGGTTGTGACGTTGGTTTTGATGGTCAGTTGTTTGTTGGTGGTAGTGTTCGTCTTCTGGTTGTTGCTGTTGTTGCTGTTGTTGTTGCTGTTGTTGTTGCTGTTGCTGTTGCTGTTGCTGCTGTTGTTGTGGAAAGATATTTGTCACAGCAGTTGGGGATAGGATATATTGCTGACTATTGTTGGAAACATATGGTGACGATTTATTAGGGTGTTCTTGAAGTGGTTGATGAGATAGTGAAGCCAAAGACATTAATGTTAAAAAGGGGTATCAACAAAAATAACAGAAAGGGGAGGGGGAAGAAATAAAAGAAAGGAGAGAATTCAAATAAGATGTTGACCACAGTGTTCAAATCCCGCCTTTAAAGATTCTGTATGACCTACAAAATCAGTAGCACAGGCAAAATATTTTGATTTGCCACCAATAATAATTGGGGTATTGTACCAGTGATACGCTTTGAAAACATCAGTAAGCTACTGCTTTTAGTACCAGTAAGAAACAACTTTAATCATTTGCCAGTGAAAAATAAAGTGTGTGTGCTTCTTTGGGATTGGCCCACCTCTTCAAGTCGGAAACTTAAAAACTTCACCAATACCTTTTTTTTTCGCTTCTTCTTCCTAATAGACTATATTATGACTTCACAAGAGGGAACAGTTACGCCTTCGCCTATATCCACCAACACCTCCTCAACCGATAAAGATGTTACCGAAAAAGATATAGCAAATTTATACTCTCGACTACAGTCAGTAATGCACAGAACTCATCAAGAAGCAGCAGACGCCAAATTCATTCCACTTCCTGCTTCGCTACCCTTATCACCGAGCGTCTCTTCATCGGGGAACAACAATAAAACTACTAGTCGAAACAACAGTATAAACAGCAGCAACAGCAGCAACAGCAACAATTATTTTCCTTACGGCTATGCGGACACCAACAAAGCTAGAACTCCACCTATGACCAGCTCACCAACGACGGCTTACAAACCAACTTCTCTGAGCACCTATGATGGTACTCCAACAGGCTCATCATCTTCTCCAGTCTCTTCTTCCACTCCCACTGACACTGAAGCTCCCACCCGCTTTTCCGGGGCTGATACTAGTGATACTGCCGATGATATCCTGTGCCCTTGCCATCATATCTTGATATCCAAAGACTCTCACCATTGCGGTCTCTGTGATCGTGTGATACCCGTGTTGGAAGCACTTACCAAAGAACGCGATACCCAGGAATATGACATCAAACGGCTACAGCAGCGCTTGGCTGAAGAACAACTCACGATTCAAGACCAAACAAACGACATTTCGCTTCTCCAGGCGTCAGTACAACAGGTGAAAAAGCAATTGACCAACAAGACCGAAGCCTTCCTCGCGCTGCAAGGTGATATGGAGACGCTAAACGACAAGTACGTGGATGAAATCGAACGCGTGGCTGAAATACAACACTCTAAAGATATGGTGGAAAACGAACTCGAGGATCTGTCAAGGCGATTGTTTGAAGAAGCCAATGGTATGGTTGCCAATGAAAAACGGGAAAAATACAACTTGGAGGTCGCTCAGAAACATTTGGAAAATCAGCTCAAGGAAACCAAAGACCGATTGGCGGCGGAACAGATGCAGTTGCAGGAACTAAGGCTCAAAATGGAAGCGATGCAGGATTTTGAAAAAAACGATCGTGCAAGTGTCATCAGTGATATCAACAGCAGCAGTGGAATGGATGGTGGCAACAATCACAGCGCGGACGGTGCGAACAACAATGGACTGAATGGAGACGGACAAGTCACTGACACAAGGGGAATGAAGGATTTGGCGGGTCTGTTTGCAGATCAGGCTGCTGCTACTACTGCGGAGGATCAACTCGACAACAAGCACCTTTCACCTGAATTAGACACTATGTTGTTGACTGAATTTGCGGACTTTGTGAAACTACGTGCATCGGTACCTCTGAAGAAACTACACAGCATTCCCTTCATGAAACATTGCCAATTAGAAGATGTGGACCCTTGTCTCCGGTTTGGTGCCCACTCGCGTCTCTCTGCTAGAAAGATCAATGATGCCATTGTGATGAACACCTGTTTTATTGAAGAAGCGCCATTGGGTTTCGCCGATGAACAAGCAAGACGACCTGTGGATGTACCGCTCAAGACATCTGCTGGCAAGTCAATGCTTTGGGAACGATTTAGCTCGAACAGTCAAGCTGGTGTATTTGCTGGATGCCAGGCCTGTGGTCGAAACAACGGTGATACTGCATCTCTTCCTTATCGGTTCCGGATCTCTTACTTTGATGATTGGGCTTGTATTGACCGCTATTGCCGCGACCGTTTAGTTGCCGTTTGTGAATTTTATGTATTTATTCGAAACGTGCGTCAAGGCTACTACAATTCTCGTACCATCACTGACTTGTATCAAGAAGCCATGCGTCTCCGATTACAAATGTTTTATGCAAGGTAAGCTTATTTGTTAAAAGAAAAAAAAACCCCCACTCATATCTTCCATTTCTCCTTTTTTATTTTTTTTTTTATTTTTATATTTGTTTGCTTGTTTACTATGATTAGGATGGGGGCATTACCTTGGACCATTCGCAGTTTAGGCATCAAAGGCGATAGAATTGGAGAAGCCAGTGTTTCGAATTTCGATATTCCTGAACCTCCCACCAGTGAATCATCTCCATTACCACGAAAAAACTCTACGGGGAAAAATGGCAGCAAACGTGGAAGCAGCCTGGACGAAAAATTGATAATGGAAACTACATCGGTCAAAATCCTGAGCCTCGATGATACAACTACAGCCACCACCGCTACCACCGCTACCACCGAAGCAGCACCCGCAGATACCTTAGCCAATGAAAAAGATGTCGATGCTAAAATTAATCATGGATCGACGGAAAATAGTAACTGCAACAACGAACATTCATCTGTCAGCAACCAAGCCTTAAACTCTTCAGAAATGAATAGCTGTCACGACAAGGGTGACAAAGATGGAAAGAGTGGTATGGATGACAAGGATGTATTTTTAGATGCGACTGATCAATGATTTAGCTCTTACTTTTACCCCTCCCTTAGTTTTATTTTATTTTTATCCCCTTATACACACATATCTCCTCTTTACGCAACTTACATAAAACCATTTATATTTATTCCACAACATCTTAGTCTGTATTATTTCTCAAATATATAATCAATGAATAAAGAAACTTTATTTTATCGTACATTACAAATGTTTGGTCTTTTTTTTCTTTTTTGGTGATGGTGATCTGACAGGACTTTTTTTTTTTTTTTTTTTTTTTTGGAGGGGGCGGACAGCGGTGCACCACGCAGTACTTTATATGACCTAAAAAGATGGACGTCAGAAATATATTCCCGTACTCTATATGGTGCAGGTCAGAAAAAATGTGAAAACATTCTTATACTTCCAAAAATTCGATGTACTAGGTGTCAAGAATTGAAGTGCGGTTTTTGATGAACTTAAGATATACGCGCACCTCATCTTCCATCTTAATAGACTATATCTTGGGGTAATCGTAGATAAGCTAAAAATCAGTAACATTTCATAATATCAGCGGCTACATGCACAGAACAACATAGACTTATTTATATGATTAGTGAACATGAACACGTAAACTTTGATTCTAAACGACCAAGGCGACCAGCGAGGCTCTGGGCTTTGTGGGAAGGAAATAGCTATAGTAGGCGTCTCTAGAAAGTGAAAGCAGGCGTTTGATAGGATACTCACATTATAGTTACAATATTGGGTCGTTCACTACACGATGGGTCAGAATATGTTTGAATAAAAATGTATATTTTATTAAAGAAAGTTGATAGATACTAAAATTAAAACCGTCGAGTTCGTTGTAACAAGGATATAACAAAAAGGTTTATTGAGAGGAAGCCTTTAGGAGACTAATAGGAGACATAAATAATGGTAAGCGCAAGTATAAAAGAATCAAAAACCAATGTACTGCACAAGACATTAGAAAGTTTAAAGGAAGATCTACTATTGAGACATAGACAGCGGTCATCACTAATCAAAAAAGGGTGATGGTAATAAAAAAAGGGATCCACTGCACAAGACATGAGAGAAACTACTAGGATATTTTTCTTTAAAGTTGTAAAAAGAGACATGCTTTATTCATGTATAGATACAACTATGGACAAACTAACACTAAACTAAGCTAATGGAGACTTCAAAAAGGCAACTAAAGGTGGTTCTAAATCCTGATTCCAAAATGAAAGGGTTTCCCCATGCATGTTGTAATCCCTGAGCTGAAAACCTTTTCAAACTAGTCCTAACACTAATCTAAGATCATCATAACCCTAATGAAGTTAAAATGAGGAAGACAAAAAAAAAAAAAAAAAAAAAAAAAAAAGATCAAAGAAGAAAAAGAGAAGAAAGAGCGCGAAAAATAAAAAATAGGAGTAAATAAAATTCACGTGGGCGGGATCTGAAATGATTTCTGTTGTTGTTCTTTTTGAGGATTACGTTTACGACTTTTTCTTGCCCACGTTTCGCTTCACTTTATTTTTAAAACAATCAACTTCATAATACTGATTTTATGCTCATGGAAATGATCTCCATGGTTCAACATCTGCAGCATAGTTACTGTCGTCTTTTTTGTGATGGCTTCGCAGTCATGACGTAGCAATTCGATCTGTTTTAGAATCTATTACTTTCACTACGGAATAGTTTGTCACTCACCATAGATATATTACCCTCTTTGGTTGGACTAGATTATTCTACGTTATGATTATTCTCCAACAAGACACCATCACCCTCCCCCCACCCACATACTCAACGACATCCACCTTTAATCGCCTCACACTTAGATATGTGTCGCAGTATTATCATTAGACCAATTTAGTTTAGTTTTCTTAGTTAATATTTATATATGAATAGAACATTTCATGTAATTTTACTCTTACATCGTCTCTAATATGTTTAATTTGTGTTGTCGAATGGAAATGCTCGTATTGCACAGTACGCTACAATGCAGTACAGTGCTTGTGCTTGTAGAAAAAAGGAGATAATGTATGTGTGCAAAGACGAAAAAAAAAACTTCGGCCAAACGACATGCTCAGCGCTTCGTCTATATACATTGGGCATTGAAAAATAGGATTAAATGAATGCTTTTACAACAGTATTGGACGCATAAAAAATAAGCAGTGATGAGGGCGTCAAAACAGTTCACCCACATAACATTCCTTTTTTTTTTTTTTTTTTTTTTTTTGGTAATCGCCTTGTAGCAATTACTCCCCTCAGTCAAAACCGACCAATTCAAATGCACAATATATATTATTTAACATGGAGCCAGTAAAACGCATCAATAAATAACAAAAATACTCCTCAAAAAACCCAGGTATCAATCATAAAAAGGTTCTTTTTGAGTCAATTTTTATTCATAAGCAAACAAATAACTAAATATGACGGATGTATGATGAGAAGTAAATGTAATAAAGTGAAGTATATATGGCAAAAGGAAGCAATGATTGGGGTCAATTTGTTCAAATGTACGTAAACTATTGGACAGGCGGGAGGTTAACAAACTAGGCAGTAGCAACAAAGTCAGGAAAGCATTCATTCATTTTCTTGCTGTGTTTGTTTTCGGCATGTTCAGTCAACCTAACATCGATAAAATAAAGAACCTTTGGTTAGAACTAAATTTTGCTATAGCTCTTTATACACTTCTAGTAACTTACGCCTTTTCACGACTGGTGCAAAGAAAAGTTTGGAAACAAGTTTTGCAAATAATGTTCTTGGCAGCAGCATTCTATATAAAGGATTAAAGAGTGAGAAAGATGAAGCTGTTTTGTTTTTCCTGTTTGCTTTCCTTCAACATGTCAACTTACAGTTTTCAGTTGAGATTGTGGACCCTTAGCTGCTTTAGCATTGCGTTCACGCTTCATTTGTGCTTTTTGTCCCTAGATTGTAAATAAAGTAAATAAACAAAGTCATACTATATTGAACATTTTCCTTACGTTGCCCATGGTTTAGAAATTAAGTGAAGAGAATAAGAAGAAGAATGTGTGGAATGCCCAGCTTGAAGAAAAAAAAAAAAACTTTTTTGGAGATTTGATTGGTAACAAAAAAATAAAGGATTTTTGCGGGTTTTGAATTACCCAAAAAAGGCAGGCTGTCGATTCGTTCCTGATTTATTAAACAAACAATGGAATAAAAGCATACAATTTTTTTATGGGTCACAGCTGTGCAAAAGCTTAGTCCAAGTCTAAAGCCGAAAAGCTTTCGGAAAAGATTCCTTTAAGATTAAAGAATTTGAGATTATGATAATTTATTGTACTGAAAATTGGGTTCAGAATATCGTGAGTATGAGTATGACGTGTAACCAGTTTTCAGATATATACAAAGCCAAGCGTCTTTTTTGTATGATAAATGACTGCTGTACCATTCATATCATACAGTAAAGGTCGCTTACCATTTATTGGTAGAACCTTACAGGTTGGTCAAAGAAGAACAGATGCGCTGTGTCATTACCTAGCACCATGCTATAACCGCAATATGCTCTATTTGAAAAGAGCAAATGTTGGCTACAGTATGTGGGACCTTGGAGGTCATGCTAAAGTGTTTCGTATTTATAATTTAGCTGTGCGGTGAAAGGATGATTGAGCAATCCACGCTCCGATTTGCATAATTTTCTACTTTTTTTTTTCAGAACAGTATTCTCATCGCCATTTCAATGAGGTGATCATCAACTTTGTGATGGTTAGCTTGAATTGCCTCTATATTTGGGATTGAGGGCCTCCTTCCTATACATACTAGCAACTTACTTTTTTTTTTTTTTTTTTTACACTATACACGTCATATTTTTCACTTTAGTGGGCGACACCTAGACTGGGGATTCTTTTTTTTTTGTGTGTGGGAGTGGAGGACAAGAAATTCAGTGTCTGTATACGGTGGGCGACAATGTAGAGGCGATTATTATGACTGCAGGTTTTAACCGTGAGCTTATAGATGTAAACTTTAGAGCATTCTTCAGGCAATTGCATGAGGTTTGAAATCGAACAGTCCAAGTAGTTCGCTCTCAACAAAGCGACGAATGTTTTTTGGAAGTTAATTCACATCGTTGTCGCACTAGCGACTGAACCTTTGACATTCAGCCAACTGATTCAGCTATCCACTTATTATTATATATAGTATAGCCATAACACTTCCTTTGTGCCCATGTTGTATTAGTTAAAGTTTTCCTTTTTTTTTTTTTTTAATACTTGAACAAAATTCAATAATAATAGCCATTGTTTCGGCCTTTTTATTTATTTATTTACTGCTATACCTTAATTGAATAATCGAAAGAGATTACTTCAGTATATACATACTACTGCCTTAATGTGGGTATGATATCTTCGAATATTTGTTAATATTTTTATTGGTTTAGATGGCTGGTTATAGTAGCTGTTGTGGCAGATATTATTAGTGTTTGTTAGGGCAAGGGTCGGGACATTCTCCACTTCGTTGTCCCGATTCCAAAAAATACGGTAATAAGCTGATTTATTAGTAAGATAACATATGGTCCTTTTAAATCGATAAAAATAATCAAAAAGGTACGCTTTGGTCACCTTCTTTTTACCTTTACTTTTATCATGTTACGAAATGTATGTTTATGATATGTATTTATTTCCGTCTTATAATATACATGTTATCTTCAGCATTTCACATGTTTACCTTCTTGTTATTTGCTCCAGCTTAACACAAAACCCCATTTTCCATCGGATTTTGGATTTATTTGTATTTTGCTTATAGCTTTGTACAAGAGAATGGCATCTTATTTTCAAGTATATATAAGTGCTTTCTCCTCAAAGCTTTCCAATGCGCTTCAACTATTACATTTTTATGCCCCCCGCTACTGTTTATTTTTCAATCCGTTTATCCCTTCTTATTTTCTTCTTCATCTACCATACTCGTTTCTTGAAAATTCACAGCCCCAGTCTCACAGAGTCACCACAAAAACAATTCAAATCCCGCACACGTGAATTTTATTTTCGCCCATTTCTATTTTTTCTTTTTTCTCGTTTGTTCTTCTTCTTTTTTTCCTTGACAGTTGTAACCTTTTTAAGGTTTGGATGGACTAGGACTTAGATTAGTGTTAGAACTAATTTAGAAGGGGTTTCAGCTCAGGGATTGCAAGATACATGGGGAAACCCTTTCATTTTGGATCTTGGGATCTGATGGCACCATTAGCTGGCTCTTTCATTCAGGGCTCCTTTATTCAAGCCTCCATTAGCGTAGTTTGGGGTTAGTGTGTCATAGTTTATATAAAAGCTCAATAAAATATGTTTTTTTACATGCTTCAATGAAAAAGATCCCTCAAGGTTTTCTTATGTCTTATGCAATAGATTGTTGTTGTTTTTTTACTACCATCAACTGTCATGATTAGTATAGTCAGTTGTTGTGCTTCAATAACAAATGTTGCTCCAGTCATTATTACGTTTTGTACGGTATATTAGATACCTTTTTGTAATACCGCCTTTAGATTAGAGTTGACCATTCCTTCGAACTCCCATTAGTCTCCCAGTTAGTCTCCAACATACTACCGTCATTAGATCCTTACTTTAGATCTCTTGTGACAAATGAACCGTTCGTCTTTAGTTTTGTGCCTTATCGAGCACTGTTTTCTAGTTTACCCACCCTATCCATTCTTACTCACCCCTCCCCTTGAACGCCAAAAGATTATATATATATATATATATAGCATCTTCATCTTGACTACTGTATATTTTTGTAGAATATATTGGCAGGAAACACCCATTAACTATCGGTGGATACAGTATCTTCCTGGGTTAGCCAGACCATGGAGATGCTCAATTTGTGCAATTTATTTCTAAATATGGTAGCCAAAAGATGAAAATGCCCGTTTATTCTACGATATGATATTCTTGTACTGATATCCTACTTAAGAATTTGGTTATGATACTTATTTTATTAATTTCTTTTCTCATTGGTCACTAGATTTTGTCATCTGTGTTCTTTTTGAAAGGGCTTCACGGAGCATTAGTACTGTTAAATTAATATCATATCAACTTTGATGGACTCTTCGTCTTCAGGAGTTCCTTTTTGTTCTTCAATGACCATTTGGTCACGTATATGAGAGTGATTTATACATTCCCCGATTACGAATCATTTTTCGACTTGAGAATATGATCCAGACAATGATGACCTACTGTACTGTGCTGTACTGTACAGTACAGTACTGTACTGTATTACAGCATCTCGTTCCCTCAGCCGAAACATACCACACAAAATTTCCCTCCTTTCACCTTTGCTATAATACCACATTATGTTGTTAAAATTTTTATTATCATGTAAAAAACTCCCCTTAGCGCTTTCTGTGAGGCTCACATATTTTACGATTTGCTGAACTGTACCATACATGCTTTAGAAAAAACTAGAGATTTCCTATTATGCAGCTTCACCCAACGATCGTACTCAGTGCTTTATATACTAGGCCTGTCAATATACTATACGTCGTGGAAATAAAGTGTGCATGTGTGTGTGTAGATATATATAAGTACTGGCTATTTCTTACCGCT
Source organism: Absidia repens (assembly GCA_002105175.1). Lineage (NCBI taxonomy): Eukaryota > Fungi > Mucoromycota > Mucoromycetes > Mucorales > Cunninghamellaceae > Absidia > Absidia repens. The sequence continues at coordinate 1,096,248 of MCGE01000009.1, forward strand.
TCCATCGTTTTGGCAATCTTTGGAGCTGAAAGCTTCTGTGATGTGTAGCGCGATTTGAAATACCGTCCTCCAATTTTTTTTTTAGTGGGGAGGATTGCTAGTGGCGTCTTTTCTTCTCATAAAAAATAATAATATCCAAACATGGCTTGGGGTGGAAACGATGGTGCTGTCGAAAGATGGATCAAACAACTTGAAGAGAATGATCCGAAGCTGGTGTCTCTCCATATTCTTAGCTTTAGACCTATCAGCACATTAGAATTATCAAGGATCTTCAAGGCTGTGGCGGGAAACACGGTGTTGAAGGAACTGTATTGCTCTGGTCATGGGTTAGATCGCAACGCCATGGAACAACTATCCGAAGCTTTAACGTTGAATGATACTTTGGAGTTGTTAAATATTGGGAACACGACTTTGGGACAAGATCAAGCACTTCTCTCCATCTTTTGTGAAGGCTTGGCTGTGAATGAAGGCTTGAAAACGTTGGATCTCGAAAACAAAGGATTGGGTCAGCAACCTGAAGCATTGTCTCTACTAGTGAAAAGCATTCAACAGCACCCCACTATTCAGCACGTTTACCTGGGACGAAACGAGTTGGACGATCTTACTGTAGGAGCTCTAGCACAATGGCTTACAACCGCAACTTGCTCCCCAACATCATCACTGCGTTGCTTACGGCTCAATATGAACTCGATCGGTAGGGAAGGTGCACATGTATTGGCAAAAGCGTTGGCGGATAGCGACAAGCACTCTAGTCTGGTGGGATCTGGGCTTACAGAATTGGACTTATCAGAAAATCCATTGATGGACGGTGCTGGACCCCTGGCAAATCAGATAGTGACTCGGTGTTCTTCACTCCATACACTGAAGCTTATGAATGTATGTACACCAAGTGAATTAGACGACGACTTGGAACTTCCTCCCCCGACTATGGACTCTGAAGAAGTGGAACGTGCATTGGAATCTCGAAATCAAGCTGAACTGGAAAAGGCGTCACCTTTGGGGAATGCTTTGATGGATGCGGTGTGTCAAGGATTGAAGGCCCGGGGCGAATGCAACACATTACAATCTATTTGGTTGGATCAGAATGGGATTGAATCTTGTGGATTGTCATTATTGGATCAGCACACTACGGGATTAAAGGAACTGCATTTACGCGGAAATCGGATTGACGATACTGGCGCAAACTACTTGGCTCGATGTGAATCTTTACAGCATGTGGAATTAGGTGCAAACAATATTGGCTGCGATGGATTAGCAACTCTTTTGGGTACCAATTCTCTCACCTACGTTGGTTTGTTTAGCAATCCTATTAATGGATTCAGTCAAGATCAAGATGGTGGCAAGGTTGAACTCCCTCGCTTTAAAAATAGTCAAATACAATCACTAGATATTGGTGGTTGTGGGATCTCGTTAAGTGATGTGGAGGCCATGGCGCGTATGCTTCTGGATGACGGTTTACCTAACTTGACCTTACTTGAAATGGGTGGCAATGTCGAAGACAAGGACATGGAATCTTGGGAATTAGTGATGAACGAATTAAAGGAACGTCGACCAGATATTCATATTGCCTGGCGTAGATTAGCAAAAGAAATGGATTCAAACAAACCCCCTTTTATCAAATAAAATTTTTTCCATATCATCACATTATCTTTGTCTTCTTGTCTTGTTATTTTATTCTGTTTAGGCTCATCATGTGCGTATATTGTTATCCTTTTAGAAAAGGTAGATGTATAGTACCCGCGACTCAAGAGAAAAAGTCATCGCAAACTGACACTGACCGCTTGCTATAGGCATTTATGGCTGACCACGTTCAAGATGAAACGAATATTGCTTTTCCTTTATTATTTGTAGTAGATTTGCGTTCCCTCTTCTTTTATATAGCTTATATTTTCCTCTTCCTTCAGTTCATTTATGCAATATATAGTATATATTATATAGAATACATTGGAAATTTTATGCTATTATCAAAAAAACCAAATAAAACTCGATTTTTGATCCCCCGAGGCGGCATTTGAATTATTATCAAGGGTACAAAATTTGAATGATTGACCAAAATGAAAAAGGTTCCTTCTTTCATCATCATGGTACGTATCTGTTATATAGCTGTACTTTGTCTGTGTATTGAAATTCCCATCCATCCATCCATCTATCCGTCCATCCATCTATCATACACTTACCCAACAACCATTCAACAAATGCACCACTATACCTACTAGCAAAAAATATCATCATACTGAAAGCTCCAGAAATTATACCATCATTTTGAACACCAACATTTATGACCATGCATTGCAACCCTGACAGCTTTTATCAGAAACTGACGATTAGATGGATGGGAATTTCAAGACAGAATATTAAAAAAAAAGACAAACATATCATATTTATTAACTACTTTTTTTTTATGTGTATACAATAGGCTGACCAACAAACTACACAAAGAAAGAGAACTTTCCGTAAGTTCAGTTATCGTGGCGTTGACCTCGACCAACTCTTGGACTTGTCTTCCGAACAATTCATGGATTTGGTTCACTGCCGTGCTCGCAGACGTTTCCAACGTGGTTTGAAGCGTAAGCCTATGGGTCTTATCAAGAAGCTTCGCAAGGCCAAGACCGAAGCTCCCTCTGGTGAAAAGCCCTCCACCGTCAAGACTCACTTGCGTAACATGATCATTGTTCCTGAAATGATTGGTTCCGTCGTTGGTGTCTACAATGGTAAGACTTTCAACCAAGTCGAAATCCGCCCTGAAATGGTTGGTCACTATCTCGGTGAATTTTCGTAAGTTTTCAAAAAAATAATAATAATAGCTTTGTGATGAAAATACCCATTTCTCATTTTTTCTCCCCTTCATAGCATCACCTACAAGCCTGTCCGTCACGGTCGCCCCGGTATTGGTGCCACCCACTCTTCTCGTTTCGTCCCCCTCAAATAAAGAAAAGCAATATATATCGTGTTTTATTTTTTACTGTCAACCAAAAATAATAAACTATTGTCTTGTCTTCAATTTTTTATCAAAATGATTGTGATTATGTATGCAATGCTTTATTGTGCGGATATATATATATATATGTGTGTGTGTATGTGTATGTGTGTGTGTATGTGTGTATGTGTGTGTGTATTTTGAGTGAGTCGGATACTATATAATGATTGCAGCCCTCCTTGCACTACCTTATTTTCTTCTTGATTTGCACCAAGTATTCTTCAACCCTTTCCCATCGCCCAACCAACCAAAACTTTCACCAACATTCCCATCTAGCCCAATGATCGGCTGATTACCCGCAACCCCCTAGTATTTTCAATATTTCTGAAAAGTTAGAAACGCAAATACAGGGCCATATTGCATAGTAAAAATACAAGACTATATTGATTTTATTGATTTGCAAAAACGGTATAGACAATAAATAACGATAAACATCAAAGCACTAACACCAAAATAAATATTACTCTAAATCTATCGCTTGTAATAACACACCATCAAGATTGCACCAACAAAAGTCATAACTCCACATAAAGCAAACAGCATTGCTTGACTGATCACTTCCACCTAATACACAAATAATTCAGCCTTTCTTTTATATATATATATATATTTTTTTTGCTCGTTGACAATATGTACTTACATTCCAAAAGATGATTGCTATGGAGACATTCATGGGTATTCTTAGCAACGTCATGACAGAAGCCCTTGATTCTTCAGGGATAGCCTCTGCTTTCAGTGATGAGATTGACGGATAGTATAGTCCAGTTGTAAATTCAAAAGCATGATAAGCCATTCCGAGCGTGATCATCTATGCAAGAAAAAGAGATCCATTGTTAGTTACACTGTTTTCATTCATTTCGATCACCTAATCACCCATATTGGTCCATGTACTTACAGAGGACACCTGATACGCCATGCAACAAAACGCGGTACTAGCGATGGTGAGAGCTAATACGAGCAGCCGATCCTTTGTCAAGAGAGCAATTAAACCATGCACATTGGGGACTGATGCTTGCCGATCAATTGTCTGAAATGCCAAAGAGCCACACATAACAGCAAACATGAGTGTTGAGAATAAATAACCAAGAGGAAGCTTTTGGCCATCATCGTATCCTACAAAAAAAAATAGACAATAGTTATTCATTTTAATATCTTCCCTTCCTAATCCTCTTATTCTTGATTACTTACCCAAGCGAGCCATTGCCGCGCTTTCAATAGCAGGAGTATAAAGTAGGACAAACACATACATGGCACATTCAAAGAAAGTTTGTGCAGCACCGAGGATAAGAATATTGGAATCTGTTATTAAAAATAGCAAGTTAATTTGATTTACTTGATCACCATTTTCTCATACATAATATATTTCACTTACTACTAAAAAGCACTTGACAGCCTTGTTTCAGAGCATCCACTAACTTGACATCACGCTAAAAATACGATAAAAATCAATCCAAAAAAGGCAAGCTATCAATATTAAATTCCAGAGCAATTTACTCATGTTTTATAAATAACTCACGTTTCCTTGAGTTTCACCGTAATTTTCAGTCCAAGTAGTTGAGATCATGAATCCTGCAAAACCCAGTAATGCCATTGCGAAAACATAGGGAGCACCAAGACCCCAGAAGTCTACCAGTTGGTTCGCCACCAGTCCAGCAATGATTGCCACAAATCCATTCAAAAAAGTACTAGTAGCAAAAGTCCGAGATCGCCATTCGACTGGGTATCCCCGCGTTGCGTGTTCTGAGACATACCATGATTCAAACACACTATACATTAATGCTGTTGATGCCCCTGATAGAATATGTGAAATAATCAATATAGGATACATGTTTATCAGTCTTAAACATAAAGCGGAAATAGTCGTGATACAAAATAATAGGCATACTTTGCGACGTCCCCTAAAGAAAAATGAAAATAAAATACAAAGGTTCAATTAGCAAGTCTTCATAAAGCCTAAAATAGCCCTCGGCTAAATAAAACAAACAAAAAGTGACGCCATCTGCTTACCAAGAGTCAGCCATACTTCCAAGAGCTGTACCAGCAAATGCACCACTTAGGAATCCAGTGAGGAAGAGTAAAGCAATTTGTTCGAATGCCAGTCCATAAGAAGTGTAAAGCTTGTATAAGTAAGGACCTTGTAACCAATCGGCACCTTATAAAGAAGAAGAAGATGAAGAAGAAGAAGAAGAGGAAGAATAAGAACAAGTTAATTTCCTTGACAGTTCAAAACAGTCAGAGCGTGTTATTTTCGATATGTATTTTGTTACCCATCACAGTTAAATAGACCACAAGGTAGCTTCGTTGGAATGCTTTAAAGCGCTTTTGTGTTTCAGCACTTTTGACATCGTCTTTGTGTGTATCACAGGACTCGCCCAAATCGTATTGGTCTTCAGCTTCTACTGTCATGATGTAATAGATAGAATAAATAAATAAATATATATATATATATATTATATAAAGAACAGGTGGAAGAATAAGAAAAGGCGAACTAGAGAGATCTTCCATTTTTTATAATCGGAGTTACAGAAATTCCAAATTTAGTTTGAAGTTGCACAGCCTCGTCCAGTCTTGAAAAGTAAAAAGCCACTCTCATTTATGTGGGGAGGGAATTAAAAAAAATAAATGTCGCTCAATTTTCAAGCAAAAAAAAAAAAAAAAAAAAAAAAAAAGTTGTAACTTTCTTTTTTCTTACACATAATACTTTTGAATCATGCCTGCACCTTTAATATCGCCAGCGGAAAAAAGTTATATTGAACAAGGGGTTGAACAGAATTGTCGTGCGGATGGTCGTGGTCGCTTGGAATATCGACACATTGTTCTTGAATCAGGGTTACTTTCTCAGGCTAGTGGAAGTGCTCGTTGCCGATTAGGTGATAGTGATGTCTTGGTGGGTATCAAGGTGGAAATAGGTGATGTTGATCAAGAAAACCCTAATGTAGGCCGAGTTGTGTGTAATGTGGAATGGTAAGAAATTAGAAAGAACGAAAAGTCAACGGCGATTAGCTTCTATCTCTTACAAGTAGCTCTTTTTACGTATGTCTTTTATCAGTTCACCAAGTGCTTCACAACAATTTGAAGGTCGCGGCGCGGAAGACATGAACAACGTTCTCACATTGGCTTTGGATCGGTTATACAATGGACCTCAATGTGGTTTTGATCTTGAAAAACTGTGTATTATTCCTGGTCAACAGTGCTGGGTGATATATATTGATGCAATGGTATAGTAGACTTGTGAATAGTGTAAAGGGGATTAATATATACTCATTACTATTTTGCTCTCGTATAGGTGATGGATTGTGCTGGGAATTTATTGGATTGTATTGTGATGACGACGCGTGCTGCTTTATATAATACACGTATTCCAAAAACTGAAATTCAAGATTTAGGTGACGGTGAATTCGAATTCGATGTGATGGACGACGTAGAAGATGCTGAACCTATTGTAGGCTGGGATCGATCACCAATTTCCGTGACTTTATATAAGGTATATCGATATTCTATGTACCTTCCGTAACCATTAATTTATTTGATTGATTTATTATACAGGTGGGCGATCGCTACATCATTGATCCAACTATTTTGGAAGAATTATGCTCACAAGTGACCCTGACAGTAGGTGTCAACAAGGAAGGACAAGTGTGTGGGATTCAAAAAAGCGCCAACGGTAGCATTGACCCAAGTTTATTGACCGAAATGATACAGGTAAAGAAAAAAATAAACCGAAGACTGGCTATTATGTTATATCGCCAACTGACGAACCTTTTTTTTTTCTTTGTCAATTCTTAAGAGTGCCACAAGTCTAGCCAAACCATTATTACAACAATTGGATACCAAGTTACTAAGTGACGAAGCTCTTGTTCAAGAAAAACGGAAAAATGGTGAACACGTGGAAAAGCTTGGATTCTTTGCCGCTGTTATCTAGCCGTTTCTCCCTTCTTTGTCTTCTTCTTCCATTTCCCTTTGCATACGCTATCATAATCAAACACACACACACATACTCTCCCTCTCCCTCTCCCTTTCTCTCCCCCTTCCACATTTTTACTCTAGGTTTTACATTATGCTTTGAATAAAAAATGAACCTAGTTTATACATACATCATTATAATTATATAGTCTCTACTCTTCTGGTGCTTACATATTGCAATGTTTGATCAGTGATAATAGTGGGAAAACGGGATTTTCGTTGTGGTGTGATTTATATATTTATATATTGTGCGGTTCTTACCCCGACATTTGCACTTGTTTTTTTTTATTCGATACAAACCTCTTTCTTTTTTTTTTTTGTGGTGGGAAACTTTGGGCAAAAAAAATGTGTGGATGAAAAGTCTGGGAATCAATGGGATAATAGGCTAATGTATACAATGTTAGAATATTTAAATACGGGGGGGGGTATTGATTTTTGAAAGAGATATCATATGTAAGAGGGTGTTGTATTATCTCAGAAAATGATGTTCTGATAGATCGATGTGGTGCAGTTCAGTGGGGACGTAAACCAAGCCTATCTTGTTGCAATTTTTACATTTAATTTTCCAATATTCTCGCACTTGCAGAAAAAAAGATCTAATGTCTGTCCAGCGGAGAAGGAGGTTGAAGTGTGTTTTTAGATGACACAAGCGGTCCTCTGGGGCTCATCTAAGCTTCAGTTTAAGCTTCTTTTTTATTATTTTTATTATAGCACATGCAAAAAAAAAAAAAATAAAAAAAAAAAAAGGTATATGAAATATATCCCGTTTGGCAAAAGTTACCCGGTTAATAGAGTCTAGCTTGCATAATATGAGTGCCAAAGCGGGAATAGGACCACGTTTCATATCAAGTGGTCTTGGGGGCTATCATTCTGTCACTAGGCCTCTGGGGTTGATGCAAGCATCTATATCTGAACTAGAAAGCAGTGCCAAAATATTCTATAGCGGTGCTACACGTACAACACTTCCTAGATTTATTTTTATGATTGGCCGACCAGGAATATGACTACCTAGGATAGTAAGTGATTTAAAAATGATGAACTAATTATTGGGGTTTTGAGAGAAAAATAGCTATAACCAATAAACTATTAAGCAAATGGTTGGTAGGGCACTCACAAATTAGTTATAATAGCGATATTGTTCACCATGCGATGGATCATAGGATAATAGAAAAAAGGCATATTTTATTGTAACATATCGAGAGATACTAAAACTAAAAACAAGACCTTCAGTGTGGCAAGGGATATAATTGAAGGATCTATTAGTAGGAACAATAAGGAGGCTGAAGTGAGATCTAAAGAATGGTCAGCACTAATTTAAAGAAACACTTGTAAAATGGGAGCTAATATAGTATACGTAGCATGAGAAAGACAAAAGAGACTTATGTTATTGAAACACAACTACGATCAACACTAATCAAAAGAGGCGATGGTGATAAAAAGAAATGTATTGCGCAAGACTTCAAAGAGATCAACGGAATATTTTTCATGGAAGTTGGTAAAAAGAGACATATTTTATTCTAATATAGATACAAGCTATGGACAAGCTAACACTGAAGCAAGCTAATGAAAGCTTCAAAAAGTCAACTAATGATGGTCCTAAATCCTGAATCCAAAATGAAGGGTTTCCCCATGCATCTTGTAATCCCTGAGCTGAAAACCTTTCTAAACTAGTCCTGCCACTAATCTAAGCATTAGAACCCCAATGAACTTGAAAGATGAAGAAAAAAAAGGATGAAAAACAATGAAAAAAAAAGGCTGAAAATACAATTCACGTGGGCGGGGTCTGAAACGCTTTCCGTGGGCTCTCACCAAACTGCAGTTCTGATCAATCGAACCACAAAAATAAAAGGGTCCATACTGAGGCTGTCTTGCTAGATTTAGCATAGCTGCACACATCAGAATAACGATGAAATTTTACCGTTGATAAGGTTATTATAGGTCTATACTATAATCAGTAGATACACACTCACGCACACACACAAAAATTAAAAAAAGGACATTTTGAGATGATGAATACATGCAATAAAATCATAAAAAGTGACCACATTCTATAGATGGTAAAATTGAGTAGACAATAAAGATAATTTTATTCAATATAAAATGAAATGCTATACTTATACTGTAATAATTTAATCGAGAGAGTAAAATGAAAATAAACTAGCTAATGACTTGAATTGATAACGGTACCATGTCTACAGAGGAAGGTGTGTGAATTTCAACTTTCCCTGGGCTTCTACGTAATGTGTACTATAAGAATAATAATAATAAAAGAACGATAAATGACATCATGATACCTGTATCAGATTATGTACCATCTTCGTAATCTGTTTACCTTGTTCGAGATGAATCCATTAGGCGTTTCTGTTGATCACGTAATAATCGGCCAAATCGAAAAAAAAAACCTGCATGTTAATTGAATCACCTAAAACCTTGGTCCTGAAATACTGCAATAGTACTTAAATTCAGCAGTAATCATTAACATCTTCTTTATCCAACCATGTTACTTGGTTTTCCAGGTGGAACCATGACCCTAAACACATACACAGAAAAACAAATGATCAAATGTCAAATCGCATCATCAAAGTTTTCTAACTTACAGATCAATGCAGCTCGGATATCTTCCCACATAAAAGCAAAAACAAGGTTGTTTCTAGTCAAGTGACTATGTGATTAAGAAAAGAAAAAAGTTGGAAGGGACTTTGAATGAGACTGAAGATCAAGGCAAAGACAAAAAAAGATGAGGGAATTTTTTATTATTGAAGAATCAAAGTACGTATATCTAACAAACTAAACAGGGACCTGAATACGAATACGACTAGTTGTGTTTCTGTTATTCTTGATAGCTGCCTTTTGTTGGAAGTCTGATTTTCTGGTAAACTGTTGTTGAGCTTGGCGAGTTGTTTCAATGACTTGAGGATCCTCTCCTCGGAGAGCACTACCATCCGTCAGGAGTTGTCGCCGTTGTTTTCGATTGAGTGGATTTCCTTCGGCTTCTGCAGCTGCCACCCTTTCAGCAACAGCATCTTCTTTGTCTTGAATGGTTAGAGGCTGTTGTTTTGTATCATGAGTCTAAAGAAAAAAAAAATAAAGAATTTACTTAGCTTAGCATTTTTTTTTTTTTTTTTTTTTTTTTTGGTCACACCCTTCCCATGCTTACCGTTCGCCTCAAACGTTGTTTGAAGTAACGCAGTCTTTGTCGTTGTCCAATCCTTGTACCATTTTCGAGTGAAAGTTCGAGATTCCCATCCGCCCCTCGTAGTACCATGTCATCGTGTGAATCCAATGCATTCATATCGATAGGACCAAAGTCGTAAAATTCGAGCAACGCTTGTGGATCTTCAGAATCGTCATATGCCATTTTGCAGTGTCCTTTATCAACCTAAAATCATGAAGCAGAAAAAAAAAAGAGTTTATTCAATGTCCAATCCCAATGAAGTATAGTGACATTTGCGCTACCACCTCCCTCTCCCCTTGCCCTTGTTTTTCTAGCTGGTTTTTTTCTTTTCGTTATATTACCATATGTGCCCGAACTGCTTCTACACTTCTCCATTCCTTGCTTTTGTCGTTACAGAAGAGACAGATATGACCTTGCACTACTTTGTCGTAAAGGTAGGAGATGAGTCCTGGGGCATCCATCAAGTATTCAGCATCAGGTAAAAAGAAGCCATGTTGGAGAACCATGTGTTGTAAGTTGGTGTTGAATTGATCAGAGGCGTGGGGACAAAACAAGCAAGATACAATCGAACGATCCGAACCATCCACGTTAACGCCTTGACCACCATCCACTGATTGCTGTTCATGGTCCATGTGATGATGCTCAACTTCCTCGTCATCCGAAAATAGTTGCTGGCGATGTCCTTGTACTTTTTTATTGGTAGTGGCATCCGATGCAGAAGAGGCTGTAGCGGAGGACGTCGTTGGTTTGAATTCAAGTTCACGATGTTTTTTTGATTTGAGATGGTTGCTGAAGGAGTTTTCGTTCAAGTACGATCGTCTACAGTATAAAAATCGTAACATGAAGGTTAGTCAGAGACTAAATGATAAGTGCTTTTTATCTGTTGTTCCTCATACCTGCATACACCGCATTCATAAATCAAGTTGGCTTTTTCGGCTTCTTCTCTCCCAACAGCTTGTTGTGCTATATTGAACAAAGAGATCAGACCGATGACTAATCGAGGTTATCCAATGATAAATTCTTACCAAGAACCTTTTGAGCAAATTGTTCAGCAGAGACAGGCGCCAGTTCAGCAACCTTTCGCTTCAGGTTGTATTTGTGCCAACTATAATAACGATAAAGTTAGAGGAAGGCGAGTTTCACTGGGTTGATCACTTGACCTTACTCTGTTCTATAATGAGATCGTTGACGTTCAGAAGTTGGGAAAGCAATTTGACATGCCAAACAAGTAAATAGAGCATTTGTGGGCAAGGGTTGTGCTTCGCGAAGACCAGCTGATAAGGCTTGTGCGATGGACATAATTAACTATACAAGGTAAAAATAAAAATAAAAAGGACGTAAAAAAAAAAAAAAAAAAAAAAAAAAAAGAAAGATTTTTTTATTTTCAAAACAGAGCGGAAATGAATTTTTTTCTTTTTGGAAATTTTAAAATAAAAGAAAGCACAATATTCACATTTTGACGTCTTTCTTCTCTTTCTTCTTTTATTTCTGATTGTATTTATAAACACATAACATGTATCCCAACAACTCTAACAATTCCTCAGATCAATTTGACAATATGATGGCCAGTATTACTCAAGGTTCGATTGCTATGGCGTTTCGGCAATTGATTGAACCGGCGGACAGCAATGGAAAAAAAAGAGATCTCGAGTCCAAAACTGCCGCTGGTCCTCCTCCATTGAAGCTTCATGATTTTGGTGGTAGTGATTTTGTACGATTAGCAGAAAAATCTCGCAGAAATCGCTTAGCAACATCAAAATCTCAGGAACCCACCGGCTATGGCTTGGGAAAACTAAACGCTCCTTTATCACCTGGTAATGGGTCACCGCATTATATAGGTACTAGTGGTGAGGTGAATTCTTTAGCTGTGGAAAATCAATCAGCGATGAAACAAACACAGCAATCACCACCAAATAACGTAAGTTTTATTTCTGCCTGATAAAGATGACACAATATACACACAAAAAAAAAAAAAAAAAAGCACGGCTTGGCGCGACCGATGATTGATTCTATCTCACTTTTTTATGATATCACAAAATAGGATCGGAAATGTACTCAAGAATGTGTGTTTAAAAAGGATGGCTCAGAAGAAACTGTGTATCAAAAATTCCATAATGGCCAAGCAACAGAGGTCCTGCATCACATGCATTCTCCTGAGGGCACAATCAATGATATCAATAAACCAACGATTACTTCATCAACATCTGTCGCTTCTTCTTTATCCTCTACGGCCCATGATACTACATCAACCAGTAGCCCATTCAAGCGTCTCTGGCACCTTGTGTTTGATTAAAAAAAGTACCCCTTTCCCTCTCCCTTCCACGTTTTTTTTTTATATCCCGCGCTTACTTGTAACTATAGATTTCCTTCTACGCTCTCCTTTTACATCATTATTATTCTCTCAATAAAACAATGAACATCATATATCTTTTTTATTTTGTGTTGAAAATGGTGTTTCAGTGTGTGTTTGTGCGGGTTTATGTTAATTGAACGAATTTTGTCATATCCCAAAAATATCCTTTTTACATGGTAGATATAGTTATAGTGTAACATGTGATTTCAAAGCTCTGTTTTTATGCAAAAGGATTCTAACCCTATCCCAAAAAGATATGGTCTTTTCGCCATTTGACAAGTGATTCTTCATAATATAAAAAGAAAATTCAAAAAAGATCGTGCAGGTCCGACACCCTTTTTGATATGACATCAGATGAATCCCTTCAAAAAGGTAGAATTGCTAGCATCAAATATATTATATATATATATATATATATATATATATATATATATGCAGAACATAATAGTGATTAGGTCAAAATAGGGATGATGGCACTTTTTATTGAATAAAATAAGACAAAGGTTCCACTTTGTATGATATGATAAAAAAAAAAACGTTTGGAACTCAGATAAATTCATTTTAATGATAAAAAAATGATGTAGGGGTGGGAAGATAATTGGTTTTTATTTGATTTTGCAAACCATAAACTAATATAAAATAAACTAATCTAGCGAGGGGGACTAAATGCGCCAGCAGCGAGACACAAGTTTCGGTTTGTGAATTGAAGATCATAAATAGGTGTATGCTTTGTTGGAAATGAGCCAAGAAGATCCTTGCTATAAAATGATGTTCAAATAAAAACAAAAATATTAGTGAGTGTAAGCAACGAAATAGCCTTCAATGATATTCCATTACCTTTCCACTGTTTTCTGATGGTTTCGTATCCGTTTTGATTCCATTTTCACATCTGCCGAATCGGTGTTGTCTTGATTTACATCCCACACTCTTACAATATCATCGGCACCACCCGATACTAACACCGTGCTATCCATACTAAAGCGAAGGGAATAAATAATATCCGTGTGTCCAGTCATCGTTTTCATTCGCCTGCCAGTGCCAAGATCCCAAATCATGATGGTGTGGTCATCGCCTAAGGGGTGGAAATAATAGTTAAGTTGTTACTGTCGTGCGATTTCTCAGCCTATTTTTTTTTTTTTTTTTTTTTACCTGCTGAAGCCATGAGTTGTCCATTTGGTGATAACGCCACTGTTTTAATTGCCCCTCTATGTCCAGTAAATACGCGCACCGTTTTGCCGGTTTGCACATCCCACATCCTTGCCGTTCTATCACTTGAGCCTGTGACAACATATTTCGAGTTGGGGTGGAATTTGACGACCTATATTTTTTTTAACCAGACAATAAAATTAAGTAATTTTTCTTCCTCTCTTGCTCCCCCTCCCCTCCCGCCCACATCCATTCATCTACTTACATCCACATCAGAAAGATGTCCTGCAAATACCCGTAAAGGATGGATCTGATCACAGCTCCAAAGTCTTGCGGTACGATCGTGAGAAGCAGTAGCAAAGTAAAATCCAAAGGGTCCGAAATCCACATCCCAGATAGGATAATTGTGTCCTTTGTAAATCACTAGATTGGTATATGTTTGCGTGCTCCAAAGCCGTGCTGTTTATCCGATGAGCATGAGAGAAGGTATTTGTTATCAGGACTAAAGCTGACACCATAGACAGAATTCGAATGACCCACCAGTTTCTTGAAATCAGTTCCGTTCCGTTCCTTTTGTCGGTTGAGATCGTCATCTAAATCATTCAAGAATAAACAATCTGATATTAAACAATCTGTTGCCACGCCACAATCACTCGTTCTCTCCGCTGCCCCATTCTTACTTACAATCATTCACATAAGCCGGATTGATCGTATTTCGGAATCCTCGTAGTTTTTCTCCTTTGAGACTCCATATCTTGACAAATGAATCTGAAAACCCACCAGCCACTAAGGATGCATCTTTTGTTACTGTCAAGCAGTTCAAACTACAATAATAACAAAAAAAAAGTTAACATATTTTACATCAAATATTCATCTCTGCTCTTGTTTTTTACATACCTATCATACGTATTGTGGAAAGTGTAACAACAAATACTTGGTAGTGAGTCGTGTCCAAGCGGTAATCGCTTTCCCATATCTTTTAGCGAGTTGACTTCGGCCTGAATATCCGTTCCACGACTACAGAAAAAAGGAAAGGTGATTAGGTTCCTAAAATTCAACATAGAATTGAATAATAAAAAAAATAAAGACTTACTACTGGGGCAAAGGTATATCATTCAAGTCAGGACCGTTGACAGATTGTTCTTGTGTGACTTTTTTGAAAAGATCGAGTAATGAGCCTGGAGCAGCATCAGCCTAGAAAAATAAAATAACAAAATCATCAATAAAAATGAGCCCCCTTTTTTTTATCCTAATCCCAACCTACTACCATACGTTTTCAGTATTTTCGTCCTTGTTGGGTTGCTGCTGTTGTTGATCTTCATCTTTCAATGCTTGTTCGACTTCTTCTCTAAAGGCAGGATCCATCATTGGTCTACCAAGTTGTACGGGTTGTTGATTGAAGGTTTCGAGATGTTGAGAATGATGACCAGTGATTCCAATAACATCATCCAATTCCAATCCGCCAGCAGATTTCAAGAGCTTCCCATGTACCACTAACACGAACGTCACGGTCGCAAGAAGAAAAAAAAAGGTTGGTTTTCAGTAGGTTATGATTTTCATTCACACAAACTCTTGCTTACCTTGAATATTGATATACTGATTGACTAAACGGAGGAGAAGCATGAATCGATTGTCTTGTAAATAGCTGAGAAAAAGTTCAAAGGGGACACTGGACATCCGCAAATTGTATTTGTTGTTTCGATAAATCTGAGCTAGTTCATTTTCACGAATATGCTGTGGTTCCTTGATCGATTTCAACCGTTTTAAGTCAGGTGTATGTAGTTCAATATGATCTGTTTGGTATGTTGTGAAAAAGTTTTGTGCTATAATCAAAGGAGAGTGAGTGAACATGATACCATGTACTTACAGTGCAAATACTAATATTCAACTAACCTTGTTCCACTTGACGTTTTTGGACCAAATCGAGATACGCATGGACAAATATTGGAAAAAGAACAGACCGTAATTCAGGCTATCGATTTGTACAATACAATAAAAATCAAAACAGTTAATAACCAAGTTGACCAAGTACCGTCATCCATTGGTAATATCGAGATTTACCTTATACCAATCCAGAGAGTTTTCGATCCATTCACGTAGACTTTTATAACTAAGATCATATGTCACGGGATCGTCGTTGTCATTCGCGCTATCCAGTGCTGTAGTTGTTGCTGTTTCCGTCATTTGTGCTGTTCCGATACCATTATTGATTCCTATGAGATTGTGAGTATCAAAACAAAGACTGCGTTAATAATATAAAGGCAAAAGAATAAGGTCGTATTGCACGATAACTTACCATCCAAAGATTCATTTGGTAAATCTACAGGAATACCATTGAGTTCTCTTAAAAAAACAGATTCAGTGGCAGTGTATCCTTGTTTTTTCAAGTAGGACACCACCAGGTCGGCAGGTATAACATTGACGGGTTTGTTTGGTGGTGTTGGCGTAGAATTATTGGAAGGTGAAGGATTCATAACGTGACTGAACACAAACCAGATGAATAAAAGGAATAGGAGAGATAATAAAGGTAGGTGATATTAAATTAGAACGATGCTTCTCCGTCAAATAAATAAGACAGGGAAAGAACAAAAAAAAAAAAAAAAAAAAAATACAGCAAAAAGAGAGACAAAAAAGAAAATACAGCCCGCATCCCAAAAAAAAAAAAAAAGGCGGGGTTTACAATTCCAGGTAAAGCCTTGGCCAGAGCTACCGTTTCGTTGAAAATCTTTCTTTTACACTTGAAGAATGGTAAGAACGACACCAGCGAATGACAGTCTACAACAAAGGGCAGAGGGATGGGATCTGTAACATCAGCATTATAACATCTTGTTGAGCAAATCGATGGATAAATGGATGGATGGATGGATGGATGGATGGTCGATTCTCAACTACCGTCCGTCCCACATGGAAAGCGTGGTGGCAGGGATGACTTTAACGGGAAGTGCAAACAAATGGCTGACATTAAGCCCCACATTTTTTTTTCTTTTCTCTATAGCCTACTAGACTTCACCATAACAGAAAGAAGCGTGGTCACGTCTCAGCTGGTCACGGTCGCGTTGGCAAACACAGAAAGCATCCTGGTGGTCGTGGTCTTGCTGGTGGTCAACATCATCACCGTATCAATATGGATAAGTACCATCCTGGTTACTTTGGTAAGGTTGGTATGCGTACCTTCCACTTGAAGAAGAACACCAAGTGGCGTCCTGTTGTCAATCTCGACCAAATTTGGACTTTGGCCGGTGAAGGTGTCCGTGAACAATACAAGAACACTGAAAAGGTCCCTGTTATCGATGCCCTTCAAAATGTAAGTTTAATATATTTTTTGGAATATATTATGAAATGGTACACTCATATATTGTTTTTGATAGGGTTACGGCAAGGTCTTGGCCAAGGGTCGTGTTGAACAACCTGTCATTGTTCGTACTCGTTTTGTCTCTCGACGTGCCGAAGACAAGATCAAGGCTGCTGGTGGTGGTAAGCTTTTCTTTTTTTTTTACATTTTGTGATGACATGATACTGATGATTTTTCTGTTTTTTCATTGTGTGCCTTTTAGTTGTTGAATTGATTGCTTAAATCAATGTTCATGTAGTTTATTCTTATTTCATCTTCTCATACCTTCACTTTATTGTGTTTGGAAATAATAAAAAAAAACCCCTACCATTTTACCCACTTCATTGGAATCTTTGCTTCAAGGACAACTTTTATCTCATGCGTACATTGAAATGACGCTTCTTTTACTAGATATAGGTATCAAATAAAGGAGGGAGTGTACAGGAAGATAATAACAGATATGGTTTTACTTATATGACCATGCTTTTTTTTTTTTTGACAGCAGGTTCTATGACCCAGGATTAAACTACGAATTGATGGCACTGAGGGCATAGGTTTAAAAGTGGATGTAGTTGAACAGATTTCATGTGATTCGACTAGTAACAATCACCGGGCTCATCACTGACAGTATTAGATTAGATTATTGTAATAGCTAGCTACTTTGTATTAATATTAGTTTGATGGCACTTCTCCATGTCTCCCCCATCCATTTTAGAAGATGAGATCATACTATCAATAAAGATCGTTTTATTTTATTTATTACCCTTTCTTTTTTTTTTTTTTTTTTTTGTTACAGTAAATGATCGTACTGTATTATGCCATACATATGGCACATAGACACACACTATCATGTGAAAAATAGGGACGTTATTTATATTTTCTCCAACACTGCACGATCTTCAGGGACATTTTTGGTGATTTTAACTCCGACTATGTTGGTTGCTAAGGTTGTCTGCCGTTTTTTTTATTCTGCCATATGATAAATGTCAGTTTTCTACCACTGGTGAGAAAAACCAAGCATGATGATTGAAAAATATGTATTACAAATGTCCTAAACAACCACACTCCTATATATAATAGAAGATTTGTTGAGCTTATTTCACGTGCCTTAAACAACGGCCACCAACCTGCGATCACATAAAGCGGAATTTGAACATGTCACAAGCAAGAGTCTATAAGAATAGAGTTGCCCGATTTTTTTTTATTCGCTCCTTTTTGTTTATCTTCCCTACTTCTCTCTCATTTAAGAAACAAAAACAAACTGAAACATGCCTTCTTTTACGATTACTATTCCTGAAGCTCCTTCTCCCAACTACGTCCTTGTGAAGAACATCTCCCTTGAGTCCTCTGAAAAGACAGGTAAATTCAAAACGATAAAATGAACAGGGATTAAAGACCTGCAGTGTCAACTCACCTGTACTTTTTTTCTATTTATTACATAGTTAAGGAATTCTTTTTATTCTGTGGGAAAATCAAGGAATTTGAATTGCTCAAGTAAGTTTAACTGAATTTTGAGAAGACTACGTTAGAGGATGACGAGAGAGAGAGAGATATCATGAAATGACAGTGGGGCGATATATATGTATTGTTTGCTGGACATATTTAAACTAAGCTAACGTTTTTGTGGAAACAGGGATGAAGATGAAACTCATCAAGTAGCTTTGGTCAACTTTGAGCGTGAATCGGCCGCCAAGACCGCGTCACTTCTCAGCAGTGGTAAGTGGGGTCAAGTGATATCGTATGATTCGAAACTTATCTATTGTCTTTTTTTTTTTTTTTTTTTTTTTTTATAATGATAGCTTTGATTGATAATGAACATATTACTGTCTCTCCCTACTTTGAATCAGCTATTCCCGCCGAAACTGAAAGAGAAGACGATGCTCATGAAACATCTTCTCAAGAAGCCAAACCCAAGGCCCGGATTGCTGCTGAAATCCTTGCAAGCGGTTACCTTCTCCAAGATCAAATTGTTGCAAAAGGATTGGAATATGATGGTAAATACAACGTGACTTCTCGTCTTACAGGCTATTTGAACTACTTCCAAAACAATGGTAAGAAACTAAAGCGAAGGAAGGGGTGTGTGTGAGTGATCTCTTCATCAAATGGATATGATTTTGTTGTTGGGGTTGGGGGGTTAGGAATTTTTCTTTTGAAATCACGAGATGAAAATATGATATGGAACTAACTAGAATTCTTTTCCACTCTTATAGTCAAGCAATTCGATGAAAAATACCGTATCTGGGACAAAGCGAATGAAATTGATCAAAAGTATAAGATTCAAGAAAAGGTGACTAGTGCCGCTCAAACTGCCCAAACCAAAGCCCAGGCCGCTCTACAAACACCCACCGGTCAAAAGGTCAACGATTTTGCCAATCAAACCTTCAACAAAATCGCTACAGTACATTACGAAGCCAAGAAAATTCAAGTATGAATAGTTTGTGATGTTGGGATAAAATTAAGTTTGTGACACTAATTCTTTTTCTTTCCTTTTTGTTGGGCAATTGTTTTAGCTTGACAAGAGCGATAAGGAAAAATCTCCTGCCACCACCTCTGTTTCTGATGAAAAGGTCACTGCTGCTGCTTCCTAAAAGGTTATGGTGAATAGAAATATTTTATTTTAGTTTAGCTGCCATTTGACACTTTGTCAAATGCTATAGGTTTAGTTTACCCTTCTTTTTTTATTGTATTCCATCATACTTTTTATTATGATCATTTATACTCCCATTATATCATCAGTTTTACATCAAAAAAATCTATAAACCAATAAACAATATATATGTATATATATTTGCTAATAAACAATGTTTGTTGGTTTTCGGAAGGCATTGACTATGGCAACAATACTATGTATTTAGCGTGCTAACTGTACACTGGCACGATGAAATATTGGGAGAGGGAATCATATTATAAATGTGAGGGGATGTGATGCAGAATATGACCAAAGATCACAAGGTGTGATCATATTATTGACAGAAAATTAGGCGTGCGTTGTTTCTGGCAGAGTTTTTTGTCGTATGTCATGCTAAAAAAAAATGCCACCTATTTGCGATGTGGATTGACGTTATAATAAGCTATGTGATATATTCAAAATAACTCAAATTTCAGCCCAAGATTTGGTTTTGTTTTATTGGGGGAGGAGGCAAGATATTCGGCACTACTACTTCGCTCTTTTAAAATTAGATCTACTGGATGTAAAGTGGGGAGCAACTGAAATGTGGATTTTGGTGGGATAGAAATATACGTCTCTGCTAATTTGCACTTTTATAAATAACCCATTGTTCCTCGTGGTTGTCGTTTGGGCTTGTACGTATGTGGGAGCGGGGGGGGCGTTTACAAATCGCGCAAAAGCAACTTCGTTTACAGCACAAAGAATTAGTGGATGACGGATAATAAAATTGTATTTTATGGAGGGATAATTAATGGTTAACAATAAACTATGGTCTTGGGGTCATTGTACTAAAGGATCTATTGGAGGTAGCATGAGGGACTCTAATGGGTGATCTGAAAAATGGTCAGCACTAATCTAAAAGGTGCGATGGTAAAAAGATATTTATTGTGCAGTACAAAACGGAAGAAACCAATGAAACATTATTGATTGAAGGACGTAAAAGAGATATATTTTATTCAGATGCAGATACAAACTATGGACAAACTAACACTAAACCAAGCTAATGACGACTCCAAAAAGCCAAACTAATGGTGACTTCAGATCCTAGATCCAAAATGAAAGGGTTTCCCCATGCATCTTGTAATCCCTGAGCTGAAAATCCTTCCAAAAAAGTTGAATGGTTAAAAAGAAAAAAGAAAATGGGAAGAAAGAGAGTGCGAAATAAAAAAAAAAATTGGGAGTAAATAAATATTCACGTGGACGGTATTTAAATTGTTTTTTTTTTTGGAGTTTACAAAAATGGAACCCCCTTTTTTTTACATCATTCAACACCTTAAAATATCATCAATATGTTGGTTCTCTTCTCATTACCATTTAACCCTGACTTCATGGTTGTTCTATTTTTTTGATGCCTTTGAAGACAGGGCGGAACGAATTTGGTATATGCTAGTTAACCTCCGTTTTGTATCATAGAATAGCTTGTCACTCTCGATAGGATATCTTACTGTATCCGCTTTGGTTGGACTGGCTTATCTAACATTATGTTCATCATGCAAAAGATACACTGACACTCCTCCGCACCAAAACATCTCACACATAGTTGTATCAGATATAGTATTATCATCTGGCCAGTTGTATCAGTTATCATAGCTTGTACATATTTACACACATCTGAATAAAATATGCCTTGTATTTTTTTTTTTTTTTTTTTTTTTTTTTGCTCTTTCATCGTCTCTCATACATTTTAATTGCCTTATTGAACTGTTATGCCCGCTCTGCAAAGCACATGTGCATGTAGATTAGATATGTTGATCAACCGTCGTCCTCAGCGCCTGTCTACAGTGCTGGATTTCTAATTATAGGGATGAGAGGGATTCTTGAATGGTTTTATAAAATGGTCGCAATGAACGCATGAAAAAGGGCAGCGATCGACGTATAAAAGAATAAGAAGCGATAAACGCATAAAAGTAGCATGATTGAAGCGTACTCGAGGGTATTGGGTCGTATGACATTTCTTTGGAAGGGTGTACATATACTGTAAACGTCTTAAAGTTGTAATTACTCTACCTTTCAGTCGAAGTCGTCCTGATTCAAATACCCAAGCATTATTTTTATGATTAAAAATAATACTCGAACCGCACAATTTTGTTCTTTTTTTACGTGGTTAAAAGACTTATTATCAAACACAGTACTCTCCAGAAAAAAACGTTCCTTAACATTTTCCCTGAAACCCCGATTTTTTGATGTTCTTCTGTGAACTGCTCCATACTTACGCATTTTACATGTATTAGCAACCAGAACATATCAAGACAAAAAAAAAAAAAAAAAAAAAAAAAAAAAACGAACATGACGATACCAGCACAACAATCATAAATTTCATTATTATTTTGTAAAACGTTTTTATTGATAGATGATAAATATTGTGTAGATAAATATGTACGTATTTGAAAATAAAATGATAAATAAACAGAAACATGGTATTGATATGATATAGCAAGGTAGATCAAAAACAAAGGAAAATCTAAAAATCAAGTGGGGTCGGTGGGATGGTATATAGTAATAAATATAGGTTCGCCACGTATATATATATATATTTTAAAATGGCAGCCATGATGATCTCCTGTCACGTTTGTCAGCACTACAAAAAAAAAAAAAAAAAAAAAAAAAAAAAAAAAAAAAAAAAAGATGTTAGTAACCAAGTCAAGTCATCATTCATCTTTAAGCCATTACTTGTCTTGAATTGTTACTCCACCACGAAGTGGTTTAGCTATACGATTGAGTCCAGTAGCAGGAAGTGCAGCCTTCTTGTTCTTCCTTGACAATTCCAGGCGGTCTCGCATCGCTTGCATTTGAGTCTCGAACCTAAGAATACGAAAAAAAAAAAAAAAATTGCATAATCAGATAAGCGCACTGCAATGGTTTCAAATATTAGTTAGTAACTTACCTTTCCATTTCTATCTTTAGTTTATATTGAGTATCATTGAGTAGATTTTCCAGACTGTGAATTTGTTCGTTCTTTGCTGTCAGCTTTCGTTCCGCCAAGGATGTTTCCATTTTCAAGGAAGAGTTTTGCTCCACCAGCTAGAAAAAAAAAAAAAAAATTTTTTTTGGTCAATTTGAGGTAGCGTGTAGACGGCACAGATCACTTACTTGTTTTTGGACATTCGTTAGTTGTTCCAAATTGCGTTCCAAAAAAATCATCTTCTTTTGCTGGACTTTATTGCTATTTGCACGAAGGGCATTTGCATACTGTTCCCTCGTTTCATCCAAGGAGATTTCCAAGTCCACCACTCGCTCACTCCGGCTCTGTAGATCCCGCATCAATGCTTTTTTCATCGCTTCAAATTCACTCAATTGCTGTGCCATAGATTTTCGCATTGCATTCACTTCGTTTTCTGATGCTGTTGCTTTTGAGTTTTCTGTTGAAGGAGGTTGTGCTGTTTGTACGTCCTTGAGATGAGGGGAAATAAAAATCTATTACACAATAAAGATGAATATTGTTACTGTATGAGTTGATCTTTTTTTTTTTAATTTTGGATTTTTTTGTACCTGAAGTTTGCCATTGATCATTTTCAATTCCGCAATAGAAGCAGCCAATTTACTTTCTTGTTGATTCTTTCCCTGTATCATTTCACTCAATTCATCCAATTCCCGAGCCTGTGATTCCAAAGGTTCAGCATATTTTTGTTCCAGCTGGAGTTTGTATTTTGACATTGCTTCTTGTTGGTATTCTTCATCGCTGGTGCCTTTTTCAGATAATGTTTCGTATTTCAATTTCAGCATATTATAACTTGCCTCCAGCCCAACTTGCTTTTCAATCATTGATTCTTTGTCGATTCCCAGCTGTCGGATCATAGATTCATAATAATTCACCAACGCCTTTGATTCCATTAAATTTCTGTTGAGTAGAGCCACCTCATCCACCGATACTTCATCTTGACTTGATAACCTCTGGAGCGTTTCTGTGATGACATTTCCCTTTGCACTGACAATAGACTATAGAAAAATAAAAAAACAAAAAGATAAGTTGCGCCGATCAAATGCTGTATCCATGTATTTCATGTACAATTACCAAGTCATCGATGTAATTTGATGACGATGTCAAATCATTTTTGTCAGTATGTTTGTTGAGGGAGGATGCGTTTTCTTGATGTTTTGTCAATGCTTGTCGAAGGTGATCCAATTCGCCAGTCAATGCCTTGTTCTTTTCCTTGAGTGAATCAACAGTAATCAAGCCTTCTTTGTTTTCGTACGTAACCTTTTCCAATTGAATCTTTGCTTCACCGAGCTCCGACGTCATTTGCTGATTGTTGCTGATGATATTTTTTTCGTGTTCCTTGCGTTGGTTTAAATCTGCTTGTAGATCTTCCACTTGCTTTTCACGGTTGGCCAGTTCAGATTCCTAAATAAAGAAAATCAAGAATAATAAAATCAGTACAATGAAGTACAATGACAACTCAAATAGAAACATATTTTTTAGAAAATCAAGTATCTGCCTACCTTTTCAGAAATAAGTTCCAATAGTTCATTTTCACGTTGCAAAAACTGATCCCGTTCATCTTTTTCCAAAGCAATAGGAGGAGTATATGGGCGAGAAGAGGAAGCACCCTCATCCAAGGAGGCAGATTTGAAGGCCGCAGGAGGGATTTGGCGACCATTAGTATTTGCATCGGCACCACCATTGGTCATCGCAGGTGTAGAAGTATCCCCAAGAGAGGCCCATTGAGATTCTGATACTGAACCACCAGATCGCCAAATACCAATTTCACCTTCCAACGCTGTGATGTAGGTTCGATAGCTGGTCGTTTCCACCTTGACTTTCTTCAATAGAGCCTTGAGTTCAGCAGGAGACAAGTCAGCATTGACCTTGGCTTTGTTTTTAATTGTTTTGGCCCTCACACCGAATCGTAATGTGGAGATGGTTTCGGCTTCATTGTAAGAGGATGGTGAGCAATTGATGATTAAGGTTGTCCGTGAATTTCCACCCAGGGATTCTTGAAGGATTCGTGTCAGTTTAGAATCGCGGTAAGGCACATGACTCGACTATAAATGGCAAGAGCATGTCAGAGTCATGGGTTATGAAAGAGTGATACTGAATTATTTGTTATTTATTACCTTTCCATCTGTCAAAGAATTGATTACCATACCAAGGGCCGTCAAAGACTTGTTGATTTTTTTGGCTTCTTCTAAAGTCTGACCCGAAGCACCAGTTTTTCCAACCTGAAAATGAAACCCAAGTTAGATATATAACTGTCTTTGTTAACGAATATACCATATATATTACCTTTTCTGACCCTGCCAAATCAACTAAATAAAGTTTGCCACTTTTAGCCGCACCAGTATCGATGTTTTTTTGAGTGATTGTGATTAGTACCAGAGAATGACTTCTAGAGCTTTCGGCATTCATATCTATGCAATCAAGGAAATAAAAAAGCATGTTACAAACGAGATTTGTGGGTGACAAAAGATGATAGATAGTTGAAGTTACTTACTCGTAGAAGCGACCACGCGATTGCTGCCCCCTTGTCGCATGACTTCATATACTTCTTCAGTAGATGAGACGTATACTTCCAGAGCGCCTTTGACGTATACACCTTTCACCTTGTCTTCGTGTATAGCAAGATTGTCCATGGAAGCTATGATATTCAGAGGAGGAGAAATGTGAGTAAATCGATCATATCAAAACTATTGATGGTGCTCACTCTACTTACGGTTGAGAAGATCACGCACTTTTTCCATATATATTTCCATGTAAGATACCTTGACAGTGAATTCCATATTGTCTGGTGAAAGCATGATGCTTTTGAAGATTTGTTCAACGATACGAGGAATGATCCCTTTGTTGTCATTATCATCAATATCAGAGCCCTGGTTATGATAAGGAAAAGGAGAGTAAGCAAATTGGTAGGTATGATAACCTTTAATTCATGCCTGATCTTACCATCATTGTAAAAGTTTTCCCAGAACCAGTTTGACCATAAGCAAAGACAGTTCCATTGTACCCTGCCACAACATCTATGTATAGTTTTAAGAAAACCAATGATTTACCATCAGTAAATGTAAGAAGATTTGTATATAATGACTATTTGTACCATCAACAATCGATTTCACCGAGTAATCGAACACTTCTTCTTGCCTTGTATTTGATCCAAACACCTTGTCAAATGCATAGTTCGACCGAGTTTCCCCCTATGTATGTAAAATATAATTAAATACATAAAACAAATTCATCCTAGTAAATAAACTAAATACTATTTGATATTCATTCATCAGGTCACTTACATTTAGATCCACAGAGGTTCCTTCATCATTGAGTTCTATGATAGGGACACCACCTTCCTTGATTTCCAGTTTGTTTTGAGGCCGAAAACGACATACCACTTTGATGTTGTTCCCCGACATAAGAAGACTGGGATACGCGAGTCCAACAACACAAATGCATATATATGTATAAATATTTTAAGCAATAAAAAAAAATCGTGGGATGATGAGTTTTAGCATAATTTTTGAAAAGCGTGTAGAAAGGAGGGTAACTTACGAAAAAGGTCAAGATGAGTCAGTAATACAATTTACAGCTAGTTTAAAAAAAAATAGCAATGTGGAGTAAAATAGTAGTTGTGTTTGTTTAACAATTGAAATGAAGAGGAAGGAAGGTAAAAAGAATGACGAGGGGTTAGAATAGAAAAAAAAAAATAAGGTTTGACAAAAGGACGGAAAGGCTCCGCGCTGAAAGCGAAACTAAAAACGGCGCTAGCTATGATCGAGGCAAGGTACGATTTATTTTTATTAAAAAAAAAATAGATAAATGGCAAATAATAACAAAAAGAGAATATATGGATATAGATATGAAGGTATAAGATAATAATACTGAATTGGCGGGAGGGGGTCATTCTAAACTATCAATCAATGAATGAAAAGACTGTGAATACGTTCGAATTCTTGGGTACTGCTGAGTTGAATGCAATGCCCGGAAGGTGTTTTGGTGCAACCAGGGGGCATGATTTGAGGTATCTTGATTCTTGCCAATGTGCGAATAGAGGAAGTAGACAAGGTCTATGGGTAAAAATTGAAAAGATTAATAAAATTCTAATAAAATATATATAGTAATCGTCATCACCTTTGCAGCAGTTGTAATTGATGAGGATGGTGACGATCCATCCTGTTCATGCACAATTGCTTGAATGTTTTGCTGTAATTGTTGTGTGCGTTTTCTAAGAGTATAGAGAACACTTTGCTGCGCTTGGAATTGATAGGTTGGTGATTTCTTGACACTTTGCCATTGCTTGATCGAAGAGTCTTGTGAGAGTTCTACCAATTTTGGACATGCACTTGCCATCCGGACATCTTTCAATAAATTGCGTGTTTGAGTTGCCATGCTTTGTATATGTTGTGCTCGTTCCATGTTGTCATTGTTGCTGTTTTCATGTTGAGTGATACTAGGTAATTGCTGAATACTGAGACTGTTTGCCAAATCTTGACATTTCAACTGTGCATTTTCACTACGGAGATATCGAATGGCAGCTTTGAGCGTTTTCATCTATACCATTTATTTAAAAAACCAAGAAGTCAGTAAGTAATTATGCAACTTACTTAATTATATACTTACATGGCTATTCATTGCTTTGTATCCACTGGATGAATCATCGGGTACATCAGTTGCGGTAAAGTACATATCATCGCAGTTGATTTTCTTGAGTAGTGATTGTCGATTTTCTTCTTTTTTGGCTGCTTGCTTCTTGAGTTGTATGTTTTCTTGCTCCAATAGATCATATTCAGCTTGTAAGCTGTCCATTGCTTCTGCATACATTTGCTCCTGATCATGTGCTTTTTCCAATGCTCTTTCTAGTTGTGATATCTGTTCTGATTCCTTCTTTGCAAATTCCATTCGGCGTTCCAGTAAGTCCACTTTAACACTTGCTTCTTGTAAAGATTGATCCTATTCGTAAAATGTTCATTCAAAGGCTAAGTATTTAGTATTTCGTTTATAATATTTGCTGTTTCTTTTTATATATACCTTGAGTTTAACGTCCTTGATTAATCTGATAATTTCATCATTGTGTTGCTGCAGCTTTCGTTCCAAATCGTGATTTACCATGACTTCAGCTTTCATATCGGAGGCGCGTTGAATCCAAGGAGAGACACTAGTGACGACTATTGAGAAAAAAAGAGAGGAGTTTTAACATAAATACAGATAATCTGTCGTTTAAAAGCATAAATAAATTTGTAACTCACTCTTATCCTTCTTGTGGTCATTTTCAACCCTGGTTAAAGTATTGGCCAGTTCAGAAGTGAGGGATTTCAGTATTTTGAGACTTGCTTCCCATAACGTGCTTTCCGGTAAATCCAAGATTTCATCCGCCTTTTCACGCACAATATGTTGGATTTCCTTGATGCTTATAGCTTCTCTGCTTCCACATTTGGCATCCACATATACCGTGACTTGATGACACAGCTAGATATATATATATATATATAAAGGGAGTTGAGTATTAATACTATTACAGAGGTGATATTTTTGATTCGTTTCCCTTACATCGTAACAAAAGTTGCATATTTTAGAACTGATCGAGTAGAGTGTTTTGAATCGGTGCAAATGGTCGACCTTGAGAGTTAGAGCTTCTTCGGATAGTTCTTCCAATCGCCGGAGTAATTTTCTAAAAGAATATAACAATCAATATTATCAGTATCAATGTGGTTGTATTACTGTCGATTGTATGCGTATAATGGAGTTTTGCTTACTTTGCAGAAATCTTGCTGCTTTTAGCTTGTACAATCAATCTGGTCAATGGTTCCAAATAGTCCACATCGAGGCAAACGCTTCCTTCCGCCACTGGAATATCTAGTTCAAAAAACAGGAGTATGAGTTTCTTTTTTTTTTCATTAGTTCAATAGGCAATATACAGTCCTACCTTCTACCTTGTTCGCTTTCTCCACAAGTTGTTGGATATAGGTAAACTCCACCGTCATACGATCAGCATTGAAGTCCAAGGCTCTTGTCAAAGCAAAAAATTGCTCAGCATGGCTAGATTCCCCATATTGTCCCAAGTAAGCTTCTGTAAGATGTTCGAGTTGAGAGATTATTCTAATAATAATAATAACAACCAATGGATGGACGATGAGAAAACAGTAAGAGCGCCATTTTCCATTTCTTACCGATGCAATTCATGCAGACAGCTAGTTTCGGTAACATCATTCGTTCTGAATAATTCGACAATAACGTTCAATCTATTAACAAAGGATAATAAGCGTTTAATAAGATTAAGTGTGCTGTTTTTCATATATATATTGGTTGTTACCTGCGTTCTGTTCCCAAAAGATCATGGTACACCTGGCTCATCATCACAAAAACGTCGGGTGTGCAATGCTTCATGAAATGGACAAACCGCTTAGCAAGATCACCAAGCCAACCAGCCTTTTGTCGCATCTAAATATTGAAACTCATCAGAGGTAAGTAATATTCTGAAATAGAAAACCGCAAATAAAAGAACGTTACTTACCTCACAGACTGTTACCAAGCTTTCAGTCACATCGTCCACAATTTTTTCGCTGATGGGGTGGTTTTGATCCAAGTGCTTGATAATGAGATCCGATTTAAAGACCAGTCGTTTGAATAGCAAGAGACATGAGATAGAATCATTTTCAGTTCTGAAGAATGCATCCGGCAGGTAGGGCTGAATATATCCAAGTCGATCTGTAGCTTGAGCACCGTCCAACTTTCGAAGTTCCAAATCAATAGATTTTGCTTGAGCCTTCATCACGGTAGATTGTAACTGGAAGTTCAGTGACATCATGGCTTGGGATTGGCTGCTAAGGTTTTGTTTTTCAGAAACTTGATTTTCTTGTTTTTGTCGCAGTTGTTCCAAGTCGCTACACGTACACACACACACATAAAAAAAAAAAAAAAAAAAAAAAGGGAAATTGATGAATATTTCAGCGATAGATTTCAACTTATACAAGTAAATAATTACCTTTGTAACAGTGTCACTAGTTCTCTGAATTGCTGAATGGTGGATTCGTAGTCGACAGCCGTTTCTTCAGATGATTTCAATCGTTCTAATTGTTCACGTAGTAGCATGTCACGATGATCTGTATAGATATATATATATAAATATACCAATTAGATTTATATAAAGTCAGTGTAGTTTTATATATATATATTTGTTTTTACCAATCTCTGCCTGCAATTGTTTTTCAGTTTCTACATGGTTTTCCTCCAACTCGTCAGCCAATTCCTTCAATGCTTCCAAATCATCCACAGTTGCGCTTAATTCCTCCAGTTTCTCGTTCAAGTTCAGGTTCTTTTCAGTCAGCTGATCTACCAAGTCTTCGGTTCCGAGGGCATCATCTAGTTGCTGCTTCAAGTCTTCCATTTGATATTCGATAATTTCCAGTTTTTCCTTATAACGAGCACATTGCTCTATGTAAGAAAAATCAATCAATGACTGTTTAACTTTATTTGAGCTCATACCCTTCTTCTTATCTGTGTTTACCTTTCATATCCCCAAGTCCAAGACAGTCTCTTTCCAAATCCTTGATGCGACCAGTGAGTTGAGCTTCTTTTTCAACAGTGGCATCTCGTAACCTAAAGATAAGGCAAGAAATATATATATATATATATATATGCAGATTAGGTATAGTGAAGTGCAATCAAGAGTGTAAAAATTCTAGGGGAAGAAGTACCTGATCAGAGCTTCTTTGAGTCGTTCATTATGCCTTTCCAACTGGACTACCTCTAACGACGTTTTGTCACCATGATCACCTGACAGCTCGAGGGGTTGATTTGTAATGTTGTCTATAAATATGGAAAAAAAAAATGAATACCATTGTTGATAGCAATTGGCGTAAAATAATAGGGGGAGAGGGGGTACCTACCAGAGTCCTTCCTAACAATATCCAGATCGACACTGATTTCTTCAATCTTGTCAGTAAGCACAGTGACCTCAAGTTTGAGTGATTCTGCCCGTTCTTCAGCTACTTCTTTATCCAATGTCATCATTTCCAAAGATTCAAATGTATCAATGTACTTGTTTTCAAACATTTCCTTGTCAGCCAGTGCATCTTTGAGTCCCCGTTTTGTTTCACGCACATCCTTTTGTAGATCAGCAATCTTGTCTAAACAGCATATTTGTATATACATTAATCATACATATAAAAATAAAAAAATAAAAACAAGAGATAGTCAGAAAATTGATAGTCATGGGATTATTTTTTTTTCAAAAAACGTTTTACCTTGTAATTTGTTGCGTAGTGTAAGGAATTGTTCAGCCTCTTCCTTGATTTTTTCATGTTCACGAAGCCGTTCACGATCTTCTTGACGTTTCGTTTCCAATATCTTCAGCTTCAATCGAAGTTCTTCATAATCCTTCAAAGGCACCACCTAAAATATAAAATAATAAAAAATGTCAGATGTGAAATGTTTATAGTTATTAAAAACGAAGATATTACCTGGTCCGATTTGCTGGTGGGTTTTGTAGTAGCCAAAGCACCATATACCTGCTGCCGATTGACTAATGTTGTCCATTGTTGTTGCTCTTGTTGTTCATCTATTCCGCTATCCAATTCGTCCTGTTCTGTCAAATGATCTGAGTCGGTCATCGATGCTATTTCTGTTTGTTCATCATCAATAGAGTGGCCCATAATGCTTTTTTCCAAATCGTCATCTTCGACGATGTCATCGTCTTCATCGTCTTCATCGTCTTCATCGTCTTCATCGTCTTCATCGTCTTCATCGTCTTCATCGTCGTCATCGTCGTCATCGTCGTCTTCATTGTCGTCATCGTCGTCTTCTTCATCGTCGTCTTCTTCATCGTCATCTTCTCCAGCACTATATTCCATATCACTGCTTTGTGGGGATGATGATAATATCGATTGTTGTTGATAACTCTGCTGTTCAAGTTGCATTTGCTGAAGATGTTTCATTTTGAGAGCTTGAAGTTGTTTGTCCTTTGCTAATGCTATAGGAGAAGAAGCATCCGTAGAGTATGAGCTGTCTTGTGATACAGATGATGATTGTGTCGATGAATGAGTTTCAGTAAGAGGGGTTTTTGGTGTAATCGGTCGTTGCTGCTGTTGTTGCTGTCGCACAGAGATGCTTTTTCGCCTATTTTGTGCTGACGCGGTAATAGTAATACTTGCACGAGGGGTGTCACTATTCAATAAGGAGGTTGGACGTCTCTTCATGGCAGGGGAGGGTGTGGATGACTTTCTTGAAGGTTGCGTAAACGCCCGACGTGAAGAAGTTGTAGTAGTAGCACGCTGCTGTTGTTGTGAGTACGACGTCATGTAAGATTGATGTTGCTGCTGTTCCAAAGAAGGAGAAAGCCTACCAGTATACGATAGGTCGCTGTTACTGTCATTGTTGTAAATACTTTTGCTTCGACCATTGTAGTTGGATGACGGGGCTAGAAGTTTGACTTGCGTAGGACGAACAAATACACCATGTTGAGGTTTGCAGTCAAAGTATCGTTTGCCTTGGACAAGTCCAGTATTCTTGCCTTTGGGATCATCTAATTCAACGCCGATCCAACGACCTTTCTGGAAGTGTGTTGTGCCCAAATAACGTACAATACCAGAGTTTTCACCATGAACTAAGACTCGAGCCCCAATATTGTAATCGTATTCGCTAGTAGCATTGGGTGAGACTGTTGGGTTGGCATAAACTGACTGCCTTCGATGTCTATCTACACCAGACATTCAAAGTGAGACAGAGCAAAGTAAGAAATTGATAAAACAAAAGCAAAGACAAAAAAAAAAAAAAAAAAAAAAAGGTAAAACGAAGAAAGGGGGGGGGTAGATAAACAAAAAAGAAAGCCAAAGTTTTTGAAAAAAGAGGAGCAACAAAGTGCCCTGTGCCACTAACGGTGTTTAAATGTCCAAAGTTAGACGCCCGTTTTTGTTGGGATATCATTGCCTGCACATATAGAACTTACAGTACATACAATACATCCGATCAGGGAACACATTTTAGTATATCGTATGAACTTTAGTCTTATGAAGAATTTAGAACATGATTTACAAACATTAATATAACAATGTAGACTGATCATGTATTGAAACCAGTCGTGTCTCATACTGGGTTAAGTCCTTTTGATGTGATCACCATCATCATATACATGATTTTGTATACCTTGGACACATGATATTTTAGCTTTAATTGCACTTCCTCGCAACTTCTTTGTATATTATTAAAACCAGAACAGTTCCTGATTTATGCATTCTCTTTTTGAATAATTGATATCGCATGAATATATGCCAAAACTTTAATCCTCGGCTCTCAAGCTATTACGATATATAAATTTCTGATTGTTTACAGGCTGATAACAGAATCCATGGACTGATTGGAATATCATACATATAACATGTTTTTAAAGTATACTCTTAAACATTGTTATTATGCGGTCAAAATAAACCAATGAAAATATTTTGAACTCAATGAGTAGCGTTTCCTTGTATGCTTGCGACCTCGAAAAAATAAGATACCAACTTCATGCAGCAAACTTCATCGGAGTTGTAAATGATTCAGATCATCGTGTCTAGCGGGTCAGCCCGAGACTGGAAGTCCTGGAACCTTGATCAATTTTATATCAAAACAAAATTCAAAGTCCACCACAACTCCTTTTTGAGTGAAAATGCTACGTGGGAGGAATTTGCAATTAAGCTCTTCCTAATTGATTCTGTGTGAGATCCACAAAATAAGAGCAACCAAATGAGCAATACATCTACACTAGATAATAAAGTATCTTTGGATTTTCCAAAGGCAGATTCTTCATGTTAAAAGCTTTGGACAGATGCCGTTAACACAGAGCGCGTAACTGAGTTTGAACCTTGCCCCAGAAAAAAAACCGATCAATCTCCACAGTGAAAGAGCGCGTTTTCCAATACCATATGGATTTATACTGTTCAGGAGATAAAATTAATTCATTGTAAAGTCATGATCAACATACAGAATATAATGATTCCAAAGTACAATTTTTCAAGCCTTGCTAATATATATATATGTATATATATATATAATATATACGCTCTAGAACAAACGCTTGGTTTCACAATTTGTTTGACACAAATGTTCCAAGTGGACAACCTTTTTCCTAAGCCTTTTTTTTTCTAGCCTTGCCATTTATGGATTTTTGTTTGTATCCAAATTTCATCATAATCATCGCCTTCAAACATCACACACACACTAACATCATATAAACAAAAAACAAAACAAAATGCTTTATTTGATCGAGGATTCATGGAGAGGATTCATAAAGATAATAGGTACTAAACTAAGCTAAACGAATTTATAAAGAAAATAAACTAAGAGGATTTTTACAATTGACCGCAGTTGGTGACCTTGATTTCCTTCTTGGTCTTGCCAGTTTGGGAGCCGTAAGATTCAACAGTCTTGAGGACATCCATACTATCAGTAGTGATAAAAATAAAAACAAAATTGAGTAAATTGATTCTCTTCCCCTATATACCGTGACAATATTGAGCTTACCCCTTGGTGACTTGACCGAAAACAACGTGCTTGCCATCCAACCAAGGAGTGACGACGGTGGTGATGAAGAATTGAGAACCATTGGTGTTGGGACCAGCGTTAGCCATGGACAAAAGACCGGGACGATCGTGGGTCAACTTGAAGTTTTCATCAGCGAACTTTTGACCGTAGATGGACTTACCCTACAAATATGAAAAAAAAATTCAAGAGTCAGGATACATTTCTTCCTACATCAATGACTTTTATTATATAAACTTACACCAGTACCGTTGAAGTTGGTGAAGTCACCACCTTGGCACTATAGAAAGATAGTAATAAAAACACGGTTAGTCAGGTTGTCAAATTCGCAATACTTTGCGACGACACATATCACCCAGTATGTCCGCCACACTCTTGACGTGTATTTACCATGAATTGTTGAATGACACGATGGAAGATAGAGTCCTTGTAGCCGTAACCCTTTTCACCGGTACAGAGAGCGCGGAAGTTTTCAGCAGTCTTGGGAACAACATCTTGGAAGAGTTCAAATTCAATGCGCTAAATATATAGAAAAAAAAAATGAGTATTCAAATGTCAAGGATGACGCGTCATGAAAAGAAAAAAGAGGATACTTACACCAAGAGGTTCGCCATTGGCAGCAATATCGAAGAAGACCTAGAGTGAATAAGCATCGATGAGGTTAATATGACAGCTGTATAAACGAAATATTCTATTTTGACTTTAAAACTTTATACAACACTTACTGTGGGGTTAGACATGTTTGTAAGAGCTATTAAAATAGAAGGTTAAAGAATCAGAAAGAGAAAAGAAAAAAAAAATTTTCACCTCGGTGGCTCTTGTACTCCTTTTAAATGTGCGAAGAGTATTAAATCGCCGCTGCTCGCTGATTTTGTTTGATAGACCGGGATTTTACGCACTTTTCCTTTTACAGAATTAGCGTGCTCTTCCAATCTAATTTTTGTGGGCGGCCATTCACGCATAAAAAATATTCACACACTCCAAACGTCCCCCTTTTTTTTTTTTTTTTTTTTTTTTTTATTCACTCTTTTTTTTTTCTCTTGATAAAACATCATGGTTCGTGAATCAACGCAGGAAGACTTGCAAAGAATGAAATTTGCTCTCAATGGTGAATCGCCTTGGGATCGTATGAAGCGGAAATCAAAGGATGAACCATTCGTACCTGCAGGTGAAGTATTACTCAACTCCTGTACGAATATAAAAGTTACTTACTAACTGGCTTCTTTTATCTTTTTTAGGCGTTGCCCTAACATGTTTTGCTTTAGTCGCTGCTACTGTGGGTATCAAGACTGGGAACAAGGTGTATGCTAACCATATGTTTCGACTTCGAGGTACATGATATTACTAGTAGTGATATGATAATTATACTAATATGTCGTTTCTACTCTTTTTTCAATATGTAAATATATATATATAGTTGCTGCCCAAGGGTTTACTGTACTGGCTATGGTTGGTGGATCACTTTTGTATACTTATAGAAACCCCAAGGATGGTAGTGTTGTTAGTGAATAGTCTGATTGTTGCTTTTATAGTTCGTTTTATTTTTTAATATTATCTTTATTGCTACACAATATACTAATATATAGTAAATCCCTAATACATTTACAACTATTCCCAATAAACAATATCCATTTCATCCACTATTTTATTGATATCGCATTTGTTACTGTATTCAAAAGATACCATGATTCACTGATATTGTCTTTTTTTCATATACAAAATATCATATTCATGCAGACACCCCCGAATACTATTGAAGCCATTACTCTATTCTAACTGATTCATATTATTATTGCAACAGTTCTTCCTACGTAAAAAACCATCTCTGTTCCCAAGTATAATCTACCTATGTCCCACTGTCCCAAAATATGTTCCATTGATAAAATTCATTCGTTTTCTGGAATAAATATTGTCTTTATTTCATACATATAATATTATAAAAGCTATACCTACAACTAACCCTTTTCCCCAATATCAACTAGCATAACTACTACAGCTTTATCCCCTCAATAACTATCCTATTCTAATCTAACGAGGTCATCCTCCAGCTTGTAGATTCCATTCTTGTAGGCACTGGTTTTGGACTTTGGCTTCGCTATAAGCCATTGGTCGATTCCTGCAATATATATAAAATCAGTATTTTTCAATCTAGTTCGCATTGTCTAAGGGTTCACTTACGGATCAGCGATATATGTTTCCATTTGTTCCAAGGCATCAATTTGTTTTAACAAGAATCTAGAATAACCCCCCAAACCCGCCCGTCAGTATCAGTGCTGGGAATGGTTTTCATCATATCTCTACTTACTTCATGTTTCGCATCTTGACATAATCCGAGAATGCCTCATCCTTTTCCAAAATGTGACGAGGTACAAAACAGCCCACGTGTTGGTCTTGGTCATCAAAAGCATCATTCACTGAAAGTAAGGCGTCGATCAATTTGGTGGGATGTTGGAAGCGTAACTTTTTGCAGACAATGTACCGTTCAGAATTGGAGGGATCGCTTGTCAGAGGTTTTGTGATACAAATGGCGTCAAAAAGTTGATAAAGAAGCCATACGAGATCCGCCGAGAATTCTTCAAATATATCAAAGAACTTGCATACAAAAGAGCCGTCTTGCTTGAGACATGTCAGCATAGTAATGATTTGACAGAGAATCAATCGTCCAGAACCGGTTTCAGATGACTCATTGCTGCTGCTGCTGCTTTCATCTTGCTGACACTAAAAAGACAAAATAATAATAATAATAATAATAATAGTATAAGTTAATAATGCCACATAAACTTTCAATGTATATGAATTACTCCATCAGCCACGACAAGATCGACACCACGTTTTTTAGTATTGTTGGATACCACCGCGTCGAATTCCAGAATGTTGGCTTTTTTATACAAGTTGCCTGTGCCATCAATACCATCTACTTGAGTAAAGTTCACCGTGATATTGGAGGGAATATTTTCCAAATGCCAATGAGAATGATCGGGGGTTGATGAGGATTGCAAAGTCATACCATAGCCACGCGCTTGTCCACCACCACCACCAGATTGATGTACCCGCCAAAATAAGTATTCCGAAAATCCACCGGGACCACCGCATAAATCAGCAAATGTAAACATCTAAATAGTGTCAGCAAATAAGCAAAGTTTAATATATATATATATATAGAAGTAGATCTCCAAATTTTTACCTTTCCAGAATGATTTTCAGCTGGCGTCAAGTGGAAGGTAGCGTCCAATGCCGCCAATTTCATTGCATCGCGGTTCATAAAGATGTGTTTACCAATACAGTCAAATGGGTTGCTTCTTGTTTTAGCCAAAGCACGAACATCATCAGGCACTTGCCTTCCTTTGATCTATATATTAAAAAAAAAAAAAAAAAAAAAAAGTCAAGTCATTCACCGCGTCTGTTTCCTTTGATGGTTTATTTGCTTCATACCCTCAGTTCCATAGCAGTTCTGACAAGATCATTCGAGCATAAAAAGTCGTAGTCCACCTAATTTATATACAATAAGTGTGAAATCAATGCCATATAGTTGGCTGTTGTTGTTGTTGTTATTTCTTTACCTGTGCAGGCGCTACATGAATATGAGAGAGTAGGTCAACAAGTGAGAGTTGAGTTGAGGTATCTTCTTTGCCGCAATCGAGGAAGTCTGTACTTGTTCGCATATCGAGCTTCGGTGCAGGTTTTGATACTGGTAAAGGAGGTGGAGGTGGGGCCTCGACGGCGACTGGATGTAACTGCGACGACGCAGGGTATTGTTGTTGTTGTTGTTGTTGTTGTTGTTGATAATGACTTCGATTATCGGCGTGTCGAATGCCTTGATTATGTGTTGGGTAAGGGTTATAGCGCATGTCATCATTTCTTGTTGATGAAGGATGTCGACTTTGAGGGTTGTATCGTGAGAGATCGCCTTGTTGGTCGTTGTATCGTGATCGTGAAGATCCTTGAATATCACGTAATGAAGGTGGAGGAATGCCGGAATATACAGGGGTGTCTCGGTAGTCTGGATCAGCGTCTAAATATACAAAAGAGGAATATAGGTCTTTATCTATCATATATACTAAAAGCTGATAATATTAACTTACCTGTATACATTTTTATAAAAACAAAAAGTAAAGCAAAGCAAAAGAAAAAATAAAAGAAAACCAAAAAGAGTCCAAATCGGAATGTGAATTATTATAAAGGTTTTTAGGCTGTTCAGCACATCCACATTTTCCTTTTTTCTATTCACTTTTTTTTTCCTATGGATCTTATTCTTACAAAGACGATTCAGGATACCCTCTCAAAAGTCCTCAAGGATCCAGAATTTCATACCAACGAAAGAAAGAAGCCCAAAAACTTATCGACGTGTCTTTACAGCAAGACGATGAAAACTCTATTGGCGTTTCATATTCGCTGATTCGAGATGTATCCGTGTTCTTAAACACGAAACCACGAGTCAAAGGTATTTGCTACTATTACTCATTTGCTATCAAAAAGAAACTGACAAATACTTTTATATATTTATAGGGCTACCTTCAACACATGAACTTGTACAAGGGAGTGGTGTATATATCGAACCCAAGAAACCAAAATTGAAGGTATATACAAATTGTTTAAAATAGCGTTTGTTTGGTATTAACGATTTTAACTATCAATTCAATAGGACCCGGAATTTGAAGCATATATGGATAAACTGCGGGCAGAACAGCAAGAACGTGAATATACAGCTATGATCTCTTCAGCGGTTCGACCAGAAAATGAAAACTATTTTCGCTCAGATGATATCAAGGAAGCCAAAAGTCATTTGGTTACTATTGCGAATATTGGATTCTCAATGGCTGCTGTCTATGTTGCTGTATATATGGCTTCAAGGACAATGCTGGATGATATTGGTTTGGTAAGAATTAACCGGGGAGAAGGGTGTGGTGGTGTGGTTACTTGAAAATTAGATGTCAGTCAACTCATCTTTTTTTTTTTCGAAAAAAAAACAAAGCGGGTGCTACTTTCATTGGCAGGCGCCTTTGGTATTGGAATAGTGGAAACGATTCTTTATGTGAAATATACCCATCTGTTTGTTTCAAAACCAAAAAAGGGAAAAAAGAAGGCGAAAAAACTGGATTGAATTGGCAAGGCTTTAATTTAGTTTAGCAATAACATAGGTTATAGTTGATGATGAATTTAACCAATAAAATTTATATTTTTTACCTTGGAATTGATGCACATGATATCATGCTTTTACAATGGGGTACTATATCAAAGTGATATTTGATTAGATGTGCTGCACAGATTGATAGCATACTATAGACAGGTGTTTGACGGTGGTAATTGTGTGAGAGGGTGTTTTCTTTTTATGTATCATAAACTTGAAATGAATATAAAAGGGGTAGATAATAAGAAATGGGCTGCATTAGTGATTTAAAGTGCTGTTTACGATGAAAATGATATTTCTTCAATGGCGTTTGAAAAAAAAAAAAAAAAAAAAAATGGGAGTGAATGTTAGACATTGGGAAATGCCATCAATGCAAGCGGAGTTTTTTAATTTTAACAGTAATGGTGTTGTTGACTCGGGATGATATTTATAAATATATTATACTTTTCCGTACCTTCAAGAATATACTTGATATATATATATATATATATATTACCTGGTTTGCGCTGTTTTGAATTATTCAGGGGTAGTCAAATGCAAAAAGTGAACAATTGAAAGACCATGGGAAAGGGATGTTT
Source organism: Absidia repens (assembly GCA_002105175.1). NCBI lineage: Eukaryota > Fungi > Mucoromycota > Mucoromycetes > Mucorales > Cunninghamellaceae > Absidia > Absidia repens. The sequence continues at coordinate 1,136,007 of MCGE01000009.1, forward strand.
TACACCCTCAGTTACTCCTCCCCCCTTTTGTGTGCAACAAAAGGTATTGATATCGAACATGCATTTATTTTACAGCATTTACATACAATAGAAAATAAGGAGAATTGGAAGGGGATTTTTGAAAGGGCATAAACAAGAAAAGGAGAGACATGAAAGTACCTCCTATTATGATATAACTACATTATGTCGTATCTTTTCGCTTTTTTTTTTTTTTTTTTTCTTTATTTCTTCTACTACCTATTCTCTTTTTCGCTTGTCACTCATTTTCACCATTCCACTCTTTTATTTAAATTACTTTCAATCCTTTTTGGAATGATGACGAACGGATATGGCAATCATAAAATTACTTCCAATTCTTCAATAACTATGACAGACTCATCCTCATCTATTTCTAACCGCCAAGTTCGCCGATCTCACTCTTCATCCTTTATTTCAACCCCCGACATCAACACTATTCCAGTATCAAATCATCGAAAACCCTCATTACCCATAGTCACTCATTCACAGCAATCTATTAAAAAAGATGATCATCAACAACGTCTTCCTATGCGAAGCAGTGCTTCGACAAGATTTGGGAAAAACCTATTGCCTGCGTGGTTAGGTCGACAATCGCAGCCTACTCAACCAACAGAAATTATGTCATCACTTGACTCTACTTCTGCAGATTTAGAAACACAATTTGAATCTCTGCTTGTAAGTAATAATATTCTGTGCCGTACAATACTGAAAAAAGGGAGGTTTTTAATTTTCATTGTCACTTTTTCTTCTTTTGTTATAGGATGAACTGGACATGAAAGATGATCATCGTCAAAATCTACGTCGACTACCCTCAGATCAACAATTATATTTATTACAACAAAATGCCAACATCAAAAATAAGCAATCGCCATCCACTCCATCACCATCATTATCATCATCCACTACTGATCTTCTTCCTTCACCAGATCAAAGTTCAAACACCGCCTCTCGACCCACGAGGCAAAAATCCTTACTAAAACCAGTAACCCCACGATCACTTTTTTCTTCTCATCTACGTAAAAGTCCTTCAACTAATGCCATACAATCCAAATCTATTAAACAGCCTAATCCAACATCATCATCCGTATCATCTACTGCTCATGAAAATAGTAAAACTTCATCATCTTTTGCAACTGGTCTACCGAGTCCACCGCCTAGTATCGATAAACGTGCCGCCAATTATAAATTCAGAAGAAACAATATGAAAAATCCCACTCATGCAAACTCTAGAGTTGGTTCCATGATTTTAGAATTTAATGCATTGGCACATAATGATACTGAACAAGAGGATGAGTCTGCATCTGCCTGGCTTTTATTAAATAACAAGTCTCTTGATGCCCCTTCTACTCAACAAAACTCAAAACCCGATGTACAAGGAGAAAAAGGATCAGCCACCGCCATTCACCATAGTCTTTCTCGCAAAGAAGCATCTCATATTTCGTCTTTAATCAACCAAGAAAATCATCACCGTAACCAACGTGAAAGAAATAGTCCCTATATTTATGTTGAACGATTACGTAGCAGGTAAGCCAACAAAGAAAAAAAAAAAAATCATTGAGTTTGATTCATGCAATAATGAATGACGCTTTTTTTATGTTTCATTTTTCATTTTTCAGGAACATCTCATTGGAAGGTCTTTTAAAATACCTTATATCTTTGAAATCTAATCTTACTAATGGATCTGATTCTTGGGTAAACGAGTTTTTATCTCGGCGTCATGATGGTCTATCAGCCCTGGAACATGTCTTGGAACGATTGTCAAAGAAGAAAAAGTAAGAATTGCTCAATTTTTAAAATGCCGCCTGCCATTTTGAGGTTTCTTTTTTTTTTTCACACTCTTTTCTTTTTAGAAAAAAACCCAACAATGTCGAAGAATTGTGTCTATTGGAATGTACTCAGTGTATACGTCTATTGATCAACAATGAAGTAAGTACGAGAATAAGGAGCAAGTGAAAAGGGGGAATTGTAACTTTAGACGGGGGCGCGCGTTAATCCTAACCCCATTCCATTCTATTACTATAGCTGGGCTTACAACAAGTAGTGATGCGATCTAGTATTTTACACCATCTTCTCCTCTCATTACTTGGAGCTATGTCTGCCATCTTGGCTGTTCATGGTCAACGCGGGCAATCCGAAACGTCGTCGACTTCTCTTTTTGGCAAATCACCATCGCTTTCTTCCATTGGATCTCACTTGCTACCTTCCTTCTCAACATCAACGATCAATAACAATAGTCACCCATCGGGTAATACGACCACCACTGCTTTAACTGATACTGGCTCCAATGGTGTTAGTGGCAAATCGCAGGCAACTTTATTCAAGCTTTGTGGGCAGGTATTTCAAGTCTTCATTTCTCTCTGCGTTTCGTCTCATCGATCGTATGAAGTACTTTTACAAGTTTTGTCTGACATTCGTGGCGAACAATACCGATTTGAACGTATGATCCAAAGTCTCTGCTCATTCCGCTTGGACCTTCCGGTTGTGGATCCATTGGTATGGGAATGCAAAGCTTCCGCTTTAAGCTTCTTTAATGCTATTGTGAACTCATCTGAAAGCATTGAAGCAAGATGTGCCTTGCGAACCGAATTGGATAGACGTGGCTTTGATGAATACCTCAAGGTAAGATTCAGTAACATTGATAGAATAACTAGGAGGGAGGACTTAAAAACTTTTGCTCATCTTTTGTCCCATTTCTTCTTAGATTTTACAATCAAGTGCCTCTGTTACTCAAGATGTAGGCATTCAGATCAATACTTATTTGGATGAAAAGAAGACTGATTTGGACCTGATCCGCACGGTGGAAAATGTTAAGCGACAAAGTGTATGGAGGTAAGTTACAGCGAGAGAGAGACGGGAGGAGAGTGGCATGTTAACCACGTAACTTTGCTTAATTTTTTTTTTTCTCTTTTTACTAGCCACTCGGATGATATTATTATTAATGCTTTGAAATCGCTCAATGATGATCCTGAAATGTATTATGTTGTGGTGGAAACCTTGTGGGAACTATTGAAATTGGGTCAAGATAAGGTGAAGCAAGATAAAAGGTACGACAATGAATATGGCAGGTTGAAAAGGGAAAATGTATTAATTAATGGATTCCTTTTTTTTTGGGGGGTACATGTATTTAGTTTGGCAATGGATATATGGAGTATTATAAAATCACTTGCCACTACCATGACTTCTGTACAATCAAACGGTAAGGGAATGAATATTTAAATATGTATAGTTGAAAAGGGTAAAATTAGCTGAATAATATGATTTTGTAATTATAGGCGATTTCCAAACTCTTGTTTTGCAGTTTCTCCAATCGGCACAACCTATTGTGGGTAAACTACCTATTGATATGTTGATTGATGGCAAGTGTATTGACGAAGAAATATCCCCCGCTGCGGCAATGGATACTGGGAATAAGGCCACCGAATCTCTGGAAGATATGGAAGGCTTGCGCAACATGGTGGAAGAACTCAGAGACGCCTTACACACTACTGAAGAAGCAATGACCAAGATCCGACGTGAAAAGAACGATTTGGCAATGAAAGTAAAGGAAAGGGACAACAGGATATTCTCTATGCAGCAAGAACACCAAAAGGAACTAGCCGATATTCACCAACAACTATCTCAACAACAGCCACGACCGAAAAGGAATAGTGGGGCTCAGTCACTTCAAACTCCTGCCACACCAACAACGCCATCCAATGTATCAGAAAGTCCATCATCTCCGTCAGTTCCATCTCCCCCGCCTCCCCCTCCTCCCCCACCCCCACCCCCAATTCCACCAATTCCTCCCTCTATCAATCCCATGTGTGCAAACAGGCGACGAAAATCACGAGCTCGAAGTGCTTCAAGGTCTTCCAAATACCTACATCCATTGGCCATGAACTTATGCTTCTCGACATTGAAATCACTGCATGAAAATACTGTCACCTCACCAACAAGTCCCACCTCTAGTCTCATGCCTAGCAATGACACAATGATCTCTGGTAATCCCTCTTTGTATTCCCAAATGGCCATGGAAGACTCATGTTTACAGCAAATGTCAAATATCACGATGAAGGTAACTCCCTCTCATTCTTATTTCTTATATATATATATAAAACAAACAAACTAAAACAAATACATAATATATATATATATTATATATAGCAATTCTTTTGGTCTAAGCTTCCTCGGGAACGAATTCAAAATACAGTTTGGAAGGAAATTGTTCCATTGGACACCAAGGCTATGGATCTTACATACTCCGCCACAAACGCCTGCTGGGAATATGACGACCATTCAACTGCAAAGCAATATCTGGAGAATGATGATGATCATCAAGATGATACTTTGGTCGAATTGGATACTGTTGAACTGGAACGATTGTTTAAAAAGGCGCAAAATGGAAGGCAGCAACACATGTCTGGTCATTTTGAAGCCCCACTGGATAAACCCAAGGTTCGCAAGCAGCCACTGATGACATTGTTGGAATTCAACAGGGCAAACAATATTGGTAAGTGATGAGCCCAAAAAATTAAACGAAATCTTAGATATATATATATATATGTATATACTAACTATTGTAGGGTTTTTTTATGTTTCCATCTTGTGATTCATAGCTATTATGCTTGCTCGTATTAAACTGACATATCCCGAAATTCGTGATGCAATCTGGAATATTGATGACAATCGTTTGACTATTGACAATCTTATGGCAATCAGACAATATATCCCAACCAAAGAAGAAATCGAAATTATTCAAGAATACGATGGTGATATTGATATGTTAGGAAATGCTGAAAGGTACTTCAAAGCTGTAAGTATATTGTGAAGAAAAAAAAAAGGGAGGGTAGACAGTTGATATGAGTGGAAATGAAAAGACTAATCATGACATTTTCATGATATTTTTTTTAATAACATCAGATCATGTATATTCCTCGGTTGGCAGACAGAATTGGAAGTATGATCTTTAGAAGAAAATTCCACTACGAACTCCAAGAGATTCTACCAGTAAGCTAAAATATAAGAATATGAACGGTGACACATAGAAGAGAAATATGATTCTAAAACACCATCAAAACCATCTTTTAGGGACTTGATACTTTGCAATGTGCTATTGATGAACTTCGTCATAGTCATCGCTTCAAAACTGTCTTGAAAACAATTTTGGCTATTGGAAACTATTTGAACGGTCATACCATACGTGGCAATGCCTACGGATTCCATCTCGATGCATTACTGAAGGTAAAAAAAATGGAGCTGTGGTATTTGGCAGGAATTAAAACTAATTCCCTTTTTTAGATGCGTGACACTAAAGCTGAAGGAGAAGGTGTTAGCAACTTACCCACTTTATTGCATTACCTTGTATACTTTTTATCAAAAACGGGACAGGATGTGGTCAACTTTAAAGAAGAAGTCGCTCATTTGGAAGCAGCTGCAAAATGTAAGTAAAAGAGAATAGATGATCAGCTTGGTGCATCCCTTTACACAACTGACTCTGTTTGATTTATTTAGTATCTCCACCTGCATTGTTTGCGTCAGTCAATACTCTCAGCGCAAATCTTTCTCAAATTCGGGATGAACTCAGCATGCACCAACGAAAAAGAATGTCAATGTTGCAGATTGATCGATTTGCTGAATCTATGGAGGTACGTATGAATAAACTTGAAAAAAAAACTAATTACTTACTTGTGTATTGGATATAACTTTTTTCTAGGAATTTTTAATTGAAGCTGAACCTATTGTAGATAATGTGAAGACCATGACAAGAAGTATTGAAGATCAGTTGAAAGAATTGATCATGTACTATGGGGAAGATCCGGTGAAAGTGAAATCAGAAGACTTTTTCTCGATTATCTACACATTCTCATCATCATTCGAAGTAAGCAACTGGTCAACTGATGTAAAAACGTACCTTAAACGCTCATTAATCTTTACTCACTATTATAGAAAGCCAAGTCAGAAATTCATGAAGCTCGAGAAAGAGCCTTGCGAAGACAAAGACAACAGCAAGATCTATGCAAGGTTAGTACTAAAAGGACAGGCTTTTTACTGCGCCAAACCCCTCTCCTTTACTAAAAGATATTTTTTTTTTTTTTTTTTTTTTATCTTTGTCACATAGAAAAAATCCACGGATTTGCTCGCCTCACCTTCCTTATCCACATCATCCACTCTCACCTACTCAAATCACAGTCGATCAACGTCGTTTGGAGACTTGACAGTGGCAGGGGATAGGCCATTGACACCTAGTACCATCTCCACTATCACAACAACAACGACCAATCCGACATTGGAGAGCCAAAATGATGACGGTTTCGATCAAGTGTTAAAGGAATTACGCGCAGGACTAAAACGTGGCGACCATTCATGGCGGGTGAAACGGACAAGGAGGAAAGGGGATCATTGTGATGAAGCACACAAGGACCAAACTACCACGCCAGCACCTGTTTTGATTTGATTTATCTCATATTCCTTCCCTTAGTATTATTATTATTATTATTTATTCAACGTAGCTTATATCTTATTTTAATAAACGTTTTTTTATTACTACTACTCTTCAAAACTTTGTCTTTAAAGTCATTGTATCATGTAATTGTATATATCTTTGATGATGATGAATAACCTGATTGTAACGAAGATAGAGCAGGATAAAGGATATTCATAGGGTGCAGTTCAGCGAAAATGCAAAGCAAACAAACCTCGGCTGTTGCAATTTATATGCACTTTCAAAACGTTCCTAAGCTTTCAAAATATCGATCTACTGGGTTAAGCAGGAGGTTATTACAGTGCGGTCTTGATGAAATTAGACACTCACATCCGCCATTTTACACCTTCATAGGCAGTCCTTTGGAGTTTAATTGATTTCAGTTTGGATATGGGGGGAGTTATTACATTTCATGCAAAAAATAAAACAAAGGAACAAGCTGGATTGATACAGTACGAATAGTTTTGTAGAGGTTACGCTGGTAACATGGTTGAGATTGACTTATAAGAAATCTAGAGCTCTCAACCAGTTGTTGGGCCTCAGGGTGGGGAATACTCATAGAGATACTAGAAAGCATTGCAAATATTTTATAGCAGGAGTTGCGCACGCAGAAGGACATAGGTTTATTTATATAGCTGGGCAAGTATGAATACGGTCATCTTTGATAATAAGTGGCTTAAGGCTGAAAACCTCTCCTTTGTCCTTTTAATGGGAAAAGTAGTCATAGTGGGTGAACTAGAATAACAAATGTTTGCTAGGACACTCATAAAAGAACTACGATAGCAATATTATTCACTATCCGCTAGGTCATATTTTGGGTGGTAAAAATATATACTTTATTGAATCATATTGTTAGATACTAAATCAAATGGGGAGGAATTCATTTTGATGAGTGATTTCATGGAAAGATCTTTTGAAAGGGAACTAGTTTTAAATTGAAGAATGGTCATCACGAATCTAAAGTGACAGCTAAAATAATAGATCTAACCTACTGTATAAGCCATGAGAAAGAATAAAGGTCAACGCTAGTCTAGAAAACAAAATTTATTGTATTGTGCAATGTAAGAAAGAAACTAATGGGATGTTTTCCTTAAAGCATGTAGAAGGAGACATATTTTTATTCCGATGTAGATACAAAACACGGATAAACTAATACGAATCTAAGCTAATGAAGGCTCTAAATCCTGAATCCAAAATGAAAGGGTTTCCCCATGCAGCTTGTAATTCCTTGACTGAAACCCTTCTAAACTAGTCCTAACACTAATATAATATTCTAACAAAATCCCGAGAGGCAACAATTGTGAAGAAAAACACGAAAAAAAAAAATGAAAAGAAAGAGAGCGAAAAAAATAAATAAACATTCACGTGGGCGGGATTTGAATTGTTTTTGGTTTTTTTTTTACAACAGCACAAAGCAACATCATCAGCCTAGCATGGCAACAATCACCGTTATTCAATATAGGCGACATGGTGTACTTCTTTTCACTCGTTCCAGGCAAGATAGAGCAATTGGACTTAGTTTTGTTAATCCCGTTGCTGTGGAATAGCTCACTATAGGAAAGTTTACTTTCTTTCATTGTATTAGCTTATATGAATTTGTGTTGTTATATTACAATATTGACCATACATCTCTGATCGTTTCACCTGTAAATAGGTGACGGGTACTATCCTTAGATACATAGTTGATGTCTTTTATCTGAATAAAATATGTATCGTATTTTTGGTTTTGCATTGCCTCTCATACGCCTAGTTGTTACATCAAATGAGTGGGTATACCTACACAATACAATGCTTGTGCGCGTCGAAAAAAAAGGAGTACTATTCGATGTAATTTTTTAGGTCCGGAACAATTATATAGGGCATTTGTGTAATTTACATAATAACAAAGAGTGGATTCCGGCAAACACTGGTAGGATATACTTTAGGTGGTAATCCGTTTAGGCGCTGATGTCCCGGCGAGTGGTTGGGGGTGGGGGGGGGAAGAAAAGGGATGAGGGGAGGTATAGGCAGTAAAAATGTTAGGCGTACGGCATTTGAAAAGATGGCCCGTCACTAATACGCTCCAACAGCGGGGGTCCAAAGGTTTGATTGGATGGAAAAAAAAACATTGACCCCGCCAGGGTGAAATTTTTTTGTTGTTTTTTCTTTCCATTGAACTTCTCACCCTTCTCTCTTCTACATATTACATTATCGCCATGTTCGCTCTTCGTCGTGCTGCTATTCGTGCCGCTCCTATGGCCACTCGCCCCGCTGTCCGACCCTTCTCTGTTTTCGGTGCTCGTTTATGTAATTACTTATGATGATGATGACACGAAGTGTGTGTGTTTGTGTGGTTATAGAATCGGGGGATATTAATGACAGTATCAAATATATGGATATGCATGTAAAGATTTTGTTATTTTTTGAATGCTTATCTGTTATTGAACGGACGGAATTTATGTGTATATATGCGATAGATTGGAGTGTGTGTGGTGAATATTATGAACTTTTGATATTAACCTTATTTCTCCCTTGCCACATATGTAGCCAACGCCGTGTCCTCCGAAACCGCTGACAAGAACCTTGGTCCTGGTGCTGCCGCTGGTTCCGTGCCCACTGATATTGAACAAGCCACTGGTTTGGAACGTGATGAATTGCTTGCCAAGTTGGAAGGTCGCGAATTGTTTGATCTCGAACCTCTTGACATGACTCACTTGGGTACTGTCAAGAACCCCATTGTTGTCCAATCCCATGATGCCGTCCGTTTCGTTGGCTGCACTGGTAAAAAAAAAAAGAAAAAATAGAAAATTTGATCATTCATCAATCACACAAAAGAACGTAGTAGGATTTATACTCACATTGATATATTTTTGATCTAGGTTACCCTGCTGAATCCCACGACACTATCTGGCTTTCTTTGGACAAGTCCCACGAACATGATCGATGCCCTGAATGTGGCTCTGTGTACAAGATGGACTTTGTTGGCTCTGAAGATGCTCACCATCACTAAAGCGCTTTGATTCTCCATCAATTGACGAAAAACGAAAAAAAAACTAGAAAGGGGTCTCATACTATAGATTATTATATTTTTACTACCTTCTTTGGTTTTGTTATTTATTTACCATCATCTCTTCTCCCATTTTTACTCTATTATAATAAAGATTCTTTATCAGTATTGTCTCTTTATGTTCCTAGATTGTTTTTTGAGGGGTGGGGTTGGGGGCTATCATATATACTGTGCGGGTATTTTTTGGCTAGATATATTGATGTTATGAATTATATGTGTGAGAGCATAGGTATCTTCAAAGTTCATCATTTATTTGCGTATGATATTATATGACTGTAGTGATGAGTGAGTCCATTGTAATTATAGGCATTATCAAATTAACACTGGGGTACGCAGTTGTCACCCCCTCCTTTTTTTTTTTTTTTTTTTTTTGATTCATGCATATATTTGATATTCTGTCGCGTTACAGATATTTATTTCATCTTGTTTTGCTTTATTTCCTACTCTTTCCAATAACATTCTAATGTTTTTTAGTATTGCTAATACCAAAGTCTCTTATTTGAGGCGATCTCCTGCCAACCCTTTCATGTGATCATTCAGACTTACTTTTGCTTGTATAAGTCAATACTGACTGATTAATTTTTTCTTCGTTATTATTCAGAACCTCATGTACTTCGTTTTGTTACATTGATGTCAATAGTCAGAATGTTATTGATACCTCCATGATCCATATTACACCTTGTCCACACACTTCTTTTGAATAACCTACACCACCAGTAAGCATAGTCGCAACAGACTCGGGCACCATAGAAACAATGCACACTGTTTTAACTTGATCATTTGACACTTTTCATTGCTGGCCTTTTGGGCTTCGTCATTAATTAATTTTGTCAGCGGTGGTAGCGGTAGCAAAAGAAACAACTGGACGGGGATCCATCAGCGTTAGGCCGGCAGTAGCCACATGCGACCTCAGCAACAAGGAACGATATGGAGGTCTCATAATCATTTTGGTGTGGATGCAGCGACTGTGGTTAAACTATCACAAGTACAAATCTGACCATTTGTGTTTTGGTGAATGAGTATCATCCTCTTTCTCCCCAGCACCTTATCATCAATTATTTGTTTAATAGATTCCTATTCTGATCTCTTTTGTTACTTGTTGCTCCTTTTTTCTCTCCTTTATTATACTGCTTTTGTCACAATAATAAGAAATTGATTTGTCTTTTTTCAATGTGTATACAGTATCATTTTTGTTACTCTTTGCTTTTTACTTTTTTTGGGTGGGGTTTGTTTTGCGTTGATTTAATTGGAATAATATGGATATAAATTGTGTCTTTTGGATCATTTTATTTTATTGCCGTCTACTTACTCTCCTCATTTATTGTTGATTTGTGCGACAATTTCGTTACATGAAGATATTTTTGGAGATGATGTAATTACCATTTTAATTCCTTAAACAGTTTATAAATATTTACTGCTGTTATTGAACAAAAAAGAATATCTGTGTTTGACTTCTGGGATGGATTATTGCTTCTTTGGAATCTCAGCAATTCCAGCTTTCCAAAACTTCAGCCAGAGTATATGTCCATAAATGAATGTGATTGGCTGACATATCTATTTTTATCTGGCCAGCAAATTATCATCCCACAAAAATTCGGACAAGCCTTTTCCCCTTGGCTTTTACATTTTTTTATTTTTATTTTTATCTTTAAAAACTCTACCCCTTTTTTCTTTTCTTTTGTTTTTCCTTCACCTTTTACTTCTTATATACAATATACACACCATTCCATAAATGAAACCAAGTTCATTCTTTAGTTTGGTGTTTTTATCTACTCTTTATTGTAGTGGAGCACAAGCCCAAGACTCTCCTTTTGCCTGGACTTCATCCTCTCAGCAAGTTATCTCCCCTTTTGCAAAGGCCGGGAAAATGGAGCAACGAGGTCGAACTGGTGTGGCAGCTATGCATGCTGTCTTACTTAAGTAAGTCCGTTTTTCACCCAAAACATACTACCTTTTTTACTCATGTCTTTTTCTTCATATCATTCTTTTAAAAAGCGAGAACAAGATCTTGATTATTGACAAAGGTAAGAGAGCAACACTACCATTTACTTATTTTAACATGATTCGCTAACATGATTTGTATACTCTGGTTGATAGCTGAATGGAACGAAGCGCAATTTCAATCTGGCCAAAGTGCCTTCTCTGTGGAATACGACTGGACGACCGATAAATATCGAGCACTGCCCCTCGAAACCAACACATTTTGCTCAGCAGGTGGATTCCTGGGTAACGGATCTTTCATCAGTACTGGTGGAGGTGAACGTCGTGGGCGCACATGGAAGGCTGAACCCGGTTGGCAATCGATCCGACATTACACACCTTGCACAGACAATCTTTGCCAATGGACTGAATACAAAACTGGCCAAATGACAAACAATCGTTGGTATCCTACTGTGGAACAACTGCCTGAAGGTGATATTATCATTGTTGGAGGCTCAACCAAAGGTACTGCTGTGAATCGTGATGAAGTCAACGTGCCTTCCTATGAATTTTGGCCTCCACGCGCTGGTGGTGAAATACATATGCCTTTCTTGAATGAAACAATGCCTTTCAATTTGTAAGTAATGATTTTGAATACATGTTTATGTATGATCCTTGTAATTGACTTTTATTATTATAGATATCCATTCGTATTTGCCTTGCCAGATGGAAATTTATTTGTCTTTGCCAATAGACAGTCCATGATCTTCGATTACAACAACAATCGTGTGGTGAAGAAACTTCCTAATATACCCGGTATGAGTCGATCTTACCCTCTTACTGGTGGTGCAGTGATGCTTCCTTTAGACCCTGCAAACAACTACAATGTGGAAATCATGGTCTGTGGTGGATCCGAAAACATGAAAAACCACGCCAAGGCAGATGCAACCTGTGGAAGAATCAACTTGGGTGATGATGAACCGAAGTGGGAAATGGACACCTTTGTTTATCCCCGTCTGATGCCGGATGGCGTGTTTTTGGCCGATGGCACTGTCCTTTGGGTGAATGGCTGTCAACGTGGATGGGCAGGCTACAATGGACGAAACCACGACCCTACTTTTGACCCTATTATTTATGACTCGACCAAACGTCATGGCGATCGATGGACCACTGGATTAGCCAACACAGATATTGCACGCATGTACCATTCCGTGGCTCTGACTTTACCCAATGGTCAAGTCTGGATTGCTGGATCAAACAACGTCGACCCACCCAATATTAGTGAAGATGCAGAATATCCTACCGAATTCCGTGTTGAATACTACTCTCCTCCATATCTCTTCAAAACCGCTACTAGACCGTTGGTGTCCCATGTTCCTCGCGTTGTGGTGTATGATGAATCTTTCGATATCTTGGTCAATCTAGGCGCAAGTGCCAATGCTAATGCCATGGATGTCAAAGTCGCATTATTGCGCCCCGGCTTTAGTACTCACTCCATGCACATGTCTCAACGCTATGTTTATCTCCGCCATGAACTCTCTGAAGATATGCAATCCTTACATATCCGTGCTCCTCCTCGTGCTTCCATCTTCCCTCCTGGATCTGGCTTTTTGATCGTCCTCTATGATGGTGTTCCTTCGGAAGGTGTGGAAATCTTTGTTGAACCTGATCAAAATTCCTTGGCTATTTAGTTTACGCCTTCTTCCCATTCAACCTTCTTACATAATAGTCCTGTTTATACCTCTTCCTTTAGCTTAGCTTTTTTTTTGTCCTTCCCACCCTTTTGTATATTTAAATAAATTGTCGAATAAATATTATTTTGTTGCGGCCTGTCCTTTATATTTTAGTTACAATTTGCCTTTTATTGATGATGCTCTACTCCAGCAGTAATATTCGTTGGGTATAAAATAGATTCTGTGTTACTGCACTTCATTTTTTATTTTTTGTCTTTATCTGCAGTGCATTTTGTACTATATAGGCATGCGGAGTGCAAATTCAAATAGTCACGGTCATCGTTTCCTGCAATTTGAAAGGAGAATCTATTTTTCACTCTCACTATTTCCTTCTTTTTACATTCGTTCTTTCTTCTTCTTTTTTCCCCTTCCCTTTAGTTTTTATACTTTTTTACACTATTCTTATTTACTACTAATATGGAGTCAATGTCAATACTATGCAATCTATCGTTTGAAGAAATCTTGGATGACTTGGCAACGTAATAAAAAAAAAAAAGGAAAGCATCTTCCCTCACCATTTGCCTTCACAATTCACTTTTTCTTTGTTTCTTTTTTACCTTGTTTTCATAAAAAAAAAAAAAAAAGACGATTTATTATCAATGTACCGGATGTGGAACTTGCCAAAGTGGAACGGATCTGTTTTCAGGTTGAGCAAGCACATTGGTTCTATGAAGACTTTATTCGAGAACAACGACCTGACCTCCCTTCTTTCCAACTCAAGAACTTCTCGTCAAAAAATATCCTTTTTATTATATACATATAATGTATCTGTGTTTCTTGTATTATTCATTCTCCTTAATTGTATCTTGTTTTTCTTTTTCTTTTTTTTTTTACTATTCAAGCAATGCCCTCTTCTATCACAGTGGGCTCATGAACACGATAAGGCGTATACTGACTTTATTACTTACCGACTTCGGGTGCCAGTATGTGGTGCCATTATATTGAATACGACGCTGGACAAGTGCTTATTGGTCAAAGGATGGAGCTCCAAAGCTGGCTGGGGCTTTCCAAAGGGTAAAATCAATCAAAATGAAGAAAATGACAACTGTGCCGTACGAGAGGTAAGTGATCATCAGCAAAGAAAGTCGGTGGGAACTGAATATATCAACTCGCTCTCGCTTTGGTTTTTTTTTTTTTAGGTATTGGAAGAAACTGGATATGACATCTCGCCTTTACTACGTAAAAACGAATATATTGAAATCACCATGAGAGAACAACGTATTCGACTCTATATTATCAGCGGTGTCCCTGAAGATACCCCATTCACACCTCAAACACGGAAGGAAATCAGTGTAAGTCATGCTTTTGAATTATAAGTGGGATTATTAAAGGTCGTGAGACTTCTTTTTTTTTTGCATATAGCAAATTGCATGGATGGCGCTAGATGATCTACCAACTTTCAAGGCGATAGATTCTCAACAAAATGGACATTTGAACTATGTGAAGCAAGGATCAAAACGGTTTTATATGGTGGTACCCTTCATAAAGTAAAAAAAAAAAAACTGCTTCAAAAATTATACGGGTGATTAGTTTATAGTTCTGATTTTTTTTTTTTTTTTATAATATAGCAAACTCAAGTCATTCTTGAATCAACGAAGAAAAGGACACCGAAAGTCAAACCATCAAGATGGCCCAACTAGGATAGCAAAAAAAGGACAGGACTTTATGCATGAAAATTCAATTCGTTGTTGAATCTCAAATAAACTTATTTTTTTTTTTTTTTTTTACCCAATGTTGATGTACTTTTTTTTATGAGGTGCTTGTTTGTCGTATATTTTTTTTTGTCTTGTGTGAGTTTGAGGGTGTGCAATTCGTACGGTGTGTGCGCTTGAGGACCCATGTGAATCTTATTTTCTTGATTTAGCGTCTCGATTCGATCACGTTTGAAAGATAGTCAGTGGTGCCACTATTTGGTGATTTATGAAAACAAGGGGGACGTGTGTGAAAAAAGGAAGATCGTTTCTGTGTATTATAATCTTTTTCCTTGTTACGTGCGCCAATGAAAGTGTGCGATAAGGGGTGGGGTTTTTTTGGAAAGTACCCGGGTCTTTTTTTTTTGCAATGTGGCAAAAATACCATAAATGTCTAACGAAGAAATGTTTGTTTTTGACTGTGGATGACTCTTATGTTTATTTATATTCTATCCCCCAGCTTACTTTCTCTTCATAATGTGAAGAAGAAAAAAAACTGCGGGGCATCAACTTTTTTGGATGTGATACCGTGACAGCATAATACAAGCGCATGTTCGTCGCAGCAGTATACAAAAACGATTTTCTATCGCCGCAGGGATCTCCCTTTTTCTTACCTCCTTTACCCTTTTTCTGTATAGTCTCTTTTTTTTCATATAAATATTGACACTTGTCTGTCTGTTGAAAGGGGTATTCATTTCAATCCTTCCTTTTTCTTTGTTTCTTTTTTTTCCATACCTCCCGTTTAAATACTTTCTCACTATGACGGATTTTCTTTATATGATATCTCATGCCAAGCTTGCCGAATATTACGAGACTCGGACCGATCTACCTATGCGAAAATACGTTCTTATTGCTAATATGCTAAGGAATACGCCTGTTCAAGATGAAGGCAAAACGGAGGAGCAATGGCTAGATACTTGCTTAGACGCGCTAGATCAACAGGATGATGAAATGTATGATGACACCAAAAAACAAGCCATTACTGTACGGCATTATTCTTTTGAACCTCAAGAATATCACCAAAATCAATCATCAACATCGAAGTCAATATCAAATCAACAGCAAGGCGTCAATATCTATCAAGTGGTGCTATCTTAATGCTGTGGCACAACAAAATATTTGAATCGCCGCTCTTCTTGTTTTTTTTTTCTATCTTGTATATACTTCTTTGTCATTCTCCTTCTATTTAAATTTTTTTTTTAATTACGCAATAAAAGCATTCGTTTACCATCCAGGGTAGCAACCTTCATTTCTATATCGGCTCTCAATCTTTCTCGCCCTCTCATCCAGTACAACTTTTTTTGTAAGTAGACGTATCTTGCTCATGTTAGTAAACAAGAACATTTCGCTCATTCAACATCTTTCTGTTGTTTCCACAGGACTTGCCGGGAAATGATACCCTTATGCCACATACTTGAACATTAATATTGGCTTTCCAATAACCGAAAAGGTAACCCCGTCCCACATTGAGACTTGAATAATAGCTGATTGACTCACTCATCGCTTTCTAGATACCGAAGTCGCATTATTGGTACTCTAATGTAACTTGCTGGCAAATTTGTACTTAGTGTGCTATTATTTCACCGGCACGATAACTGCGCCATCCCCTTTTATAGATCGAGAATAGGTGGAGCTTATCATTATTGGCTTTGGTATGTTATGGGGCGGGAGATCGATAGAATTCGCGGACCCATGACAGAGGGTACACATCATGTTTGGGTAACCAATGACAGCTTGACAAGATCAGTCTATTCACTCGATATTGTGGTGGCAGAGCATCGAATACCGTAACGACAAACAAAAAATAGGTGACACCCTCTCGAGCATTACCGACTGCCTATTATCATCAGAAACATTTGTGTTGGGATCAACTGCGGTTGCGTTAACGTGAATGGTGGTGCTCTCGGATGTGGCGCAACACGAAGATGAACAGATAAGATGATCTGGAAGAAATTCATGGCTTACTGATCCTTGCGGCAGGTGCAGTTTTGGGTTCAATATTGGAATTTAGTATAGTATGTATTAGTTTAGCATTTAGTTATTGCTTTATTCAGTAAGATTAGTTGGCATGTCATCCAATAAATACATTTTTACGTACATCTTATACTGAGTTGTTACTTGTTTTGCGGGAAATATATCCTAATTATTTGTGATTTTTTTTTATCCATTTATTCTTTGTTTTGTATTTGCCGGTTCTAGGTATTTTATTTCTGTTTGAGTCGGGTTGCGTGCAGCGGTAAATCAGGGATGACAAAGGTGGGGAATACGGAATGACGATCATGGTGATTGGATATGATAGGTCAATGTATATATCCTGAAACAACCTTTGTAACTGACCTGTATAAAGTATGAGCAGTACTGTAGTTGTAATCACCCATTTTTATTATATTTCATTGCAATTTCTTTCTATCTCTTGTCATCTGTGATGAATTACCCTCCCCCTTTTTATCAATGACATACAGCTAATGCATACAAAAGCTTGGCAATGAATGTCATGCTAGTAAATTTTTGACCGAGAATGTGTCTAATGAAAAACAATAATCTAATTTTGACTTTCATCCGTATTGTTCACAATGTAGCAGTTTATGACACGTATAGCCATCAATCAACCTTCCTTTCTTTACTATCAATCTGGGTTTAAATTCATTACGATTTTACAATGATTTTGTAAAAATGAAAATATGCTTACCGCATGAACTCAGCCACCATAGTATGGTAGTAGAGTCCATGTAGCAATCATGTATTGAGTCGTTTGGTGAATGGCAGCATGTCCTTCAAATATCTGACGTCTCAGCTGGGGTTCTTCAACCCACAATTTTAACCAGTGAACGGACTTTCTTTTATAGTTAAATCGACGCTGACCGTTGGAGGAAATCTTTGATCCTTCCTTTGTGAAGAAAATAAATGATGATTCTTCAGGGTTCTTGAAACGATCGTGCTCCGTTTTTTTTTCGGAAAAGATGGGGAAATGACGACTCATGCCCGAACCACCAACCTTGTTACTTTACAGGGCATGCTGTTGAAGATCTGATTATAATGTATTTACACTAGAGTTATTAAAAATATGAATGAAAAAAGTGCCACAATTGTCAGATGCAGTTTTGACACTCAGTCTCTGATTGCACTCCGCAAAAAAATTTCTCGATCAATTAGGAACTAGAACAATACATTTGAATCACTCTGAAAACAATTTCAGCTGAGCCCTAGGGAGATGGGGATGGAATATTATTGAAATGTAGGAGCTGGTTAGGGAATCCCTTGCGGGTCAACTAGAATTTGTTTAGGGTTTTGCGCAATATGAACTAAATACATAAGGTATATGTAGTTAAGCTCAGGCTATGGTTTTTTTTTTTTTAGGAAATGGGTCAGAGTACGGGTAATAAGAAGGCATATTTTTATTGAAGTATATTGACAGATTCTATAACTAAAGGAGAGGGACTCATTATAACAAGAGATTTATACGAAGGATCTATTGGAGGAAGCATGAGGGAGGCTAAAGTGGGATTTGAAGAAATGGTGAACACTAAACTAAAGGAGCGATTCTAAAATGGGAGTCAATATAATGTACAAAACATGAGGAGGACCGTTGGCACGTTTTTCACTGAAGCAGTAAAAAGAGACATATTTTATTCACATAGAGATACAAACTATAGATAAACTAAGACTAAGCTAATGATGGCTCCAAAAAACCAACTAATGGTGCCTTCAGATCCTACATCCAAAATAAAAGGGTTTCCCCATGCATCTTGTAATCCCTGAACTAAAACTCCTTCTAAACTAGTCCTGTTACTAATCTAAGTCCAACATAACCCCAAAGAAGTTGAATGATGAAGAAATGAAAAGAAAGAGTGCCAAAAATAAACAATGGGTAAAAAAATATATTCACGTGGGCGGCATTTGAAAAGCTTCCGCCGTCTCTCGCTTCACTACAATTTCGATCCTGATTCTTTTTTCGATATCATTTTTTATTGCGATGAAGAAAACACAAAAGAAGGTCTAAAAAGGCTAATCTATTAATATAAATATCATAACCACACACATCATAATGAAGGTGTTACGTACAAAAATGATGTAATTTCGTTTTCCCTTAGATGTCATTATTGTGGGTCCCTACTGTAAACCAGCATTGTTAGTTGTCATAGTTTATATTTATGTCGGAGTAAAATATGTCTTGTATTTTTGCTCTCACATCAACACTCTTACATTTAATTTTATCCGTTTGGCATGCTGAATGGGTATACTCAAACTGTACCGTACGATGAATTTGCGTGCAGAAAAAAAAAAGCTGATCTGTGTGTGCGAAGAAAAAAAGGGTAAGACATAAGGCAACATCAATCTACCGCGGTGTTCCACTGTCTATGTCTGTTAAACCATAAAAAATTGGGATAGCGAGAATTTCTTGAATGGGTTTTATCAATTTTATATGGAACTACATTATATGTCATATATCAACAACAAAGAACAAGTGAAAATTAAAGGACGTGACTTCGTCTAAACTGTACGGCTGAAAAATAGTTGACAATAATTTACTATGCATGAATAAGTGGTCGTATTGGCTTCATGTACTCTATAAATATAAGCCAAGTTCTTTTAGCTCTGACCAACATTGATTTTTAAGCATATATTCATCTCCATCTTCACCATAATATGTTTTTTTTGGTCTGAAAAAGACAAATCTTCAAGTTTCAAGGGACATGTTTCATCTTTTTTTTTTTTTTTTTTTTTTGAATTGCAAAACATGTATATCCAAGGTCAATATATTAATGCCCATCATAAAAAGCTGTATAAAACAATGCATATAATTGATCAAACCTAAACACAGTATTCAGATATTATTTTCACAATTTTGCCCATCATTTATTAAGATTAGTAAATAATAAATAATCATAGTTCAATAAATATAAATAAATAAAAAGAAGGTAGGAGAGTACAGTTACTAACGCATCTACGAAGGAGTAACAAGGTAATGATATAATACTATCTAGCTATACTTCTAATCGTGATGTTCGATAGGGATTCGCTGAGCAATGGCGTCGATGTTGGAATAAATGCGTTGTGTGACCGTTTCACTGCGGTTGGAGGCAATTTTCAAAAGATCAAGCTAAATTACAATAAAATAGAAGGGTTGAGTTAATCCATTGGTCTACTATGTTCATATATATATATAAATAAACGTCTCTTACCAACAAGTCTGCATTACCAAGAATTTCTACATGCTTCGCTGTTGTTGGGGCACCCCGGTTCTTCGCTGGCCCTTTGGATTCCACGTCTTGATATTCACGGCCAATGACTTGACTATGTCCAGGATTATAAAGATCAGCATGTTTCATCCATCCTCCAGAGGGAGCACACATATATCCGTTGGACATGAGCGGGATAGTCCTGTCTCTATAAATATATACGACAAAAAAAAAAAAAAAAAAAAGAATCAGTTCTACAAAAAAAAAAAAAAAAAAAAAAAAAAGTCTTTAATTGTACACTTAGTCATACCCATTTGTAAACCGAAATCCTTTTTTAATATCCATGTCAGATTCAGTGGCAGCCGTATCAACAAAGAGAGGCATATCGGTCGTCTCCCCGGCAGTATTCTGTATATCACCGCGCGCATTGCATGTTTCTTCATTCCTATATTTGTCTTTCTTTGGATCATTTGGTGCAAAAATATAACCTCGTTCAGTGGGAATGCCAATACCATATAAGCAATAGACTTTCATACTAGGGGCTGCATCGTATAAAATGAGTTAATACACCTTTTTCAATTTCCGTGGCCATTCCCTCTGCTTTTTTTTCGGTCCGATTACCTTTTGGTAAGCTTGCTTCCAGAGGATTATTCCAAGTTCGAGGGATATTGTCGTTCGCCTTTATTTCCTTTTTTGAAGTACTAATACCAAAAGAATAGTTGTTGTGCAGCACATTGAGATATTCTGGGCTGGCGCTTGTTTCGAAGAGGCGCATAGCACTATCCACAGTATAGTTCAGAAGAGTGTTGGGTTGTATATCGTCATTGTGCTTTTTATTAGAGCTGTGATCGGGCGAAAAGGAAATGACTTGACCTAAGGACTTGGAGATCGGGTTTTCGAGATCGTCATCAGGTGCGCCGTTCATATCGCCCCAAATAAGATTACCACCTTTAGGTAGCATACATGCGGCGGACGCCCAGTTTCTAAATATTTCTAGACGTTCACCCCGGCATAAGAATCGCTCAAAGAGGTTCAGGGCTATTTTTCCCATTGATAGGATATCGTGATTTTCCCCTAACAGATGGAAGTAGGTGAGGAATTTGGGTTAAATTCAATGACATGGATGAGTTTTGTGAACTTACCAGTCAATAAAGTAGCCAACACTTTGGGAGCGCCTAGCAGAGCGCCACCAATGTTGATGAGATGTTCGACATGGTCTTCAACCCATTGATCACCACCTTTCCCACCTTCGTCAGACTCTACCCATTTCAAAAAGTAGTATAATACAGTAGACCCTAACGATTGTCCAAAGATTCGCGTAAATAAATTTCCATTTGACACTTTCTATTCTATTAATTACCCATGGAATGACCAATAACCACAGCTTTTTGTCCAGATGCCTGTTTCATACTTTCGATATGTGTTTTCAATCTACTAAAATATTGATCACGTACTTCTAGATGCCCAAGAGCCAAGCGCCAATCATAGGAAGCCATGTACATAGTGTTTGAGTCGTATCCAATAGCAGAAAGGTTTTCAATCACCTTTGCCCAAATCCAATAACTTAAATCATGGAAAAAAATGTCAAAGCGAAAAGGAATAATCATTGTTAAAAAAATAAAATATAAGAAAATAAATTCAAATTCAGGTTCATATTCCGCTTAATGCTTACCCAGGCAATATATACTCGGCTCCAGTGAAACCTAAGGGGTAAAGTATGAGGGCCTGTTTTCACACAATTGATTGAATTGATAAGTGACAAACCTTCACTCGCTCTTAATTTAATGCCTTCTGGATCCAAACCTGTGACCGGATCCAACTTTATGAGCTGCTTCCAGGCATTTCTATCAGAAAGAAGGAGTCGTAACATGTCCCAAGTACCCCATACTCCTTTTCGATAATGCTTTGCCAATGTCCCATGCGTTCCCCAACTTTCCATCGCAGAAGCAGTGATACCAGGAATTATCACCACTGGGAAATGAACCTTCAAACCAAGTTCTTCCCTAGAATTGAATAATTAATATATATATATATATGATTCTTCTAACTAAGGTTTCATTACTTACTTATAATCCGATGCAGGTGAAAAATGTTGTTCATCATCATCACTATCATCATCAACTTCATCATCTTCACGAAGGTACTTCCCCAAGCTATTCAATTTTGCAAACAGACTTTCGTGATCTTTAGGATCACCTGGTTTTTCAAATATTTCACTAGCTATATATCCCCACAAATCAGTAATACCAATGTGCTGTTCATGGTATTGGGATTCTGCATGAATTAAAACTGCCATTGCACTAATCAGTATAGTCCAGAAGTAAAAGCGGAGCGATATCATCCCATATCTTTTGTTCCTGCTTCTACTTTTGTTAGTCATCATGGTAATATATATTCGAGAAGGAAGGGAAAGTGTGTAACAGAAACTGGAGTCTTTATAAACGTTCGAGTAATGAAATCATTCTTGTATTTCCTTTTTCTGTCATTCCTATCATTTCACTCTGTTCCAATTTCAAATTTGACTGGGTCTGTCCAAAGACGGAGATTGAAATAGGCGGGTACTCTTTTTTCGAACTGAAAAATTTAATTCTTTTCTCTCTTTCAATTCCACTATTATCTTTTCTGGATGCATTCACGCTATTATCATGAACTTGACCATATGAGAAAAGCTTCGAAAAGACCGTCACCATCCAGTTCCTTAGAGCACTCTACCACAAAGTCGTCCAGCTGCTCTCCTTTATCGACTGATACCCGTACTCATATCCATTCACCAGCTCATTCTGCCTCAAAAGTCAAACTTGCTTACTTTGATCGAAGCGACGGTGGTGGTTGGCTCGAGTCAAGTCCTGTACAGCTACCTGCAACTACTTCCCACTCTTCTCCGCAACAAAGCTCACAACAGAACGATTGTTTTGCTACTCGTGAAGGTAAAGAAATAGTATACACTCAAGGTATGGAAAGCTCACATCCTACGTTTTCTTTATGTATAGGAAGCACAAAGGATTTGCTTGGCACAGTCTCCAATAATGATATCCTGAAACTTACTCAACTCACGAACAAATTACCGGTGGTATCGAAGAAACGAAATCATATTCCCAAAGGACATAAACAGACAAGGCATCGTCAATGTAAATACAATTATTTTACTCAAATGATTTATTTGATATTTGACACTTACTTTTTGGATAATTTTTAGATATGGAGGACGATGAATTTCTTCAACATCAAGAAGGGCCTAGTGATATCTCCAACAACCATCGACATAGTGACACTGGTCTCACCAATTTGTTGAACCAGGATTTTATGCGTGCATCACCTGTCTCTGATACCGACTACTCTGACTCTGCTCTTTTGAGAGTTCCATCCTGCAACACATCCACCGTCTCTACTGACACTGATGATAGTCAATTTTCTTGGCACAACACTAACAGCAGACATCCGAAACAATCGCCAGCGTTAGCCAGAATCCCCAGTGATCAAACTTCAAGAACAATAGCAGCAGAAAAGGCTCGGTCATATCACCCTCTTACTGTCTCAACAACTGCACCTTACCTTGAATCCGATCTCACCCCAAGCTCATCCCAATATAGTCGCAACAGCAAGCGTCGTTCTTGGTACAAGTCTTTTATGAAGCGTGATAAAAAAGGCAAATTCAAAGGCGGCGACTCACCTATTATCAGCGTTGACGAACCAGACCTTGACACCGGTTACAATACTGATGAACCTCGTTCTTCCAATATTGCGCACAAACCAACCATTTTCCAGTCAAACACGGAATGCCACAATTTGCGGAGTCGTACCCATCCAAATGTAGACACAACAACAAATTATTTGATTCCACCGTCATCATCCGCTACATCAGCAAGGACGAAGTTACGATTCTCCACAAGACGCAAAAGACAATCTTCATTTGGTATTCGGAACGGCCCTCCATCGGATAATACAACACCTAGCCAAGACAATCAAATCCACCGCCAAAAGCTTTACGTGAGACGGCACTCTTTTGACAATATACGTGACTATGGTCTTTCTTCACATGGATCGAATTCTCCACTGGATTTGACTACAACACCGGCAGGAAACAAGGGAAAGGATCATAGCGATTTTACATCCAGCAACGTCTATTTAAACAACCACGACATCACCACCTCTGGAACCACAACCTCGCAAATGTCATCCACATCACCAATAGCATCATCTACTGTTTCATTTTCGACGTCCTCACCACCACAACCACATATACCCTCTTCCAATATACCACCTCTTGATGCGAGCACCAATGGAAATGATTCACCTCGCGACAAAAACAAAAACAACAACTCTATGGTAGCACTCGGCACACCGAAAAAGGACGCAAATGATCTAAACCCCAACGACAACGAAATTGATAGGCACGCCATCGGCACCATTCTTCAGCAGCCTGTTATTGAAATCACACCTTCTATGCTTCAACAGGAAGAAAATCAACCCAACCTGTCACCCAAGAGGATTTTCTACTTTGACTATGATTCGCTACCTTGGGAGAACATGCACGGTGAACCTCAAGGTGTCAAAGCTTTGGTGAAAAGAATGGTCGACAATGGATATGGAACAATGGCTGAAACTCAAATCATTCTCGACGGTGGTCATGACGAAGACGATCATGATTATGATGATGATGATGATGATGATGACCTGATATCGACATTGGATGAAAGTTTGAATGATGATAATGTTGTAGACAAAGAAGCCGGTGGAAACGGTGGCAACAATCATATTCACAAGACTGTTGGTGGCAAAGATCATGACGGCGCCATTCGGACGATCGAATCTTCCAAAGTTATTGGTGGTGATGCTTATTATTCTTGGGTAAACAACCGACGATCATCCAACGTGAATATTGGTTCAAGGTGCATAGGTAATAATAAATACATAATGAAACTCCTTTGAAGATAGAAAAAAAAAAAGCTCACGTATTTATTTGATTCCTCTTTTTGTGTTATTAGCTGAAATTTGTATAGCTGTGGAAAATGATACTGGGTTCTACAAACTGTCTCAGCTTGCTGAAGAGACTATGCTCATCAAAGGTATGAAAAAAAAGAACGCTAGTAAAACCAGGTTGATGGACACCGGCTAATCTATATATATGTATATATATATTTGCTTTTCATTGTACTAGGTCGACTGCTAAATTTATTTGTGTCGTTTTTGGTACCCGACAAATTGGACAATGATATGTAAGTATGGAAAAAAATGAAAAATTGTTAAAAGGAACAACACTCATCTCTCCATGAATATACTTCTGGTTATAGCGCACCGAATTTACAAGAAAATAGTATTCTGAGTCAAAACATTAATGATCGACTATTATCCTTGGATCCATTCATCGATGATGCAAAGGTAACCTAAAGAGACAATGAAGAACAAAGATGACCACAAGTGATTCTCATTTTTATTGTTGTGGACTAAAGGTATTTTGAACGAACGTGCTCAAGGATATCGTGACTTTGTGCCTATGAATGAATCTATCAACAACACTCAGCATCAGCAGCAACGACCTGGACTATATCACGGCTCAAGAAAGAATTCCGATTCAAGTAGCGAAACGGATATCAATTGTACCAACAATTCATCATGTTCGCTGTCATCATTTTCCTCGATTGCCTCCATTTTATCATCATCAGCCTCAAAAAAGCAGCAATCAGTAGGGTCAGCAACAGCAACAGCACCGACAACGCGACCGTTATCATCGTTCCATAGCAATAAACCATCATCGACATTCTTGCAATCATTATGGAGCTATTCGCATAGCCGGGAATCCACTACATACGAATACCGTCAAAACCAACTACGGAATGCTGTGTCAGACTTACGACGTGGAATGGACGAATTCAAACGATCGTTGGAAAACACCGAAAGCATGATACATAGCGTCAAAATTGATATGAATGATACCAAAGCGAAGATGGATATTTATTTCAAAGATGTACCTGAAACACATTACTCCGAGGTAAAATTGATGATATGAAATGTACCACATAGAAACACAAACTCATCCGTGGTTCTCTTATACATAATATAGTTGAAACGCCTGGAAGTCAGCATTGAATCCATACTGGCCAACCGTGCCAAAAGTCGGGGAGTGGAATTGCTTTACTGGCTATTGACTGCTCTATTGACAGGTAATAAACAACAAACGTATAACACAAATATAAACTAAAAAAACGAATATTTGATTATCTGTTAGGATGTGCATTCCTACTATGGGCGATAATATGGATATTGAGACTTGGCCAAACTATTATTTCATTCCCTGGTAAGATGATCAAAACATTCAATGAACATATGGAGGAGCGGAACAAGGTGGTGAAACAAGCAGGTATGCGGGTTGTTGCCAAGGGCGTGGATCGTCCTTCTATGCCATCAATGGATCAACCTCGGTCACCCTCCCATGCGACTATTGATGCTGAAGTTGATACTCCTTCTATGGATGTACACCGTGGGTTAAATTCTCCTTGACCTTCTTCAAGGCGTGGCTCATTTAGTTTATAGTTTAGTGCTTTTACTTTTATTGTATATACCCTGTTATTATTGTTTCATTTAGAATTTTTAGATACAAAATAAAATGTATTATCTGTTTCAAGTTTATAGAGACTGGCTATTATATTCATATGTTTTATATTTATGAATTAAAATCGTTTTTTATTTATTTATTTATTAATACTACCTAGTTTATCATTTCCAGTTAGAATTGGAAATAGAGACAAACTGACAGCAAGCATGATGATTTAAAGAACAAGGACATATCTGAAATATTAGCTCAATCTTTTGCAGTTTATGTGGTGGTAAAGGGTCAAGCTTATGATGAAATATCTATGGCAGAGGAATGATGGATGCCAGCATATCATATCATAGATCTTTTATTATTATTATTATTATCATAGCGATTACCCCATGACAATGATATGGAGCCAACGACGAAGATCAGTCTACATAGTGAATAGACAATTAATATAGTATTACTACTAGTATTATCATTTTGATGTTGTAGTATGTATTTGAATAAACTATTGTATTTATGTTATTCTTTGTCCAACTTCCTTTTTATATACGTATAGCATACTAGCTCACTGTCACATTCCGGGTGGCTGTCCCGCCCTCCTAGCGCAACATACATTGCTCAGCGCGTAGTTTGGCCAAAGAGAACGGTCGCAAATAAAATTACTTAAAAGGGGATTGTTAAATTTTGTATCAAAGTTATAGAAAGTAATATGATATCCACTACATTACTCCACAGATACCATTATTATTGAATAAACCCCCTTTTTTTTTATCACTCATTATCTTGTGTCTTTTTGCATTTGCTGTTTGTCATTGTAATATACTTAGTCGCTGGTTTTCGTATGTATCATATGATGCATATCATAGTTAAAACCCCCCCCCACAATCATACGCGATTTCCCCAAAAAAGTGATGATATCTCTTATCGTCAACATTAAAAAGCTCACTTCATATCGTAGGCGCACAGTTAAAGTGCCCATCATCTGTACAGTATTACAATGAAATCAGATTTGAAGTCTTAAAATTCTTGTGATAAATAAAAATATCAGTATGATATGATGCAAAACTGTTTAACAACCATTTTTAGGATCGTATGCTCGTTTATTGGAAGTTTGGATTGTCTCTATCCTTAGAAAAGATAAACAGTCATAGGCGTTAAAAGTATATCAATCTTTATAAATTTTTGAGCTGGAGAATCATGAAACTGAAATCATCTGGGACAAGGAAAATTTCCAAAAATGGGAGGGTATAATATTAAACAGTGACCTTATTCTTCACAGCCTATGTGGAAATATCTGGAGATTGTTTCATTCATTTATATCACATTTGATTGTCAAAGCATTATATAGAAATATTGGTTGAAAGGTATGCTTTCATCTAGCTCTCTGTCATTGACCGTCAGACACTTTTACAATAGATATTGGAGGTACATTGAAGCAGTAAGGGGCGACAACCAGCGACGTGAGTTTGTTGTTCAGAAACTCTCCCTCAGCGTCACCGAAACCATCATCATACAGGATATGGCATAATAATAATTTTTATCTTATCATATACCGAAAAAAAAGAATTGTTCAGTATCCCATGTGTCTGATAGTAGAGGCCAATGGCAAAAAAGAGGATACATTTTATTGAAGCATAAACATAATCTGCGAAGGTCAACAGCAATCAAATATCTAATGGAACTAGTAAGTGAGAGATTAAGAAGTTCAGAACAATGGTCAACACTAATCTAAAGGAACAATCATGAAAAGGGATCTAATATAGTGTATTGTACAATGCATGAGAAAGACTAAAGGGTATCTTTTCATTGAGCATAGCAATTAGCAACGCTAATCAAATAAATAATGGAAACGGGATCTATTGCACAAGAAATGAAGACACTAATGGGATATTTTGAATTGAAACAAGTTAAAAAATACATATTTTATTCATACGTACAAATAAACTATAGACAAACTAAGACTAAACTAAGGTAATGGTGACTCCAGAAAAGTCATATAATGGTGGTCCTAAAATCCTGAATCCAAAATGAAAGGGTTTTCCCATGCATCTTGTAATCCCTGAGCTGAAACCTCTTCTAAACTAGTCCTAACGCTAACATAAGTCCATCATAACCCCAAAAACAGTTGAATGGTGAAAGAAAGAAAGAAAGAAAGAGCAAAAAAAAAAACGGGAGTAAATAAATATCACGCGGACGGGATTTGAAATCTTGTTTTTTGTCGTCGTCCTTTTTGGTAGACAAAAAAAAAAGAAATCTCCTTTCTTTTATTTTATTTCTCTTTCGCCAGTCTCTTTAATACAGCATTCAACACCGTGCAACATGATCTATCATGATAGTTCTCTCCTCATGGCAGAAACTTCCGCCATTCAACGTCGGTCCTCTCTTATTATGGCAGCAATCGGCATCGTGGCGGTTCTTTTTTTTTTTTTTTTTTCTATACAACACCCCACAACACGCACTAGCATTCAAGGTGGTTGATGTCTTTTTCTATGCAACTACCACCACTCAACATCGATATGTACAGTAGATTGGTGGCTTCACTTCTTATGACGCAATTGTCACAGTGTCTTTGTATTTCCTTATTCTGTAGAATAGTTTATGCTACACAATAAAATAGCTCATTCCGTCCACTGTAGAATAGCTTGCTGCTCACCGTAGAATAGCTTACTCTCTAGTTTATCTTATGCTTATTGAACTATGTACACTAATAAAAATAGGGACCTTTTGATATAGATATGTCATTCAACTGGGGCTATTCTAGCGAATCAAATAATAAAAACGATAAAAAAAGCACAGATATTCTAAAGTGCTGGCTTTGATAGATATTCAAATATAACTTTTTCTTATGTAAATAGATAGATGATGGTCGTTTCAGTGCTTTGATAGAGATGATCACGTCTATATAGTGGTAAAAAGACGATTTCAGGCACACAATAAAAAAAGGAAAGCTGATCTTTCAGAGGATGAATGTGACCAGACTGTGAGGTTAGCATGTTACTTCTAAGCTCACCTAAGGACTGCCGCCTGTATTTGTGAATATTAAACCATGTGTTTCTTAAGCTGCCTGATTTGGTAGTCAAGTCAGTGGGGTATACATAGTCAATTTGACAGCTATAGTGTGTCTTGGCAGTAGCGGTTCATGTTTTTGAATGTCAATGGAATAATTTGGGCGGGTCAGTCAATGATGAATCTCTACGTTAGCTACGACATTGTTTCCCAGTTTGTAAAGAATCCATCCAACCATTTAACTTCATATATCTATTGGATTAACTTCAGGATGATCGTCCACTTGCAAGTCAATACAGTACAGTACATCTCCCAAGTATGTCTGTCTACTTGCTTTCTATTTGACCATACGGAAATATAAATATAGTAGTCCCACCAGATCGCACATTTTCTGTTTCTCCATTAGTTACAGTCCAAATGAATATGTGCCAATCATTTCACCAATAAATCGGAGATGCTTTGTTGAAACCTTAAATAAATCAACCCCGTCTTTCGTCTCCCCCCAAAATGTGAATTTTGTCTCTGCCTCAGGTCTTAGGCAGGAAAGTAAAAACAAAACTTTGAAAGCATTGGGCAAGCTTAAAAGAAGTAGTTGGGAGAAGAAGTATGTCACTCCTTTAAGGGATCATTTGCAAAATGCATGAATTTTACTTTTTACCCTTTCTTCGCTTCTTAGTACCTCTTTTTTAATCAAAAAATGTACGGGAAGTTGAACAAAGATAGGATTCTGGTCGGAAAAAGTGGAAATGACCCATTTTTTTGTCAAATGCTGAGATGGTAGTGGGTTTGCTATCCTCAGACCAGCAAACCTTTCATCTTGGTTAAATGGATTCCACATGACGTATAAGGTATCGTTTCCTTTTTATTATAAAAAGTCGAGTTCTTTTTTTCATTTATTATTTTTCTTTTCTTTTTTTTCATTTATAAAAATTGGTTTTTTGAGCAGATCAATATATTCCCCATATTATCTGCATTATTCTACCTTGCTCGCTTTATTACTACACTAGCTTTATTTGAATTGAATCTTCCCTTTTTTTTTTACAGCTTTTATTGACTATGGA
The DNA here is from genome assembly GCA_002105175.1 of Absidia repens. Lineage (NCBI taxonomy): Eukaryota > Fungi > Mucoromycota > Mucoromycetes > Mucorales > Cunninghamellaceae > Absidia > Absidia repens. The sequence goes on from MCGE01000009.1 coordinate 1,166,663, forward strand.
AAATAAAACCACTTCTCTATATGACCATGAAGTCAAGTCCCATCATCAACCTATTCTACTTACTCGGTCTGACGCTTTCCAACCATATCAAGCAATTACTTCCCAGTCAATTACCACTACTGCTGCTACAGGTACTAATGCATCTGAAGAAAATGACACAGACAACGGTGATGATGCTACTTCTTCAAATCAAGACAAACGAAAATGGGATCAAATAGACGATGATTCAACTAAAACGAATACAAACAAAGTGCCCATGTATGGTAGGTATAAATAAATAATATTTGGCTTTTTGTTGATTTTTTTTATTTTAACCCCTCTTTCTCTTTTTCCTTACTTTTTTTTTTTACTTAGACCACCCAAGTCACTCAATCCCCTCTATTACTACTGACGACGATGACGAAAGTCAAGGTATGTTCAGAAATATTCTCGTTTGTATTTATCCAGTACTTATTTTTTATTTGTATGCTTCTTTTTTGTACAACAGACAGCGATGACCCTCAAACTTCAAATGGCAAAAGATTAGGACGCAAACCCATGGCTGATGAAGAACCTTCTGATGTAAGTAAGACAACTAAAGGAAGAATAAGGACTCTGCTAATATATACCTTGTCTTTAATGGATATACATAGGACGGCGACCCAAAGGTGAAACGCAAGGCCCAAAACCGTGCTGCCCAACGGGCTTTCCGTGAACGCAAAGAACGTTATGTCAAGGAACTGGAGATAAAACTCAAGCAGGTTCAAGATACTCATACAATGGCCACCGATCATTTATTCCAAGAAAACCATCAACTACGGTCTATCATCTATCGTCTTGAAACTGAAAATGTGGCATTGAAAGGCATTCATATCCAGCATGGTCCTCTCTCTGGAAAACCTGTTCAGTGTTGGATGGAAGCTTTACAAGAACATCAACAACGGTTTCCAAGCTTTGCACTGTCATCAACGCCTTCTCAAAATTCCATTTTTACAACTGGTTCTATCCATACTCATCCATCACAAGGCATTTCCTCGTCTTCATCATTGGCGAACTTGGCACCTGCACCTGCTATGCCCAATTCAACGTCACCATCACCATTGACAACATCAAACCAACCCTCTAACAATACTTCATTAGCATCATTATCAACAGTAGCGACTCAACCACGCCAGCAACAGAATCAAGTACAGTATACATTCTCTATCAGCACACCAGCAACATTACGGTCTCGACACAAACAACAACAGCAACAAGAAAATCGAGCAAGTGCCTCTCCACCAACAGCACCGAAGCAGCAACGATCTCCTGTTGAACTGGTTCGACTCTATCCACATGAACATTCAACAATAGCATCTACACCTTCCATGGTTCCTGCTCTTCCATCTGTGCCGTCCAGAAACCCAAACGCGCATCATATTCCTCAATCACCGGCGTCCTCTGTATCTGCTTCCACACATGGATCATTATCGGCTGCACAAACACCAACCATAGAATGTCAGGCGTTTTGCGACAAGCTGCAAGAAGAGGTGTGTACGAATGCTTTTGATCAATTATTGTCGGAACCTTTGTTTGACACGACTACTGGTGGGCTCAATTCATCGCTCGGCTTCCCTCATCTCGACGAAGAACATCCTTTAATCTATCATCATCAGGAATCACACCAAAATCAGGATCATCAACGCGTTTCCACTATGTCTCCCTCTTCTTCATATGATACAGCGACAGATGATACTGATAAATCAAATCAGCAGCAACAACACCACCTTTCTTCATCAGCATCATCAGCATCATCATCATCATCATCATCAACAATCACAGACTTCCTCTCTGGTCAAGAAATATACGATCGCTTACACCAGCATTCTCGCTTTGATCAATACTCCTCCAGTCAGCTATTAGCTATGGTCAAGTCAATGGCAAAATGTACACATCTGGGCCCTGTCGTGACCGAGCAAGATCTCAAGATTGTTTTAGCTAAAATGGACGAAGGCTGTGTTTAGTTTATATGTTTCCCTCATTCACCTTTTGTATTTTTAATCATGTAGTTATTATTTATTATCCCTATTCCATCCCATTCCTCATTATTACTGTTATATCTCCATTATCATGTACTTTATCATATTTATGTTATTTATTTTATTTTATCTTACACATTGTATTGAACAATAAAGTGTTTATTTGTCCATTGATTTTACATTCACTGCATATGATATGTCTTGTCCTTTTTTTTTTTTCTTATGTTTTTTACTATCCTATCTTATGGGGGGTGAATACAACAGAAAATTGATCAATTTTGATTGGGTGAAACATTGTCGACTAGACGATGTTGAGTAACGTGGGGTCAGGTTAGTGATTGCGTTCAAGGCTTTTATAGGTCAAGCTATTTTCTTCCTTGTAACTTTATATTATGCTTATAGGGTAAAACAACACCCTCTGAACTGTCATTAGCCTTATCGCTCTTGCCTTTTTCTAATTAAAAATTGATATGAGTGGTAAAAAACCACACTATCAGCGAAGGTCATTACGATAAGAAAAAAAAAAGGGTTTTAGGGATTGTGATATAATCCATCGCAAATGTATAGGAGATGGAAATTGTTTGTTTCTACCATGTATAGTATAATAAATCACATGGGGATTTGACTATCGCTGCTGTACCGGTTTGTGTTTGAAGTGATGAGGACTCCTGGGAAAGAAAATTATAATCACATATTTCGGGCAACACTTGTGTTCGAGTGACTTTTCTCGGCAATGAACACTGCTACAAGATATAAATTTGGGCGTAAATCCCTCTGACTTTCACCGTTTTCAACCTTTTTCGAACAATAATTCGGAGGCAATCTACTGATTTTCAGGTACTGCAAATAAATAAAAAATTCGAAGGTACTAGAAAATTTAAAATAGTTGTCTATGGTATAAACAAACAAACAAAAACAAAAAAATAGACATCATATGGTATTGTATCTAAATATGACTCCACATAAGTATGACCATACTACGTAGATCTTATTGTATTCGCTCAACCATGCGCTCTAATCGGATTTCACACTCCCAATTCTCAACTCTTTTTTCATGTTCCAACCAATACCAATAGCTAGGAAAGCAATAATAATAGAGACAATAATAAGACATAAATTTTTATTGATATGTAAAACGTTGTATAAAGTGAGTTGCAAAATTTTTTATGTACAAAAAAAAAAATGAATAGCATACTAAAAATAATAAAAGTAAATTGTGTGAAGGGGTAGTAAACTAATCCTTTTTAGCATGACCATCATCCACAGCAGGAGTTTCAGCAGCACCACCAGCAGCACCACCCATCAAGGCAGCCAAGGGATTTTCAGCTTGGAAAGGACGTTTCAAGTTACCTTCAGAAGCATCATCGCCCCACAGATAAATCAATGCAATCTTGTGAGTCAACAAATTCTTGAAAGGTAAAATAGATTGCATCAATAAGGGTTGAGTGAATTTGAATTGCCAGTGCATCAATGAGATCATAGCCACCGAGGTCAAAGTAGATTGGATGAATGATTGAACTTGAGCACTATCATACGCAACATTGGTAGTCTTGATTTCTTGTCCTTGAGTCGCACCCGCCTTGGTTTCAGTGTATTTCAACTCTGTGGTGTCTACATCATTAATATATATATAGGTAAGTTGAATGAGTATCAATCAAAACCAAAACCAATCTACACACACATGCACACACACACACACACACCATTAGCCCTTCCCTTTGATTCACATAACTCTTTTTCTTCTCTAAACTTCAAAACTTACCATTCTTACTCTTAACAAGTTGAATAAGTGCATACGCCAATAAGATGACCAAGACTTGGGCACCATAATAACCAATACGAGCCATCATTAAAATGGAAGGATCTTCCCAGTCAATCTTCTTGCCAAGTTGCATTGTGACCAGCATAAAGGCGACATTAAACATAGGAGACGTCAGAAATCCAGGGGAACCCATTTTTGTTGATTATTAGTGATGAAGATGATGGAAGGTAGAAGAAAAAAAGAAAGCCAGATATAAAAAAAATTGCGAAAATTATTGGGAAGAAGAAAAAAAAATTTGACTTGCCTGAGATTGAAATTGTTTGTTGGATTTTCACCAATCAAATAGGTATAACGTGGACTTTTCGAAGGTCATCACAATCATTGAAAAATGCCGCTCCATCAATTTCCCCTCACCCCCCCCTTCTTCCTTGAAAAATGTGATGCCATCAGTTAAATTAATTAATGGTAAACATTCTGAAAATCCTACTAAAAATATTTAAAAAAGCATGTGCGAATAAGATGGTATCTGGAGTAGTGCTAGAGCTATGGTCTTTAATATTTATTATGTAGGAGATGGTACCACCGCTCGGTCGCAACCTGAAGCTTTAACCAAGTCCCAAGGTGCCAGGGGAAGAAAGCTTAATAAAAAGAACGCCGATTATAATTCAATATAATTGGTGCATAAATGTTACGCTTGGCCTCTATTCATCGCTCGAAATGTCTTTTACAATATATCGCATACTGTATGCATTACTTTTTGAAGCCAAACTATGTCACTTCAATGGGAATATCTTATCACTTTATATGATATGGAGGGGGGAAATTAAATGGTTTTTTTTATTTGTTTGTTATTGCACTAATATTATCCCAGCTCATGCTGCTTTCTCATGTCTGACTTCCAATCAACGGTTCAGCAACAAACCAGCAACTCATTCTTCTTTCACCTGCTTACCGGGAATTTCTTCATACAGAACTGTTTTCTACGTGTGGCTCTATTCTTTACAATAGTGCAAACTCCACATTTCAACGTCACCCACCTATTTTTTTTAGAGGGTGCGGAGAGAGGGACAGATTGTTAGGGACACGTAGTCTGCCTCCATAGGCCGACCCAGGTGGCACTCCCACTTCAACTCCCGTCATGTGGCATTTTAACAGAGTAACCTCCTTCGGCACTACCAGTAATTCTCAACGTCCGCCCGATAATCTTTTCTGTGTGTATAAACACCCCTTCTCCACCCCCGCCCCCCTCAGGTAGGTATTGACGCTTTCGCCATTTCGCACTTCGGTGGGCAGACCCTTGGCGCCCGGCTGGCTTTTTGTTTGGGTTTTTACGTTCATTCATTCGATATCATACACAATGAAAATGATACATTGGAAATATATATCCTATCCAGTTCTAGCCGAGGCTATCATGATTTATAAGCGAGGATACCCTGGCGGTACGGTTTATGTTTGCTAATATGCATAGCAGGGTAGGAGGAGAACACAAATCATATTAAATGAGCTAGAACCTCAGACTAGTCGCTAGACTTCTAAGGGGAAAGTAATCATAGTTGGTGAGATAGAGTGCCGCTTATTATATAATGGTTCAGAGGATGGGTAATAAAAAGGCCTATATTTTATTTGAAGGAATAGGAAAGGTACTAAATTAAGAGCACGAGATTCATTGTAAATAAGGGATCTAACTGAGGCATCATGAATGAGACTATTAGGAGTTCTGAAGACCAATCAATGCTAGCCTAATGGTACACTTTCAAAAAAGGGAGCTGACATATTGCACAGGACTTGAGAAAGACTAATGAGGTATCCTTTGTTGAAGTATAACAAATGTCAGTAGTTAATCAAAAAGGCGTCATGCTATTAACAAAGATCTACTGTAAAAGACATCATAGAAACAAAATAAATTCTTTCATTGAAGCAAGCAAAAAGAAACATATTTTATTCATGACAAGCTAAGACTAAACTAAGCTAATGAAGACTTCAAAATGCCAACTAAAAGCGATCCTAAAATCCTGGATCCAAAATGAAAGGGCTTCCCCATGCATCTTATAATCCCTAATTTGAAAACGCTTCTAAACTAGTCCTGACACTAATCTAAGTCCACTATAACCCCATAGGGTCCACAATTGTGATGAATTAAAGAAGGGAAAAAAGAAAGAGCGCGGAAAAAAAGACTGGGTACTAATAAAAAATCAGGTGGGCGGGATTTGAAATGTTTTGCAGCCTTTTTTTTCTATAACCTTTGACATTTCGATGAGGTTCCAGAAACGCTGTCTTGCTAGATAAAGGATGGTTACATACTTCAGAATAAAGAAATCACCCACACTAACGATGTAATTTCGTTTTCTCAGCTATATCGTTATCACGCGTCCCTACAGTATGTATGCCTAAATACTGAGAAAATAGGTGAAATAAACCTACTTGGAAGGAATATATAAAAAAAAAAACTGGGCTAAAATGGGTAAAGCGAATTCAATGAAAGCATACGCAACAATTTTTATGTAAATTTCTCAGAACATATCTTTGTGATCTTTTTGTTTATATTTTAGCTTCCGACATGATATGACCAAGATGAGAGTGCAACCCAAGATTACAATGAAATGATTAACAGGCCAACAATATACACCTTCCTAAGAAATATTTCTCTGCGGGATAGATATACAGAAGCAGAGTACTTGACTTCATTTATAATCAAAAATTAGAGCCAATAAGCAAATCGATATTATTATATATGATAATGATAGATCGAACAAGATACATTTACGGGTTAGTAACACACCACCATGTGATTTATCTGATCACATGCTCTAATACTGGACTTGTTTTTCCTATTTTTTTCTTTTCTTTTTTGGCCTCTTTCTTTCTTCCCTTTTTCACTCTCGTTCTCTTTTCCTTTCTTTTTTTTTTTTTTTTTTTATGCACCAATGCCCGATATTTCAACACCCTGCGCTGATACATCAAGCGAAATGGAACAAGGTAATGCAAGTATTCCGGACATAGATCTCACCGTTGGAAAGTCAACGAAGAAATTGTAAGTACAGTTTCCTCCGCCTCACACTATGAAAATGAAGAAACTGCGTTCTTAGCTGTATGTTTTTATTTGTATACCTGGCAGTGAAAGTGATATAACTGAGGCCAAAGTGCCAGTAGTAGAAATGACCAAAGCCGAAATACGCAAAGAAAATCACAACAAAGTGGAACGAAAACGACGCGAAGCTATCAACCAAGCAATGGATGATCTTAGTGCACTGTTGCCTGGCAATGAAAAGAGCAAGTCTCGCGTTCTTGGACGGGCAGTGGAATATATCAAACTATTAATGAAAGAAAATACTGGATTACGGCAACAAGTAGAACAGCATTGCGAAGCGAACCACCAGTATCAGATTGAAATTGCATCACTCAAGGCTCAACTGAATATCCAGGCACAGTAACCCCATCGCCAAGACGACATTGATACGGACTTGATCACTTAACCTAATATTCACAAAGTGTGCGCCACTTCAATATATACACCTATTATGCCCTATTTCCCCTTTATTCTTTATTTACTTTGCATTAGTTTAGTGTCATTCCCTTTACAATTAGTTGACCTTTTCCACTTTTACTTCTGATATTTATCATGAAAAATAGAAATAAAAAACTTTTTTTTTTTTGTTTATACATTGATTGGTTGGTTGTTTATTTGTTTATGCCAGGATTGGAATATATGCTCTTGATATGATAGGTTATCTTATTGTTTTGTTTTATGTAACATTCCACTGTTGAAATGGGCACGGACGAAAAAGAAGCGGGGTTTTGTGTGTCAAATGCTGTCCATGAAAGATATCCAATGGTGGGAAACAAATTCTGAAGACTGAACGATATGACATGTTTTGGATGTCGTCATCTCAATTACATATTATTATCAATGAAATAGGAAAAGGGAGATGGATCATCGTTTATCGGATAATACCGTCAGCGCCACATCCCCATAGAAAAAGAAAATATAATACATTTTATATGTACACCAAAAAAGATCTTCATCTACATTGTATTATAATGACAAAACTAGTGGTTTAAAACCGGACAATCTATTCTGCAAAACTTTCATCTAGTGGAAAGTGGAGAAACATCCGCTTATCATTGATTCGTTGGAGACAAAGGGGATGAATATTATTAGAAAGGTCTGAGTTGTTCAGGAGGGTAATAAAAAGCTGCTGATTGGATCCCCTGAAAAAATTTGCTGTCGGAGTTGAAGTTTTTTCTTGACTATCGCAATATAAATAAGTCGAAGAAGGGAAAACAAATAGGTCTTTCACTTTTCCCTTCTCATTTTTTCTTATATTCAATATGGTTGCCGCCCAAACTGCTAAGAAGTCTTTCTGGTCTATCTGGTACAAGCACGAAATTATTCCCATCTATGTTACCATGGGTGCTGCTGTTGGTCTTGCTGGTTGGTATTTGACCCGATTGGCTCGGTAAGTTACCATATCCTTCTATTAAGAAAATAAAAAGTGGAATGATTTTTTTTTTTCTTTTCATAATACTTATCGTTTCTTTTGCATAAATTTATATAGTGGCCCTGAAGTTGTCTGGGATCGTACCAACAACCCTTTCCCTTGGAGAAACGTTGACCAAGATACTCAAATCAAGTTCATGACCGTCAACCAAAAGTTCGACAAGACGTAAGTACCGTCACAAAGAAAACATTCTTATCGGAGAAGAGATTGACAGAGTTAGGGGACCCTTGCAAAACAAAATAAAATAAGAAAGTATCTAACCCTATTTTTCTTTACTTTTTTTTTGACATAGCTACTCCCGTGATCGTCTTTAAAGCTGGAAGTGATATGATCATCCACCTTTCATCTTACTACTACTTTCTCTTTTACACTATACCGACACTTTTTTCCTAGTCAACCTAGACCTTATCTTTGTTTAGAATCAAATTACCAAAAATAAAATACTTATTTTTTTTTGTTTAAGAATGTGTTTATTTTGTGGAATAGAGTTGATGGTTTGCAGGTGAAAAGGAGATATAGGTTTTATTTGTAAATATATGAAAGGGATATGATAAGTAAAGTTACAACTTTTAATCCATGCAGTCCAAATGGCATTTTTTTGAAACCAAGTATAATGATTTGAAGAGTGTTTGACAGTGGTGAGTTTTCCCACTCCAATGTATAGTGTAGTAATCCGAATATAGAAGCTAAGACAGAGGCCAGATTGTGTGGCTAATTTGTAAACACACCGCTTTCTAGCTCATCCAATATGGTTACTTTCTCCCCAGGAGTATGCCGACTAGCTGATAATGCTAGGTAACTTATTATGAATGTGGTGCTACTCTTGGTCAATTTATCAGTTGAATCAACCCGAGCGGGGAGGTGCGTGTATCAACTGCAATCTTCTATTTCCCCCTGATTTCAGGCTTTTGCCATCATGGTTAGTTTTCCCTTAGAATCCCAGCGACAGGTTGGCAGGTCACCATTCACATCAATCCATGAAGGCTGTGCCGTCAGTGTAGTCTATTATATAAAATATGCCAGCTTTCCACTAAAATTTTTAATGCACTGAAACGGGGTTTGAAAAACAGCATCCTGCTGATCGCTTTTGTGCGCGAATCTTTTTTTTTTTTTCTCATTGTTTACTTTTTTTCTTGTTGTTATTTTTTCTTTGACCACTTCAACAAACGTATATGAAAAATGAAATGTTACCAATCACAATTAGCTACCGAAACAATTCTTGCTTTGACTAGTGATACTGAGACTTCAAAACCGGTAGTTCTGCAATTACCTTTAGAAATCAATTTGGAATGGACCTCTTTTGAATTTCCTCCTCGCACTATACTGGTATGTAAGGAAAAATATAAACGCTACAGACCAAAATTAGTTTAATGACTCTTTAATACTCTTACTCATTTTTCTTCTTTTTCCTTTTGTGTTTGATATCAAGCAACGACTATGGATTGGCGTGGAAGTCATGTACAAAGGATGCTTTCTCACCAGGACAACTACAAGCAAGGACAGATGTATGCAAATGGAAAAGACAGTACTTGCTCCGCTTTATGATTCCAAAATTACCAATCTCACTGACAACAACGTTATCGAAACTATTGAAACTACCGCACAGCACGCAAGTCGTCGACGAATAGCCAAGCGCCTGCACTCGTTAATGGGTGATGACGACAATAAAACCCCTCTTATTGACAGCACCAACGAAATACAGCCCAGCAAAAAGAAAACACGTTACGCCCATGCTGACAGCATCTCCTACAAGGTGGGTATGGACTCTACTACCAAACATCAAAAACGGTTGTACAACAGTATTGAACCACCAAGACATGACCGCAACATCATTAGCAGTAAAAGTGACAGTGACGAGAACAGCACCAACTCTTGTAGCGTCAAGAAAACTAACAGCAATAAAAGAAAACATCGGTATACATACGACGGAAGCGAGGATCTTGTACAACAAACGAACCATTGTGAAAATGACATCACAGATCGAACTACAACAAAACGAAAACGGGCCTCCGTTAAGTCGCAAACAAATCATATTTCCCTTAGTTTCACAACAATAGAAACCGAAAATAAACACGATCAAATGGCACAACAACACACTATACCATTCGACATTCCAGTGTTATTCTCTATTGTGATATTCATCTTTATTTTTATCCTATTCACTAGTTATTTTAGTTCCCCTCCCCATATCCATTCCTCATTCTAATTAATATTTTTTTATGCATCCATACATTATCGTTATTATTTTACTATTATTATTACATTGTTATTTTTACCTTTATCATATACACAACCATTTATTCTTCTTACTCTATATCATTCATTTGTATATATTATCAATTAATTCAAAATAAAACCTGTATCTTTTATTTTTAGTGATCAAAATAGGGTTATGGGTTGATTATTGAATAATGGGTTTATGGGATGCGTTGTGTTGAATATTGACGTGATTATGGGTGGATGATGAAGTTGGTGACAGAGTGGGGTGATGACGGGCTCACGTTATTGGTTCCATTGTATTTCATAAGAGAGCGCTAGGATGAGATATTGTGGCACAATATTAGTAAATTTTTATTGGTTGCAAAATATTTCTTTTTAAAAATATTTAAAGACCCGTGCGCATGAAAAAAATCGCTTCTTCTTTCCTGAATTATCAAAAAAGAAAGAAATGACCACTTTACATCAACAAATTGCAAGTCTGCAAAGTTTAGGTGTCCAAAGAAATAGTAGCATTCACCCACAATCATTTATTGCAACAAAAACAATCGCCGATGTACTCGCCAAAGTAAAACCTACTCTATCAAATCGAGAATTAGTGGATTTACCGATGACAGCAACTGTTGACGAAGCTTTAAATACACTCCTGACTGAGGATATCCTATCTGTACCTGTGTATCAACTGGAAGATGATGCTAAAAAAAATATTTGACTATCGTCAGTGTATTGGATTTATTAAAACTATGGAGTCCCCATGTAAGTAGGGAAAAAAGACTGTATATAATAATATATGAGTGGAGAGGGTATTTATTAACCCCATTTTCTCTTGTTTTCTATGATCTATTTATTATTAGACAGCGGATACTTCCAACAGCAATTTTTTTCACCGTCAAATTAAGGATGCCATTGGACAAACAGAAGAAAGCTCAACATTGGTGACAGTCCAATATTCGGATGCATTGGTAGACGTGCTGCATCTTTTTACTGAACATGGTGCACATCGTGTATTGGTCACTAGTAAAGAAAATCAACAAGAGCAACCTCCGGTTTTTATCTCACAAATGGACATCATGCGTTATCTCCAAGCACATAACCATCACATGGGCGCTATTCTTGACAAAACTGTACCGGATCTGATTCAACAATCACCGAAGCGACGCCAAAAGAGGCGCCATCTGGGTCAACAAAAAGAAAAATTGGTCTCGGTGACATTCAAAACTACCGCCCTCAAGGCATTTGAACAATTGGCCCATGATCATCCCTTTATCAATGCACTTCCTATTTTGGATGATGAAGACTATTTGGTGGGTGATATTAGCCCGAAGGATTTACGTACATTAAACAAAGCTCGATTGAATGATTTGTCCAAGCCAGTGCTAATGTTCCTCAAATCAAACCGTGGTGATGATAACATCGCTCCTATGACTTGCCATCATCGGTTTACCTTATCTCAAATCATGGCGGCCTTTGTATTAAGGAAAGCATCTCGCCTTTGGTGGGTTGATCAAGATGGTCATGTTTTAGGTGTGATTACTCTTACGGATGTATTGGGTTATTTTTTGGATGATTCTTATGATTTTTAGTTTATATTAGCTTAGTTTATACCCTCCCTCCCTTCCAAAAGAAATAATAATACAATAAAAAACCCTTCCACCATTTCGATTTGACATTTTGAACATCCGCGCTTACAATTTTTCTTCTTTTTCTATATTTTTTCTTTTTTGAGTTTTCTTTGTATTCTACACTTTTTTTTTTATTTTATTTTTTTCCAACCTTCTCTTAGACCAGTTCCCAATATTACACTGTTGGATGTACGCTCAACAACATCAATCTCATATACCCGGGCAACAGGGAATTGGCCAAACGTTACCTCCAGTACCCGTGGGGATTGATACTATGCATACCTCTCCTTTGCCTTCTGGTGCCATGCCCAATGGAACTCGTTTACAAGTTGGCAAATATCAAGTTATTATACACAATTTTATTGCTGAAGGTACTGTGATTCGAAAGAAAAGATGATGAAGTGATGAAATGGTAGTATCGCTTCAGGTCTAATTTTTTTTTTTTTTCACTATTATAGGTGGATTTGCTCATGTATATCTTGCTAGGATTGAAGGGAAATCTGGATATGTTGTGTTAAAAAGGGTGGCTGTACCAGATGCCGAACGCTTGAAAATGGTGGAAAAGGAAATAGAATTCATGGTAAGGATGGGGTGATGAAGTAGATGGAAGACAGTGACATATTTTCTAACTATTCTCTTTCTTTACTTCGACTTGTTGTCATGACTATGATGGTTACGGTGATATTAGCGTCGATTAGGGAATCACAAGTACATTGTGCGCTATTATGAATCAAGGGTGGATTCATTGCCTATTGGTGGCTTTGAAGCTTTAATCTTGATGGAATACTGCCCTGGTAAGGATGACACAACTAATCCATTCAATTATCGAAAGCACGATACTAATAATAATCTTCTTTTCGTTTTAGGTGGTGGTGTGATTGATTTGATGAATCGAAGATTACAACAACGCCTTACTGAACCTGAAATACTGAACATATTCAGTAATGTTTGCGAAGTAAGTACTCTAAAACATTACAATCTCTCAACTCCAGACACTGATTTTTTTTATTCATACTTTCTAGGCACTTGCATACATGCATTATTGTCAACCTCCCGTACTACATCGTGATTTGAAGGTAATAAAATAATAGTATGACATTAATTTCATAGCTGATTTTTGTTATTCATTCGTTCTTCGCTTTCTTATAGGTAGAAAATATTCTGATACTCTCTCAAGACCAATACAAACTCTGTGATTTTGGATCAGCCGCACTTTCCAAAGGATCCTACGTACCATCAACACTAAAAGAAATACAAAAGGTGGAAGATGATGTCCAACGACATACAACACTCCAATACCGTGCTCCTGAAATGATCGATATCTATCAAAAGAAACCAATCAATGAAAAAGCGGATATTTGGGTATGAAAATCAACGATATTAAAGACGAAAAATAGACTACAGACTGACATTTTTATATGTGTGATTAATAGGCACTTGGCGTCCTTTTATACAAACTTTGTTATTACACCACTCCATTCGAAGAACAAGGCCAGCTCGCCATTTTGAATGCCCACTACTCGATCCCGCAAACTCCATACTTCTCCAATGATTTGAGGCAACTTATCATTTCCATGTTACAGGAAGATCAGCAAAAACGACCCAATATTTATCAGGTTGTGAAATCAGTATCTGATCTAATGAATGTAGAATGTCCAATTCGAAACGTAAGCAACCAAAAATATAAAATGTAGGGCAAGAACGATTCTTTAACTTTATCCTTTTTATATATTTACAGATATATCAAGATAAAAGATCAAGTCCCTCTTCACAGTTTGAATCACCTGCCACGAATCACCACAACGACAGCCCATCATCCATCTTTGAAAAACTACCTAATTCTCCACCACAGTTACCCAATATCACACCTATGCGGCGTGGTCGACCTATACGGCAAGAAAAGGATATATCTGGAACTTCAACGCCTTCATTCCCAATATCTACACCTCAGCCACAAATACCAACGGCGCCATCCGGTAGAACGACACCATCTGCATTTGATCCGTTCGATCCATCACAGATCAAAGTCCATGGCGATCAGGATTTCGATTATACGCAATCAACAAGATCTTCATCATCAGCCACTCCGAACAACGGGTTTGACAACGAAGATTTCACGGCAACCTTCAGCAATGACGATGGCATCTCCTCTAACGACACAGCTTACCCTTGGCAATTAGAATCTCAGACGCTGGATCCGATTTCTATACCACCTGAAAACTCGCAACAAATACAACAAGACTATCACCGACGACAACATACACCATCATCATCATCCCTAGCACGGCAACATCCTCACTTCAGCAATCAAACGGCAGTGGCAGCACCTTCGGCAGTAGTACAAGTGCGACGATAATGAGCACCAAAAGCACCAAAAGCATTCGTGATTTTATGGAAAGGAAAAGAGCTCCAAATTCTTCACCATCGCCTTCACCAAAACCAGCATCTTCGCCATTATCGGAAAGCACAGCTCCGCCGTCATCATCAGTGCCATCAGTCAAGACGGCAGTAGAACAAATGGAAGGATCGCCGGGTAGTGATATAGGGTCATCAGCAACAGTACGCTCGTCATTTTCATCTGTCAAAGCAACGATCGAACAGATGCAATCATCGTCCAGTAGCAATTCATCTGATCAGGCACAGACAAAGGAGCGGCCATATCGTCCGAAGCCCCCACCAAAGCCCGCAAGATTCCGTACCAAACCTTCTTCGACTTCAACTACCACCACCTCAGACAATGGCGCATGCTCTAGCGGTGTGTCTTCCTCCGATTCCCCTCAACCACCTTCTATATCTGAATTTGACGACAAGTTTCCCACTGTAGAACAATTGTACACTTCCCTTCCTTCTAGATAGTTTTTTTTTTTTTTTATTCATCGTCGGTCATTGAAATATGAAATAAAACACAGTGCTTTTTTTTTTTTGTGCACACCTGTATCCTCTCTTTTGCTCTCTCTTTCGCCCTCTCCTACCCCCTCCCTCATCCCTCAGCAGTATGGCTCACACGGAACGGCATTGGACACTTTGTATCGATAAATTATGGTCAACTCAACTCAAAGATCCTATCAATTGTCTTACCATTGGCAAACCTTTCATTGAAGATCTCAGCGAAGAAAACGATATACTGATTGGCACGACAGCGGGACGTGTTTTAACATTGAACCAAACAAAGGTAAACTAGTATATTTCATCATATTCACAGCGACATAGCTCACTTTGGTTTTTTTTTTTATTGTTCGTCTAGCCAGTGGTGGAGCTACTTGAAACAAAGGGGGTGCTGTTCAAACTCTCAATTTACAATACTTGACTGGCCATGGCGCAAAAGATTTGGTTGTGGGCGATGCCGATGGAGTGGTCACACTATTTTCCAAGCAACAGATCTTGACCAAACGTCCAGTAGGTGCTCCATTAGTGCCATTGACATTCATGAGAATCTAGGTAACGTATTTTTATATATGTTGGTACTAACCTGTTTTTGTTCCTAACTCTGTTTTTGTTCCTAACTGTCTGTTTATATTGTACATGTAGTGGGCGGTTATGAAATCATTGTTGGTGATACAAGTGGAATGATCAGTAGTTTTCGTCAACATGATAACTTGTGGAAATTTAACCTGGAACAGTGGAGTAGGAAGATGGCTGCTGATGGAACGGTAAGTGAAACCATTTTTATGGTAGTGGTGATGACGATGATGATTCTAACATCGACATCCTTTTTTTTTTTTTTAATCCCATAATGTGTTTAGAAGGATCGACAATCAGCACAGTGACATGTATCCATTCCGCCAGATTGACTGATTTATTTGGGCTACAAATGTCATGTTTACTTGTGTCCAATGGTTTGCCAATGATATACTTTATACAACAAGGACAATGTATTCAACTTTGCGGACACTCTCTCCTATTCAATCGGTAATATGTCGTCATACAAAAGAAAGATCCTTTATTCGGTACTCATTGACATTGGTATTTTATATAGATGTGCTCAGGAAACTTTTTGACAGAGCGAACAAAAAGAAGGATTATGAACGACACAGTGACTAAATCAAGACGAACGATGGATAGAAAATTGGATTCTCCTCAAGTTTTACTGGGCGGTCAGGACGGGAATATCTATGTGATGATTGATTTTGAGGTAATCATATATGGTACCTACAAAAAAAAAACAAAAAAAAAACAAAACGAAATCACTGATACGCGTTCCTAGATATACCCATGGCTCCGAGTGGGTTACTATATCAACCAAATCATTTGTTTCAGGCCGTCAGGATTACCGGACCATGAAGCTGACTTGGTGATTTGTATGGGTCATTCGAATGAAATTAAGATATGTCACAATGGCGAGGTAAGTATTTACTTAAACAGTAGGGACTGGGCAAAAAACTCACAAAATGATTTTAGATCATAGCGGATGTCGAAACGAGGGATTGGCCACATACAATGACTATGGGAGACGTAAATACCGATGGGAAAGATGAACTAGTAGTGGGTCTATTGGATCAGTCAGTGGAAGTATACCGCTATCGCGTAGATTATCTTTAGTAGTTAGTAGTTAATGTAGATAGAATTGTTTGATGTGTAGTTATACCCCCCCCCATTTTTTGAAATTTATTCATTCCCATTCCTCTCGCTATGTTTGCATTTTTATTGAAATAAACTCAAATCTATTTGTACAACCTTAGGTCGACACCTAGTTACAATTGTTTGAAAGTGTTGTTTATGGCAGCTGGTGTTAGGTGCCTGATATGGTGGGGCGGGTTAGATGTTAGTTGACTTTGATGGGCTGGGTTGGGCACTTGGTTCACGTTGCCCACACATCCGCCTAAAAAAAATCATGCGGACATTTAAAAAACTCAAAAGATTTTTTTTTTTTTTCGCCAATAAAAGAAACCTTTTTGTTTTTCTTCCTCTTTTTATAATATAATCATCTTGGCCGCTTCAATGAAATATTGGACATCTTGTATTAGTGTTAGATTGTGAATCAGGGGCACTTTATAAAGTGCAGTACAAACATACATGGAAAACCCCTTTTATTTTGAATTCAAGATTTGAGGGGGTAGGCGGTAACGTTTAGATTAGTCTCATATTAGGATAGTGCTATGGAATCCATTAGTAGCTTAGCTCAATGTTATTGTCACGATTCATATCTGCATCTGAATAAAAAGTGTATTGTCTTTTTATTATTAGTCTCAATTGTACATTTGATCTTGTCGAAGATAAACTATGTGAATGTGTGTATTTGTGTGTATGAATATGTATGTGTAAAAACAGAAGAATGGGTTGGGTATTAGACGAGTTCTAATTATCGCGCTCCGTGATTTGCTTATTGATATACATATATAATATATATATATATATATGTAGTTAGTAGATGTGTGTGTGTGTGTGTCAAAAAACCAATACGTTGGTGAGCTGTATGGTATAAAGTCTAGCCACCAACTGTGCCAAAGATATGAAACACAGGAACCTACCATAATCAAATGTTTATTGCCACTATGCATGTATGCATTGCGACTTTTTTTTTCTTTTTGTGGTATAATATTCTTTGTCACCATTTCATTTCGTTTTTAATAAGGTGGATCCCCTGCTTTCTTAGTGAGATGGCATTAAGTAATGGCTGTGACGAACAGCTATACTGCTCAATGTTAGACGCTCCTTTACGTTTGGAAGAAAGATGCAGTCGCTTTCATAGCCTAGCTTCTCAGCCATTACTTACTCGATGATTCTATACCGTCCCTGCACTGAAGTTTATATAAGTACAATATATTACCGTACATTTTATGCTCTGTTTGTAAAGTATGGCAGTGGGTCAACCTTCCTTATCTGCAAGCTGAACAGTAAATATTGAATCCCAGACGCTATATTTTTTTTTTATCTTTGATCATCCTTCTCCAGAAAAGACAATGATATACTGTGGATTTTTAATCCCATTCCTCGGAAATCACTATCTAAGCTGTTCATGTTGGGTTTTCAAATTAAACAGTTTACATTATTATTTCTCGCCCCACACTCCAGCATCTGCTTACATTATCTATTCTGCTATTAATTAATCAGAAGCTTGATTTCTCTCCAGCATGCTGTAGTGAATTCAAATGGAAGACATGTTCACGAAAGCAATTAAAAAAATATCTTCTGTTTAACAAATAAAAAAAACAGTATCATTTCCAGGGGTAGGGGAAGGATGAACGAACAATGACTCACATCTTCAGTGTTGAGTCAGAGACCCCACACTAATATATTTACTCCGACCCTGATAACATTCATCCGAGAAAATTAAAAAAAGGATATAAAAGAAGTTTCGCAACGACCATTTTAAATTTGAAATAAAAAAAATTCCCATTTTTCTAGTATTTATTCACTACAAAAACCACAAAAAGCATCATGGCACCTCTATCCATTGTAAGCAAGAAACCTCAACATTTCATCACCACCGCTGATTTCACGGCGGATCAACTGTTTGATTTTATCCATGAAGCTATTCAACACAAAGTACAAGCTAAGTATCAATACCCTGAACCTTGCAAAGACCGACCATTGACTGGAAAAACTTTGGCTGTGATGTTTTCTAAACGATCCACCCGAACTCGTGTAGCTACTGAATCAGCGGTTGCCTATCTTGGTAAGTTAAAAATAATAATATTTGGAGGACAGTTATGTTAAATATGATTATTATACTGCTGGTATCATTGCCTAGATCCATCTGGTTAAATTCAGCAGTATGATAAGCGTATATCTCTTCCCTTTTCGAAAATCAATGTACGTTTTCTTAATATGCCGTTTTTTTTGTTTTGTTTTTTTATATACAGGTGGTCATGCCATGTTTTTGGGCTCGCAAGATATTCAACTCGGTGTAAATGAATCATTGCTCGATACATCTATTGTTGTCAGCTCAATGGTTGATGGAATTATGGCACGAGTAGGTGGTCACCATGAAATTGAGGTGAGTCTGCTTTTTTTTTTTTTTTTTTTTTTTTTTTGGAAAATAATAATAATGAACAAACAAACTGACAGCTGTCTTTCAATTTCTATTGTATCAAACAAACTGTAGCTTCTTGCAAAGGAATCATCTGTGCCAGTGATCAATGCACTATCAGCAAAATATCATCCTACACAGATTTTAGCTGATTTGATGACCATTCATGAATATATTCATCATCGTGATAATAATATCTCTGGTGATCAATATACCGCTCACACTCAACACCCTCGTGAAACTCTACCAGGTCTGAAGGTTGCTTGGGTTGGAGATGCAAATAATATCATTCAAGAAATTTTGGTTGCTTTCCCTAAAGTTGGTATCAGTGTCTCAGTGGCTGCCCCTGAAGGATATGTATGCGATGATGATGTAATTGCGATTGCCAAGGCGGATGCTCAAAAAACTGGCGCTTCTTTGTTGTTCACTACTAAGCCGGAAGAAGCTGTGAAGGATGCTGATATTATTATCACTGATACATGGTATGTTTATTTTTTTACATATAAAGGAAGGAAATCAAAAAAGGAGATATTTAACTAATATTTGTAACGTATCATATTTAATATTATTAGGATCAGCATGGGCCAAGAGGATGAAAAAGTAAAACGACTACAAGAATTTGAAGGATATCAAGTAACCATGGATTTAGCAAAGCGTGGTGGAGCTAAACCAAATTGGCGATTTATGCATTGCCTGCCTCGAAAACCTGAAGAAGTAGATGATGAGGTAAAAAAAAAAAAAAAAAAATTAACAAGCAAAATGACATACGAAAGTAAACCCTAACTGTCTCTTTTGCAGGTATTTTACTCTGATCGATCACTTGTATTCCCTGAAGCTGAAAATAGAAAATGGACTATTCTGTCCGTCATAGATCGACTCATTGTCAAAGGTGGTTTCTAATCAGAAGCGCATAGTTTAACCTTTCCTCACTGTCTCATAGAATAATAAATAAAAAGCATAATTTCAATATCACTAAAACTTAATTTTTCCCTTAACTTGCGCAAGTCTCTGGACACTCAAATTCAAAAAGCAGTGCTCATCCAAAAAAAAAAAGTGGGATATTTCAAATCCCGCACACATGAATTTTTTAATTGCTTTCATCTTAATTTTTTCCGCTCTCTTTCTTTTCTTCCATTTCTTCTGCACCATTCAACTTCTATGAGGTTATGATGATCTTAGATTAGGGTCAGGACTAGTTTAGAAAGGTTTTCAGATTAGGGATTACAACATGCATGGGGAAATCTTTTCATTTTGGATTCAAGATTCGGAACAACCATTGGTTGGCTTCGCAGAGTCTTCACTAGCTTAGTTTATTTAGTACAAAGTTCGAATTTATATTTGAATAAAATATGTCTCTCACTTGCTTCAATGAAACATGTCCCATTAGCGTCTCTCATGTCTTGTGCAATAGATCCGTTTTTACTACTAACATCCCTTTTTGATTAGTATCGACCATTTTTGTGCTTCAATTTCAATGGAAAGATGTAGTTTTAGCTTCCCGCATACCTTGTACAGTATATTAGCTCCCATTTTACAATTGCTTCTATCCTTCTATTGAACCACTTGTTACAATAAGCCCCTCATCTTTGGTTGTAATATGTATCAATATGTTTTAATAAATATGTCTTTTTAATAACTATCCTCTGATCCATCGGATAGTGAGAAAGAATGTTATTGTAGTTGTTTTGTGAGTGTTCTATCTAACAATAGCTTTCTTGTTTGGTCAGAGCTTCAGCACCAGTCTGACAGTTCTTAGGTCTTTAATATGATGTATCGATTAATTCCTGCTCTATCAATCATATGGTTAAACCTATCCTAGACGTCGGTGTAGTCACCTTAATAAACTATTTTCTCTGATTTCTAGCTCACCTGCTCTGATTACCTCATCTTACGGTCTGGAAACTAGGTGAAAAATTTAGGTCACTTAATATCAAAAGCTGCCTTCTTCCTGCTCGATCAGCTGTATTAGTGAATTTAGAATGGGAGGTGGATGTATCCGCCACTACCAGTTAATCCCCCGCCTCTGATTCCCGAAATGTTTATTTTTTCGCCCTGTCCCGACCTCTGTAGTGTCCCAGCGGTTAGTGTGCAGCCCTAGGTCATTTAAGAAGAAAACATAACTCTATTCCTGCCCTACTATTGCCTTAACACTCTTATTAATTAACCTAGACCGTGCTGCCAGCGTAAATTTTCCTGTAAAATATCGTAGTCTCTATTGTATCTAGGTCACTGTTTTCATTGTGCATGGTGTAATACCCCTCCCAAAACAAAACACCAGTTGGATCTGAAGAGTCACCAATTTAAGGGCGAATGGCGGAAGCTTCGGTACCTTATTTTGTCTATTTATTATGTATAATCTGCTATTTCTTTTTACATGATCTTTTGTAAAACGATATAATGAATCTCCGCAGTTTTCGACGCAAAAATAAAATGGTCTTATTTTTTATTATTATATATTTTGTCTATTCATTTTGAAATATATCAATTGATTGGGTTATAATCCATGCCAAACGACGATACCGTGCAAGATTCTGATACAGTAACAGCCTTGGAGATACAGCGGAAAAATTGCAATGATGAAACATACAAGTTGTTCCCAGATCCTTGTCTCTCCTGTGTTTTCTTAGCGAAGAACATAAATATTGGCCCCTGCCGGTTTCGAAATATACGCGCCTTCAAACGACAACCGAATACAAAGCAATTGATTCATGGTCCCTTTTTTGCGACAAACAAAAGTCGACACTTCCGGTTCAAAATCCCATCAACCATGGATTTACCTTCTATGACCAAGAAGCAACGAGTTCATATTCAGGAATCTATTCGACCAGCTATGAAGAAACTTCTGGAACGGGATTGGAAGGTGATGAAACTGAATGAACGACGACTTCGACGACGACCACCATCCATGAATTCTCGACATACTTGCGATCACTGTTATACCAACATATTCAACGCCCATTATATGTGTACTGTTTGTGGTGTCGACGTTTGCCTGGACTGTTTTGACTTGGATTTGGAATGGACTATGGACAACACTAATCGCAAATTCTTTAACAGCGTCAGCGACGACGACGACAGCCTGAAAGAAAACGGTCTCAAATACAGCTTGACTTGTTGTACTTTGGGAAGACAACATACCAAAGCGCATTTTATTCCTATTACGAAACACAATTTGACGAATATCGAACAACTGCGACTGCATACCAGCCTACACATCCCTGTCCTTCGACCTACATCAACCTTATTACACGATGCGAACCCATCTCCAACATCAATACCAACTCCACCTTCATCACAATCTTCAAGGTCATCTGTTTTAAGTGTGACCTCACTACTTTCAACTGAAACTCAACCACACGAAAAAACAGTAACACCACCAACTTTCTCTCACTCTCCATCACAGCCGACAACACCATTATCATCCTCACCACCAATTGAACACTGCACCGCTTACCCTTCTTATATGCATGATCATGACCAACTTTTAGTGGCTTCTTGGAAAGACATTACTCTCGAGCGATTCCAACATTATTGGCGGAACGGCAAACCAGCAATGATTCAAGATACCATGGAACGCAGTCAGATCGCATGGACGCCTGATTTTTTTTGTGCAAAGTACGGAAAACAACGTATCGATGCTATTGATTGCCACACTACCAAGGTGACCAAGATGACTATCAACGACTTCTTCAAACAGTACATGGAAACAAACTATCAATCGCGCGTGCTCAAGATCAAAGATTGGCCCCCTGGTGCGGATTTTCAAACCAAGTGCCCACTCATGTACAAGGACTTTATGGCGATGCTTCCGGTGCCTGAATACTGCGCTGCAACTGGTGTCTACAATCTGTCCAATCGATTGCCTGACCAATACATCAAACCAGACTTGGGTCCCAAAATGTTTATTGCTTATGGATTGGATCCCACCGATACGGCTTGTCAAGTGGGAACGACAAATTTACACTGTGATATGACGGACGCGGTGAATGTGATGTGCCATGCTCAGAAAACACAATATTACGACATGAACGACAACAACAAAACATACGACATTGGGGTCTCATCATCACCTGGGAAAGCGGCAGCGGTATGGGATATCTTCTCTTTCAGTGATTTGCCCTATTTGCGACTGTTTGTTGGAGAATTACTCAAGGAAAAGGAGGAACAATCAACATCGATGTCAAAAAAAATCAGCAAACTTGATCCAATACATGGCCAATGGATTTACCTCACGGAACAGCACTTACAACGATTGAAGACCAAATACAACGTGGAGCCTTGGCGGCTGTACCAAAACCCAGGCGATGCTATCTATATTCCTGCTGGCTGTGCTCATCAAGTCGCCAACTATTGCAACGCGATCAAATGCGCTTACGATTTTGTGTCTCCGGAAAACATTAATCGATCCTCTACTATTACTCAACAGTTTGGAAGAGCCAAGCAGGAAGATGTTTTACAGCTCAAGACGACCCTCCTTTATACCTGGCTTTCGGTGTACAAGGCCTCACAAGACCTATACCCTTCGCCTCCCGCCGACGACGATTCTTCTTGTTTGTCACCATATCATACTGACGGCACCAATCAAGTTGCCGGTAAGAAGCGGAAACATGGAAAACACGAAAACGATGGAACATCCAAGAAGTGCAAAGGAAGCGGAAATCACGAATGTAGCCCAACAGATGATCTTTAGCCATATATACTTATTATTTTAGTATCTTTATTAACTCATATTCTCATCTATTTTAGTATACTTACATTGCATCTTTTTTGAACAATAAAATATTTTTGGAATAACATGTCCTTTTTTCATTACTGTATGCTATTATATATGCTTGTCTTCCGTCTTTTTATTTGTTTTGTCATATGTAGATAATTGTTTTCCTGCTTTTTATTTGTTTTGCCATTTATATGACTATATGTATACGTTTGCCTTTCCTTTTTTTTAAAAAAAATTGTGTATTGTCATATACATCTTCTATATATATATATATGTTATTGGATACCTTGCTCTGCTTTATTTTTATGATTTTGAACATATACAATAGCGCAGTTCAGCAAGAGTGTAAAAAAATTCAGGGCAGAATGTAAATGCTCAGGATATTTATTTTACTTGACAATAAAACGTTTGAACTAATATGACTATGGTACAGACGAAAAGGAACAAACGTATTTGTAAGGGTGCCTTTTGCTTTGAGCTTTGAAATCGATTGGTTTTGGCTGAGGTATTGAGGGATTATAGCAACAAAGATCTTTACCAAAAAAAAAATAGGGATCTCAATGTGGGTAAAACTAAGTACATTTTAGTGCCAATCACCAATTTTTTTGAGTTCATCACCGGATAATTTGTCATGCGTCCACTGTCTATTTTTCATGCATCCTCCACAGTCATTTTATAAAACCATAAAAAAAACTCCCTCTCATTATTATTTAGAAACACATTGCTTACTACATTGTACTGTACGGTGCTGTAGATGGAGCGCTGAGCACGACAGTTGACCGATATTGCATCGTACTTAGTGCTTTTTATTATTATTAACCTTTTTTTTATTATTATTATTATTATATAAGGATTGTACCGCAAAAAATGTGGGTATACAAGTTCGACAAGTCAAAATAAACGTTTAAGAGACGATGAAAGGCAAAAGATAATACATATTTTTATGCATTGAATCGGAGAATTCCTGACGAGAAAAAAAAAATAATGGGGACTAATGACGAAAAAGATCTATTTCACCAAGACATGAGAGAGACTAATAAGACACTTTTAAGTAAATCAAGTAAAAAGAGACATATTTTATTTAGATGTAGATACAAATTAGGCATAAACTAGCACCAAACTAAGCTAATGAAGGCTCTAAAACGCCAACCCAATGTTGTCCATAATCTTGAATCCAAAATGAAAGGGCTTCCCCATGCAACTTGTAATCCCTGAGCTAAAACACCCCTTCTAAACTAGACCCAGCATTAATCTACGTCCAAAGATTCCCTGGAGGCAACAATAATGAAGGGGAAAAAAAGGAAAAGAAAGAGCGAAAAAAAAAAAAATTAAAAAATGGGAGACAATAAAAATTTACGTGTGCGGGATTTGAAATATTTTCTATGGTACCCCTCTTTGAAGGTCAAAAGGTCAAAAGGACAGATATAAGTGATTCTAAATATTATTTTTATTTGATTTAATGTACGTGAATAAAAAATGCATAAAACTAAAAGACTACAATGATAAAATATAAATCTAAACTAAAAGCTAAATTGAAATCTAGATCTTGGTAGTGACAAAGTCGCTCCATCGCTTCACTTCGCTAGGGAATTCACCAGAATGTTGAGCGGCCTCAGAAGTCTTCTTTTGATAGGCATCGGCAAAGAGACGGGCAACCTTGGAGTCATTCAATAAAGGAATGCCAAAGTCAACAGCAGCACGGCGGCAAACATATCCTTCGTCATATTGATCAGGGGCACGGATCTTAGCAAGATGCATCACAAAGTCGATGTCGTGGTCCTTGAACAAAGCATTCAATTCACGTTTGTTGTCAGCCTTTTCAGCAACGGGTAGCACCACAGAAGGGATATTGGCCTTTTCTTGAAGTACTTGTTGATCTAACTTCGTGGGAACGTAGATAGGATGTCCCATATCATTATGGAAGACCTTGGCCACATGTAAATAATCATCGAGATCGGTCACATCATCACCACCCATCAAGACACCAGCACCGGCCGTAGGAATACGGAAATTTTGTGTTGATTGAATAGCGGCCCAGTAAGCTTCGTATTTATCTTTACCAAAGCATGCAACTTCACCAGTAGATGCCATTTCCACGCCCAAGAAAGGATCGGCACCTTGTAAACGAGTCCATGAGAATTGAGGAACCTTGATGGCTTGATAGTCGTATTCCTTCTTCATCAGATCAACGGGTTCAGGTACACCTTTTCCAGCCAGAGCTCGAGTAGCGACATCAATAAAGTTGACACCAAGAACCTTGGAAACGAAGGGGAAGGATCGAGAAGCACGCAGGTTACATTCAATTACCTTGAGAGCAGTTTGGCTGTTGACGTCTTGCTTAATGACTTGCATATTGAAAGGTCCAGTGATTTCAAACGCCTTGGCCACACGATCAGCAATATCCTTGAGACGGTCCATCACATCAGTATCGAGATCACGAGGAGGGAGAATCAACGTAGCATCACCGGAGTGCACACCAGCATTTTCAACATGTTCAGAGACAGCGTGAACCAATACTTCACCATTGTGAGCAACAGCATCAACATCAATTTCTTGTGCACCTTGAATGAATTTGGTGATGACCACAGGATGAAGAGGAGAAACATCAGCAGCATCAGTCAAATTCTTCTTGAGAGCTTCAGGAGTATAGGCAACGTTCATGGCAGCACCGGACAAAACATAGGAAGGACGCACGAGGACAGGGTAACCAACCTTATCAGCAAAACCAAAGGCTTCATCCACACTAGTCAATTCCTTCCAGGCAGGTTGATCCACACCGATCTTGTCGAGCATTTTTGAAAATTGGAATCGGTCTTCAGCAGCATCAATCATCTTGGGAGAAGTTCCGAGCACGTTGATCTTGTTGTCGTGTAATTTCAAGGCAATGTTTTGAGGTAATTGACCACCGACACTGACCACCACACCCTTGGCACTTTCTTTTTCGGCAATATCCATGACACGTTCAAAGGAAAGTTCTTCAAAGTAAAGACGATCGCATTCATCGAAATCTGTAGACACAGTTTCTGGGTTGTAGTTAACCATGATAGTTTTTTCACCAACATCACGAAGACCACGAATACAGGAGACACCACACCAATCGAATTCGACGGAAGAGCCAATACGGTAAACACCAGAACCAAGCACCATAGTTCCCTTGTCATCAAAAGTAACATCATCAGAGGTAGCGTTGTAACTAGTGTAAAGATAGTTGGTGTGAGCAGGGAATTCAGCAGCCAGAGTGTCGATACGTTTCACGAATGGTGTAATAGCATGCTTCTTTCGATGTTCACGCACAGCCAGTTCTTCGGCGCCCAACAATTTCGCCATTTGCACATCAGAAAACCCAGTTTTCTTGGCAGTCTTGATCAAGTCCACAGGGATGGATTCCAAATCGACACCTTTTGTTTCAGCGAGTTTATGATGGACACTGGCAATATTTTGAAGCTTGTGCAAGAACCACTTGTCGATTTTGGTGAGGTCGTGAATATGATCAACGGTGTATTTTTCACGGATAGCCTTGTCTTCAGATAACATGACTTGACCAATGGCAAAGAGACGGCGGTCAGTTGGGTCGGTCAAAACATCGTCCACATCCTTGAAGGCTGTAGGAAGAGCTTGGAAACCTTGCCATCCGGGATCCACTTGACGAATAGCCTTTTGCAAACTTTCTTCCCAAGTACGACCGATGGCCATCACTTCACCGACAGATTTCATGGAGGAGCCAATGTGGCGATCAACATATTGGAATTTGCTTAAATCCCAACGAGGGATCTTGGTAACAATGTAGTCCAATGAGGGTTCGAAGCAAGCAGTGGTGGTTTTGGTGACAGCATTTTGAAGGCTAGGAAGAGTATGACCTAAACCAATCTTGGCAGCGATAAAAGCAAGAGGATAGCCAGTAGCTTTGGAAGCAAGAGCACTAGAGATCATTGATTAAACAAAAAAAAAAACGATCAGTATGTTTAATGACACACAAATTGTACATACACATTCTTGATTTTTTTTTAAAAAAAAATTACCTGGATCGACTGAGACGAGCGTTGACTTCAATAACCTTGTATTCCAAACTTTCAGGGTTCAAAGCATATTGGACATTGCATTCACCAACAACACCAAGATGACGAATAATCTTGATAGCGGCAGTACGGAGCATGTGATATTCTTCATCAGATAAGGTTTGGGATGGGGCAACAACGATAGATTCGCCAGTGTGGATACCAAGAGGATCAAAGTTTTCCATGTTGCACACAGTGATACAGTTGTTTGCAGCATCACGGACCACTTCGTATTCGACTTCTTTCCAACCCTTCATAGATTTTTCGACCAAAAGTTGGGGAGTCAAAGCAAGTGATTTAGTGGCAAGAGAGCGTAATTCAGCTTCATCGGCAGCAAACCCAGACCCAAGTCCACCGAGAGAGAAAGCAGATCGGACAATGACGGGGTAGCCAATTTCACCAGCGGCATTCAATGCTTCATCGACACTTTCAACAGCCGTAGATTGAGCAGCAGGAATGTCAATTTCTATATAAAGGTAAAATATGTCAGAAGATTGATAAAGAGAGCGAATAATATCCATCTATATATAATAATTACCATTCAAGGCCTTGACGAACAAATCACGATCTTCGGAGGTGACCAAAGTTTGGATAGGAGTACCAAGGACCTTAATACCAAGGCGGTCAAGGACGCCCATACGATCCAATTGAATACCACAGTTGAGGGCAGTTTGCCCACCAAATGTAAGGAGAATACCATCAGGGCGTTCACGTTCCAAGATATGAACAAGATATTCAGGAGTCACAGGTAAGAAGTAAACTTGATCAGCCAAAGAATGAGAGGTTTGAATAGTAGCAATATTGGGATTAACAAGAATGGTTTCGACATTTGATTCACGCAATGCCTTGATAGCTTGGGATCCTATATGTTAATAAAGAGCCTTGTTAATATCAATCCATACATTATCACCTCTGCCGTATATAAGTTTACCTGAATAATCGAATTCACCAGCTTGACCAATACTGAGACCGCCAGAGCCGACAACTAAGACTTTTTTGACATCCACAAGAGGAACATGACCGAGAATTTCTTCGGAGACTTGAGCAGCAGCACCGTCACGAGCAGAAGCGCGAGAAGCCAACGAAGTGGAGAAGAGACGAACAGAAGCACCTAAGGGCGAAACATAGGAAGAATTCACAGCAGATAGACGAGACAAAGTAGGGAAGAGAGTACGAGGAGGATTGAGGACAGTTTTGTTGGTAGTGAGAGGGAGGCGAGTTGAGGAAGTAGTGTAGGAAGCACGAGCAGCCAAAGAGTAAGCAGGAGAGGGCTTGAGATTACGATGTACTTGAGAGGTAATACGGTTATACATGTTCACTTGATAAGAATGTTGTCAATATAGGTTTTGTCGAAAGCAAGAAGACCAGAGGTAATCAAATAGAAACCACAATTCATGTATGAGTGGAAAAAGAGGGGTGAGTTTTTCTTTTTGAATGGGTAAAAAGAAAAGAAGGCAAAAGCAAAAGAGAATTCAAAAACAAATACACAGACTATAGAATAGTGATGATGCAAGCTTTTGTTGATCAAAGGTAAAGAAGAAGAGAGAAAAAAGAAAAACGAAAAATAATTCTTTTTTAGCTTTAAATTGTGAAAGGATTTTTTAGTGACTTAACAGATTGGTGAGTCATTTTGATGAACTTGTCATTTTTTTAAATGCCGCATTTTAGAGGTCCAATCAGTGAGTGACGATCCTTCCGGGCATTGGATAGGTGTTGCCTACAAATGCCGTTCATAGATTAACCTCAATCAAAGTCCGAGGACAGCTATCTTCGCCAACAGTTTATTAACTTTAAATTGAGACGAAGGTAAAATAAATTGGGATGAGCAAGAAATAAATCATAGCAAGTGTCTCAAAAATATGTAAAAGTCGCTTTAATTTTCAGTTTCTATCGTTCATAAAAAATTGCACCTCGTCTTAATTGAAATTTAAAGCATTATAGTGAAGGCGCCAGATGCCATAGTGCTGTGTATGACACAGCTCTCTTAGGGCCTAAATATCTTCACCAACCATATTAAATTCGAATTAGTTCAGATCTTTTTTGTCTCTTTTCAGATGTAAACCTGGATGCACCAATGGTTCATCAAAATATAAAACTTGGTACACTTTCAGCAGTAACATATACCACTTCGTCGCTGCGGTGTTCTAAAACTCAGTCGAGGCAGCCTTCAAAATTAAAATTCGAAGAGGTGAAACACGAAAACAAAACGGCTCACTTTGTGAGTTCGAGTATATACGGTTTTTTTTTTTCTCCTCTTCTCTTCCCCTAAGGCTCTCGACCTATTCTAACACATAGAATTATTTTCAGCCCAATATTAGATGAAACATTTCACACAACTTTTTGTAAGGTTTTTATTCAGGTACATCTTTCAACTTTTGGAAGAGCCGAGTTCCGATCAATTATCCAAACTTTCACCCACTTTTTCGTGCATGATTACATTGGGGTTGTATTCCTGCTCTTTATTTAGTTCAGCTTTTGGTCATCAATCACTGGTAAATTTTGACTACGTGATGCTAGACTGGAGGAAGTCCCGAGAAATTCTCACTTCGCATGCCCAAACTCAACATTGAAGCATGGATTTCGATGGGATATGGATTAGATATTCTCACCATTCTGCACTTTAGTTACCCTACCTGTCATGCTCAACGTTCCTTTGTACTAAATAAGGAACAATTTTGACTTGTTTAGCCCATCCCTTACCTCCGTTGTAAAATAGTTTATTCCATCCATATTTTCATCATAGAATAGTTTGTCACCCATCGGGTATTAGATTACTCTTTTAATTTACTTTATCATATGTTGATTCTAACAATAAAAAATGCCTTGAATAAAATTTTTGAATACTTCCCAGAAAAATTTCCTCTTGTTATACATTTCTTTTGCTATTCTGCCTCAAGAGACCGCAAAGACAATAAAGACAAGAACCACAAAAAAAAAAAAGTACAGGTATCAAATTAATGTTTTTCTAGTCGTTAACCTTTAAAACAAATGAACGAGATGATTGGAACTGGGTTTGTTGGCAATGTACATATCCTGCGTGTTATGACTAGTTTCGCATGTAAATTGGGCAAGGTTTAAGCTGTGAAAATATAGGAGTGGCCAAAAACAGATTTTCTGGGCTTTTTTTTTTTTTTTTTACCCCTTTCATTACCTTGTCCATGCTGAGCTAAACCAAAAATTCGGTGAAACAATCCATCCACTCCATTAACTTATCATCATAAGTTAAGAGTCTGCTTCTAAATATCGTCATAAAAGAATATAACTGCTCGTCTCTCAGATATTATATGTATATACAATACAATGGAAATTTGCATTATCGAGCGAGCTTAGAAAAACGCTGATATAATAGAAAGAAAAAAAAAGGTTACATATCATACCAATCACAAGGAGCAGAACCTTATCTTCACTATCAAAATGATTCTTCGAACAAAGTTAATGGAAACCCTCAATATAGCACATTGCCAGAGGCATATTTTTTGAATACTAAATACAGAAATGACAAGTTCAAATACATAGCAAAGGCCCATATCTCGACCTCCCCACGTCTATGATTTAAAAATATAAAAAAAGGGGTCGAGAACTTCAAAACCCAAAGTGGCGGAGTTTCTAAAAATACCTTGAACCCACCCCCAGATTCTTTCTTTTCTTTTGTCAAACCTTTCTTTTATCTCTCTTCTTTCTCATCTCATTCCTTTATTTTTTTTATTTTTACTTCAATGACCACTTATACGCTTTCTTCACCACCACGGACTGCACACCAGTCTCCTGTCTACGCTAGTCCTTTATCAACAACACACCAACAAGAACCAGTAACACTGACAGCCCGCAAAGTTGATCTTGAATTGCTTCGACTTAAGGGTTTGGGGAAAGTGACCAGAAAAAGTAATACCGAAGACCAGAAGGAAACGTTGTTACCTACTGAAGCTCTCCAGAATTCAGTAGCAGCTGAAAACATTGACGATGATGAAGGAAACCAAAGCTTTGGCCTCAGCGAGTTTGAATCAAGGGAAGCCACTCAACAACGGCAGCTAACAGAACATCGACACCAATTGGAAACGAGTCAGCAACAACTAAAAAATCACCAACAACAAGTCCATAATATCAAAGAAGAACTGAATATTCAATATCAACAACAACTGGAGCAACAAGAACAGCGACTGCAACAAGAAATGGTTAAATACCAAACACAACTCGTGCAACAAGAAAAACTGGCTCATGACACAATCGCAAATTACATAGAAAAAGTCGAATCATCACAAGTTAATGTACGGAAACTGACACTTTTGGTGGAGAAACAGGACCAGTTGATCGAACTACTCGTGGAGCGACAAGAACAACAACACCTCGACGACAAGCATCGGCACAAGCAACAACCATCAGAAAATAGTATGGCAGCAGATTGGAATTCGTTACGGCTGGAAAAGCAACAATTGGAAACAGCAATTGATTCCTTGAAGGCAAGTACGGAAATCAACCAGGGACATATGCAAATGATGATGATGGTTTCTACCGAAATACAGAACGACTTTGAACGACAAAAAGCGATCATGCAACAACAATTAGCAGAGATGGTGGACGAACTGGCCGCAAAGGATACTTTGCTACGACATTATCAGGAACAGCAACTTACTACATGTACTTCAACCACTAGTAATACGCTGACGCTACCATCATCACCGCCGCCACAACAATCAGCTTCAACTAAATCATCCGCATCCTATCGTCCGATCGTCAACGAAAATGTGGTGCCCACTCCTGATACTAGTCGATATCCCTCGTTGGTATCATCGTCGTCTTCATCATCATCTTCAGCGTCATCACATCCTTCACTGTCTTATTCTTCATCCCCCTCTCCCCCACCGTTGCAATTATCAAACTCCTCATCCGTAGCATCCATACCGTCGTCGCCTCCATTTTCAGTATCTCTACCACCAATCGCTCCCCAACTGGCATCCTCACATGCATCATTGTCAACAACTACAAAATCAACATCCTTTTCAGCGAACTCATCCCAGCAACAGCAATATGGCCCTCCACCTATGGCAACATTAGACACAATTGCGTTTGGCGGCGCTGTTAAAAAGGGAACATCTATACCATCAACACCAAGGACTGGCTCTTTGGATGAAAGCAACCACCATGGCAAACCTTTTTGGAAAAGCATGAAAACCAAATGGCGGAATAGCTAGATTTTTATTATCATCAAATATCATGTAGTTTAGTATTTATTATTATTAGTATCACTAATATTATTATAGCTGGTAGATTTTTTTTTCTTTACTTATATATATTTTGTGATGTGTTGTAATAAAAAAAATGTGTTATTGTCAAAATCAAAATGTCTTCAAGATATTCTGCTTGGAGTAGATGCAGAGGTCGTTGCTTTCTGGGGTACGATGTTTCAATATGTTCAATTATAGGAATAGGATAAGTATGCGTTTTTTAAATACAGTACAGAGTGGCCAACTTTATGAAAAATAAATGCTCTGGCGCGCAGCT